>JAQQAC010008525.1:6203937-6232987 GCA_029783875.1 Phataginus tricuspis
AGTTCTTTTTATTACATAAGGACTTATAAAATAGTACATTTCTTGACTCAGACCAGCTTCTCGGGGGTTGTGTATGTTTTTTCTCAAGCTCTGGTATGAGCCAGGCTTGCTCCTTTCGCTTTTTCATATTCTTGTGCACAGCAGGTATTTGCTGACTGAAGTGGCGGTTAAAAGCATGAGTCTATGAGTTTTGCAATGTGCCATGATCTAGGTGCTTGGCACTGGCATAGTGAAGGGGTGGCACCACTCCAGCCACACCGTATCTAGAGTCTTCACAGAGGTCTTTGCTCTCTTGGCCAGAAGGAGATTGGAAAGGACAGACCCAAAGAAGTGGACTTTGGCTAACAAGGTTGGACACATCATCTGCGAGGCTTGCTGCTTTTGTGTTTCCCATGACTGGGCCCTCCTTCTGGGAACGAGCCCCAAAGGAAGGGGGCAAAGTCCCAGCAAATCGGGCTGGAAGCAGAGCAGGTGCCCTGGAGCCATCGAGAAGGGCCCCTCTCCAACCACGGAGAAGAATCATCGCTCATTTGCCAGTTGAGCTAGAGACTCCCGAACCCGCCATGCTCCATCTGGGGGAGGTTCTGTGACCTGAGCACCAGGGCCTACCTGGGAGCCCATGATTTAGGCCAGAGGATTTTATGGTCTGAAAATGGCTTTAAAATTTGGAATTACCCAGAGCACATTTTAAACACTTAAAGTGCCCTCTTTTTTAGTGTTTGCAATTTACCTTAGTACAATTCTTCTCTGGTCTCCCTCAGCCCTGTCCCCACTCTGTGCTCTTTCCTCTTGCTCCTTGGAAGGGCTCCTGGCTTCCATTTCTCCAGCTCACGTGAGGTCCGGATGCCTGCGGCCACTCCCTCTCTGCTGCTTTGCCCTCTTTATTCTGGATTGAGTAGTGTCAACTTTTCTTCCTTCCTTCCTCCCTTTCTTTCTTTTTTTCTTTTGAGTTAGTGTTCCCCTGAACATTTGTGTCCACTTTGAACTTCAGAATATATCCTTATTTGGAGATAGGGTCTTTCCAGGTATAATCAGTTAAGATGAGGTCATACCGGATTAGAGTGGCCCCTAAATCCAATGGCTGCTGTCCTTATGAGAAGATGAGAGGACATCAAGGGACACAGGGCAGGTGGCCATGTGAAGACAGATGCAGCTATAAGCCAAGACACATGAAGGCTTGCTGGGAGCCCCCAGAAGCCAGAAAAGACAAGGAAGAAAGTTTCGCTAGAGACTTCAGAGGGAGCATGCCTGTGTGAACACCCTGAATCTGGACTTCTAGCCTCTAGAACTGTGTATATTACAAGCTGCTGCTTCAAACCATGTGATCTGTGGTCCTTTGCTGTTGTGGCCCTAGGAAGCTAATGCACTCTTCTCCGGTCACGAAGCCTCCATACCTCTTCTGAGGGGCAGAGTGCCAGTCTCCCAGAGCCAACCCAGGAAGGTGTCTGTTACCCCACTTCCTTGAGGCAGGAGCTTACAAGTTTGTTGAGTTTAAGATCCATCCCTTTCCAGCCAATGGCTCATTTCTTCCTTCATTCTGCTGCCCAGCTCATAAGTTCCAAGTTTACTCCGTTCAGCAAGGCGGTACATGTGATCCCAGATTTTCCATCAGGAACAGACCTACATGGTTTATGTGAATCGAACATATACTAAGTTTAGACCTCTTCACGATTGGTATTTTTATTCTTACACAAAACAGTCACTTAACAAATGTTAGCTGTCTTTAAGTTGAACTTTAAGCCCTGTGTGTTGGGAAGAGGATGAGATTGGTTGTGTTTTCAACCAATCCCAACTCCTCCGCCTGGCCTTCCTAAGGCCACTGCCTGTCGCTCCAGAAAGTTCCCCATGAGTCTCCAAACGCAAGGGGATTCTGACTCCCTTTTGCCACCAGCAAGCCTACCCCTCCCACCCTGCATCCCACCTCCCCCTGCTGGTCCCCCTTTTTTTAATTGTGAAGGCCTCACTCCTGTGGCCTGTCAGAGGGTTCTGCACGTTTCATACCTGACAGGACCTCTCCCAGAAACCCCGGTGGGAGACACTGTTAAAGTGTTTTATGTTGGGGAATAGGCTGGTTTCTGTGCAATAAAAACCAAAGCCATTGAGCAAGGCAGCCCCTGGGTAATTACTGGGATGGAGAGATAGCTTCCATATGCCGGGTGGGGGCTTGGAGGCCAAGCCCGCATCTGTTCCTTTTGTTCTGTCAGAGAACAGAGCCAGGAGGGGGTCTGACCTCCCGATAAACCCTGAACCAGAACCCTCTGCGAGCTTCAGGGAGAAGAGGGGCCTGGGGGTGGTGGAGGGAGGTCAGAGGGCAGCCACATCTGGCAGAAGGCAGGGTCAGCGGGGAGCTGGGTGAAACTGGAGGGGGAAAGGGGTAAGGGCCGGGCCTGCCACTCCATAATCAATAAGCGCAGCTACCAGAGGAGATCAGAGAACCATTCATTAACGAGCTCGTTAAGTGATTGATAGGCTTAATTTTCCTGTCAAATGTGGACTTCCCTTGTAAACATGTCAATTGAGGAAAGTTCAAACTTGTCACTTGGATTTATGGCTGGAATAACATGTAGGTGGAAAAGAGGGGGCAGGTCCCCAGTGACCCATGCTGGCTGCTGTGAAATGGTAAGGCCAGTGGGTCCAGGTGCCAGCAAGGCCCTCCTCTCTCTCCTACAGCTGAGATAACAATCACAGCCTGGGGTTTGCACCCCCTCATCCTCCAGGGAATGAAGAAATGGTGATCCTATGGCCCTGCCAGTCTGCTCCCACTTCCAGGGGGGCTGTCCCATCGCTTCACCTTGGAATTGGAGGGGCGTCCCAAGCTGCACTCTTGAAAAACATACCTCCCCTTCCTGTCTTGTTGCCCCAGAAGATCAGGACTAAATGAAAATGGAAGCCGAAAGCCCCAGCAGTGTGGCACAACAAGCCATCAGCTCCTCAGTGATGGGGAAAAATTACTGGCGGCACTTGGGGGACAGTTTGGAGGGGAGGTGGGCACAGGGGGAGTGGCCCACTCCGAACAAGTGGCCAGGCGGCGGAGGGCAGCTGTAGTCAGCAGCCTAATGGGTGGTCCTGCAGGGGACCGTTGCCAACGGGCTCCGTTTAATGCTCCATGTTAAATTAACCAAGCACAGCAACGCTCCCCAGATGTGTAAGAAGCACAGGCACGCTGTAAGTGAGCATTTTGGGTAATTGAAAATACAGTTCAAAATCCACTATAATCCATTAGTGTTATTATCACAAAGCACTGGATACAGCCGAGAGGCATTCCAGGACCTGGCTGGGGTCCGCTTCAGCAAGTGCAGTGGTGGAATTTTGATTTGGAGGTGTTCTGCTCTCTTCAGTATTGAAATGTACTTGGTCTTGGGTCGTTTGCTTTCTGGCATGGCAGTGGACCACCTAGGAGCAGGGCACGCTGTCCCCTGGGACCGGGGGACCGGGCAGTGCCAGGGAGGGCACATCTGCTGGGCTGCACTCCGGCAGCCCTTGGTCTGTGGCACCAGGAGCCTCCTCGCTGGGGTCCTCAGTGCAGGGAGAGTTGGCGTGGCAGGTGGATTTGCAGGTATTATCTCTAGAGGTGATACCTGCCAGGAGCACTCGTCACATTGCGCGTGTGTATGTGTGTGCATGGGCGTGTGTAGGGGTGCTCAGCCAGGTCCTTACAAACCACAGCCACCTCTGGCCTTTCATACCACAATGTCATCATTGGCCTGGAATTATACTTTCTGCAAAGAATGAGGGGTAACACCTGGCTACTCTGGTTGCTGGCTCCCCTTTGATGTTCTCCTGTTTTCTCTGTTTCAGGAGCTGCAAATTGGGCTTGTTTGCAGAGGCTTGCTTATACGTCAACATTCTCCAAGCGAGACACAACACTAATGGGTAGTAATGATGGCAAGCAAACCTATCGCTTTTCTGAACCCATGTCTTACGCTAGTAACTCATCAGGCCTCTTCGAGCTTGAGCCTCGAATTCTTTCTCCCGAATTCCTCTTCAGGCCACACAGTCAACTGGAGATGGAGCCTGATCAGCCCCTGGGCTCGAGAGGCCAGGCTTTGGGTCACTTTGCTGCATGACGTCAGAGTGGTCCACCGCCACGTTAATGGTTTGGCACATTGGCCAGAGATCTGTCTGTTTGTTTTTATGGCAGAATCTCTGAGCACCTAATGGTACGGATTTTCTGAAATATTTTTAGGTTCAGACCCACAGGACCATTTTTCTTCCCTTATCTAAGTGCTGGTGTATAATAGGAGCTATATTATTGCTTTAATGTTCTCTTGAATTGAGCCTCTGGAAAGGTGCCAGGATCAAGTTCGGACACAGGCAGAAGTCCCGCTGGAAGGACTTCTGTGTGGGGGGTGAGGATGCATCGGCCGCGGAGCCGCCTCCTGGCAGGCGACTGGACCCTCGCTTTCCTTTAGTGCAGTCAGGACCACTGAGCCCAGGCCCAGATGGCCTCCCTCCACATGCTGTTGCTCTCCAGCCAGTAATTATTAATTATTATTGTTAAAGTAACATCTATTATTTACTGAGCACCTACTCGGTGCCAGGGACAGCCATGCTACTTTACATATACGCTTTCGTTGATCACCAAAGTAACCCAAGCAACTCTGCCCTGTAGGAACCCTTATTATCTCTGTTTATAGATGAAGGAAACTCAGGTTTAGAGAGTGTAAGCCACGTTCCCAAGATTAGGGGGTTAAGGTCTGCTCCACCTCGTGCCTGCGCTCTTCTGCCAAACTCAGCTGCCTCCTATTCTCAGGCAGTCAGCTTCCCACGTTCTTTCCCGTCTTTCCGATCCTCTTGTCTAAACCTCCTCCTTCCAAAAGCACCCAAGAGCACAGGACTCAGCCCCCATGGCTGCTTTCCTGCGGTGTCTTCATGTTTGCTGATCCAGTATCAGGTCCGAATAGACAAAAGATGTTTTCGCTGTGATAGGATGGGGCGCGGGGGCGGGTCTCTGGCCTGTGCTCTGTCTGAGAGCCCTTGAAGTCTATGGCAGGCTTTTCCCAGGGAGCAGCGGCTTTCCTTCTGTTCCCTAGAGGTTGTGCCGAGAGGAAGCAGGGATGCCTCCCTGACAGGTGCCCCCAGTCCATAGGAAGCAGTGGAACATTCTGAGGCTCCTGGTCTGCATCTCCCTGGGGCACTCGCTCCTGTTTCGGGGTGCCTGCTGATACTGGGATGCCCACTCAATCTTGGCTGCCGCTTTCCTTTCTCCGAGGACTTGTGCTTTTGGAGAGGGAAGTAAGAAGGTATGCCCTGTGCTAGGAAAATAAATCTTCCTGCTCTGCTCAGCTTACTACATCCTTGAACCGGGCATTTTCATGGTAAAGAAGACTGGTCAACTGCCCCATTTTAAAGAGACAGGGAGGTTCTTTAGCCCCCACGAAGCACAGTATGTGTGCTAAGTCCCAAGCTCCTTCTGCCGCCACTAGCTCCTGGGAGCCGGCCATGAGGTGAATTAGAGCCCTAGAGCAAAATATTTGGTTTCATGCGATTTAGTTTTTTTCTATTACTCGCTTAAAATTCTGTGGAACAATTAAATCTTAAGAGAGTCTTGTGAATGCCGTGAACTCCCTTCTCCTTCAGGTTTATTGATTGTACTTGGTATCACTCACAAAAGCAAGACTTGTTTTTTTTTTCTAAATATTTAGTAAGACCATTTGGTTGGAACCCAGAGAGAGTCCACAAAGCGAGAGAGCATCTAAACAATGTCAGAAAAGCTCACCCATCATTCTACCACCGACATCTTTGAGGTCGTCGCTGAATTCAGGGCCTTAGCTGGGCCCAGGGAGGACGCAGCTGTGAATGAAGACTTGATGTCTCTGCCCTGAATAGTATGGAGTATCACTGGGAATAAGCAGAGAATACCCCAGACAAAAAAAACAAGGCTTCAGGGCTCCGTTAGAAGACAGATGAACAAGAGCAAAGGGATATAAAGCTCTTCTCCGTCCCTCCCCCAAGTGGAGTCGCTGAGGGCTTGTCTCACTGGTAAACATTGGCCGCACCCCCTGAATGGGCCTTGTAACTAATTCTCTGTACCAGGAGTTCAATGAGTTTCTTAACTCCCGGGGATTCAGAAGTAAAGGAGTCCTTGAAGACAGAAAACCATCACAACCAAGTAGTTACTTTGTTTTTCTGGTCACCCCTTGGCAAGTGGTCCGCTCATTTTTCTTCCGAAGGGCTGGCTTCTAGCCTGGGAACTGAGGAGGGCCTGAGTGAATTCACAGCCCCAGGATGGCCGATGGAGCCGGGACCACGGCTGAGCTTCTCTTTAGAACTCCAGGTGGAGAGCTGTTTCAGAGTAAGAATAAAATGAAAGAGCTGCTCCTGTCTGTCCTGGAAGACGGGCTTCCTTCCCGCTCACTTTCAGTGGGGAGGTGTCCTGAGAAGCTTAAAGCACAGGCTCCTGCAAAGATGGAAATGAATGTTTCTCAGAGAAAGAGGAAACGGAGGGGGTGAGGAAAAGGTGGGGGAAGAGGCGCAGGGCTTTGAAGGCCTTGAATTTTCAAGCCTGGAGAAAGAAGGATTTGAGCTGTAGTGCTCGACAGAGAGCAGCGGTCTGCAGTCGGGGAATGTGCACATCTGCCTTTTATAGGTTTGGAATGAAAAATGTTTTTAATTAAGAAACAGAATTGGGGCTTTCGGTCTTGCTACACGCTATGTTCCTGTCAAACCTGCTGGATGGGAATTGAGTTCTGACCTCTCACCCCTACCTATTTTAACCAAAGGATCCTGGAGAGACCCCAGGGGAACCACAAGCACGGAGAACGTCTGGATGAACCCTTCTGGGGTCACATGCATTGTGCAGAATACACCCCAGTGCAGAGACGTCGCTCCCACCGCACCCCACCCCAGCCCGGGTGACTTGCAATGTGGTTCCCACTGCCTGGCTGGGGAAGCAGGCATGGGTCCATGTCATGGTTGGCTGTGGACCGGTAACATGAGCCAGGGAGGCTTGGGGACCCAACCAAGCTAGAAAAACAAAGGAGGAAAATAATGACAAAAATTCAGAAATACAAAAACTTAAAAAGTAATCCCAAACTGGAAAGGTAATGCAATTTTCTCATTTGAAACAGCGCTTCCCAAAACAGTTGCCCCCCCACCCCCAAAAACTTCTGTAGAGGGAAGGAAAATCTTTTTGTTGAGGGGACAGCTGTCCACTGGAGCCACCAGAGTCAGTGGGACTCGGCAGCACCCGTACAGAAGTTCAGAAGGCAGCAGAGGGAGGGAGCCGCGGTAACGAACCATCCTTCTCTCTTGGGGATAAGCTAGGCGGTTGCCTGAGTTTAGTTTCTGGGTTTTTGTGTTGGTTTTTTTTTTGCCATTTTTTTCTGTTCCAATGCCTCTCAGCTGTAAGGTACTTCCCTATGAGATGAGAGCCCTTCCCTAAAGATTGGAAAGAGACTCCCGGGACTTAAGTCAGAAGCTAGCAACCTTTTGGATAGTCTGAGCAAGGCCTCGAAGCAGGAGAATGGCCCAAGCGTCATCCCCATGCTTTTCTAGGCCCATCCCACGCATTTCAATGGACTCCCTTTGGCTGACACGTCTTCCTTGAGAGAGGCTGTTTCAACCCTTGGAGATCCAAAGAGGGCTGCATTAATTCCTTTCTAGCCCAAAGTAGTAACTCCCAACCCTACACAGGTTAATAAAAGTTGAAAAAAAAAGTGATATGGCATTAAACATATGCGTGTTGACATGAACTGCCCTCCCCACCCCGATTTTCTAGGTAAATTTTTGGTAAGCTCATCACAGCTGAGCTGTCTTCTCTTCCCTTCCTCCCCGTGTGTTTCTGCTTTGTTGGGCTCTAAGTAAGTGTCCAGCCCACGTACTGGTACTGGCTCTGGGTGCAGTTCAATGTCACCTCCTTGGTAAAGGTTCCTCTGTTGCTGGGAAAGCATAATTGCTCCTCTGCTGTGTCTGGGCAGTCCAAGCCCCCTCCCCTTGCTCTTCTTCTCTTCCATCCTTCATCCACGATGCAGAGGGTGTAGCACTTCTCACATGAAGTTATATTTAGCTCTTCATGTGCTGTCTTCTCTGATCTGCCAGCTGTTGGAGGGCTGGGATGTTTCCATTTTTTGCATTTCCACTGCCTAGCACAATGCCTGGCACCTTGAAAATGCTCAGTTAGCGTTGAAAGGTGCTGAGTTCAGAGTACAGGAGCAAAAAAGAATTGGAGGAAAACTCAGTGTTTGGAGTCTTGATGGAGAAAAGTGATTCTGGTTTGCAGACTGAATACCTATTCTTGATTTTCTGCTACTGTTGAAGGCAGGATGGTAGTGACGGATCATCTATGTACACTTCATAGAAATTATTTATAGATATCGTATCACAGATACATACATGTAGACCCTCATGGGAAATTGTTCATGATTCAGAATGTTCCTGAACAAATTGAATTACATTGGTTTCATTTCAGTTATTGGACTTACTGTATTTCTTTTATGATTATGTACAGGAAATTGGTAGTTGATTTTTGTCTCATTTGGTATCAGGCATTGCATTATAGCCAACAGAAATAACTGCTAACATTATTGAGCCCTTACTATGTGGCAGGCATTGTTTTAAGCATTTTGCATACATTAACTTACTTACTTGATATAGCAAACCTATATATGCAGCTCAGACATGCTCTGTAATCGGTGCTATTCTCTTGCATGGCTGCAAATAAAAAAATCCATAATATCCTATAAGCATATGGATAGCAATACGGTTGGGAATGTGGGTAGGCAATATTGAACTATAGTGATTTCATGAGAGTATGTATCTAGTACACACAATTACGAATTCCTTTTGATAGTTCAAGGAAAAAAATGGTGATATTTGGACTCATAAACACTTTAACTTGGGGGAAAATGGGGTCCGGTGTCATGCTGGGGTGTTAGAGTCTTGGCTAGACTTTTAGCAGTACAGCCAGAAAGACAAGAAGGCCCACCCTTTGTCTTCAGCACATTCTGCAGGGCCCATAGGAGGGGCTTAGAGACCCATCAGATTCTTCTGGGCCTGAGGGTGGGTCTCTGTGTCTTCTCCTGGGAGGGATGTTTATTTTGCCCCTTGCCATTATTTATTGGTGATAATTCTTGCTATAAGTCAAAACATGGATGTTGAAGGATTCGTAGGTTCAAGAGATTGTGATGCCTCACTTCGTTGCACCAAATTAAATTTTGGTGACGATAAGAAAAAAGAAGGCTGCCTTTGAGCTTGACACACGACAGGGCCTTAATAGGTGTTTGTTGAGTGAATCAGCAGATTTCTCTCCAGCCTACATCGTCACTGTGATAGCAGTTTACTCTCTTATTATGTTAGGTTCACACCCTATTAGTATTTATTTTAGTTAATATAATGCAATTAGAGTGTAATCATATCAGTAGCTTTCAGATCATGTCAAAAAAATGAAAGTTATTGAAATACCAGTGCTAATGTAAAGTGATGGAAAATAGCGTATGCGTTGAAATGCTTGGGTTGAGTTAGGCGGAAAAGGAAAGTTGGGGGACAGGGGAAACAGATCATTGTTTTTTTTCTGACTGCTGGTCACGTACTTAGGGCCTCAGAGATGCCTTTGCCTCTGTGTTCTTTTCCAGATGGGACCATGATCTTTCTACTGTTTTCTAGAGGCAAAATTCTCTGTTTGGCTGTACCCAGAAAGGTGGTCCTGAGGTCAATAATGGGAAGACAGACATCCAGATGTAGTTCCAACTTTTCTCTGAGTGGCTGTGTCCCTTAGGCCAGCCTCCTACCCTCTCTGGGCCCTTAATCCTCACTTTTAAGACAAGGAGGGCAGCATAGATAATAATAGGGCCCCTGACTGTGTTACTGTATGTGACGGCACGTGACTCCTCACAGCCTAAGCTGAACTATGAGGCACATAAGCTGACCCCATTTTTTAGTTTTTCTGCTGGGAAAAAACCCCAAAGCCCCTCAGTGGCCACAGAGAACCAGGACTTCAGCACCGTCGGTGCTGTCACTGCTTGCGGCCATATCCTTCCAACCAGACCTTCGAGGACCTGGGGGTTCAGGTGTAGGAAGGTACTTGCTTCAGAGCACGTTGAACCTTTATGAGTTCTGGGTTCATCCTGCTGTCCTTCCTTCAGCCCTTTCCCCACCCCTTTGGCTGACCGTGCTTTTCTCCACTTGTCAAGGGGTTAGGTGGGGGATGTGGGCAGCAGAAAATTCTGGAAGCGAAGCCAAGTGAGGAGGAAAGAGTAGTCTAAGAGCCAGATACGGTTTCCCAATGGTGCTTTCACTTGGGAGGCAAGAAGACATCCCAGTGTCTGCTATGGTTCTGGCTTCCCCACAGAGGGTGGTGCCACCTCCAGGCCCTTGTCCAACTTTGGGATTCTTGGGTGCGTCCGGACCACTGTCACAGGGAGCTCATGGCTGGGAGTTTGTTAGGCATGGTGCCGATGGTGCAACTCTGAGGAAATAATTAACACTTATTTCTGAAGAGAAGCTTCCAGCCGGATCCACACTCGTGGTGTTGCATACATCTCACAAAGAATTGTTATTTAAGCAATAATCCTTGAGAAATTGGTCGTTACCCACATTAAACGACTCAGCCCATTGCCAAGGATGGTTAACGCTCTAATAAACTGGTCATTAACTGCAGTAACAATGAATTTCGAGGGGATTATTGCTATTATAAACCTTAATCAATGGTTTATAACAGCAATAATGTGGTCCTTTCTCTTAATGGTAAGTAGGGCAGCTTACGCCATCGCCTGGAAAACGTTTTTTGTGGTGGCTGAGAAGTCAGAGGGGAGGCCTTGCAAGAGCCGGCCGCTCTTCAGGTGCACACCGGGGAAGGTAGAGGGCCCACCCGAGGCTCTCGATTGGCCATGCTCTGTTCTCTGGGGATCAGCCGTGGGATGAGCGGCGGGGCACTCTCTCCCTATTCCCCCATTACAGAGACCCTGGGTCCAGGGATGCCCGGGCATGCCTGCCCAGCATGAGACTCAGGACTGAGGATGCGATTCAGCGTGTCCTCCTCGTGGGTGGGTGGTAATAAGGAAGAAGTAGCTACCTGCTTAGAGGGATAGAGGCCACTCTGGGTTCTGTCCCTAACTGGGTTATGACTCCAGATAAACCATGTGGATATCTTCAGCCTCTGAAAGATGGAGCTTGGAATCTATGCTTTCTTAAGTCACTTTCTGATATAACACTCTGTTTTCTTTTTCTTATATCAGTATACCATTAGAGAGCAATGCTAATGATAATAACAATAGTATCTCACACAATGCTTGGTATTGTTCTTAGTTGTTTATGTATATTAACTCACTGGATCCTTACAGCAACCCCGCTCAAATTATAGAGAACGGAAGAGACTCGGAGACTTGTCTGAGCCACAGCGCTCACCCAAGGTGCAGCTGGGATATGAACACAGGAAGTCCAGAGACTGTGCTCTACCCCTTACACTCTACCGTCTATCTAGGAGTCCCCCTTCATGATTTAATTTGGTCCTCACATACTTTGAAGTAGGCTGTTTGGGGTTCCCATACCGGTTTTACACATGAGGCAGCCGAGGCTCCGAGAAATGAAGGGACCTGTGTGTCAAGGTGATACTCTGGGACTCAGTCCCACCCAGGTGGACCTTCTGCTTCTGGTGGTGTGTGTGCCAGGGAGCCGTGCTGGGAGCTTCCAGATCAGGAGCATCTCTCCCTAATGAAGTGGGCTGGGCACCCACTGATGCGAGGCTCCTTGCCCCTGGGATTTCCCCCAACAAAAGGAAGGGAAAGAGCTCAGACTCCCATATCACGAGAAGTGTGCCCAGGGAGATAGGCGGTCACATCTTTTTTCCAGCCTGGCATTGCTTAGAAGCCAAGGGAAAGTGGAAAAATTGCAGAAGAGTTTGGGAGCAAGGGCATTTGGGTATTTAAAAAATGTTTTTTATTATGGGAAATTGTAAACATATATGGAAGAACAGTATAACGAACCCCCGGGAACCAACTTTACCAGTCGTCAACTCATGCCTATCTTGTTTCATCCAACCAGCACCCCATCTCTTCTCACCCCAGATTATTTTGGCTAAATCAAGGATATACTGTTTCATCTGTTATTACTTCAGTATGCACTTGTAAAAGTTAAGGATTCTTGAAAAGAGTAATCATAATTTTGCTGTTAGACCTTAAAAATTAACAGTAATTCCCTAGGATCATCAATTCAGTTGGATTTCAAGTTTCCCAGATTGTCTCATAAATGTACTGGGCTCTTCTTGCTCCAGCTGCTCACGTGCTCTGTGACCGAAGACCAGTCCCTTCCTGGTTTGTTCCCATCTGCCCATCTGTACAGTGGGATGTACAGCCAATGCCCTTATCTCCCTCTCTGGTCACACGGTGGTTGAAGCGAGGTCTCCAAAGTACCAGAAGGCCTTTCAGTAGCAGCATCTCTCCATGAACCACATTGTCAGACCTGGGTCTCCTCTGTAGATGCCTGAGAACTTTCCAGAGGCTGCCCCCACAGCATCCCTTTGGCTTGACCTTTTTCTCATCTGGTACACTCCAGAGAGCAGATTTGTTCTGGGAAATGAGGGAAACAGAGCACATCCTTCAGGCCAACCCTGCCTCCCTGCCAGGCAGCCTGTCTGCAGAGGCAAGAGGAGACCTTCTCTCTGGAAGAACAGAGAGGCTGCACGCTGCATCCAGGCCGTCAGTGGGGCGATGCTGCCTGTACGAAGCTGACCTTGGGGCAGTCTGGCCCTGTTGAATGGAACAGCCCCAATCTCCTCTTGCCCTTAGTCCTGTGGGTTATAACCCAGATCTGCCACTTTCCCGCTGGGACTGCATTTCCTCATGTGCAAAGTGGGAAGGAAGGCTGGGTATGTCCTAGAAGGCTGTATAGAAACACCAGGGGGCTTTTTCAACTTTATATTTTCTTCTGGAATTTACCTACGGCTGGGAGGAAAACCTCTTCACCTGCATTATCTCTCTCAACCTCCCTCCCTCTCCACCCACTTTGAGAGCTTTAGGACTAAAGGGTGGTCAAGGTCCATGTGCTAACATCCTACAGAGCCAGGGTTTTGCTAAACCTACTGATATGTTTCCTTCCTGCAGGACTCAGAGGGCCAGGGCTGCTGTAGAGAGCTGGGCCAGGGATGCCTAGAGCAGGAAGGTGCCCTACATGGATCTTGGTGGGACTCCTCCTAGGTTTTTCCTGGAGCTTCAGGTTCACTTGTGCAAGATGTTTTTACCCTCAGTGGCTGGTTCCTTGGGCTGTTTGGAGGGCTGATTCACAAACAGGACGGGCCAGGGCAGTGAGGTAGGGATGCCTGAACAGTGGGAACAACCAAATATCTGCTTGCCTTTTTCTCTTCTGGACTCTTACTCGGGCTGTGGGCCAGGATGACTGGCCCAGTTTCCTTGCGATTCTGTCCCCTGCTGTGCTGCCTGCCCCACCTGGAGTCTGATCCATGTGGGCATGGCAGCAGGGGCTTCTCTGGGTAGCTCAACCTTGGTGCCCAGCTGCCAGTGAGTGGGGTCTTCAGAGGGTCTGAAGCCTCTGAAAAGGGTCCTTTTTTCCCACATTTGGGAAACTTTTGGGGCTTTATTCAAGGTGGACATCTAGAGCCTCTACCCTGGGCTGACCCTCCCTCCCCAGCCTCTGGGCCATGTCTGGTGGGTGGGGTCGGTCTTGCCCAGCGGCCCCTCTGCATGGACCCCGGGGCCACCAGCCTCCCCTTGCAACCTTGTCCCAGCCTTTGTAGAGAGGAACTGGTTAGGCCAGGGGCAGAGGGTGGGGCGTAAAAAAGACTGATCTGGAATAAACTGAAAAGTTTACTCTGTGCAGCACTGAAATAAAAAAGCTCATTCAGAAAGTTAATGATTTATTTTATAGTTTCATTATCAGGGTCACATTACTCAATAGCATTTCAAACATGTCATTTGTACAAACTATGGTAATTAAAATTTATAACATACTTCATCAGCAGCATATGAATCTTTTAGCCGGCACTCTGCTGTCATATAAACAGTGTAATTTCAGCTGCAATTCACCCTTTATTGGCTCTCATTTGTGATTTAACAGCCATCAATGACTGTGCTATAAAGAATAAATTAACCATCCGTAAACCTTACGATGACAGGGACAGTCAAATAGACTTAAATGCCTTCCGCCCAGCTCTGGGAGCCCACAGAGAGCAGGTGAGGCCGGGCATGCCCCAGCCCCCTCTCAAAGGACTTCCCTGGCTCCCTCTGCCTGCTTTCCCTGGGACGGCTCCTGCCGGCCCCAAGGGCCCTCTAGCTGCCCAGCAGGAGTTATCTCCTTTTCTCCCTCCAGGGAGGTGAAGTGGAGGAACGGCCCCTTTACAGACCCACTTGAGATGTCTGTGCCAGGGAGGGGCCTTAGAGATTACCGACAGTAAATAATCGTCAAGCAGGAGGGAGCATTTGGGAATGTGTGGGAGCACTTTTCCTTGCTCTGATGACTGGATGGGGGATTTAAATGATAGAGTAGTTGGGACCAGAGTTGCTAAGTCCTGCCGGGTCAGGATTTGTCTTCTCCAAATGCCTCCAGCAGCCCCATGGGGCAACAATAAGTCCTATGTTCTTCTGTGACGATGAAGCAGGTGCGGGCCTGGCTGTGAGCTGTCCTGGCTCTCAGGGCAGATGCAGAGTGGGACGAGCAGTCTGAAGGTGACAACTCCTAGGGCGGGCTGGCTGGCTCCAAGGGAGTGACTATCAGCATGGACTGGGGAGGTTGCTTCCCTGAGGGCCATGCTGTTGGGTGCCTTCTTGGAGAAGGTGGTCAGGGTGCTCTGGCTGGGCCCCGAGCTGACGCTGTACACAGCTTGTAAATGAAGTGGATTGGATTTGTCACGGAGACGTCTCCAAGGAGCCTGGGTCATGCAGGCCAATAAAATTGGCCTCATAAATTCATCCTGACATGCAGGATTACTCCAACCCACTGAGGTCACCTTCCTGCCCTGATTTATCACCAGCCTGTGGGTTAATAATACTGTTTACTGAGTGTCCCTTCTGGCCCCACCATGTCCCCTCTGCTTCTTGGACTAGATACTGACCGAAGAGTCCCTCTTAAAGGGTGTGGTGAGTGACACAGAAGGAGAAGATTAAGTGGGTGGGTGTTCATTCAGTGCTATTTTAAAGCAGTACTTTTTTTTCTCTTGGAGAAGTTACCTGCAGCTATTCCTGTCCAGTTTGGAGTTTTACCTGAAAAAGGTGGTTTGGGGACAGCAGATGCTCTCCTGCCATCAGATAGCGTGCTTATGGCATTAGATAAGAACCGACTTGGCTTCTCGTCTTCCGGCGGAGTGGTGGCCTTGTCAATGGTCAGCCTCTGCTTGGAAATGTTATCAGACTTGGTGCTGATAGGGACGAGATGGCAGCAACTGCTGGCCTGTGGCTTCTCTTCTGATGAGGGTGTCGGTGTAACAGTATGGAAAATCCTTCCATGGATTTTAAAATCCCTCCTGAATCAGATTCTCTGACCCCACTTTTTACCATTTACAAGGTTCCAAGTGTTACAGGCCGGGTTCGCTAGCTACGGTTTGAAATGGTCCAAAAAAAAAGTGAAAATTAGGTTGGTTGCTTCTTAAAACTATTTCCCTACGCGAGTAGGCTGGACAAAGGAGTCAGCTCCGGGTCTCTGCCTAGCTAGTCATAGCAATTCTGAGTTTAAACTTCTAGAGAGACCTTTTTGGTGATGTATGGTCAACATCCAGTACTTGACCATTACTGAGTAAATAAACAAATGAAACTGGAGGCCCAGAAGCCCCCGACCTCAGTGCTTCAAGGAAGACTTTAATCAGGAGTACATGCCCAGGAATTTGCAAGCCTGTGAGAACTCAGGGTGCTAGGTGGGACATGCTATCTTTAAGTAAATTAGCAAACAATTACTGAGCAATTGCTCTGTGAGTTTTAAACCTCAGGAATTAGACAATCTCTGCCCTCAGGGTATTTATAATCTACCGAAGAATCAGAATGAATGATTAATCAGCTGGTTTTGGCCTGACAATAGAGGTACAAAGAGCTGTGATGGAACAGGGAAGGGAAAGAGGGATTCCAACTGGGCCAAATCCTGCATGTGGTTTGGGGACGCACATTTATTTATTCAGTCATCAAACCCTTCTGAAGTCTGCTCCTAACCGAGCACTGGCTCCCCGCTGTTGGAAAACTTTTCTGGGCTGGTGATTTGGGCAGATTGCAGCAGAAGTCATAAGCCTCCTCCATTCAAGTGACCTTCCTCTGCCCCCCTCTCTAGTCTCTTCCCTGCCCTGGGCTCTCATCCAGCCCCCCTGATGTGCCCTGAGAGAGCGTTCGGAAGACAAAATCGCTTTTAGAGAACCTGGGCCTGCTTCCATGATTTCAAGGCCGAGGAGGGTTGGGCTGTGAATCCACGCAGCGTGGAAGGTAGGCTGCTGTTATTGGCCAAAACCAGCCCCGGAGAGCAGGAGCCTGCCTTGCTGCAGCCAGAGAGCCTGCTTCTTAGCTTCCTCCCCAGGAGGATCTCTGGCTGCCTGGTGGTCACGGGGCTTTGAGGAGTGTCTTCGGACGCTCTGCCAGGCCCCAGAGGAGAGAGGAAGAAATGGGGAGATCTGGCCTTTGCCATGTGGAGAGTGAGCCAGGCTGGCGGCTGCAGGCACCAGGGCACCCGAACCCCGTCGTAAGTTAACAACCTCCCTTCCGCTCTTCCCGGCCCCCTCACAATAAGGCTCCGCCAAGGAGGGAAGAGGACGGCCAATGGGTGATGTGAGGCACTTGCACAAATGCCAGCTCATTTCCTGTCACTGCAATCCTGGCAGGTGGGTGTCTTTAGCTCATTTTTTTTTTTTACAGATGGGGAGATCCACTTACAGAAGCTAAGAAGTGGGGTCAAGGTCGCGTATTTAGTAAGTGCTTTGGACCAAGGCCTATCTGACCCTAAAGTCCATGTGTTTCAAAATCTTATCTGGCGTCACCTCACCTCTCTGAGGAAGCTGACACGGGCATTAATTAAGAGGGTCGGCCAGTTTCGGAGCCGGCCAGTGGGAGAACTAATCTTGAACCTGGGTTTTTTCCCACTTTACTCTGCGGCTTTCCACTTGACCCACGGGAAGTCCATTAAAAATAAGTACTTGTCCTCCTCAGAACAGTCAGTCACCCTGGTGAATAAGAAGCTTGAGGAACTTGGGGAGTGAACTCAGCCACCATGGAGAAAGATATATATTTGGATTGGAATCAAAGCTGGCCACGGTCCCTGGGATCAGGTGGCCTAAGTCCAGGGTCGTTTCTGGGCACCACGGTATGGTAGCTGGGACTACGCCGTGCCTCGTCGGCACCTTTCTTCCCTTAAGTTTTGTCAAGAGAACCACTGTTTGCTGTGGGTTTTCCGAGCTCTTTCTTTTCCCGTTGATGTCACCGGCCAAGTTCCCCCCTTTCTGTTTGCCCGAGTGGCACAATTGTTCTCTCATCTTTATTGACCCATAGCAAGCTCAGCAACTGCTGGGTACAAAGAGTCTTCTGTTAAACCCAACGAATAAAGAAAACCTAACGAGATCCAGGGAGACGGTTTTGTAGCTCAGCGTCAGGGCGAGCTCCTCATCGGCTGCTGGTCAGCACAGGTACCCTCCGCGGGAGGGCTGGCGCGGGGCAGTCTCTCCCCCAGGGTGCCTCGGGCTGGGCTGCATGAGGTGGGCAGAGAGAGGGAAGTGGGCGAGCGAGCGGAAGCCTCATGGTCTGGGCAGTAGGCTTGCCCCGAGGCCCTTGCACATCTGCCCTGGGGCTATCTGCCCTCTTTGGCACTTGTCCTGTAAGCGTGCTGCAGACCTTCCGGAGGTGACAGTGCAGGGTCGTGCGCTGAGCAGGGCAGGAGCCATGCATCTTGGGTCCAGACCTAATCCAGCCACTCACCACCCTCAGTGTGACCTTGAGGAAGCCCCTCCCACCCTTTTCCGTTTCAGTTTCTCCATTTGTCAACCGAGGGCTGGTGTGTCATGGAGGAGACAGGACTCTGAAAATACAGTGTCATCATGCTACTTGGATAAGGGGCCGTTATTTTTGGAGATGGGGGTCCTTGTCCCTCTTGGTCTGGCGTTGAAACATCCTTAGCGTTTGCATCATGCACTTGTGCTTTTAATGACATTGTGCTTTGGGCTGAATTGTATCCCTCCCCAAATCATCTGCTGAAATTCTAACCCCCAGCACCCCAGAATGTGACTGTATTTGGAGACAAGAGTCTTTAAAGAGGTGATTAAGTTCAAATGAGGCTGTTAGGATGGGCAGAATTCCTTATCTAATATAAGAAAGAGATTAGGACATGCGCAGAGGAAGACCGTGTGAGGACTTGAGGAGAAGCCGGCCATCTACAAACCCAGGAGAGAAGCCTCAGAGGAAACCAACCCTGCTGACCCCTGGATCTTGGACTTCCAGCCTGCAGAGCTGTGAGGAAACACATTTCTGTTGTCGAATCCACCCAGTCTATGGTACTTCGTCAAGGCAGCCACAGCAAAGGTGTATGTACGCAAGATGATTTAACATTCATCTTATTAGAGACACTTTGCCGGGTGGGGGAGGAGGATTCACGGCAGCCATGGAGAGAACTGGGATTGACTGAAGGTGAGCAGAGTGTGGTCACAGTACAGGCCAAGGGTGGGCGTGGAATCTGGGAACTTAGATCGGGTCTGACGGCATGGGTTTTGCCCGTAGGTTTTGGAGTGCTGTAGGAGCAGCCATCGTCTTTGTGCTGTTTTGTTTAATCCTGCTAGTAAGCCTGTGAAGTTGGGATCACAGTTCCCAATATCCTGATGAGGAAACTGAAGCCCAGAGGCTGACAGGTCTTGACCCAAGACACTCTGTTGACTTCCCCAGGAGTTCTGCAATTTGAATTGCTTCGGCACTTTGCTTGGGACCAGCCCAGCGAACCTAACTTGAGGCTTGTGTGCATCTGCTAGGGTGACCTGCTGGAAGAGCAATTTGGAAAAAAAAAAAATAAAGGAGGTGAGGCACCAGGAAGAATTTCAAAGGCCTTCCCTAATCAGGACAAATGGCTGTGAGCCTGAGGTTTGCACAGATAGCCTGCCACATCTCCGAACGCAGACCTTGCCACAAGCCAATGCCTCACTGGCTCTGAAATTTATGCTGGAATTTGGACAGAGAACACAAATCATCGTAATCTCCCGATGAAAGATCACTGTCTCTGCAAATGCATTACCTGCTTGGAAAGCGACATGTTAAAAAATACTGATAATATATGGGCACAGGGAGAGCCATTTCCATGCCTGGGCTCCTCCAGCTAAAATACGTACACCTACACAAGAGGCGGCAGATGACAAAGTAAGTCACCAGGGCCCAGGAGCGGCTTCTGCGTCAGGCTGTGGCTCTGCTACTTGAAACAAAACACTGCCAGTCTCTGGAGCAGCCGCCTTCCCACCCCAATGAGGGGTGTCTGGATGCAGGAGGCCTGAGTGGGGAAAAGGCCTTGATCGTATCTTTTTAAACCCAGAATCAGAGTGGGGTTTACAGTGTGGGGGAAAGATGAGGAGGAGGAATTGGACCAGCTGAGTGGGACTCACTGGGGAGGAAGCTGAGTTAGAGAACCACCATTATCTTCTTTCCCTTTCATGCCCCTGGGCTTGAAATCGCTTCATGTGCTCCCTCAGCCGCCCTCGGCCGGCCTCCTTCAGACGGGAGATAAGCTGCAAATGCACCCTTAGCTTGTGTGGGGTGCTCTTCTGACTTAGCTGTGAAGCCTTCGCTGTTCCCTGCCCACCTCTCCCTTTTCTGGGTGGCGCCGAAATGTAACAAGAGATGTAACAAGGCGGGGAGAGTGTTGGCCTGGAGCCAAGCAGCCCAGCTCTCAGAAACTGTCTCCAGCCTCACGACTAATTGGCGGCGTGCCCTTGGGCACATTCCTTCTCTCTGAGCTCAGCCCTGGCCCGGGCCCCGCCCCGCCTCCCGCTCCCAGCCCAGCCGCTTGGTGTTATGGCTCAAGGTTACATCTTGGCCTTCTCGGCAACACTCACTCCCCTCTACTGCAGCGTGCTTTGAGTGCCAAGGCCGGTTTTCCTACATGCCTCTGCTCAGGAGAGAAGCAATTCAGAGTCTAATGGGCCCGGAGAACAGGTGCATCCCTCTTGCTGTAACGATTACTGGATAAACAAAGTGAAAAGAACCCAAGCTCAAGTACATTGTCCTAAAGGGGGAAATAATACTTCAGAACGGCCAGAATGGTTACAGACCCAGTGAAAGGGAAACAGCAACGCTCTGCTGGGAGTCACGCTGCCCCACTGCGGCGGGAGAGCGAACGTCTGTGGGCCAGTTTGCAGCAACCAGGCCCAGACCTTGTCCTCCAGAGGGGCACCCTGGTGGAGAAGGAGTTCAAGGGTATCTTCTCTGCCATTTTACTTCTTTCTTGACAAAAATAAGTGGGAACCCAAGAAATACTGACTGCGGAGAACCGGGCATGGCAACGTCTGTGTTCACAGCAGCCAGAAGATAGCCCTATGGGGTCTCTGTCGGCAGGACTGGGCTGGAACGGACCTATGGCCAGGGCTGCAGGCCCAGTGTTGAGGGAACAGTCTGGGTCTTCCAAGCGCAGTTTGGAAGCTGTGCAACAGGTGTGTGGCATACCTGCCCTCCCCCTGCCTGGACCCCACCAGCATTCTCTACAGTGGTTTACGGCTCCATGAAACCAAAGGCATTTGGTGCATAAAACAAATGCCTTTTGTGTGATGGCCTTATTGTCATGAGTTAAGAAGATGCAGAATGAATGAGCATGGTCTCTGCATTCCTCCTTTCCCCCTAAACAGGTGGCTAGGTGGTTATTCCCTACCCTCTGGGTTATCTTTTATGACTTTCAGGTCTGGTCCCCTTTCATCTTCCTTTTTCTGCCCATGGTTTGAAAAGTTCTGCAAACAGGCATGTGGATGTTAAACTCCTCCCTTGGGTCTGGGGTCATGCTTATAGGAAATAGGGGCAAGAGAAGGAAGCACTGTGAGGTGTGGATAAAGACGGTGAGTCAAAGGGGGAGGGGAGGGACAGGGTTCAGTGGTGTGGGCAGGACTGTGTTCTGAGCAGGTGTGAGACAATGCATGCAGATGGAACATTTTTTCATTCACCTAAAAAGCATTTATTGAGAGCCGATTTTGTGTCAGGCACAAAAGATAAACAGAACAGATGAATCTTTGCCTTTGTGGAGTGTAAAGAATCAGAAAAATATATGTAAAGACTAGAGCTGTAGAAATGCTGAGGAGTGTTACCTCATCCCAAGGGAGCATAAAATAGAAGCATTGGATCAGATTAGGGAAACTGGAGAAGGCTTCCATGAGGAAGTGACAGCTGAGAGGAGCTCTAAAGGGTGAACAGATGTTCACCAGGTCCAGTGGAGACGCAAAAGCATCGTAACCGGGCAGGACAGCATGTGTAAAGGCCCGGACTCGAGAACATATTTATAACAGACATAAACAACAAAGGGCTAGAATGGAGAGTATGTAAAGGACTCTCACAAATCAATTAAGAGAGCACAGAACAATCTCCTAAAAAATGGGCAAAAGTCATGAAAAGACATTTGCTGGGAAGAAAACGTATTTGACTAATGAACATATATAGAGATGTTCAATGTGACCAGCGATCAGGGAACTGCAGATAGCATTTTACACCATTTGACTGGCAATGGTCAGAAGGCTGACAACCTATATGTGGAATGTAAAAACATAAACAAAAACAAAAACAAAAAAACCAAACTCACATATATATGCAGAACAGATTAGTAGTCGCTAGGGGTGGGGGTTGAGGGGCAGGCAAAACGGGTGAAAGGAATCAAAGACACAGACTTCCAGTTACACAAGGAGTCATGGAGTTAAAATGTACAGCATAGTGAATATAGTTAATAGTATTTCATATTTGAAAGTTGCTAAGAGAGTAGATTGTAAAATTCTCATCACAAGAAAATTCTGTAATTATATTTGGTGATGGATGTTAGACTTACTGTCGTGATCATTTTGCAATATATACAAATATTGAAACATTATTTGTACATGTGAAACTAATATAATGTTGAAGTCAACTATACTTCAAAACAAAAAGCTGGCAATACCAAGAGTTGTAGAAGATACATACCGCGGGGTCTCTTACACATTTCTGGAAAGAGTGTGAACCAGTGCAACTACTTTGGGAGTCAGCTTGGGTTATTTCCTAAAGCCAAACATTCATGTACCCTGGAATACATACTAAAGAGTGTACCAAGAGGCATGTACAAGAATGTTCATAGCAATACTATGCATAAACAAAAGCCAAACACACCAAGAAACAATGTGGCTTGTAATCAACAGGAAAGTGGGGAAGTACATGGTGGTATGTCCATACAATGGAATATTGTACAGTAGTCAAAATAGATGAACTACCATGACATGCAACAATATGGATGAACTTTAGTAATATGATATTAAATAAAAAAGCAAGTCCTTAATTTAATATGTATATAATAGAAATCTATTGTTAGAAAGGCAAAGACAGCTAAAAGTTATTTTTAGGAATATATGTACATATTCTCTTGCCTTATTGCTTATAGTTTTATGTAATAACATTAAATGATATTAAGTATATATCATTAAATAATATTAAGTATTATAATATATTAATATATAGTAATATTAAGTTAATAAATATATTATGTAGTATATAATATAATAATATATTATATATTTAATATAATAATATTAAATACATATTATATATATTAAACTCTATAATCAGTAAGGCAAGGGAATGATGGACACAGGATTCAAGATTATGGTTATCCAGGTAGGTAACTAGGAGGATAAGGTGTGAGGAGATTGGATGGGTTGTAGATTATTGTCAAGATCCTTGCTTTTGTTTTGGTTAGTGGGATTGTGAGTGCTTCTTACATTGTAAAAAATTACTTACCAAAATAGGTGAATACATTAGTAACTAAGTCTAGCCATGTATGACCAATGAGGACAGTGGGTCATTAAGTAAAGATTATGATTGATACAACTCTGTTTCTCTGAGATTAGAAAAACAGTCTTTCAGAGGGAGAGGGGACTGCTTTTTCCAAAGACTGAAAAACAGTCACATGCCTGGAATGCAGAGAGAAACGGGATGTGCGATATGAGATGGGACTGGTGGGTGAGCTGGGGAGTAGACCATGTAGGACTTTACAGGTCCTGTTAATGATTTTGGATTTAGTGTGGTGACATGATGATATTCATATTTCAAAAGACTCATTCTGGCTGTTCTGTGGATCTGTTTTTTAGGGTAGTCAAGAGAGAATGTGGTGGAGGCTGGCTGGGAGGCACCACCAACACACTAGGTCAGTGGTGATGGTAGCTCAGATTAAGATGAGAAATTGAGAAAAGTAGATGAATTTAAAAAGCTGTAATAAGTAAAATTGATATAATTGGATTGAATATGGGGCATAAGGGCGAGGAAAGAGTCAATGAGGATGCTAATGTTTTATTTGTGAAGTAGGTAGATGGTGGATTATTTCCTGAGAACAGCTGGGGATAAAGTGAGTTTGGTTTTGAATGGAATGCTTTTGAGACACCCTGATGAGCAGCTGGATATTGGGCTCCATAACTGAGATGGGGTCCTAATTTACTGAGGATGTACAAGGACATCATGAATATGTAGATGGTGATTGAAGTTGAGAAGTTGATGAGATTGCCTAGAAGGAAACAGTGAAGTGAGAAAAGAGCCATTATAAAAATAATACAAAACAACCTTAGTAGTTAATTAAATAAAGCAGGCCATGCATGTCTCATGATGAATATATGTCAAGAATCAAGGCTTATGATTAATCTAGGTGAAAAACAACAAAGTTCTGGCATTGGAGAGCGCTTGACTTTTCCAGAAGGGAAAGAAAGCCGGTGTGCTGGAGTGCACAGGGGGGAGGTGGGCTGGAGAGGGAGACAGACGCTAGACCATCTCACGTCTCATGGAGCGTGTTCAGGATTTGGTTTTTATTCTGAAAATACTAAGAAAGCTTTAGAGCTTTATATTAATTCTTTATTTGTACTTTTCAGTCAACTTTATTAAGGTCTAATATACTTTACATACAATATGATGCACCCACTTTAAGGGTACAGTATGGTGAGATTTGACAAATATACACTCTCACGTAACTGCCACCACACTCAGGATACACAGCGTTTCCCTCACTGCTCCCCCAAATGCTCTCCATCTGTTTTTGTGCCTCATTTGGAGTTAACCGATGCCCTCCGCCCCGCTGGCTCCGTGTCACCACTGATGTACTTTCTGTCACTAAGGGCTTGTTTTGCTTATTCTAGAATTCACATAAGTGTGTTCATGCAGTGTAGACTCTTTTGTGTATGGATTTTTCTCACTTTCAAATTACTTTGTAGATTCATCCATGCTATTGCAAGTGGCAGGGGTTCACTCTTTTATTGCTGGTATTCCACTGAGTGGCTGGGCCTCAGACTGAGTAAACCATTCACCTGTTGATGAGCTCTTGTATGTCTTCCAGGTTTCGCT
Organism: Phataginus tricuspis; assembly: GCA_029783875.1. Lineage (NCBI taxonomy): Eukaryota > Metazoa > Chordata > Mammalia > Pholidota > Manidae > Phataginus > Phataginus tricuspis. Next base: position 6,228,366 of record JAQQAC010008525.1, read on the forward strand.
AGTATGTGAAAACCTCCTGCTGATATTCATGTACAAGGCTTTGTGTGGACATATGTTTTCATTTATCTTGGATAAATACTTAGGACTGAAATTTCTGGGTGCCTGGGTAAATGTAAACTTTGAAGAAACTGCCAAAAGTTTGCCATCGCTTTCTGTCCCCACCAGCAATATATGAGATTTCCAGCTGCCACGTGTCCTTGCCAATACTTGATATTCTCAGTATTCTGAATATTAACCTTTTTACTTGGTGTGTAGTGGTATCTTCTAGTGGTTTTAATTTGCAGTGCTCTGATGAATAATAATGGTAAGTTAATGTTAAGTGTCTTCTATGAAGTGCCTGCTCGACTATTCAGTCCATTATTTCATTGAAGTTTTTGTCTTTTTTATTATTGAGTTATCAGAGTTCTCTATATATTCTGCATAATAATCCTTTGTCATGTGTGTTTATAGTTTTCTCCTATCTGTGGCTAGTCTTTTCATTTTTTATTTTTTAGCAATGTCCATCTAAGAATAAAAATCTGTAATTTTGATGAAATCTAATTGATGAAGATATTTTCCTAGAAGTTTTGTAGTTTAAGTTATTATATTTAAGTTTATGACACATGTTGGGTAAATGTTTGTAAATGGTCTGAGGTAAGGGTTGAAGTTCATTTAAAAAAATGTGGATATTTAGTTTTACCAGTACCGTTGTTAAAAAACTATCCTTTCCCATTCAGTTATATTTCTGTGTCAAAAATTAATTGACCATATGTGGGTGCATCCATTTCTGTACTCTTTATTCTGTACCATTCTTCTATATGTATATCATTATTATTTCTGTGGCTTTATAATAAGTCTGTAAGATAGTATAAGTCTTCCAAATATTTTATTTTCTGAAAAACTGTTGTAGTTACTCCACATCCTTTGAGATTTTGTACATTTAAAAATCAGGTTATCAACTTCTACAAGAAAAGCCAGCTTGGATTTTGTTTGGGATTGTTTTGCGCCTGTAAATAAACTTGGGAGAAAAATTCACATCTTACCGTTGAATCTTCTATGCACAAACATCATGTATTTCTATTCATAAAAGTTTTCTTTGATTTATATCAGCTATGTTTTATAATTTTTCGCATATAGGGCTTACACAAACTTTGGTACATTTCTCTCTAAATATTTCATATTTCTATGCTGTTGTAAATGTTCTTTTAAAATTTTCAAACTTCATATTGTTCTTGTTACCATAAAACATATAAGTGATTTTTGTATGTTGACCTTGCATCCTGTGACTCTGGGACGGTTAAATTAATGTATTATTAGTTAATCATTTGAAATATTTTGAATATTTCTTTGGATCTGAACATTTCGTCTGAGTTGCCAAATCACTGACATCAAGTTGTCCAGCATTTTTTCTTATTCTCCTTGTAATGTCTGTAAGATCTGTACTGGTGTTCTCTCTTTTATAAATCATATTGGTTATTTGTGTCATGTATTTACCCACATTTATTACTGGTTTTATTAATTAGTTTTTGATTCATTTTTGCGTGTTTTTTTAATGTGTGTGTGTGTTTATCCTACTTCGGATTTATAGTTTTATAGTTTTCATCAAATGTGGAACTCTTAAGTATTTCTTCATTTTTTTTCTACCTTCCACCTCCTCCTGGGACTCTAATATGAAGTGACTGGTTGATATTATTCACCAGGTCATTGAGACTGTTCATTTTTATTCCCCTAGCTTTTGTTTTCCTCTCTCTATCCTTTAGTTTGGATGTTTCTAATGCTATTTTTAAAGTTCACTGATCTTTTCATCTGTGGTAACTACTGTCTAATCTCCAGTGCAATTTTTTTTTATTTCGGGTATCATTTTTAAAAATTTTATGAGTTACATTTCATTGTTTTAAAGTATTTCCTTTGTTCTCATTGAGTTCATGTTTTCCTTTAAAATCACATGCATATTTATATGGCTATTTAAAAATCTCTGTCAGCTTGTTTCATCATCTCTGTTATTTCTATGGTCTGATTTTTCTCCTGAATATTCTTCTCATGTATAGTAACTCTTGATTGGATGCTGGACATTTAGGATATGATGTCATTTAGGATAAGTGTGTGTTGTGTTCATTTATCGGTTGTGAAGTTTGTTTTGGCTTGCAGTTAAATTCCTTCTGGATCAGCTCAATCCATTAAAGCTTTTTTTTATTTTTAATTTTTTATTAAGGTATTATTGATATACACTCCTATGAAGGTTTCACATGAAAAAACAATGTGGTGACTACATTTACCCATATTATGTCCCATCCCCATACCCCAATGCAGTCACTGTCCATCAGTGTAGAAGATGCCACATATTCACTGTTTGCCTTCTCTGTGCTACACTATTTTCCCCGTGACCCCCCACACCATGTGTACTAAACATAATACCCCTCAATCCCCTTCTCCCTCCCTCCCCACCCGCCTTCCCACACCCCTCCCCTTTGGTAACCGCTAGTCCCTTCTTGGAGTCTGTGAGTCTGCTGCTATTTTGCTCCTTCAATTTTCCTGCATTGTTATACTCTACAAATGAGGGAAATCATTTGGTGCTTGTCTTTCTCCGCCTGGCTTATTTCACTGAGCATAATATCCTCCAGCTCCATCCATATTGTTGCAAATGGTAGGATTTGTTTCTTTCTTATGGCTGAATAGTATTCCATTGTGTATATGTACCATCTCTTCTTTATCCATTCATCTACTGATGGACACTTAGGTTGCTTCCATATCCTGGCTATTGTAAATAGTGCTGCAGTAAACATAGGGGTGCATATGTCTTTTTGAATCTGAGAAGTTGTATTCTTTGGGTAAATTCCAAGGAGTGGGTTTCCCAGATCAAATGGTATTTCTATTTTTAGTTTTATGAGGAACCTCCATATTGCTTTCCACAATGGTTGAACTAGCTTACATTCCCACCAGCAGTGTAGGAGGGTTTCCCTTTCTCTGCATCCTCACCAGCATTTGTTGTTCTTAGTTTTTTGGATGCTGGCCATCCTTACTGGTGTGAGGTGATATCTCATTGTGGTTTTAATTTGCATTTCTCTGATGATTAGTGATGTGGAGCATCTTTTCATGTGTCTGTTTCATGAATTTCTTCTTTGGAGAACTGTCTTTTCATATCTTCCGCCCATTTTTTAATCGGGTTATTTGCTTTTTGGGTGTTGAGGCATGTAAGTTCTTTATATATTTTGGATGTTAACCCCTTGTTGGATACGTCATTTACAAATATATTCTTCCATACTGTAGGATGCCTTTTTGTTCTGTTGATGGTGTCCTTTGCCATACAGAAGTTTTTTGGTTTGATGTAGTCCCATGCGTTCATTTTTGCTTTTGTTTCCATGGCTTGAGGAGATGCATTAAGGAAGAAGTTGTTCATGCCTATATTAAGGAGATTTTTGCCTATGTTGTCTTCTAAGAGTTTTATGGTTTCATGACTTACATTCAGGTCTTTGATCCATTTTGAGTTTACTTTTGTGTATGGGGTTAAACAATAATCCAGTTTCATTCTCTTGCATGTAGCTGTCCAGTTTTTCTAACACCAGTTTTTGAAGAGGCTGTCATTTCCCCATTGTATGTCCGTGGCTCCTTTATTGTATATTAATTGACCATAAATGGTGGGGTTTATATCAGGGCTCTCTAGTCTGTTCCATTGGCCTATGGTTCTGTTCTTGTGCCAGTACCAAATTGTCTTGATTACTGTGGCTTTGTAGTAGAGCTTGAAGTTGGGGAGCATAATCCCCCTAGCTTTATTCTTCCCTCTCAGGATTGCTTTGGCTATTTGGGGTCTTTTGTGGTTCCATATAAATTTTAGAATGATTTGCTCTAGTTCATTGAAGAATGCTATTAGTATTTTGATGGGAATTGCATTAAATCTATAGATTGCTTTAGGCAGGATGGGCATTTTGACAATATTAATGCTTCCTATCTATGAGCACGGAATGTCTTTCCATTTATTGGCATCTTCTTTAATTTCTCTCATGAGTGTCTTGTAGTTGTCAGAGTATAGATCTTTCACTTCCTTGGTTAGGTTTATTCCTAGGTATTTTATTCTTTTTGATGCAGTTGTGAATGGAATGGTTTTCCTGATTTCTCTCTCTGCTAGTTCATTGTTAGTATATAGGAATGCCACAGATGTCTGCATATTAATTTTGTATCCTGCAACTTTGGTGAATTCAGATATAGATCTAGTAGTTTTGGAGTGGATTCTTTAGGGTTTTTTATGTACAATATCATGTCATCTGCAATCAGGGACAGTTTAACTTCTTCCTTGCCAATCTGGATGCCTTTTATTTCTTTATGTTTTCTGATTGCCGTGGCTAGGACCTCCAGTACTATGTTGAATAGAAGTGGGGAGAGTGGGCATCCTTATCTTGTTCCTGATCTTAGATGAAAAGCTTTCAACTTCTCACTGTTAAGTATAATGTTGGCTGTGGGTTTCTCATATATGGACTTTATTATGTTGAGGTACTTGCCCTCTATATCTATTTTGTTGAGAGTTTTTATCATGAATGGGTGTTGACTTTGTCAAATGCTTTTTCAGCATCTATGGAGATGATCATGTGGTTTTTGTCCTTCTTTTTGTTGATGTGGTGGATGATGTTGATGGATTTTCGAGTGTTGTA
>JAQQAC010008525.1:6233087-6271153 GCA_029783875.1 Phataginus tricuspis
TTCTTTTTTTGTGGTGTCTTTGCCTGGTTTTGGTATTAGAGTGATGCTAGCCTCATAGTATGAGTTTGGAAGTATTTCCTCTTCTACTCTTTGGAAAAGTTTAAGGAGGATGGGTATTAGGTCTTCACTAAATGTTTGATAAAATTCAGCAGTAAAGCCATCTGGTCCAGGTGTTTTGTTCTTAGGTAGTTTTTTGATTACCAATTCATTTTCGTTGCTGGTAATTGGTCTGTTCATATTTTCTGTTTCTTTCTGGGTCAAGCTTGGAAGGTTGTATTTTTCTAGAAAGTTGTCCATTTCTTCTAGGTTATCCAGTTCATTACCATATAATTTTTCATAGTATTCTCTCATAATTCTATGTATTTTTTTGGTGTCCGTAGTGATTTTTCCTTTCTCATTTCTGATTCTGTTTTTGTGTGTAGACTCTCTTTTTTTCTTGATAAGTTGGTCTAGGGGTTTATCTTTTTTGTTTATTTTCTCAAAGAACCAGCTCCTGCTTTCATTGATTCTTTTTACTGTTTTATTCTTCTTGATTTTATTTATTTCTGTTCTAATCTTTATTATGTCCCACCTTCTACTGATTTTGGGCCTCATTTGTTCTTCTTTTTCTAGTTTCATTAATTGTGAGTTTAGATTGTTCATATGGGATTGCTCTTCTTTCCTGAGGTGGGCCTGTATTGCAATATACTTTCCTCTTAGCATGACCTTCACTACATCCCATAGATTTTGCGGTGTTGATTTATTGTTGTCATTTGTCTCCATATATTGCTTGATCCCTGTTTTTATTTGGTCATTGATCCATTGGTTATTTAGGAGCATGTTGTGAAGGCTCTATGTGTTTGTGGAATTTTCATTTTCTTTGCATAATTTATTTCTAATTTCATACCTTTGTGGTCTGAGAAACTGGTTGGTACAATTTCAATCTTTTTGAATTTACTGAGGCTCTTTTTGTGGCCTAGGATATGATCTATTCTTGAAAATGTTCCATGTGCACTTGAGAAGAATGTGTATTCTGCTGCTTTTGGGTGTAGATTTCTGTAGCTGTCTGTTAGGTCCATCTGTTCTAATGTGTTGTTCAGTGCCTCTGTGTCCTTACTTATTTTCTGCCTGTTTGATCTGTCCTTTGGAGTGAGTGGAGTGTTGAAGTCTCCTAGAATGAATGCATTGCATTCTATTTCCCCTTTTAATTCTGTTAGTATTTTTTTCACATATGTAGGTGCTCCTGTGTTAGGTGCATAGATATTTATAATGGTTATATCTTCTTGTTGGATTGACCCTTTTATCATTATGTAATGTACTTATTTGTCTCTTGTGACTTTCTTTGTTTGAAGTCTATTTTGTCTGATACAAGTACTGCAACTCCTGCTTTTTTCTCCCTATTGGTTGCATGAAGTATCTTTTTCCATCCCTTCACTTTTAGTCTGTGTATGTCTTTGTGTTTAAAGTGAGTCTCTTGTAGGCAGCGAATAGATTGGTCTTGTTTTTTATCCATTCAGTGACTCTGTGTCTTTTGATTCGTGATTCAGACCATTTACATTTAGAGTGATTATCAATAGGTATGTAATTATTGCCATTGCAGGCTTGAGATTCATGGTTACCAACGGTTCAAGGTTAACTTCCTTACTATCTAAGAGTCTAACTTAACTCACTTAATATGCTATTACAAACACAGTCTAAAGGTTCTTTTTTTCTCCTCCTTTTTCATCCCCCTCCATTCTTTATATATTAGGTATCATATTCTGTACTCTTTGTCTATCCCGTGATTGACTTTGGGAATAGTTGATTTAATTTTGCATTTGCTTAGTAATTAACTGTTCTACCTTCTTTACTGTGGTTTTATTACCTCTGGTGACAGCTATTAAACCTTAGGAACACTTCCATCTATAGCAGTCCCTCCAAAATACACTGTAGAGATGATTTGTGGGAGGTAAATTCTCTCAGCTTTTGCTTATCTGAAAATTGTTTAATCCCTCCTTCAAATTTAAATGATAACCTTGCTGGATAAAATATTCTTGCTTCAAGGCCCTTCTGCTTTATTGCATTAAATACATCATGCCACTCCCTTCTGGCCTGTAAGGTCTCTGATGAGAAGTCTGATGATAGCCTGATGGGCCTTCCTTTGTATGTGATCTTATTTCTCTCTCAGGCTGCTTTTAATAGTCTGTCCTTATCCTTAATTTTTGCCATTTTAATTACTATATGTCTTGGTGTTGTCTTCTTTGGGTCCCTTGTGTTGGGAGATCGGTGCACCTCCATGGCCTGAGAGACTATCTCCTCCCCCAGATTGGGGAATTTTTCAGCAATTACCTCCTCAAAGACACTTTCTATCCCTTTTTCTCTCTCTTCTTCTTTTGGTATCCCTATAATGCGAATATTGTTACATTTGGATTGGTCACACAGTTCTCTCAATATTCTTTCATTCTTAGTGATTCTTTTTTCTCTCTGTGCCTCAGATTCTTTGTATTCCTCTTCTCTAATTTCTGTTTCATTTATCGTCTCCTCTACTCTATCTGATCTGCTTTTAAAACTTTCCATTTTATGTTTAATTTCTGATACTGTGTTCCATAATGATTGGATGTCTGACCGGATTCCTCCCTGAGTTCTTGAATATTTTTCTGTACCTCCATGAGCATGTTAATGATTTTTATTTTGAAATCCCTTTCAGGGATATTCATGAAGTCAATTTCATTTGAATCTTTCTCAGGGGTTGTATTCCTATTCATAATTTTACTTTGAACCAGATTCTTTTAGTGTTTCATATTTCTATATGGTGCTCTCTAGTGCCCAGAAGCTCTACTCTCAGGAGCTGATCAGCCCCTTAACAATGTTGGGGGTCACAGGGGATCGGTATTGGTGCCTGGGGGGAAGAAAGAGCTGTTTTCTGCTCCTCGGCTGCTATGACTGTCTTCACTGCCAGAACCAGTGGGCTGAGCACACAGGTATAAGCCTCTGTGCTTTGTGTTTGTAGTTGCTGTAGACAGGAGTTCCCTCTGGCCGGCCAAATGCTAGGGTAGGGTTTGCGGGTTTGCCAGCCAGGTGGGGCAGGCTGGGAGAAAGGCTCAGTATGCTGAGTATCACTGAGGGGGTCCTTGGAGCTCTGTAGCCAGCCAGGGAGCTGGAGCTCCTGAAGACTGTAAAAGGTCCCAACCTACTGGGCAGAGTGCACCCAGACAATTTTGTCTACTTGTCCTTTCTCCTGAGCAGTAAGCTCTGTGCAGTCCTTGCCTCTTTAGCAGCCCTCTTGCTGTTAGGAAGTCTCTCAGACTGCCCACTTTTCTTTTGTCCCAGAGCAGCCAGATATGGATCCCTGCTTTCCACAAGCAGCTGGAATCTCAGTCTCTCCAGGTATTCTGCCTGTCTTAGCTTTCCAACCCCCTAATCACAAGAGTACCATGAAAACATCATGAAATGTAGGTTTGTGCTCCAAGATCAGATCTCCAGAGTTAGGTATTCAGCAGTCCCAGGCCTCCACTCCCTCCCTGCTCTGTTTCTCTTCCTCCTGCTGGTGATCTGGGGTGGGGAAAGGACTTGAATCCTGCCAGGCCATGGCTTTGGTACATTACCCTGTTCCCTGAGGTTTATTCTTGTCTCCAGGTGTATGCAGTTTGGTGCAGTCCTCTTTCCTGTTGCTCTTTCAGGATTAGTTGTATTAATTATATTTTTGTATTATATGTGGTTTTATAAAGAAGCCTCTGTCTCACCTCTCATGCTGCCACATTTAATCCTCTCCTGATCCATTAAAGCTTATTTTTAAGCTTTGTTAGGTTAGGTTTAGAGTAGCCTTTACTCTAGGCCTAGTGTATTTATGTTTATTTGCTGTGCCCTTTTGGGAATCTCTACTCAGTGTCCTGAGTGTTTGAGCCTCTTGGAAGCTCTGGGAATTGTTTAGTTTATAGCACTCTGATGGTTATTCTTTGCCTGCATTGTGGAGCCTCACCTTAGTACCCAGACAGAGACTCAAGGGGCTCCCTTTCCCTCTGTAGCTCCCTCTTCTCTCATGGTCTGCCCAACAAATTCAAGTCACCTTGGCTTCCCCAACTTGGCTTTGTGTCTCATCCACTCCATGAAAACACTGTACTCTGCCATTATTTTTCTTCCTTGTAATGCAGCTCGGAAGGTACCACCTGGCAAAAGTTGTTTCTTTCCCTTCTTTCAGGAATTGTAATCCTCTGCTGCCTATTTTCAAATGTCTGAAATTTGTTTTGAGTGCAGTGTTTCCAGTTTTCTCATTGGTTATGGTGGGTGGGCAAGGCCAGCTCCCGTTAATTCAACATGGTTAGAAGCAGCAGTCAAGTCCTTAGAGTTCGGAGATTAGATACTAGAATCTGTGCCAGCAGAGGAAACTAAGGAACAGCCAGATAGAAAGGCAGAAACTTGGAAGAGTTTTGTGTCATGGCAACAAAGGAAGAAAAGCCTGTTAAGAAAAGTGTGTAACCATGTAGATGACTGTTGAGGAAGTCAGGTAAAATTTACACTACAAACAATCCATGGCATTCAGTGACCTGGAAACCACTGGTGGTTTTATAGAGATCTGTTTCCAAGGAACAGATTGGAAACTAGATTGTAGTGGACTGAAGAATGAATAGTAGGTGAGTTTATTGGTTAAAGCCATGCTAGCTGTTGCAATAAATACTAAAATTTCAGTACCTTCACTAAGTAGAAGTGAATGTATTGCTCTTGCAACGGTTGTGTTCCTGGATGTTCCTGGTCATGGGGTAACTTTCTCTCATGACCTGGGAACCACCCTCCTTCCCTTTTATGGTTACCTCCTCCCCTAGTGGGACCTCATCATTGCTGTTGTCTGCATCTAACTGGTCAACGGAGCAGCAGAGCAGAGAAGGCTGCTTCTCAAAGCCTTTGCCTTGAAGTCACACACAACTTTTGCTCCTGTTTCATTTGCAGAATTAATAACATGGCCATACCTAGATGCAAGGAGGCTGGAAATATAGGCTCTGTCTGGGCAGCCACTCATTCTCTGCAAGTAGGTGAGGGGTATGACATTGGTCAGGCAACAAGCTATCTCTGCTTTTGGGAAGTTTGTTTTGAAGGGCAGGAAAATGATTGGTCCAAAGCTGGAGAGAGGTGAGGGGTTGAGGGAATTCTTTTTTTAAATCTGGAAGACTGGTACATGTTTTCAAGCCGTAGCTAATGATCTAATTCAAGAGAGAGTTTAAATATACATGAAAGAAAGGGATAAACAGAATGAATATGAAAAAAAGACCAGGTGGGGGAGTGTGACATGCAAAACTCAAATACAAGGATTGGCTTTAGGTGGATGGACAGCTATTCTGTTGTATCTGAAGGGAAGGAGAAGGTACGGGCATAAGTAGGTTTAATGCTTAGTTATAGGAACACAGGGAGTTTCTCTCTGCTGATGTCTATTTTTTTGCTAGGAGATGGGAGGTGGATTAAGGAGGTGTGGGGCATGGAAAATTTGAGGAGACTGAAGATCTGAAATCATTGTTGCCTAGCTTGGTACTTACTGTCCAGTAGGTGCTCTATGAATGCTTTTTGAGTCTATTGGCGTGTGCTTGGCCTTTCCCAAGGATTTTTAGGGCAGCATCTGGGGATTGTAATGAATAAAAAGGCTCTTTCCTTCTGCCTCTGAGCAGACACCAAGATCTCCCTGTGAATCCAAGTGCCATTGGCTGGAATTCATTATAAGGCAAGGCCATCTCCTGCCCGCCTAGAGGTGCGCCGTCACCGAATTCCTAAAGAATCCTGTTGTATGAATTGCTCCTCTGACTCTGAGCCCAAGGAGATATTTTCACCTGCTACCAACAGCTGCAGAGCCCCGGGCACAGGACGACAGTGGGGGGTGCATTTGGAAGGGTGTTGTGTAGCCAGTGGGCTGCCTGGCCCCTCCGTGTCCATGCATGGAAGTTTCGACTTACCCTCTCCTCTCCTCCTTCTGTGGCCACTGGGGTAGAGAAAACCAGGCCTCAGAGCCGACAGGCACCTGCTTCCTGCTGCATGTATTTAGGGATTAGATCATGAACCTGAAATGAATGAAATAAAGGTGGGCACTCTGCCAGAAAATAATAAATTTGTAACACAAGCATGGTGTCGCCCTCAGAAGAGGGACTTTCCCCCTTCCCTCTCCACCCCTGCACCGTATCGCCCACTCCTGACATCCTCCTACTCTTTTACACCGCTTCGGCCTCCTGCCGACATGGCCTCTATTTCTGCTCCGTTCCCGGCTGCGACTCTGGAGAGGCTGAGCGAGCTGGCGACCCTACAGCCACGTGCTCGGGCAGCCTTCCGGGTGCCTGCTTCTCCCTGTTATTTTCATTGCCCTGTAATTCGAGGGGACAGGTGAGATGTGCTTCAAAACACTGTAATCATATTTTAAATGGAAATGAAATGTGTGAATTAAATGTAAATTACGGTAGAATGGAAGACAATCACTATTAGTTAAGGTCTGACACCTAGTTTTGCAGACCTTCCCCAAACGCCACAACTTGTTTCCCCACACGCGTGATGAGAGGTTGTGATTATGCGGCGGCTGCTTCTGCGGTGGAGCTGACGCTGGTTACTGCATCGTTTGTGCAAGGGGGTCTGGATGTGGGGCTGCGGATGTATCTGAAATAGATATGGACTGCTGTTGGTACTATAAAATTACACAGGAGAAATGATATTTTTATATGAAGGCCGTGCAAAGAAACCTTTTTGTGTGTGTGTTTTCCCCTTGGAAAGGTAAGGAGGTAATATAAAAGGACACTTTTATATAGTCTATTTATTTACGGAATCTCCATTTGCTTTTATATTGGAAAAATATGTGCCGTGCCAATGGGTTGCAATTTGACCCTCAATCTTGGCTGTCTCGCTCCCACCTACTGCTGAGCGCCTCCGTGGTTCCTAGGAGAACCGTGGGCCTCCTGTACATCCATTAGTAGAGCATTTTTCAAGACAGTCCCAGCCCTTTGCTATAATTCCTTAGATGATGAAGGCAATAATTTTATTATCTATCTACCCAGTGCCGTGACAAACAGCAAAAACGATTTAAAAAGAGAATCATTTAATTCCAATCAGTCCAATCTATTGTTTTGTTTTATGTGGACAGAATGACTGGTTGACTGAGTGTTTCTGAAAACTTTCTAAGCCATTCTGTGGTGTGTTGCAGAACTTCCAGGGATAAGGGCACAGTTGGGTAAAACAGATGTGGCCAGAAGTATAGGGAGGTCAATAAATGCATTGAAAAGGGATATATTTACATGTCCATTGTTGATTCTACTCCTGTTTGCTTCCAGTAAACTTTGTCTCCATGGGAGCAGGCAGCAGAGACTGTTATCTTGGATAATCATGTGTGTCATTGAATTTTACAAATCTTGCGTTTTTGAGGCACCAAAGATGCAAACCCAGTCACTTCTTAGTTCTTAAGGACCCTTGCAATTAAGTGTAACATCTAGCCAGTGATTAGTGATTAGCAAAGGTTCCACCTTGCAGATTCTCTGGCATCTGGCCAATCTGCCCCTCTGTACTTGGCCGCAGGCCGCTCTTCACCCGTGGTCCTCTCCTAGGTGGCTACCAAGGGCTCTGGACAGCCTTCCAGAGGCTCTGGAACCAGGCTCCACATTGTTGCTTGAGCTCACCTTCTAAATGCAGCTCTTACCGTGTCACTTGCTGCCCTGGTGAGAACCTTCTGGACTTTGGTGAGAGAGAGTCAGGGGACCCTGCTGTGGCCATACATGGCAGCTCCCTGCTCCCAATACCCCAGGTGCTTTCCCTCTGCTCAAGCCCATTCTTCTATGAATGTCTGCTCCCACCTTCTCTGCCTGGTAATCCCACTTACCCTTTACTGGAATTCTCCTTGGGGGCAAAGCTTTCCCAAAGTCTCTGTAGCCAAACCAGGTGCTTGGTGGCCCAGGCATGCCGTGCTTACCACACTGAACCACTCTTCATTTTATCCACGCCTACCTCTAGCCTGGGACCACAATGCCCAGCATAGGGACCATGTCTCCTGCACAGCTCAGCCATGAACCAGAAGTAAGTAGAGTTTTAGGTGATGGCTGCTTCTCTTCGGAAAGTTGAGAGGTTAAAATAAAGAAACTCTAATATAGGCCAGTTTTTGAATTCCTTAACAGGTTTCCTCTTTTGCTGAACACCATCCGTCTTCATTTTTAAATAAAACATAAAACTGCTGTATATAACAAGATGTAAAACCACATAGAGTATCTTCCTCTTGATGGCGTATGTCTACCATCACCTAGTTTATGTTCATGTGGAAATAAAACTCGATGACAGCATGTGCTCTAAATGCAATTCTGATCTTGCCACTTGCTCCCCTGCCTTCTGGCTTGGTGACAAAAAGGGTGGTGGCAATGGGCAGAAATGGCCAAAGGGAAATTTCCATGACTTTACGGGGCTAGGATGACACAGTGATTTATAATAAGGAATATATATTGGTCTTCCTCCCCTTTCTGGCACAAAGCTTGGATTTTATCTTTTGATATGCTGATGAGGTGACTTTTGGACCATGCCTAAAGGTGGTGGTGGGGAGGGGGGGTTGCCAGGGGAACCAACTATTGGGTTGGGAGGTTGGAATTTTCACTCCCGCCCCCTGACCTCTGGGGAGGGGAAAGGGCTGGAGATTGAGTTCAGTCACTAATAGCCAATGACCATCACCCATGTAATGAAGCCTGCATAAAAGCCCAACAGACTGGGTCTGGAGAGCTGCTGGGTGGGTGAACACGTGGAGATGTGGGGAGAGTGGTGGCCTCAGAGAGAGCATGGAAGCTCCGTGCCCTTTCCCCATACCCTGCCCTATACTCCTCTTCTGTCTGGCTGTTCCTGAGTTATATCCTTTTGTAATTATCTGCTGATCTAGGAAGCAAAAGACGTCTGAGTTCTGTGAACCACTCTAGCAAATTATTCCAACCCAAGGAGGGGGGCACCAGAACCTCCCATCTATAGCAGGTTGGTCGGAAGCACAGGTGATAACCTGGACGAGTGACTTGTGTCTGAAGTGGGGGTGCTGGGGGAGCAGGCAGATGGCGTAAGAATTGAGTTGTAGGACACGCAGCCGGCATCACTGAATTGTTTGGTCAAGGGTAAAAGCCCACACATTATAACTGGGGATCAGAATCATTGCACAGTTAAAAGGGAAGGGTCAGTGTTTCTGGAGATTCCTTCAAGCCACTTTTCTCTATTCTATGAAACAGAGAAGGCATTAGTACCCTGCATGTATAAATGAGGAAACTAATTTAGAGGGTTAATACAGGTAAGTGAAACCCAGGCAGTGAGAGATGAGGTGGTGTGCTCAGAGTAAGAGTTTCCTGGCAGCCCTGGAGCTCATGATGGTCCCAGAGGTTGTGGCATGCCTAACAGGAATCGAAGAGGCAAAGTTGTTTTGGATCTAATAGATTTGGTGAGCATCCCACGGGAATCTTTATTTCTATGCAACTTATTCTTAGGATGTCTAGATGCTTCCACAGAAGAGAGTAATTCTGATTGAGATTTCCTTGGGGAACAAGGGTGAGGTGTGGTGGGGTGAGAGCCACCCATGCTTCTGACTACATCCTGCCATCACGCTCCTGTCAGCCTCCCCAACACGTGCTGGAAAGTTTCTGGAAAGTGAGCACCGATTGTCCTCTGACCCTACTGAAAGTCAGAAGGCGCAAGTGACCCCCCACAGGAAACTCAGCCGCCGGATCAGCTCTTTCTATTAATACAACTAGACAGCCTCTGCAAACCTGGGATTCATGCTGGTAAACCTCGGTCTCGTGAGGGCCCAGCTCGATTTGTGCAGAAATTCCACCAATGGTGGAGAGTTGATTTAGTGTCAGAAAAGGGTGTTTGAAACAAGCGTGTTTTCCTTTACGAGTCTTTTAACATCAGGAGAGAAATACAGCTGATTGCAATTGATTTGTAAACGTGGCTCTTTGTGTGAAGTGTCACGGCATGTTTTATAGGAAGATGAATTCAAAGAAAGAGAAGGGAGAGAAATGGCTCTCCTGGAAGATGCAGTTGGAGCATACGGAAGCGCATTGTACACACGGTTTGGCCCTCCAGGCTGACAGGCATGCACCCCTGCTCCATCACTCTCTGGGTGACCCTGGCAAGTTGCTTAAGGACTTGGTTTCAACATCTGTGAAAGGGAACAACGATAGAGCCTGTATAAGGCAGGCATTATTTACCTTTATTTTAAATTGCACAGTAAAAGCAAATACATTTGCAAAATCACCAATTTTGTTTCATTTATATAGTTTGAGGTATGTGTAAAGGGCTCATCCAAAGTCACACAATAATAAAGTAAGCCTCTGAGACTTGACTTTCTGTCTTCTGACTCCTAGGTTTCATGTATTTTAAAAGAAAGAACTTTAAGGCTAATTGGGGAATTTCAGCACCAGCCGACAAGGAGTGGGTGTACTTTGGGGGGTCAGAGGCTTCCCAGCGTGTGCCTTAACATTCTACAGAAGCCGGTTGTCCACGGGGAAGGCCCATCCCTACCCAAGACAAAAACCAGTAGCAAAGGTTTCAGCTTTTACCTGGTCTTAAGCTTTCTGAGTGCGTCTGCATATTCCTTCACTTTCTCCTCCTCCAAGACAGCCCTATTAGCTATCTCTTGCCACGTGACAGGTTACCCGCAAATGCAGCAACTTAAAACAAAACATGCTTATTATCGCACTGTGTCTGTGGGTCAGAAACCTCTCAGTGCTGGGGGGCAGCCTCTGCTGGTTGGGCTCTCCTCGGGCTGCATGCAGTCAAGGTGCTGGCTGGGACTTCAGTCATCTTAAGGCTCAGTGGGAGGGGATTTTCTGCCGACTCCACAGGGGTTTTTGGCAGAGGTCAGATCCTCATGGATCCCAATTCCTCGGCAGCTATTGGCTGGAGCAGCCCTCAGATCCTTGTCCTGTGAGTTTCTCTCTAAGGCAGCTCAGGACATAGCAGTTTGTTTCTTCTGAGTGAGAGAGAAAAAGAGTGTGAACAAAACAGAGCTCACGGCCTTTGTGAGGTTCATCTCTGGAATGACAGCCCTCACTTGTTCTGTGTTCTATTCACTGGAAGTGAGTTGCGAGATCCAGTCCACACGCCAGGGAACGAGAGTTTACGAGGCCATACGCACCAGGAGGTGAACTCCGTGGGGTCAGCCCAGAAGGCTGCCAACCATGGTGCCTTTGTAGGGAAGCCCTCAGGGCAGAACCCATCGCTCACAACTCGGTTTGCTCATTTCTATTTTGAAATTGGTAGTATCTCTTAAAACTGTGGTAGCAGTTGGGAGGGTGTTATCCTGAGTTGACCCCTAGTCAACTGACTCTATAATGGAGCAAACTGAATTAAATCTAAGCACCACACCCCCAGTATCCAAAGCTTGGCTGAACTGTATGCGAAGGAGCACACTTCCAACTCTGGGCAAGTCGTTGATTCTCTTTTCTTTTCTTCACTCAAGTGGTTGTGATGACACGAGAAAGTACAGGACCAACTTTTCCAAAGCAATGACAGGGAATCTCCTGTCTGGGTGCTACAGCCCCCTGCAAAGGTAAGGTGGGGTCAGAGTCCAGGAGTCTGGATGCTACTGCAGCCTCCAGTCACCAGGCGGTGGCGACTACAGACAGAAGGCATGCCTGGCTCTGCCTGGCCGGCAGATACTCCCCATGGAGGCAGTTCCACGCTGTTGAAACAGAAGCCTATTGTTTCCCAGGAATGTTGGGTCCCAAGTGCCCAGAACCACGCCACCACTTTGGCGAATTTGTTTAATATTCATTCATTTGATGGCTTCTCTCAGCTGTTTGTTTTATGAGGAGGTGGTTTCATTAGTGCTACCAAGCAGCTACCTCAGTGCACTCGAGCCTCGGGTTGCTGCTGATTTTCCCCCCAGTGTACTGGGCACCTCACAGAACATACGCTGCCCTGGCATTGCCCTCTGGATGGGGAGTCATGGCATGCATTGCCTAGCATGGGACCAGGAAGTTCATTAAGCCTTCATCTGTGTCTGTCTAAGTCCCTTACTTAAAAGCCACCGATGGCTTCCTGCTTGTCTGCAGGAATGCCAAGCTGGTTGGTGTGGACACAGACATTTCACAGCCTGGCCCCAGGCCGCCTCCCTAGGGGCCTCTCCAGCTGCTTGTGTGACCTCCTGTGCGCACCACAGTTATGAACCTCCACCACTTTCAGGCTGTTTCTTTGTTTGTGCTTTTCCTCCCTTGGAATGAATGCTCCCCTGCCTGTTGCCCTCTGCCTGTCTCCACCCAGCAATCTCCTACCCATCTTCCAAGCCCAGCTCCAGTGTCAACTCTCCTGTCTAACTTTCCCGACCTCCTCCTTCCCTTTGGGTTAGAACTCGTGGGTCTATAGCAGCTGCCATCAGCGCTCCACCCATACGCCCTTGGCATTTACCTTGTTTGCACATGCCAGGCTGACTTCCTGTGGCCACCACCCGAAATTCATTTTCCGAGGGCTCTGTCTGCCTGCTCTGCCTGCACAGGGTGGGTTATAAATGTTGGGGGTTATGTTGCCAGAACAGCCCTCTACCAGTAACTGCTGGGAGTTGGCAGATGAACAACTCAGCTCCCTTGCCTGAGGCCTGTGTTCTACAGTAGCTCCCGGGGTCTCCATGGAATTAAGTCCCACTTGTCCACTGCAGTAGCTGGTGGATAATGCACCCTTTGGTGGCCCCTTCCCTTCCTCATTTTCCCACTCTCCTCTCTGAGTTTTCTCCACTAACCATCCCCCAAGCTCCCAATAACGTATTTGTCCTCGAATCTTGGCGTCAGGGTCTGCTTCCGGGGGAACCCCACTAAGACGGAGCCCTTCATCTGTGTTTGGGTTCTGTCTGTGCATTTGTCCCACGACTATCACAGTGTGTGCATGTGTGGCCATGAGTCCTCCTCCACTGTGACCCCCTGAGGACAGAACTGTGCCTTGTCTCTCTCTGCACCCCCACATTTAGTGCAATGCCCGGCACGCATGTGGTGCCCACACTCATGTTGAGTTGGTTTTCTTATCTCTTTTCCTATTTAAAAACTTTTCTATTTTCTGGAGCTGGTGAAGCTTAGGCCCTCTTCTCGCCCCAAAGAATGGCGTGAGCAGCTGGATCATGGTGGCCCTTCGGGGCAAGGAGTTTGCCCAGAGGGTTATGCAGCCAGGTGACACTGGCAGCCCCGTGCTGGCCAGTCTTCAAAAGACTGCGAGGTTGTGTTTTGCATTTTGTGTGGTTGTGTGGTCTGGATTTGGTATAGACAACGTCTGATCCTATCTCTTTTACCCTGGGTCTCTTGTTACAGATGAGACACTGAGAGGTAAGTAAATGAGATATTAGAAATAAAATCCCATCCCACAAAGTGCTACTGTGTTAATGTGGATGGGGGAGGGCGTATCTGCCAAGCCATCGTGGGGCTAAGTTAGATGTCTGCTGAGCTACTCTCACAAAGGCTCACTGGCCGAATTTGAGACTTGGAGGGGAATTTCTCACCCTGCCTGAGAGAAGAGTGTTAAGCAAGGAAGGGGAGGGGACTCATTGGAAGGCCGGGTGAGATGCTCAGGAGAAAGTTTCCCATCTTTTGGTACTATCCTGGGGTGACCTTGCTCCATTTTTGTCTATGATTCCTTCACTTTATCTTTCAGGGCGAGACAGGAAAAGGGACTAGGAAGTGGTTCGCCAGGCAGCGTGTTCTACTCCTTTGTGTCAGGCACATCTTGACAAAGGCAACCCCAGCCACAGTGCAGGAGGTGTTCCGCGGCTGCTGGCTGAGCTCTGTAATTGAGACGTGATTGTCCCTGACGGCTGGCCTCCCTTGTCCGGTTGACCCTGATTTGATTGGTGCCCCACTTGTCTCTGGGGCTTGAGAATGGTTCAGATGGGGCAGGAAGGTGACAGCGAGGCCTCTTGGCAGGGCTGGTTATACCTCTGTCTTTCCCTCCCCATGGTCTCTGTAAGGTCAGCATCTGTGGGCTTTTCACTGGAGGGAAGCCCGACTGGGTTGTGTGCTGAAAGTCAATCCCTGGTCGGAGCGGGTTTTACGACAGCAGGTCCTTGATG
Source organism: Phataginus tricuspis (assembly GCA_029783875.1). NCBI lineage: Eukaryota > Metazoa > Chordata > Mammalia > Pholidota > Manidae > Phataginus > Phataginus tricuspis. The sequence goes on from JAQQAC010008525.1 coordinate 6,247,066, forward strand.
AATCGCTACGGCCTTGAGAACCATGAAAACAGGCCAGCGTGGGATGAGGGGCTAAAGGGGCCCAAGTCTTCTCTGGAGGACTATGCTTTGCTCTGAGATACGTCTTTCTTACTTTGTTTATTAGGATTAAGATGTCTTCCTTTGTAAATGGAAACACAGGGTGAGTTTTTTGTTTAATGTCCTTACTTGGCCAAATAAAAAGTTGGCAATAACCCTATCATTTCTCACAGCCCCTTAAAATATATTTTTAATAGGTCTGTGATTTATAGGACAGATTAAGTACCTGATGAGACCCCACCTGTGCCTGATTTTTTGTTGCCTCTGCCTGGCTTTCCTTATCTGCCATTCGGGGGAAGAGACTAGGCTGCCGTCTTTACAGAGACCAAGTGAGAAAGTGATTAGAAGAGGAAAATCCTATGGGAACTGAGGCAGGCTGAAAAACGGCCTCCAGAAGATCCCCACTTCCTAACCCTCAGAACCTCTGATGGTTACCTTATGTGGAAGAGAAGTGCGTGCATTCTGGGAGGGGAGGTGGTTCTTCGCTGATGTGATTAAGTTAAGGATCTTGAAACGAGGAGCGGGGCTGGATCATCCGGGGGGCCTCTACAAGAAACCCCATGTATCCTTGTAAAAGGGAGGCAGAGGGAGAGTCTACACGCAGAGGAGAAGGAGGTGAGAAAACACAGCAGAGAGAGACTTAACGATGTGGCCTTGAAGACTGGAGCGATGTGGTCACAAGCCAAGGAATGCCAGGGGCTGCCGGAAGCTGGAAGAGGTAAGGAGTGCTTCTTCCCCTGGGCCTCTGGAGAAATCACTGTGTGTTGACATCCTGATTTTAGCCTGTGAGACTGGTTTTGGACTTCTGACCTCCAGAGCTGTGAGAGAACGGGTTTCTGTTGTTTTAAGCCGCCCAGTTGGGGGTAATTTGTTACAGTAGCCACAGGACACTAATCCAGGAATTTAGACGGAAAGCTCCTTTGGGCCGGGGGCTGATCCTGTACTTCTTTCGTCTCCTCAAAGTGCTTGCGCATAGCGTGGATGTGCATGGCTACCCACAGCTGTGTCTTGGCACCTTTCTGCTGTTTCAGGGAACATCTCTTTTTTTAGGGCCTACAGACACTTTCTGTTGGGATCGTTGGGTACCTAGCCATGGCTCTTTCTCATCTTCACCTCTGGAAACATCAGACTGCCTCCTTGACATTAAATGGAAAGAGATGCCCTTTGAAGGCATCATCTAGGACTTTGAGGAAGCACATTTGTTAGCAGACCGTGGGCTGAGAAACGGGAGTCCATGCCCCATCTCTATTCTGAGCAGGGCTGTGACAGTATCCATTTTCTTGGCCCAGGTCCCTTCTGCGAAAGAATTTGTTTCCTGTTTCGCTTGTCAACCTGATAATGTTATGAGTTGAATTGCGCTTCTTCCCATCCCCCACCAAATCCATATGTTGAAGTCCTAACCCCCAGGACTTCACCTTATTTGGAAATAGGTTCTTTGCTGATATGATCAGTTAAAAGGAAGTCATTAGGGTGGACCCTAAGCCAGTGTGACTGGTGCCCTTATACAAAGAGGAAGTTGGACAAAGACACACACAAACACAAGGAGAAAGTCAAGTGAACTTGAAGGCAGAGACTGGGTGACACATCTACGGTTCAAGGAGCAGTAAGGGCTGCCATAACCCACTGGAAGCCAGGGAAGAAGCTTGGAGCAGATTCCGCTTTGCAGTCCTCAGAAGGAGCCAGCCCTGCAGACACTTTGATCTTGGATTTCTGGTTTCCAGAACTGAAGACAGTACATTTCTGTTGTTGGAGCCACTCAGTGTGTGGTACTTTGTTCCAGTAGCCTGAGCCAGTGAACAGAGTAACACTGACCTGTGCACCGTGTGTCCTCTGTACCGCATAGTGAGCAGCAGAGACTGCACATGCACGCACGGGGCGGCAGTAGCTTTAGAAGTGTGGCCTTGATGACTGAACAGGAATCCTTTACACCCAGCAATTTGTCTGGTGCCTGTGATGAGGGGATCAGTGGAGTCTCCAAGCCACCTCCCCAGTCCTAACCCCTCCCCAGGGATGCAACCTCTTCCTCTTGATGGGATCGGCAGAAGAAAGTAAAGTTTCGATCATGCCTTTCAGGTGGCCCTCCTTTCCCCTGCTGGGGTCTCTCCCCCTCCCCCTTGTTTCCAAGTGCCCAGCCTTGTCAGAAGAGAGGGGACCATCTGGTTAGTCCTTGTTTACTGCACACCCTGCCAGTGTGAGCTTATTAATCATATTTACCCAAGTATCTTAATTACTCCCTGTCTAGCATCTTGCTTTGCACTCAGCTGTTGACCCCTCTTCTTTTATTCCTTTCTATCATTAATCATGGGAGCAGCGTGGGTACAGGAATTCCTGTAGCTTGGATTTCGCTGGCACGGTTACCACTCCCAGAGAGGAGCTGCTGGAGTTCTCGGCTGGTTTCTGACAAACTTCCTAATTAATCTGCTGAAGATCAGAGTAGGACTAATAGGAGCTGAAGACTGCGGCGGGCGCCTCCCTCCGCCCTTTGCCCCTCTGCGCATGCGCCTTGCTGAGCTCCGCTGCAGAGAGCTGGCCTCAGCCGGCGACTAGCACAATAGTATTCCAGCTGCTGCCACTTACCTTCCCTATTTGGGCAGAAGGAATTTCCTCCTTTTGTTTGAAGTTTAAAAGAATCACCCATCCCTTCTTCTCCCAGATGGAACCGTGGAGTAAAACATCTTGCAACCAACTTGCCTGCGGAACTGGAATCGTGGTATTTGGGTCCTTGCAGGCGGACATTGCCTCGCGTAGAGTGGATTAAATGCTTTCTCCCGTGGAACCAGAGGCCCCTGGGGTCTCAGGAGTCAGAGATACTCCAGGGCACAGGCCCTTCCAAGGAGTCAGGGGTGGTAGAGGCCACTGCCGAAGGTCCCGCTCACTGCGCTTCCTGCTGTGCCTGGGCTGACAACTTTGCAAACGGACGTTGCACGCGCCGAGTGGCAAAGCTGAGGACAGCTGAGCAACAGAAGGAACAATAATTTCGAATCGTTTTGCCCTGAGCCTGTCTCACGCTGCCCGAGCCCCAAAACTACTGGACCTCTCTGGACCCCTTAGGCGCTACGGGTCACCTTATTCCCTGCACCCCTTTCTCTTTTCTTCAGCAGGGAGTTGGGAGCAAGCAAAGGCTGTGCTTTCTCTCTTTCTGCTGGGCCTGAGTCTCCAGGCCGAGAGACACCACGAAGGAGTATAATTTGTTGATCCAGGCTTTCCTTGCGTTTCAGTGCAGAGTGGCATGGTTTTCTTTATGACCTCGTAAAGTCACAGCCGAGAGGCCGATTTGGAAAACAAACTGCCTCAGGTTGACAGATAATTAGATACAGGGGACATATTATATGCCTTTGCATATAAATGTGCTCCGAGGCGTGTTGGTTCATCTGAAGTTGAGGTTAAAGGCGCGCCAGGTATTCCTGACACATCAGGATATATATTTTCATCCAGTCTCAGGCGCTGTGTTGGTTTTATCGCCCTTTCATCCTGGCGCTGACTGATGGGGTGTGAGCACGGCCCAGCTTGGAAGAAAGGCTCAGCTCTGTACCTATGAGCCTCCAGGAGTTTTGTTTTGGCCCCACTCCCCACCCCAGCCCCATGTCCCCTTTTTCTGGGAAACAGGGTGTTCTTTGCATTCATATTCTGCAGTGAATGACTAATGGCCGAAGTGGGAGGAGCCGGAATCCATTTTTCTTTTCTTCTTTCTCCCCTCCCTTTGCATCCTAATAGGCCCCATTAATAACAGCTATAAAATAGGGGTGTCTCGAGACTGGGGCAGACCCTGGTGGAATTCAATTTCGGGGAAATGCAAGAGAAGTAGATATTTTCTGGATGGTTCTGTGGCCGTGGAGGTTGCCTGGCTGTGTCGTGAATGCTGATCTCACGCAGAAAGCTCCCCCTTTCCCCAGAATCTGCTCTGGAGAGCAAAGCATGAACCTGGGGCAGACCAGAAGGGAGGACAGGTCTTGGCTTTCCCCCTCAGCCTCAGGATGCCCTGGGCTGGGGAAATGTCTCTTTGAACATATAGTTCCACTTAAATTCATCCCCACTAAAATGTAAAGAGCTTAATTTAATGCCCTTTGGGAGTAATTTCAATTTGAAAGTGGCATTATAGCTAGTGGCTGAAAGAATGGCTTAGTGGTTAGTCATCCTCCATTTGGGCAAGTCACTTAATCTCTCTGAGTCTGTTTCTTCATTTTAAAATATGAATAAAGAATAGTACCCATCCTATAGAATCAAAATGAATTCAGATCAAATAATGTAGCAGAGAGCGTCCCATATAGCATTTAATAAACGTTAACTATTCTTAATAATGATGATTAACCCAGCTAATCATAATGCAAAAGTTTAGAGAAGAGAGTGGCTCAGCTCAAGGCAAGGCTATCTTGGTGGCCTGGCCGCTGGATGGTGAGCCTGGAAGGGCCCCGATTCTTGGGAGGTGTGGTTCTGGCTCTGCCACTGATGAGCTGTGCAAATATGGGCAATTTACTTACTCTCTCCCTGTCTTAGTTTCCTCACCCATAAAATGAGGGGCCCTCTGAGGGCTGCCAGGGGAGTGGGCGACCCCAGCCTGGGGCAGTGGGGGCGGCACGGACTGTGGGGGCCCCTCCTGTCCTCCGCCTGACCTGGGGAGCCCTGCAATCACCCTTCCTTGTTGGAGGGTTGAGGGGGCTGCTATGAGACTCTGGGGGAGATGGCTGAACAATTCTCAGCCTAAAGTTACCCTCCTTAAATCTTGCCATGACCCTATTAGAAAAGGGGAGAGAGAGAGAATGGGAGGAGAGAAGGAAGAAGGAAAGATAGGCAATCCCACTGGCCAACCCTAAGCCAGGGGTTGGCAGGAGGTGGTTTAAATAGCATTGCTGTCAGTTTGATGAATTAAATCCTCTGTTAATTAGGATGCATCGATTTAAGGGTTGTCCAGGCAGAGAGCCCTTTCCCCTTGCCAGCAAGAGGGGATTTGCGTCTCCCCAGTGGCTGGTTTCTCTACCAGGCTTCCCATTCATTACTCCAGAACGTGGTCACCCATTTTTCTCTGTGTTTCCTTTCCACTGAGTCTTGGTAGTGGGCTCCACAGGAGCGTTCTGGAGAAAAGACTTCCTCTGACCCCCACTACTGGAGTATTCCTCCACAAGGTACTCCATTGACTGGAAGGGGGACGGAGAGCGTGAGAGGTTGGATGGAAAGACGTATCTGTTGATTTCCAGGCTTGAGAGGTAGTATGTCCTGAGAGGCGACATCAGTGATGGCTGGCAGCCCACACCCTGTTCTGGGTTGACCGGATGTCAAATAGACTTCCTATTATGCCCCAAGGTCGTTAAAACCTGAAGGAACAGCGTGAGAAGCCCTGTCTTGCTGTGGGACATGTAATCTTCTCAGCCATCCCTGGGCTGGCCATCTGGAAGCCATCCTTGTAAGTCACTCTCTGACAGTGGCATGTCTGGATTCTCTTTCCCAAAGGATGCAGATATCTAGTTCACAAGGACCTGGGAAGTCTGAATCTCGATTGAGTATTTCCTGAATACTAGTGTTTTGACATTTTGTATACTGGATTAGTGAGTGGAAATAATTTGGAGTCAGAAGACGTAGAGCCACGACATATTCTTTCTCACCTGTGTGACCTAAGTTTGCATGACTGACTGTATGCAGTGACCCCAGTGCTTCATGTGAAGTTAAGTAAGAAATGAGCTGTTTGCTATGCTAGTCCTAGGAGTTCGGGTGTGAGCCCTCCTGAGAGAACCCCTAACCCCCACCCCAGGGACCTTGAATGAAAACTGTCAAAGCGATTGGTCTTCACTTTACCCTTTAGCTCCTCAGGGACCCATTACTCAGGTGAAGGGAGTGTGTCCTGCAGGGGGTGGAAGACACTGGGGAGGTGGGCTTCTCCTTGGGCTTCCTTCTAATTCCACTTTGGAGAGAGTTGCATCATAAACGGATGGAACAGGGTCTGAGAAGTCTCTTAGAATTAGTCTTTCATATCAAGTCTCTAGCTGAAAATCCTGGCATGACTAAATGAGGAGAATCCTCAAATGCATGCTATCCCTTGATGGGCCAAATTCCCATAAGCAAATGTATGCCCGCATCCCAACACCTATATCACAAATGTCTTTCTGGAGTTGTCCCAGTGTTGAGTGAGGAGTTTCCTTGGTTTGAGGAAGAAGAATATATTCATAAACATTGAACTGTGAGCATGTCCAGAATTACAGACTCACTGACTCTCAGCCCTCAGAAGGGACTTGCTGTGACCCTGCCCTGGCTCTCAGATTTCCTATTGAGGGAGCATTCCTGCCTAGGGCATCTGGTCATCGGAGGACCAGAATCCCTCTGTCCCCACTGCTGTCCTCTTAAGGGGGCAAGTGTGGCCCCAGTGCAGAGGTCCCCATTCCCAGAGTCCTTGCCCTGTGTCTTCTGTCTTTGTTTTCATGCCCTAAGGATCTGCAGGGAAGAGGTGAAATTTTTCTTAGCATAGTGAGTGATCCAGAATCTTGGCAATGGAGAGAGGGCAGAGAGGGGCGGGGAGGTGGAAACAAGAAAAAAAGAGGAAAAAAGATAAAAGGAAATAAAGAGGGAAAATACAAGAGAGATTAGCAGGGGGACAGAGGGAGGGAGAGAGAGAGAGAGAGAGAGAGAAGAGGAAGGACCAGAGAAAAGAAACAAAGGGGAAATTTGCAAAGAGGAAGTGGGCATGCAGGCAAGGGTGGAGAAGGAACAAAGAGAAAGGAATGAGGAGCAGGGAGTGAGCAGATGGGAGAAGGAAGAGGAGAAAGAAAAATCAAGGGAAAAATCAGGAGGGAGCTGGGAGGGGAGAGGATGAGGAAGGAGAGGGCAGCTTCTGGGTGGGGGCAGAAGGCGAGAGAGAAAGTGCTGTGCTGGGTGGATTATTGTGTGTTTGTCATCTGGAATAGTGTAAGCTGTAGGTACAGCATCTCCTGCCCATGATTTATGGTCCCTGTCAGGCAGGGAGCGCGCTTTGTCTGCTGTAGCGTGGAGGATGAATGCATTGCTGTCATCCCAGCCTGGCCAGCCTTTCTCTCTCTCTGCTCCGAATGCTCGCTCCCCATTTCACGCCGGTGAACATAAACAATCTTTTGTAAACCTGACAGTCACACTTGCTTCTTTGGAAACATAAAGCAGAAATGTATGACTCGGCTTTCATTACCCAATTTCCTACGCTATATAAAAACACTCAGGGAAGACATGTAAGTGGTCACAAAACCTGGGAAATTGGAAGTGTCCTGGAGGAAAAAAAGAAGGGGACAGGGGAGGAGGGGGGCCTGGGGGTGGGCAGCTGGTGAGGGGAGGGATGAGGAGTCTAACCCGACCACATCCTTCCCAGAAAGCACTGTCTGATGAACTGGGCCATCCAGACACATAATTATATTATATTTCTGAATAATAGACATTTCCTGCCTGAAATGTTGCCTCCTTTTTCCTCCTTTAACCCAGAGTGCAGTAATGAAACCGTCTTGAGATCCAAGCTGGCTGATAATGTGGCTTTGTTTTCTCTCCTTTCCCCTGCTTTACATTTTTCTTCCCTCCTAGCCAATCTGGCCAACTCCACCCTGTCAAAAGTGCAACTTATTTTTAAAGACCAATTAGGGTGTCGATTTCAGCAGTGTCTCAGCTGGAGCTGGAGAATAGGCACCCGCCCCTGCCACCTGGTGCCTTGCCAGGATCAAGCAGGTGAAGGACGGAGGCCTGGGGGGGGGGGTGGCTCCAAGGCATGCAGAGTCCTGGCCTAGAAGCCGCTGGACACCTTTCCAGGCTTTTCTTCAGAGATGGATGACTTCTTTATCTGCCTTCGGTTGCAGCCAGTAATAGTCTGGCACCCAGCAGAGGGGAGGGGTGCTCAGAGATGCTCTAGTTTCTACCACTGCGCTGGGGTTGTGCCTTTGAAGGCCTGGACTAATGGTGTTCCTGGCGAGGTTGCTTCAGCAACGCTTCACACCAGAAGTTTCCTGACTTTGTGGATCTGGGAATTGAGAGGTAGTTGTTGATGATTGTGATCCTTTTCTTTCCCTGCATTCTTTCAGGTTAAAATCTTCTAGGGCCCTTTAGTGAGTTGCTTTCGTTTGTCTGGATGCCTACTTGTGAACAGGGGAAGGCTTTGGGACACGCCCTTGAGAGCTGGCTGTGACCTTCACTGCAGGGGGGCGATTGCAAATGCCAAGCCCCTGACCTGGAGACCTAGAGAAGGCACTGCGCTTCCTTGAATCTCAGCTTTTCCAGAGAGAGCGAGGGAGAGAGAGACACCCTATTCGCCCATCTACATGACACACACACATGCTTATTAGAACAGTCTCAAGGATGCAAATATTACAATTCAAAAGAGCTTTTGAATACCTATTATGTGTCCAGCATTATACTAGGTTCTGTAAAGTGCATGCCTTCATAATGATTTTTGCTCAACTGGGAAGTTTCCACTCTACTAATACTTTCTGAAGGTACAGAGCTTGGCGGGAAAGATCCGCTTTAGACGTGTGCCTCCTTTTCCCTCTCTCCCACCCCATCCAGGCCCAAGTTCTATTCGTTATTCTATCAAGGTTACACCCTCACTGACCTCCTCCATAGAAACCTCGTGCTCTCTACATCCCATAGTGAGGAGTCTGTCCCCACTGAATGTCCAGAGCTTATTGTCCATCCCTCTTCTGTGGTAATCAATCATAGGCTGTCTCGCGTTGATTCTCACATTGTTTTCAGATCTTGACAATATTTCAAGTCTTCATGGATAGACAGGATTTTAATCATGTCTCATTCCTCAGAGCATCCCCTAGCAGCCAGGGGAGGGATTTGCTCTACAATACCTCCAAGACTTTCGGAAAACAGAGATCTCGAGACTTGTTTCAGATTCTCTAATTTGCCCCATTATACAAAGGCACATTTGTGTAGGTTTCTGAGTTTTCCTCTAACAACAGGTTCATAAGGAGTTACGTTTAGTTTCAAAATGCTCACATCACAATTTAAACATCTTTTAAACTCATTTGACGGCCATTTGTTTTTCACAATGCAACATAGTTTTTATTACTTCAAAAGAATTACAGTGTGCATGGGATGAGAGCCCAGCACAGAGGCTTGGCTGACGGGGGACAGTTAGTCAAGCTAAGTGGCTGAATTGCTCCCGACTGCTACCATCCTCTCAACATCCATGATGCTCACTTGTATCTCAATAAAATTTCAAATTTTTTTTCTGGTTATGGGATTGTGTGTTATCTCAATAATAGAGAAAATCACTAAGAAAAAATCTACCAAGTATCTGGGAGTTGGTGATGTAAATCTGTTGATTATTTGGAAACTAAGTGCACCCTGCGTGTCCCATAAACCCTTGCCTTCTCCTTACTCGCACCCTGTGCAGGACTAGAAATAGGAAGATCCAGAGGGTTTTAAATATGTCCCAGGGCCCAGATCAGCAAGTTCTCAGTCTTCCTCACATGTAATCTAACGAGGCAGCATAGCGTCGTGGAAACATATAAGCTTTGGCTTCAGACTTGGTTTCAAATCCTGGTTCTATCATTTCACTATCTATGCTGTTTCAGGCAAAGAACTTCTCTGACTCTCAGTTTCCTCATCTGTACAATGGGAAATGGAATAGCCCACCCCTGGAGACTCTTAGCAGGACTCAGAGCAACGATGGCATGAAAACCCACTGTATCTTCCTATTTCACAGAAGATACTTAATCAATGTTAACTTCTATTCTTTCTCCATCATCCATTGCAAATGCATCCCCCCGTTTCACTGCATTCAAAACATGGGGCTTCGGAAAACCGCAGTGTGGGCAATAATTAGGGAGGAAATAAACAGGCAGCTTGCTGAGCCCTCCTAACCAGGATATATATAGACTGTGCTACAGACTTAGGTTTCTTTGGAGCTCCAGAGGAGCCCTTCGCCTGTTATTGTTAGGCGTGTGCATTGGGCGAACAAAGTAAGTACAATGAGATGAATTTAATACCCGTCAGGCAGCAGAACAAATGTCGTTGATCTTGCTGATACTACATAAAAAGCAGGAAGGTGGATCTAGTTGGGTCCTACAGCGATTTATAATCTTTTTGCCATGCTAGGTCATTTTCACTAGGACAGACATTCTTTTGTCTGCTGGGGGAAGGCACCTATTTATACAAGCTGATCAGACCACATCCTTAGGGGAGAACCTCAGAGTGGGGCTGGTCACACGCCCAGGAAGTGGGGGAGTAAGAAACAAAGAGGGAGGAGTTGGAAATATAGTTGGATTCATGTTGGAAGCATCCAATGTATGGAAATCATGGATCCCCTCTCACCTCTGAGCCACCCATCCTCCCCATACAGATAAACTTAAGGGCAGTTATTCACAGGGCACAAAAGAATCTCCCCCCTTTTAATGATTCCTGCAAGCAGCCAGCTTCCTGAATGGGTGTAAGGGAAAATTTACATTCATCTGAGGAGGTACTATCACCTTGTAGGAGAATTTGGGAAGACAGAAAGATGACACCGGGATGTGATATTTCATGGCTACAGATGACAGATATCATCCTTCACTACTGGAAGCAGAGGGCATTTGTTTTGAGGAAACTTTAGTGGTGACATCGCCACTGTGTTTTAACTAGTTTGCAGGCTAGGTCGTCTATAAGCTCCTGTCTGGGGCCATGGAAAAGAGGTCTGCGTAGGCACCTCAGCTATGGTTGGTTTCCAAACCCTGACGCTGACTGACCACTGGCAGGGCTGTAGCAGAGTCCCCTCTGGGTTCAGTGCATGGGATGGAAAGGAAGGCCCGGATCAACAAGCCTAGGAGAGCCATCCTGCCTTCTCTCCTCGTTAGGACAGTCGACGAAGCTGCTACTTGGTGTGAACAAATGCACCGCAGTTCTTGGGCTGCACTTGTAACGGTGTTTGGAACACTGGGGTATCTCATCTTCTCTATTCGTTATCTATTGCTCTGTAAGATGTTACCCCAAAGCTTATGGTTGCGATCGCACAGTTTCTGTGGAATGGGAATATGGAAACAGCTCATAGGGGTGGTTTGGGCTCAGGGTGTCTCCTGAGGTTACACTCAAGATAGTGGCTAGGGTTTCAATCATCTTGACTGTGCTGGAAGATTCCTTTCTAGGTTAGCTCCGTGCCTCAGTTCCTCCCTGGCTCTTTGCCGCATGGACTCCCTCCCAAGTCTGCTTGAGTTTCCTTCCCTCATGATAGCTGGCTGCCCCCAGAGCAAGTGACCCAAGATAGCAAGGAGAAGCCACGATGCCTTTTAGGACACTGTCTTGGGAACCACACACCATCACTTCTGTCGTATTCGATTTGTTGAAAGTCTGTTGCTCTGTCTAGCCCATTCTCAAGGGGAGGAAAATTAAGGTTGACTTCTTGAAGGGGGCATGTCTAAAGATTGTGTGGACAGACTTAAACCCCCTTTATCTTCCTATTTCTTGTCCTGTACATTCATTCAAAAATCATAGTGTTGATCCTTTATTTCCATTTCCGGACATTCCCATTTTCATACTGTAAAATCACCAAAATTTGATGTTGAAATTGAATGAGAAGGTAAGACACCAATAAATGCTTCTACAGATATTCATTAAGTATGAAAAGCAAACAGCATAAAAGCTTTGTCTTGAATATCATCTCCTTCTGATTCTTTTTCACAGGTTGTGAAGAAGGCCCCTCCTATACCTTACAGATTTTCCTTATAAACTTTCTTCATCGCTCCAGGGACCTTCAATTTGTGTTCAGATTTATGGTTCTTTATTTGGGAAATATTTAGGGAATTTGCCTTGTTAGCTCAATGAGGTTTTTGAGTGGCAGTTTTGAACAGTAAATAAAGGGGAAGGGGCTGTTTCCATAGCAAACCCCCCTCTTGGCTTCAGGGATCCCCTGATCTAAATGACGTGCAGATCGAGTCCGCTAAGGTGCTACCAAACCTGACTGGTCAACAGACCAACATTTCATTGAGGGTCAAGACAGGGACAGGTTGTTTGCTGGATGGCTATGAATATGACTTGGGCATTTATAAAACTGAAGATTCTTAGCAGGACTCAGAGCAAGGATGGCATTCAAGTACACGAGGTTGGCCCTATCTATGGCTTTGCCATGTCCCCAGTTAGGGTCACTCATCCCATCATCCATTCACTCAACATGCATTTATTAATCCCCTGCTGTGTGTCAGGCATCATGTCAAAGCAGGAGTTGGCAAAGAGTTCCCAGATAGCTGGGGGAAGACATTGGGGCCAGGAAGCAGGGGCCGGATATTTCTCTTGACAGAGGGTCAGCTACTGGGCTGATGTTCTGGGGACACCAAAGAGCCGTGACTAATAAAAGAGAGGAACCCAGGACATATTTGAAGACCCTGGCACAGAAGCACAAATGTGAGAACTGGGGTTCAGGGAGGGGCCAGCTGCCAGAGATGAGGGAGACATTCGATTATCAGAGCTGAGATCAGATACACAGCAGGGGAGTCTAAAAGCTAAATCTCTGAACTTGGTGAGCCTTGGCTTTCCTGAAGGTAGCCTGAGGAATACTGGGAAGCCCCGAGCCCAGCAGGACCCCACCCCTCCCAGAGGCTGTCATAGGGTGGGGATTTACCTGGATGCTCCGCACTGGAGGAGACAGCAAAGGGTCCCTGAGGCATGCCACCCCCGACCCCACTCTCCCTGCAGGGACCTGCTGCTCAGCCTCCTAAGATGGAATGAAATGCCTTTGCCTCCTGATGCAAAGGCTGGGGGAGATGCCTCTGGGGGAGGCAGGAAGGGGAGGGGTGCCCTCTTGGCAGATCAAGTACAAAGCCCCCTTGTGAAGCTCTGGCAAGCTCTCTCTCCTCAGGGGGTTCGTTTCAGTGTTAATGAGACTAGGAAGGTGGGCAAAGTTGTTTCTTCTAAAAATTCCATTTCACCCTTCCTTGCTCTCTGAACATACCTCTCTGATTTAGATACACTGTGTTTAATTAAAGCTGTGTTTGTTTTTTCTTCCTCCTGGGCTTGCCCCACCTCTTGCCAAATCCTCTCCCCTCCCTCTGCTTGAGCAGACTGCCTTCCCCAGGCTGGCCCCCGCGCTTCCCCCAGCCTCCTAGCGCCCTGGGGGAAACTTCTGAGGGCCAGCAGGGTGGGGCTCCCCTTCCTCTACATTGCCCCCTGGGATGAAGGGGAAGCTTTGCACCCTGGTGGCACCAGATAGTGCCCCTCTCTTTAGGGAAACCTGCGAACCCTGGTAGGAAAAATCTGGATTGCCTGGAAACCAATTAGAGGGGAGAGGCGGGTTTCCCATGGATGAGAGAACGCTGGGACTGGGATGGAGAGACAGTTCTCTTCTTTAGGGAAGTACTCTTGCCATCAGACAGGGAGTCGGAGCAGGTTTCCCTTAAACATTGAGCTACTCTCCTGCATTTAGAAGAGGATTTAATCCACAAAATCAAGGATATAAAATTCCCAGGAGCAGAGACCAATACTACCTACCATTATGTGCCAGGTACTGTGGAAGCATTTACATGTGTCCAGTGAAGGTTCTATTGAAGCTTTGTGTTATTCGACCTATTTTATATATGAAGACATTATGACTCCGAGAGGTTAAGTTTCTTGTCTTAGTTCATACCGCTTGTAAACAGATTTGTCCAACCTCACGTCTTCTATTTTCCCACTATTTGTACAAAGCCCTTCAAAGGTCATCCAATCCTGAGAAACTTGGGCTGTTCTGATTTTCCAGAGCCCACCACACCCCACAGTGGGGCTGGAAAAGGGAAGGGCGGCTGGAGGTCGTTTGTATGAGGAAACTCCAGGCCTTCTGAGAGGAAGGTGTGCGAGGTGCCAGCAAGCGCCAGCCACAGCTGGCTAATTGGAGGCCCTGGTTTGACTTGACCCCCGACATCTGCTTGGTAAGCTGTGGGGGCCTGGACCCTAAGTGCTTAGGCCGACGGTTTTTCCACCTCTGTGTGTTGACGCCTATGGCTACTGGGTAAACTGAGGCACAGATGGCATTCAATCTCCATTATCCAGGGTGCTCAGATTGGGAAAAGCGAGCACTCCTTGTCCAATGCTGTGCTGATTGTTCCTCCGCCAGCTCAGCGCTGTGCAACAGAAGCAGGATGTGAGCCGCCTTTTTTAATAGCCACATTATAAAGAGCAAAAACAAAGGAAATTAATCTGAATAATATATTTTATTTACCCAACATATCTAAACAATAAGCAATATCAAAAGTAATGAGGCGTTTTGCTTTTTTTTTGAGTGGTTAGAATTTGGACTCGGCCGTGCACTCTCCGCAGATCACACAGCTCAGTTGGGACCAGCCGTAGGCAGGGGACCGGTAGTCACGCGCAGCTAGGGGCTGCCAAGTCAGAGCGTCCCGCTTCAGTTCACGAGCCCTTTGGAAAGCAGGCTAGTGGATCCAGGTACAGGCTCCGCCCCCTGGAGTGGGGTTTTCTGGTTTCTATCCATTAGGAAGGGAGGGAGAAGCCCCAGGTGTCTGGGAAAGCAGGCAGATATGTCCGCTTCGGCTCCCCACATCTCCCCATAGAAGCATCACAGGACTGATACCAACCTTCTCCAGCAAAGAGGATTTGGGTCCATGTCGACATGTGGCCTGAAGTGCAAGCTATGGCTCATGAAAATGCATTCCGTTCCTATTGTCCGTTCTTGTTTAGACAAAGATTGACTAAATCTTGGTAACAGTAAAGGCAAGCTCAGCCCTTGGGAGACAGTGAAGCAGGACAGGTTTAATTTCAGTTGTCCCAATTTCCCCACCCAGCTCGCTTCTGTCCTTCAGCCCCCTGGGGCCCTACTCCAAGCCAAGGGAAAGGCTCTCCTCCCCCTGCCCTACCAGCCAGGTACAGTGAGGCTTTCTTCTCTGTGGCTGTTGGGTAGAAACACAGAATGTAGGCCAGGGCCTTCTCTGTTGTCATGTCCTGTCTTGTGTTCTTGGTGGTTTGAGACTTTTGGGGAAACGGATCTTTGCTTGGTGTGGGAAGATGGGGGAAATGCATGTAGCTGGACTGTCGACAGGCAGGGAAAAGACTGAAAAGATGTCATGGCTCCTGTGAGAAGACTATCACCTACTGATGCTCTGGCCCTTTGTTTCCGTGTCGTGGGCACTGGGAAGGCTTGCTGACTACCTACAGGGGAAATGCGCCCCAGACTCTGAGACCAGCCCCGTCCTTGGGCAGAAAAGAAACGGGAGAAATACGAGTCCCGTAGCCTCCAGATTCGGCTGCTGGTTTTGCTCGAACTTGCACACAGCCTCAGGGGTTCTGCCTGTCTCCTTTTCCTGTACCCACATTTCCTTTGTTTGGGCATCTCTCCCTTCTACTCTTGGTGCTTTTAAGAACTCATGTCTTGTCCCTGAGACATACGGTGCCTTCAACTTATGTCAGGCTGTTTCAGACAGGAACCGGAATTCTGGTCATGTCTGGTTCTGCTAAGGTAAGAGTCCCATGAAGCCAAAAGACACCATACAGTACGTGTTTTCTGTGTGAGGAATGAGGGGTAAAAGGTAACCCCCTCTGTTAGGCTGTTAGGCCATCTTGCAGAAGATAGCAACAGAAACTGGATTCCGTACTCCAGCTTTTGTGTCTCATGGTTCTTTCCAGCACCGTGCTAGCCCAGGAGGAAGGTGCTTTACCAGCACACAGAGTGCCTGTGGTTGTCAGGCCAGGAATTATGCCAGCATGCCTAGAGGATTGGGATTGATGGAAACCAGGGTCCAGTGGTACCCAGTGATATGACTGGACCCAGGCATGATGGAATCAGCCTTGGAAGGCCCCTCACCACAGTCTTTATGGAGGCCTGGGCTCCGCCAGCTTCCCCCTTCCCTCTGGCCTGGCGCACCTCCTGCACACACTTCGCTTTGGCTAGAATGGCCTCCTAACTGCTCCTCAACACACCCAATAAGCCCAGCTCTGAGCCTCTGCTCTTGCCACCCCCTTTCTCTGGGAGGGTCATCACCCCCACATTCATAAGGCCAACTCACTCACTTCCGTCAGGTCAAAGGCCACCTTCCCAGTGAGCTTGTCCTGACCACAATCTCTCCTCTGTTCCAAGCCTACAATCCGCCACCTTGGCACCCCATCTGTTTTCTTCAGGGCAATTATCATTACGGGCCATCAGCACCTGCCTTTATTGGCTTACTGCCCAGCCTGGCCACTAGAACAGGAAGTCAAATAAGGCTTGGTGCTTCTCTTGTTCGCCGCCACCGTACAGAGCACAGAGCAGCCCATGGCACCTGGGACGGGAGCAGCAGATGCCGAATGATTAGCTAGATGAAGTGGGTGGTCCACTTTCCACTGGTCCAGGGATCCTAGACGGACGCTGGCCTCTGCTCAGACGTCTACAGGAACTGTGAACCCACAGGATCTATTACTGGGTAGCCCCACTTGGGGAGCACCCATCTCTGGGTGGAGGCAGGGCGCGGGGAGGAGCAGCATCTTTCCAGGATGACAAGCTGGACACCAGGGCCCATGCCCAGGAATCCCAGAGTCTGTCCCAGTCCTGCCAACCTGTTCCCAGGGGAGGTCAGGGAATCCATTTCATCTCTCTGGCCTCAGCTTTCTCTCCTGAGAAACAAGGTTGTGCAGACATGTAAGAAAGAGGATCCTGTGTTCAAAAGCATGCAGAGGTGAAAAACCTGAGGGGAGTAAAACAGAAAAAAACAGAAACGGTGCTTAGCCTAAATATTGACTCCAAAGCGTGGGCAGCATTTGTGCTTCAGTGAGGAGATGCATCCTTCCTAGCACTTCTCCTCCCAGGGCCTGACTTGGGGGATGCGCACCCCAAGCATGTTCTAGGATATCAGAGGTGTTCTTATTAACCCATTGTCTGGTGAGCTCCGGAAATAATGGGTTTCACGGAGTTAAACAGGTTTCTTTACTAGAAGCCCTTGTAGACAGTTCAGCAAGTTACTTTTTTCATTGTTAATCTCTAAGAGGGGTTGTCAGGATGCACTCTCCCAGATTTACTTGTGCATGGAAACTTGCTTCCCTGGGGTCTCAGTGGTTTGGTGAAATGCTGATTTCTTAATATTTGGCAGGAGAACTTGCCTTGTGGAACGAAATATTAGGGAAAATCTTGGTAAAGGCAGCTTGGGATATGGGTGACTTGGTAAGCGGGCCTGTGTTTGGGTGCTGAGGCACCACGAGGCAGAGCGACTGAATAGGAGCCACGGGGAGGAGCTCCCTGGAAGGAGGAGGAAAAAGAGAAGAAAGAAAGACAATGGCAAAAGAGCGAAGTCAGGAAGAGGAGAAAGGCTTGCCTGGGAGGAATCAAGGTTCAGGGAAGCTTCACGGTGGTGGGAGAACATAGAATGTTTTGTAAGGTTGCTGCCGGCCTTGTTTGAAGTTGTGGGAGCTACCGTGGAAACCTCTCCTCTGTTATCTGCCTCTCCCATGCAGAGGGAAGTCGATGAGGGCCGTACATGCTTTGCAGAGTGGAGTGTGTGGGAAGGGATTGAGGAAGAGCTTCATTCCGTCCCTGGACATTTGTGGACAGGGAACAGAGAGCAGGAACAGAAGCAGGAGCCCAGAGGCAGAAATGAGCACAAGAGGTGAACCTTTGGGTGTTCCCACAACACTGTGGGAGGACTGGGGCACTATGGGGCTTGAGCTCAGCTCCCAAAGGTCTCAGCTGTACCTGGAGATGCCGTGGGTGTCCTACGGACTAGCTGACTGCTGACTGCCGTCTGACATGTCACCCTAGGGCCCTGGTGACTGTGTTCCTCTGAAGCCACAGAGAACACACATCTTCAGATAGTGAACCTTCTCCCCTTTAGCAGTCTGTTCTCCAGACTAAACATATTTAATTCCTCCCACATGTCTCATATGACCAGCTGCCAGACTTGTCCCATCCTGGTCACCCTTGTCTGGACAACCTCCAGGGTTCCCGTGTGCCTCTTGGGGTTTAACACAACAAGCAAGGGTGGCCTGCCTGTCACCAAATACAGCAGGGTCTTTACTTTCTGAGATCAGGACCTTCTGCTTCTACTAAAGAAGCCTAGATCTGATCCAGCGTTGTGTTTATTTAGCAGTCACATCGTGTTCTTGGCTCCATTAAACTTGTGGCCAACTCAGATCCTTGTCAGGTAATAAATAAGTCTTACCCATTTTGGGTACAGCTGTTCTGATTGTATGGCGTGACTGCCACGTGGCTGAGAACTGCTGTGTTTCATGTCATGTTATATAATGATCAGAGTTTATATCGTGTGGTGATGGGGAGGGTGGCTTCAAATACGCGCGTGCGTAGGCATGGAGAGCGACCGCGAGTCGCTCTAAGGAGTGCCTGGGTATGACGAAGTGATAATTAACAGTGTCCGCCACAGACAACTTTTTTCTTTTCCTCCTGCGTATCACAGCTTATTTGCCAAAGCAGGTGATGTGCTGGCGATGGGTGCTATGTAAACACAGAGGTAGGCAGAGAGAAAGCCTGGCAGGCGGGGACTGTGGAGTAGGTACAGAGACCTCATTGCAAACACCCTTGAGGCTAATGCCAGCCACAATGTATAAATACTACTCACCTCAAACAGCTTTTAAGGGCTTCTGGGGCTAGGAAGTAGGGGTGGTGGGGAGAGAATGAAGTAGAAGGAAATTGAGGTCTTCAGCTGTATCAGCTGAGCTTCTGTCTTATCAGAGCTGTGTTAAAATGTCAAACTCTCCTGGTGGGGTGGTTCAGGAGGGTCCAAAGCCCCCTGTGGGTATTTGTCCTTAACCTGTGGGTTTGTAGGACAGGGAGCCTCTGTGGGGAAAGGAAAGAGGAGGGTGTTTCCTCTTCCACTACTAACTGTGTAGCCCAGAGCAAGCCACCCTTTCTAAGCCTCAGTTTCTTCATCTATAAAATGGGTTTCCCAAAGTGGGTTTAGGGGATAATGGGAAGGAGAACCAGCACCTGACACCTGGAGGAGCCACAACTTACTGACCTGGCATGGTCATTTCCATCTGAGTTGGGGGTCTGTTTGGAAAAAGAGGGGCCACTCACCCATTCAGCATTCCACAAATCTCTTGGGGGTCAGGCTGCATGGTGGGGCCATGGGCTTTCCAAGCAGCCGGCGCTCCCGCCTTCCTGAGCCTGCAGGGGAGACCAGATCTACCCACCGAAGAAATCTAATACAAGGGAGAAACGGGCAGCACTTGGAGAGGCAACGAGAACGTGAGAAGGGAGAGCATACCACAGGGAGGGAGACCCGAAAGGGCAAGCTTAGTGCTGATCCTGCAGGACGAGGAGGAGGTGGGCACGCAGGCGACCCAAGGAACCCCGTTCTTGAAATGCGGAGAACCTGTGACTCCCATCTGAACGCAGAGCAGGCTGATTCAGCCCTGACGCCCCTGATGAGAACAGCGAACATTGCAAAGTGCTCTGCTGTGAGACCCTGTTTGAACTCACTCCGCAGAGGCTGTGGTGAGGAGCCGGGAGTTCTGTGCAATAGCGTCCCAGGGTGTGGGTGGGGAACTCGTGGAGGATGGGTTGAAAGTCATTTCCAGGAGGTCAGTCTTTATCCTGCAGGTGAGAGAAGTCCTAAAGATTTTAGGGCATTGACACTAAGCAGTAACTTCAGGGGCCTGCATCCGGCCGCTGTGACTGGTATGAATGGGGAGCCCCTTAAGGCTCTCTCCCTGCTTTCTATGGTGCCTTGAATCATAATTCAGTCTGAAGTCTTTAATTCAGGGGTACAGGGCACGGAAGGTTGACTGTAATGTGAACCCACATAAAACTACAATTTTCTAGAGGAGTGAATGGATTAAAGTGATTAGTTAATCACTTAATTCTGTTGTTCACTCAGCAAACATTTAGGAGGGATCTCAGTGTGTCAGGCACAGGAGCTGGTATTCTGGGAACCGAAAAATGAACAAGGTAAGTCCTTGTCCTACCTGGCCTCCAAGGCTCAGTTCAAAAGGGCTGCTCTTCAAGAAGTCTTCTCTCCCTGCTCCCACGCTACCTCCTAAGGTCCTTCCCACCTTTCCAAGCATCTCACTGTATAATGGTGGTGGCGGGTCATCAGTGCATTGACTCTGGGTGGTAAGTGTGCCAGAGCTCTGCATAGAGTACAATGTCAGTCAAGAGGTGGTGCAGTTAGAGAAGACTTCTTGGAGGAACAATCTGAGTGCTGGAGACAAGTACAGTGTATAGGGGCCAGAAGTAGTTGTTACAGCAGAACGTGTCAAGCAGGGAGTAGGGAAAGAGACGGTAGATACGTGCGGATGGAGGTCAGGGACTATGCTAAGGAGTTTGAACTTCATCTGATAAATGACAGAGTCACTGATGTCTCTTAGGCAGAGGAATGACACGGTCCAATCCGAATTTTCCATGGTTGAGAAGCCTATGCCGTAATTGTTCGGGGCACTGTTTTTAAGTTCTTTGCAAAGAGTCCTCACAATAATCTTATCAGCCAGGTGTTATTATCATCCCCATTTTACAGATGAGGAAACTGAGGCTTTGAGCTTAAATGACTTGTCCAGGGCCATGCAGATAACAAGAGGGCAGAGCTGGGGTTGAAAGCCAGGTGATCTGGCTCCAGAGTCCATGCTCTAATCCAGCCCAATCTACTGGGAACACCAAGGAGATGTCGCAGGCTGCAAGTCTAGAAACGGGAGACCCATCTGGAATGTGGCAGAAGTCCTGAAGCATGATGCTGAGGTCCTTCACTAGCAGAAAGAGAAGGGGGTGTGTTTCAGAGATGTTAGCAAGAAAGGCATCGGGTGTTGGTGACTGCTAAGGGGGAGACGGGAGTCAATACTGTGCTAGCTTTGGGGTTGGCAAAATTTTCTGTAAATATTTTAGGCTTTGGAGGTCCTATGATCTATGTGGCAACTACTCTACTACTCTATTGCCTCTGTCAACTCTTAGTGTCCATAGACAATATGTAAATGAGTGACTGTAGCCGGGTTCCAAGAAGCTTTCTTAATGGACACTGAAACTTGAATTTCATAGAATTTTCACATGTCACAAAATCTTCTTTTGATTTTTTTTTCCATCATTAAAAAATGCAAAAACCATTCTTAGTTCCGGGGCTGTGCAAAAAGTAGGCAGTAAGTCAGATCTGGGCTGTGGGCCATGGTTTACTGACCTCTGGGCTCGTTCCTGGGTTGCGGGGGAGGTGAGCAGCAGGGAGGAAGGGATCCAGGTTGACCTCAGGAAAACATAGAGCACAGAGCAGAGGACAAGAAAGGCTACTGTACAGATTCCCCTGAGCTGGGGCCCCGGCCCGGGTGTCCTCTAGGCAGGAGAACATGCTGTGTCGCGAGTAATTCAGAACCAGCCTGTGATGCTCGACCCCCTTAGACCTGAGCTGTTGCTAATAAAAGAACCTTTGCAAGGAGAGCTTTAACAGGCAGTGGTGTTCGCTTCATCCAGCTCCCTCTTCCCACCCAGGCCTGGTGGTAATGAAAACACGTTTACACAAACACAGAGGTCATGGTCACACTGCCATCCTCATGGTAAAGCATTTCCGAATACTAATCGTTTTCATTTAATGCAAAATCCAGGTGGTACGGGAGAGCTTAAGGTGACTTGAAGTACCATTCTAAATTGCATGACTTTATAAATAAAAAATCATTCTGCAGGTGAGATTATGCCAGTGTTCTCCATCCTTGTTGGAGAGCAGCGCAAACACAAAGTTTGAAATGGTATCTCAATGTGAATCTTAGGGTACCAATAGCATGGCCCTTGGTTACGTGTCAATCCTCAAGAAAAATCTTGGTAAAGGGCCAGCTCCAGGCCACCAGCACCCTTCCTCCCTCCCTCCTGTAAATATCTTACTGTGTACAAGGGGCATTGCAAGGGTGTTCATCGTGAAGGGAATTGCTTGGGCAATAGATTTTGGGGCTCCCATTTTTGAGCACTAACTCCACACCAGGCAGCTGGCCAAGCCCCCAGGAAGTACATGATGGTAGATGTTTGGCTGACGCTGATGAGGATGTGAACAAAGCATAGGGGGCTCAGAGAATGTCTAGTCCAGGTGTTTTTTTTAATTTTTTATTTTATTTTATTTATTTTTTATTTTGGTATCATTAATGTACAATTACATGAGCAACATTATGGTTACTAGACTCCCCCTATTATCAAGTCCCCCCCACCAACCCCATTACACTCATTGTCCATCAGCGTAGTGAGATGCTATAGAGTCACTTCTTGTCTTCTCTGTGTTGTACTGCCTTCCCCGTGCCCCCCCTACATTATGTATGCTATTCGTAATGCCCCTTTTCCCCCTTAGTCCAGGTGTTTTTAAATATTAAAAACCCTTTGTTATCAGCAGGATCTCTGCACTTCATCACCTTTGCATGGAACCTCAATAAATAGCACGTAAAACAGGGCAGGACACCCCCTCTCGCGCAGTGGGCCCTGAGCATCTTAGGGTTTTGCACCATAAGTATGCTCTTCATTTTATAAAGTAGGACGGTGAGGCCCAGAGAGGTTAGATGACTTTCCCAAGAGCACACAGCTCAGGCTAGAAGCAGTTACTTCCCAAGTTAGTCCTGACTTCTCCCTACAGGGCGATCTCACAGCTTTTCTAGAGATGGCTCCATTGTGGCATAGGCGCTAATGAGTTAATTTCCCACTCTTAGCCCTGGCTTTCCAGGTATGAAATGGGAATAATAATCAGATTTGTTACAAGGATCTACTGAAAGAAGTGAGTGAAAGCATTTTGTGACAGGTGACATTTAAGAATGTGACTATGGCTGTTCCAGCCAGGCCTCAATAGCTGCCGTACAGAGGCCCACACACTGTGCTTGTGCCAAACAGGACCGTGTGGGATTATCCGCCAGCCCGACTGGACACTCAGCACCTAAGGATAGGCTTTTTGGGGTTGGCAGAAAAATACTGTTGCATTTCAATCCTTGCTCTGGGCCCATCTTTCCAGCTCCAACCGGGTCTCCCATCTGCCATCCATCCAAGCAACTGGGAAGGAGAAAAGGACTTTTCTTTACCCTCTGGTTCCTGGGCAGCATTCAAGAGTTATGGGCATTTGCTCCCCCAAGAAAGAAACATTATCTTCAGCCTTCAAGGGTGAGGATTCCTGCTTGTAACAGGCCCGAATAATACCTTTTCTCTCTCGCTCATACTGGAATTTAGAGCACCCTAGAGCTGCTGAGTTTATTGGGACCCATAAGA
Source organism: Phataginus tricuspis (assembly GCA_029783875.1). Taxonomy (NCBI): domain Eukaryota; kingdom Metazoa; phylum Chordata; class Mammalia; order Pholidota; family Manidae; genus Phataginus; species Phataginus tricuspis. The sequence goes on from JAQQAC010008525.1 coordinate 6,270,149, forward strand.
ACTGTACTATAACCAGGACACCCGCAGCCATAAACCTCTACCTTGAAGTCTGCAACAAATCCTGAAATGGTGAACTAGGCTGAGCTCTTGTCTCTGTCAGCAGAAAAAAAAATAAAATAAAATAAAGGGAGAAATGCAAACTCAAGCAGAAAAAGAGAGCTAGGAAGGGAAAGCAGGAAGAATGAGAAAGCAGAGACCACAGTGGTGCTGCTAGTGATGGTAAGACGGACAGTCATGGCTTCCCCCAACATGCCCTGAAGTCCCCTGTGCGCTAGGAGGGGGCCTGGCTTGTGAGAGGAGCAGGGAGGGGCCACGAGACAGGAGGACACACACCACACACACCACAATACACACGTATATACACAAACCACATATGTGCACATTGTACATGCTGCACAAACACAAATGCACACATGCATGTACCACATATGCACATATGTACACAGGTGCATACACACTGCACATACCACATATGCACACATGCACACAGGGCATTCGCACACAGGCACACACATATAGCCACACAGAGTAGATGACACAAAGCTGCCGGAGGAAAGCAAAACCCAGGTAAACAATATAAAAGATATTTTGGGGCTTCCTGGGCTGCTGCCCTGACAAAGGAGCAAGGTCTAGGTGAAGGAGGGGATGTTTTCTCCTCTACCCATCAGTGCTCCTCACACGGCTGCACCGACTTTCCTCTGAATGCCCTGAGTTTCTTTAAGCTGCACAAAGGCCCAGGACCTCGCCCTTGGTAGGAAAGAGCAGAAGAAATGAGAGCATGTTTGGCCAGGGAGGCAGCGGCTGCTTAGAGCAGCAGTGGTGTGCACTCACCTACGTGTACACACTCACCTACGTGTACATGCACACACACACCAGGGCAGAGCTGGGGAAGCGAGGCTCAGCATGCCAGCACATTTTCCTCAAGGCCGGAGAGCAGTGCTATAAACAGCACAGAGAAACACACACACACACACACACACACACACACACACACACACACACACA
>JAQQAC010008525.1:6271163-6381058 GCA_029783875.1 Phataginus tricuspis
ACACACACACACACACACACACACACACACACACACACACACACACAGCCGGCTCTCCTCTGCAGGCTGCCTGCATCAGCCCAGTCTGTCCCACTTTACCTATCACACTAAACTGCCAACACAAATCTCCTCCTCTTTCCTTCCTTGTAAACAGAACCCCATTTCATTTGGGGTGACAATGTATCTACTTCATCTCTTAGGCTCTTTGGCAGCCATTGAAGCAAATTTGGTCAATGAGAGAAATACCCAAGTTTGCTAGGGGGTTCTAGGAAAACTTTGGCTTTCCTTATTACAGGGATAATGAAGGCAGGAGGCACCTGTCTCTTCTGTTCTTACCTTGAACACGATGGTGATATCTGGACCATCTTGTGACCACGAGTCACAGAGGGTAAGAACCCAATGCCTTCAATATTATAAGGCAGACATTCAGAAGGCGAATCCAGCCCCTCCCACCTCTGGACTTCTGTTACGTGAGAAAAATAAACACTTCTTTAAGTCACTGTGAGTCGGGCTTTTTGTACTTGCAGCCAAACTCAATCATAACTGGTACATTCAGGTAGAAAGGACTTGGCACTTTTTTGTTTTTTTAACTTCCAACCTTCCCGCTGCCCCTTTCTGGCTTGTGAGACCTAGCTGCCAAAGTACTAAATACCCCAGCTTCATTCCTAATGGTGTGAAACTGCGTGTCTTGGGCTGGGCTGCGCTGGGCACAGAGAAGCGTGGGTGCCCTGGCTGACTCCGAGCTCTCCAGCGCTCTGTCCGGCCACCTGGTGCCAGGAGCCCTCTCCTCCTTCCTTGGCCCTGCTGCCCGCTCCCCTGGTGTCTCGGCGCTCCCTGCCCAGGCTTTGTGCTTGCTACTTTGATGTCCCCTCTGATCTAGAATGGGTTAACATTTTTATTGATTTATTTACTTTTTTTTTGCGAGTGTGGAGAGAGGAAGAAGAGGGAAAATAAATTATACATCTCCCAAGATACGATCTGTAGTTAATTCTTAATTAGGACTGACAGATGCTTCCCCCATAATCCTATTCCCAACATGTTCTATTTGCTTTGTTTGGTGCTGGAAGATATATTGTGACACGGTAATGACCTTTCTAAGCTTGTCCTGGAAGTGTTATTGGCATTCTAATGATTTATTGCATGTTCCAGTTGATTACAGGGCCATTTGTCAACATTTTATTTCTCCCTCCATAAACCTGTCTCCCGCGTCACAGACATTCACTGGCATGAAATTTAAACAAATACAGTATATAGCTCTTATTCAACTTCTGTTTTCACTTGGAGCCTCTGGAGCAAACCCATTCTGGCCAAGAGAGGGCTTTTTATGACCGACGCTGTTGCGCTTTCTCAGGGTGGGAGTCACTCTCTGTGTGTGAGGCTGGGATGACTTCCTCTCTATTGAATTGCAATTCCTTGTGCTGGGAATTTTTTTTTTTTTAGAGCCGAGTCTGTCAGGCCAGTTTCCCAATTACTTACACAGACCCTGTCTCTGGGTTTCTGAGCAGTCATTTTGTGCGTTTTGGTGTGCAAATTGCTGCTTGGCTGGGAAGGAATCTGTTGGCCTGTCTCAACTAGTCAGTCTGGTCGATTTACCTCTTACCTGCTTACACCCACAGAGTTAGCACAGTGACAGGAGTGAGTCAGCCAGGGGACAGTCAGAGGGAACATGAGTCATGCCATCACAAAGAGTTGAGTGGATCCCGGCTCACTGCGTGACCTCGGCCCCATCCCTTCTCCTCCAGGCCCTCAGAGTCATAAGCCAGTTTTGCTTCATGCTCTTCTTGACATTATTTATTACGTGAGTCTGGTCACCCTGTCTTGTAACTGCCTCACGGAGGTGCTCTAAGGATAAATAAGTCCATTATCTGCCGAGGGCCAAGTGCTCCTTTGAGAAAGGCTTTACATAAATGCACAGCTATTCTTGTGCTTATATGAAGTCAGTTATCAAGTTTTGAGCTGGTACATGAGACCCAGCGGGGTCATGGGAAGGAAACAGACTATGCTGCCTCCTTCAGTTTGAGGAGGCATGAATATTCCCCTGGACGCTTGCCCAGGTACGCACACACCTGATGGCGAATGCTATTCAAGGTCAGAGATTCCGCCTGAACAGTGTTAGAGCTTAACTCTCCTCAGACTCCTATATCCCTAGGAGACTTCTATCCTGGTCCATAGTTACGTAGGGAAGTTGCAGAGCTCCTGATGTGCTCCCGTGTATTGGAGACTCTTCGCATGTGCTTCCCCTGGCATCTCAAAATCACCAGGTTGATAACCAAACTTGTAATTAGTTTGCATATTTTCATGCCCTGAAAGCTGATTTCTCTTGCATTATATCCCTCACTGAATGGCATGAACATTTGCCCTGTGGCCCAGTTAGAAACCTGAGGGGCATCCTTGCCTGTATCTCTTCCCACATTTCCCTTAAGTCCTTTTCATTTTCTGCCCTACATATATAAATATATATGTATTAGCTGCAACCCCACCTTGTCAGGCCCTCCTCGTCCCGTCCTGCACCATGAGGACAGGCTCCTCCTGAGCTGGGGGTAGTGGCCTCGGCAACAGACTCTAGTCTGGCTGTGTTGCACAGTCGGAACGTCTACCAGAGGGATGTTTTGTGACCCACACTGGTGGGAAGCCAGGGAATCAGGAGGGAAGAGCTCTTTGGAGATCAGGCAGTTGGACCTCCAGTTAATGTCACTGTTCCCGTGATCTAGTTCTGTGTAAATAATAAGCTACTCAGTGCTCAGTGACATCTGCTTTGCTCCTGAGTCTGCAAGTAGGGCATGGCTTGGAGGGGACAGCTTGTCTCCTTAGCATCACTGGGATGGCTCACAGGCTGGGGACCAGGGTCACCTGAAGGCTTCCTCCCTCTCAGGTGTGGGGCCCGCACTGGCTGTCAGTTGGAACCTGAGCTGGGCTGCTGGCCAGAGTACCTATGCACAGCTCCTCCATGTGGCTTGGGCTCCCTTGCAACATGGTGGCTGGGCTCCAGGGGCAAGCTTCTCCAGAGAGAATGAGCTGGATGGAAGCCATTTCACTTTTTAGGACATAGTCTCTAGAGATTTGCTTCCAGGGATTTCCTCTGCTTCTCTTCTGGAGAGGGAATAAACTCCTCCTCCTGATGGGGTGTGGCCAGGCTCTGGAAGAAGATGTGGGATCAGAAGTATAGCTGTAGCCATTTTTGGAAAATATAACCTGCCACGGTCTGTGAAAAGTCTGTTGTTTAGTTATCCTATCAAAATGCATAGATCTTGGGTGGGCACACAGTCTGGCTGGGTGAGTCACGAGCCTGCTCCTGGCTGCTCCAGAAGGTGGAATGGGGAGCCCTGCCCCTTTCGTGGCAGAAGAGGGAATTGCCTCCCTCCAAGACGACACAAATGGCAGAGAGTCTCCCCCAGCAGGGCTATCGGGGTGCTGGAAGGAATGTGGTGAGCAGGATTTGAAGGAGAGTTCCAGACAGCCAAAAAATGACAAGTATCTTTTATAGCCTGACTGCAGACTTATCTTCCCACCTGCACTTAGGTCTGCACTCCGGTGATGCTTAGGTGATCTACAAGTCTATTGTGATCACGTGACCCTCGCACCTAAAATTCCCTGAGGGCGTCCTGTCATTTCAGAATCAGCCCTGACACGGTGCACCTGGCCCTTGCCTGTCTTTACAGGGCTGCTCTGGCTACGCACAGCCTTGGCTCCACCGTGCTGCTTTCTATACCTCCATGTCCTCTGAGTTTTTGTGCTTGCAAACCTATAGATCTTTCTGCATTGATCATCTTTCTTCCCACATCCTTGCGCACCAAGCTAGCTTTTATTCATTTTACACGTATCTGTGTCAAGAGTCACCACTGCGAAGCCTTCTCTGGAGTTACTCTCCTGCTAGCCCAGGCTGAGATCCAGTCCCTTTCTGGGTACCCACAGGACCCCACAGCTCTGTGGCAGTTCTAACTTTGGCTTTTCTGGTTAGTTTCCTCAGTGGGATGGTGGGACCCTCAAGAGCAGGGACTATGTGTTAGTTACCTGAATCCCTCAGAAGCTGCTGCCCCCCATGTGGTGGTTGCCCCGTCAATGCCAAGTGAATAGTGAGGAATAAGGTCAGGTGGTCCAGATTCCGTTTTCCAGGAGGAGTGTCTAAGTTGGGTGTGGGGTGCAAGGACAGCCCTGCCGCCAAGTGTTGGAATGACCATGGAGAACTGTTCCCCGCCGACGGCACTACGGGCCATACGCGGTAGGGCTGGAGTGGAAAACAGTTGGACCCACGTTGCTGGGCCACATAGATGTTGCTGCTGGGGATTCATGCATTAGTCATCATTTGGGCTTGAATGGGGCAAGGAGGTATATACACACACAACATGATCATTGATGAAAACTGTCCTTTGATTCAATATCATCCCGAGAGAAATGAGCTCTTGAAAACTTCAGGGAGGAGCCACCTCTTATCACTGGGAAGGAAAATTGCTTATTTTCCATGTGTCTTTCTAATACCACTGCTCTCTGCCTATGGCTAGACCACATGTGAAGAGAAACAGGAGAGGTTAAGGCGGATATGGAGAATGGAGTGTGGTTGGCCGGTGAAGGGCAGAGAGCCAGCTTTGTCCCTCTCACACACAGACCCAAGAAGGTATTAGGCCTGGGAGCACCAGCCTAGGGGGCACACAGAGGGGGCAGATTAGCAGCGCTTTCACCCTCTGCTTTTGAAGGCTCACTTCTCAACCCCAGCATGCAAGCTCTGTCTCCCAAGGGTGCCCACGCCACCCAGGCCATGCTGCCGCCATGTGGATCCCTGTCCCCAGTTCTGGGGTTGGCTGCAGGCCTCATGCGTGGGGTGAGCATGGACTCTTGCCCTGGCTGAAGAAGGCAGATGGGGTGAGGAGAGGGCCACTCCTGAGAGACTTGGAGGCCGAGGAGCCCCCAGTCCCAGTGCGAGCTGCGTGTAACGTATGGCTCAATTTCCTCTCAAATTAGACACTTGATAAAAAAAGTTATTATATCTGTCAAATTGCCAGGGCATTTTATGGGTGTGATAAACTAAGAACCACGGCTTTACAAACCTTGATGGGATGTTTCAGTACCTGGAAAACAATTTTATGGCCGCCCAGGCTACTAACAAATTGCAAATACTGATTAAGCCATAAAGTTACAACAACATTAAAATATAATGAGAGGTTACTGCATGCGGGAAGGCTCTTAAGCAACAGCCAGAGTTGCTCTCAGTCAGCGAGCTGGCTCAGGCTCTCTCTGCATAGGGAGGTGCTTCAGGCCTCAGTGGTCCCTCCGGGGCCAGGCCCGAGCACTCAGGGGTCCTAGGTGATCTTTCCTCCAGGACGCAGCTGAGAACAGGTAGAGGCTGCCTGGAGCCGGAAGGGCTGGGAGGCCCGTGACATTGCTTTGAATGCCGCACTGTTTGGTAGCCGAGGACATAGGAGAAGGGGGGTCTGTGTCTGTGCCATAAACCATGGCGTGAATGTGACATCCTTTTGGGAAGTGTGACTCCCCTCCTTGACACTTTGGTCTTGATCCTGATGGAGATTCTACTCATTACGTGATGAATTCCCTCCTCTAAGCACCAGGCAATCAAAACGGTCAGCGTGCAGCATTCACCAGGGCTCAGTGCCGTGTGAGGCTCAGGGTAAATAACACCCAGCTTCTGCTCCTAAACAGCTGTGGTCTGGTACGATGGGGCCATGCGGGACACAAGCATGAGATGGTGCAAAGGCGGAGCAGGACTTACTGAGAGCTGGCCGGGCCACTGCGAGAAGCGCTTCTTCAGGGGAAGAAGATGGGTTGGTGCTCGATCCCTGGTTCCTTCTGCCTTAGCTCCGCGCTTCAGTCAAGCTGACAGTGTCTTGCGCTCTCCCATCTGTCACCCAAGGAGGCAACGGTCCTCGCCTGGACCACTGGTCCTTACCTTCCGCTAAAAGTGAGTGTCAGTTGAAGCCCAGGCCTCATGCATCTGGACGTGGTTCTGGTTGCCTCTCAGTCCTGGAGTGTCTCACACTGACCAGAATGCCTGAATGTCCTTCTCCGCCCTTCCTGCCAGGGCTGAGGTCCTTGTGTAGTCCCTTTCATCTTAGCACCCTTGTCCTGGTCTCCGCTGTAGAGGCCGGCAGCCACTCCGCAGGGGCGCGTCGACCCCTCATCAGGAGTGCCCTATACCCTGGGCCGTGGGCTTCCTAACAGTGCCTCCATGCCCTGCCCCTTACGTGGGGCTGGCGTGGGTGTGCGCCCAGTCCCCCAGGGGTGCAGGGTGGAGCTAAGCACTTCCAGGGAACTCGGGTAATGAGTTCATAACTGCAGTAGCTGTTTAGCGTGGAGGTCAGAGAGGCGCCTCTGGAGTCGGGGGTCTGGGGGTATGAATCCTGACTCGGGACTTGGCAGCTGAGTGGTCTGGCGCAGATTATGTACCATCTTTATGCTTTAGTTTTCTGTTTTATCTACACATGTATCTTTTATCTGTGTAAATATCTATATAACTACATTTATATTATATTATAAATATACAAATATTATCTATATAAATATGTATATTTATATATAATCCATATAAATATATTTACGTTGTATTTATTGTTTGCATATTTCTCATTTTATATTTATCCTCATTTAAATTATCTACTCATAGACTTGATAGGAGGATTAAGGGAGTGAATGTGTGCAGAGCCCTTAGAATGGGGCCTGGCACCTAGTAAACCCTCAATTAATGTCGTTACTGCCGCGTATTGAGCATCTGCTGTGTATTAGACTCGCCGCCGGTACTTCACATGAATTATCTCTTTAATATTTGTAATATTCATAATAAACCTCAAAATAAATATTATCAGCTCCATTTTCTGAATGCAGAAATTGTAAGGCTCAGGAGGAAAGTCGCTTGATTACGGCTGGTGGATGGCAGGGCTCGGATTCAAAGCGAGGTCGTCATTCTGATTGCTAAGCACATACTCACGAAGCCGCAATGAAGACGATAATTCTGGGACAGCTGGGGAACTAGTCTGGGGCAGACACCTGGAGAAATGGGAAGAAACCTTGCATGCACCCTGCTCAGCATGGCATCCGTCGCAGGACTCACACTCGAGCTCCGTGGACCTGGGTTCCAGGAGCAGCTCCAGCCCCTGGCCGCCTTGGGGATGGTGTGATCAAAGCCACCGGCGTGCCGTCCTGTGAGAGTGTCCCCCTGCCCTGGCCTGGCTCCTTGGGCATTTTCCAGTGAACGGTGTCTCTGGTAGGAAGAGGATCAGGGTAGAAGCACACTCAGGAGGCGACAGGCAGTCCATCTTTTTGACTGTATTTGTACGAGGAGATGGGCAGGTCTGAAGGACAATGACAAGCTTGGAGGACAGTGTCACCCATGAAATAAACTACATAGGTTGCTCTTTTAGGGTATCATGTGCTAAGTTCGCAACACAGAGGGCAGTAGTACCCAGAGACTCTGTATTCATTCATTCCTACGCATTCATAACTTATTCCTCTAAATTTAATGGCTCATAACTACCTATGAAATAGCATCACTATACTAGGCATGGCGGTTTGTCGCTGAATAAGAGAGGGTGTGTGTTCTCAAGGCTGTTCAGAGTAATGGACGATTGTAATGTCAACGTCTGTAGAGTGTGTCAAGTAGGACAGCAAAGGGAAGCCCCGTACATGGGACGGTAGGGGAGAAGATGACCCCATGTCAGCTTGGGAGGGTTCTCGTCCAAGGCTGTGCTGGGCTTCCTGGGTTAGGTGGACTCAGGACCATCATATTCCTGCTCCTCTCCTCTTAAGAATGTGGCTCTGTGGGTCTAGGCTGTGAAACTATTAATGCTGATAACTAACATGTGTGTGGTATGTTACGGAAGGGCACGATGGCCCCACAGGGCAGCTACTGTTAGTCCCACTTGATACATTGAGAAACTGGGACTCGGAGAGGTGATGCCATGTACCCAGTGTTTCTGGTTTACTGTTGGTCCTCAGCTCAGTGGAATGTGGCCCCCACATGCGCAGGGACTGGTGCATCATTCAAGTTGCTATTCACGGGCACATTGCCAGCACCCAGCATACCCAGGACATGGTGGTCAGTGGCTGTCTTGTATCTTGTCCAAGGAGGGAATAAAACACAGATTCTTTTCGGTTCCAACACACAGGTGCTTTTCACCACATCACCAGCTCCTGACCAAGTCCCTCAGCCTAGAAAGACCTTCTGTGGGGGAGAACATTACACGTGACAATTACTTTCTTCCCTTGTCCAGGTACAGGGTCTCAGTGACCACAGTTTATATGAAGCACACCCACCTCTCCAGGGCACTCGGGGACCGGAGGCGTCGTGGGGGCACTGGTGGTCGCGGAAGAGGGTCAGCATAAGATCTTTGGCACAGTGTCTGACCAGGCTGGGAGCCATCTTCCAGCCACTTCAGCTCATCACACAGGGCCCTGCTGTGGCCCAGCTGGAATCAGACACAAACAAACTTGCCTTCCCCTTGACAACAGGAGCAGAAACAAGATGTGTCAGCAAGACAAAGCCTCTCCTGGAGCCTCGTCCGCAGTTCCTATTAGAAGCGAAGTCAGGAGGCTGCAGGTGGTGGTGGGGAGCTTGTGGCCGAGGAAAGGGGAATATTAGTGTCGACACACTGGGCCCTAATGGGAAATGTCACCTTTTTCAGTGACTTTTAAATAGTCACCCATGGCATGTTTTCTGAGACTGCTGCCCTGTTCTTAGCTGTGTCATTCCTCCTCCGGGCACCTGGGGAGAGACGGGTGGGAATAATGGTCGAGAGGCCAGAATGGCCACCAGCCTCCAAGCCCTCTGTGTGCTGGAACCCAGGCTGTGCCTCTCTGCGCCCAGTCCCAGCGGCCCTATCTGTCTCAGGCCGTGATGCCTTCACATTTGTCCTCGTCTTGCCAGCCACTGCAAACGTGTTCAGCCATCTTCACTTCTTCTGCTAGGAGTGGAGCTGGTAAGGGCCTGCTCTACCCCCCAGGCAACCACGGGTCGGTCACGGCTAAGTGTTCACTGTGAATTGGCAGTGGTGTGTTGAAGAGGTGCCTGCCAGCCATTTTAAAGTCTTCTATCACTTTTTAGAGCACCAGCCACTCTGTGGGTGTCTCTGTATTGCCGCATCATCCCAAGGTGACCAGACCTCGGTGGCTGAAGGGGGATGTAATTTGGAGACACTGCCAGTGGAAGCGAGAATGGGGTGTACTGGTCATCGCATCCCTAGAGGCGCTCTGAGCAGCACGTGCCCTGCAGGCTTGTCAGAGAAGAGCGAGGGCCCTGGGCTCCTCTTGGCTGCAGCCCACCCGGGGTCTCTGGCGTGTCCTGAATGTCCATCTCCGCACGCCTCCAGGTATTGCTTAGGAGTTGTATTACCACCGAGGCCATCACCTCTTGCTCTGACACTTCATGTTCTCTAGCTCTAGGTTGCCTAGCCTGCATCCCTGGGCCCCACGCAAGGCAAGAGTGTCTCCGAATCCCGTCGGTTGATGGGGAGATGAGTGTGACAGGGCCCTCATAGCAACAGTGATACCATCCTTGTTAGCTGTTTCCGGAGACTCCAAAACCATGGCGTGATGTTGCGCCTGAGGCTGGTGGTCAGGCTCCTTGGATCTGAGGCCCCTCGTCTACGGCCCGTTGCCCACTTGACCATGGGTTTGTTATTTCCATCCTCAGGCTGGCCTTGGTTTTCTCATCTGTCATCTTAGCAGGTTGGGCCAAATGATCTTTAAGGGCTTTTCCTGTTTCTGCTTTCCACTGCACGGCTTCATTCAGGCATCGCTCCCTTTTGCTTCTGGGGGTTCTGCTAACTGCCTCCGTTCTTGTCCTCTAATCCACGTGCATGGATTAGACCCCAGAGTGGTCTTTCCAAACATGTAAACGTTATCATGGAACTCTCCCTCCTAAAACCTCATGCCTATGGGATAAAGACTGAACTTGCCATGGATATCAATAAGGACCTAAAGGGTGCAGATAACCTCATATGATCTCCCAGTGATACATGGAATGATGTTCCCCACAAACCGAGATGTCCGTTCCTCCCAAAGAATGATGAAACATCTACAAAAATTTGAACTTTTAGAGTTTTAACTTCCCCAGAGTAGAAAGTGTTTATTGCCCACATTGTCTGGCCACAATGCACTAATACATTAAAATTTGAATTACGGATAGATTAATACTTTCCAAACACTTTACAAATTTAAAATTAAAAAAAAAAGCAAAAACCCAACAACTCCAAAACTTAAAACAGCCTTTTAAAGTAATTGCTGGTGGGTCAGAAAGGAAATCAGAACAGGAATTACGGATTATTCAACATCATTAAAAGTCTGAAAACTTGCATATCAAAAGTTATGGAAAGTGACAAAAATCTCTTTTTAAAGGATGACTCACATCCTTAAATGACTTTATGAATAAGAGAAACTGAAAAGTAAGTAACAATTGAATCCCAAAAGCGAAAGAAATAAAAATAAAGAAAACAAAGGAGAGAAGAGTTAACAGCAAAAACAAAACCAGAAGCAAATGAATTAGAGAGAAAAAAATGGGTTTTTAAAAAATATTAATAACAAACAAACAAAAAAAAAAGGGAGAGAGAGAGAAAAAAAAAAAGATTAAACTCTGGCAAGAGTGACTGAAAAAAGATGACCGATAGATGCATCATACCGGATAGGAAAAGGGTTGCCCGTATCAGTTTCCTGTGGCTAGTGTAGCGGATTACCACACATTTGGTGCTCTGAACAAAACAAATCCATTCTCTTATGGTTCTGGAGGCCAGGAGTCTGAACGGTCTCACTGAACTGTGGTCAAGGTGTGGGCAGGTCTGGCTCCTTCTGGAGGCTCCGGGGGAGAATCCGTTGCCCTGCTTTTTCTAGATTCTGAAGGCCTCCTGTGTTCCATGTCTCCTAACTTCTTCCTTGCATCTCACCCACCTCTACTGTTGTTCCATCTCCTATTTCCTCCTTTGACCTTCGTGCCTCCCTTTTATAAGGACTTTTATAATTTCATTAGGATCCACTTGGATAGTCCAGGATAATCTCCCCATTTCAAGATCCTAAGCTTAATCGCATCTATAAATCCTTTTTGCCATATAAAGGAACATTCACAGTTTCTGCGGGGATTAAGATGTGGATATCTTTTGCGCAAACATTATTCAGCCAACTATATTACATAACCACAAATATTTTCAAGCTAATTACTAAAGATGTGAAGGAAATAGTATATGCAATATGATTCCAAAAAATCTGAAAATCCAGACATAATGGTTTTCCCTACCCTGGGAAATTGAAAATGGCCAAAATTGACTCAAGAATATGTAAAAAATAGAACAATAAATTACCATTTCCCTTACAGGTTCATCAAAAAATTCAAAAAGTCACCAGGTCTAGATAGTTTTGAGGGTAAGTTCTATAATGTCTATAATGAAAAGGTAATAACCAGATCACATAAATTTTTCCAGAGCATAAAAAAAAATCTTCATTTTTCTGATAATGAAAAGTGACAAAATGTCTCAAAGGAAAAATACAGAACAATCTTACTTGACTATAGATGTAAAATAAAATTCCTGAGAAAAATTAACAAATCAAATACAGCAGCAGATTAAAGGAAAAATATGCCATATCCAAGGAGGCTTTATTCTAAGAATGATTATGGAAACTTGTTTCAACATTAGGAAATTTATTTACCTTTAAAATGTGATATGATTTATTACCTAAATAAGTTAAAAGAGAAAAATTGATGTGATTATCTTGTTAGTGTCTAAAACCGCTTTTCACAAAATTCAATATCCAGAACTGAAAATAGTAATCTAGAAAACTTTAGTACATTAAAAACAGAAGGACATTTCTTAACACCAGAAAGTATCAGAAATCAATACTAATCCTCATAGTAGAGAGTTAAAGAGCTGAAATGGATTTATCAAGGCTCCTCTCCATTACTGGTGTCATTCAGAATTATTGTTGAGTTCTAGCCAAAGAAATAATACAAGAAAAATAAGCTATAAATAATGTAAAGTAAGAGCCAAAAAAAATCCATTATTGGTTAGAATAGCATTATAAACCTAGAAAATTTAAGTTAATCAAACGAGCATCTACTAGAGAACTCAGTAAATTCATTGACATAAGACAAAAATCAAAGTTTTCCTGTGTATTAATAACCAACTGGAGCCAGAGAATGGAAAAATATTCTGTTCACAAATGTAACAAGTTGCTATAAATTAGTAATCATTTGAAATATGGGAGAACTATATAAAAACATTACGAAAGGTTATCAAAGGGACTAAAAAAAAGTTGAAAAATTGAGAAACATACCATATTCTTGCTGGAAATACTTATTCTTGTGATTTTTTTTATTAATCCCAGATTAATCTATAAATTTATGGAATGCCATTCAAAATCTCAGTGGGATATTTTTAAATTTTACAAATTGACTCTAAAGTTCTTTTTGAAGAGTGAATGTATTAAAAATACATTTGGCAAAGAGTAGAATAATGATGGTAGGGTTTGCTTTGCTATCTATCAAATATACTATGAAGTTATAATTAGATGATATTTTATTGGCACAGGAATTGATAAATTAATTTACCAAAGGTAGTTCCGGGGGGATTTGGATTTAAGTGCTAATATAAAATACAGGAAATGTTCTTTAACCTTATTGTAGGAGCATAACTTTCTAAAGGGCTTCTGAAGAATTGTATCAAAGTTGGAAATCTTTAAAAATCAACACATTTGATCACACAGTAATTGTATAATTTTCCACATCAAAAGACATCGTTAACAAAGTTAACAAACTGGAAAAAAAAATAGTATGTGTATTAGGCAAAGATTTAATAATCATAATATGTAAAGAACTCCTGTGCATCAATAAGAAAAAGGTGAAAAACAGCAAAACAGTGCTAACTGATGATTCACAAGAAATACAAATTTCCAACAAATGTAAGAAAAGATCTTCCACTAATAAAAAGAAATTCATATTAAGTCTACGAGAGCCAAATTTTCATTTTTTAGAAACAACGGTGACATTTATGTTTTGAGCGTGTGTGGAAACATCTGCTATTGGTGGGGATATAAACTGGTTGGTACAACCATCTGGAGAGACAGTTTTTCTATGTGCATCAAATTTAGAATGAGCATTCTCTTAGACTTAGCAATTGCATGTCTATATGTTATTCAATGGAAATGACCTCATGAGTTTGCAAAGATCTGTGTGCAATGTTAACTGATATATTACTTATAACAGCAAAGAATTTTAACTTGCGCCTTCAAGATAGGGCTTTAATATATTTGTTACATTTAATACATTATGGCTGATTCAAACCTTGATGGATTAGCATCAAAGATTAGCAGGCCTGCACCTGACATTTTCAGGGGCTGAAGGCAAGCATACAAATAGAGGGTTACATATCTTAATGTATAAAAGGTACAAATAAAAGAAATGAAGTGTTAAAAATAAAAATATTCTATCTTCCCACCGAAGTAGGAGACCTTCAAACGTAATGAGATTGTAGTTTCATTTGGCTGAAGCTTGGATTTATTTGCACCACCGGGAATTGACATGTGCTAAGTCAAGGTAGACTTCCAAGCATTCCTCAAAAATGACCAAATTTAATTGCTACTATGTTTGTCTCAGTGTTCTGTTGATGGGTCAGTGGTTTCTGGGTGAGCAACAAAAAAAGATTCTTAATTCATAATGGCTATGTATTTAATCTATAAAATGTATTCTTTTGGTCCTTATTTCAGTGAAATCTCTAGTTCTACTGTTACAGTTGAAATTGTCCCTCAGTTTGTGTCTTGCTGACAAGGCCAAAACAGACAAACTTTCTTGAGTCATTATAGTTCTTAGGTAGTCTTTTATTAATTTCAGTTTGGAGAACTCTTGCTTGGCCGAGGCAGAGGCAACTGGAATTGTCAATATAAGTCTTAACACAATGCATAGATTCAGGAATGAACGTGAATTTTATATATCCTGTTCAAACATTGAAATGGATCACATATGATAAATTATCCTTCATTCATAAAATATTACAGAACATACCACTTTCATCATAGACATTGCTTCCACTTCTATCTTGATTTTCACTGTCTTTCAAAGCAATATCTAGCTAGATCCATGCAGACATGTAGACATGTGAAGAGTTGGCTTAAATTTAGGTACAATGTATTTAAACGTAAAGTAATAGAAAATTGTTTAGAAATGCAAAACATACCCCAGCCACTACATGCAGCTCTTGTGAATGCTACGGTACTTCACGAACACCTCTGGAACCATGTGTTAGAACATGAAAAGGAGCAAGACAATGGACCCTTGCTTCCAGAGGGGAGCAGTACTTCATTATACCAGAAGCTGTAGCATGCGTGCTATTTCAGAGACAGGATCAGACTGCTTAGTTACTTGGTCCCCACTCTGAACGAAGTGACTCCCAAATCATCTCTGTGCTATAGGGCAGAGTCAGTCTCTGCAGTCAGAGAACAAACTTCATAACATTTGGATACAATGTCCACGTATTTGGAGGTCAAGAGATGGAGAGAAACTTACCTGGGACCCAAAAGCATTAGTCACGAGCATGAGTGGGTCACTCTGCCGGCACCAAGGGCTGGGTCCTGAGCAACAGGAGCGCCCATGCATTCTTCAACAGATTCAGTGTTTTATGGATTGGGGGCGTGGGGAGCCTGGTAAGTGTAGCAAGCTGGTTCCACCGGCTGTGGCAGGGCTGAGGCCCACTTGAAGAGGGGAAACTAGTACTGTGGCTTCAGGTGGGCTCTCCAGCCTGAATCAGTTCAGCCAGCAGCTGGGGGATGGTGATGGCGACAGCCCCTGGGAAGGGAAGTTGGCTACGGCCAGGCAATGTGCTAATGGGCGCCCCAGAAAGAGGTACAGACGGGGCAGGCATGTAAGCAGTGGGGGTATACAGAGCAGCTTGGTGACCTAAGGCTCAAGGGCTCCTGACCTCCCTGGTGAAAGCGAAGCTTCTAGAAGATTCTCATTGGGAGCTGAGCTGAGCCTGCAGGTACCTGGGAACTACTCAGGCGGCACTTGTCCCTGGAGAGGCTTTGGTGGAACCCTTGAGTTGTGAGGACACACAAGGGATGGGGGCAAGCAGGGTAACGGTCTGGCTTGTTATTTTGCCCCGACAGCATCTCTCTATGGAATAATTAGCACCCAAGTGGTGAGCAGGGTTGGGACACAGCTATATTGGAGTCACTTAGGTTATTACTAAACCATAAGCTTTATCAAGACAGGCTCCATGTTGATCTGCCATGTTGATTCCCAGTGCCTGGAACAGCATAGATACTGACCAATATATTTTAATGAACGTTTAAGTGGTAGAGGTAGAAAATGAACATGAACAGCAAACAAGTGGTGGTGGGGGGTCAAAAGGCTGGTTTTGCATTTTGGAGAGGGGAGGGGTATGGAAGACCATTCTACAAACTGCGGGTCAGTGCTTCTAGGCGTCAGGCTTCCTGCATATCAGATCTCATTATGGAAATTTTCATACATGGCAAGACTGAAGCAAATAACAAAAGGACAACTACAGGACGGAGGGACCCATAAGTCGAGCTCCCCACTAGCTGATGGCTAGAGTTTCCCTGGCTCCCCCACTCTGAAGTACCCCAAGAATTTCCCACAACCCTTCCCATAATGTGATCTCACTCTCAGCGTCTGGTTGAAGTTGGCTAGCCGTCGGTATTATTGAATCTACTTTATGAAATGGGAAATGAGGCAGATGAAGTCAGAAACCTAAGACAACGCCATGAGTGAAGGTCGCATGTGGATCTTAGATCTGTGAGTTCCTAGAGAGGTCAAGGTAACATGAGGAGTGTGCGGCTGGCCATCTCTTTCTGACCTGAGGCATCGAGCTCAGGGGTTTCCTGGGCTGTACAGAACCTTCAAGAACATGTAAAGGCAGGAGAGTTAATGTTTTGACAAAGACCTGCAGCGGGCCACCCCTTGCTGCTTTCCCAATGACAAGGTGCATCCTTCACCTCGCATCCACCAAGCATTTGGCTTTGAACACAATGGAGCTTGCAGAGGCCTTGAAGATCCCCGAGGGTGGCAGGTGCTAGATATTAACATAACATCAACTTTTGTCAAGCAGAACATTCACTCATGCTGCTGATGCAGAGCTCCCCAAAGTTTAGAAATATGCAAAACTGGCTCACCGGCATCTTTACACCTGGCTGAACCTCTTAATGGCATCTCTCCCCCTCACTCTGCCCAGCAGCGGGCGCCTTGCACAGTTTGAGCGGCTCACTCTTCTCTGCTCACTTTGCCTCTCTGTCAGTTCCTTCCTCCCAGACTTCCCTGCAGCCAGTCATTTTTCTGCAGTTGTCATTTGTCGCTCCTCCTAACTGCTACATCTGAGCGTGGCCGAACTAATGATGCAGCAATTAGGAGTGATTAGGCTTATTGATAATAAAGAGACTTCATAAGCTTGATTAAATGCATTCATTAAAGAACGTGTTGTGGGTGCTTGGATGGAGGGGGGTGACTGGAATGAAAGGTGGGAAAAATAGGAAAAAGGAACTCATTTATTGTCCCAGAGAGGATCTGAAGATGATAGGAGGCTGAATTATCTAGCAGGAAGATCAGGGGTCCCCAGGGGCTTGGACTTGGGGGAAGTTGCCGAAAAATTGCTGTCAAGAGCACACCGTTCATTTCTCTACAGGGGAAGTGGGAAGGGACAAAGGCAAGATGTTGAAACAGAAGCGTCCCAGCAGTTACCTACATGGTCCAAGCTGGAGATGCGCTTCGGTCCCCAGCTTTCCCAGAGGAGGGTGAGCAGCAGAGGTTGTAATTAATTAACATGAGCCAAGCTCTTTCCCTTCCATTCCCCCTCCAGCTCTGCTCGTGGGACTAAAGATGGCTGCAGATTCAAGAGCCTTTGATCATTTCTTTGCTGAGGATATCAGCACCACATTAATTACAGCCTTCTCTTTCTCTCTCTCTTTTGCTAAGGCACTGGAGGGCTGGGGAGACAGAGGACAGGCTCCTCCTCCCACATGCCACACCTAGAAACTGTGGGAAACCCTGATAGCTCATTTCCTTCAAATACTTAGAAAATCCTCGTTAACTCTGACCTTAAATCAAACCATTCAGAGAGGAATGCTTGGAAGTGTACCTTGCTTTAGCACATGTCGATTCCTGGTGGTGCAAATAAATCTGAGCTTAAGTAAATTAAAAGAGAGTTTTTTTTGAAAAAAAAAAATAGGAGAACAAGCTTTTTGTTGGAGGAACTGGAACACACATTCTAAACACCCCCTTACCTGAGGGCGGTACATTGCTTATAATGTATGCCTGCCCCAGAGCCCCAGGGCTGTCTCCTCCTGGACATCCTAGACAAGGAAGTCATGAACTTGGCTGTGGTTACCAGTGCTTCCAAGCAATTGTACTAAATTTCTCATAAGTCAGCCAATGATTTTTCAAATGAATTGATAGTGTCCCCTTGTCCCCTCATTTGTCTTCAGTTAATCCAAATTAGTGAGATGGTGTGGTGTGTCCTCAAACCATATTCTGGCTCCACCTCGCGGTTCCCCTCGCCTGGGGAAGGGTCTGCTCTCTGGCCCTCCATGCAACGCCTTCTGGCCCTTTGTGTACTGGGTGGAATTTACCATGTGGGAGGCACACCATTCACTCACTATTGCAGCAGATCCACAGCTGAAATGAAATATCGGAGCCATTTTAAAAGACATACACGGCCATCGTGTAACTGATACTGTGAAGAAAGAATTAATAGCTAGCACCTTCAGTTTGTGAACACCACTGATTTAGCCCTCAGCCCGCTTCTGTCGGCTGTGGAGCTGGTCAGGATTCTGTCATCTAGTCCACAGCATTGACTGAGAAAGCCTGTGGCATAGACTGCTGTGCCTTAGGGTTATGAGGAATGACAGCAGAAAGAACCCCAGGAACTCAGGATTGGATGGTCCCTGCACTTCATCTCATGGAAGTCCCTTTAATAGCACACCTGTCACATGATCCTCTCTCACCACCTCTCAGGGATGCCTGTTTTATTTTGGGGGAACTCAGGCTGTAAGGAAACTTTTCTTTTAGGCTGAGGTGAAATCACCAGGACCTGAAAGTTATGGTGTGGGACCGCTTTGTAGGCAAGACTAAGTCATAATGAGGTCTTTTTGGCGCTTAGGTAACTACACTCCCTGGGATGGGTGTCAAAGGAAGCCTTATTCCCTCATTCACTGAGCTGCACACTAAGATTTGTGCATCTTTTTGGGTGTACCTCAATAAAAAGCTGTTCAGGAGTCCTCTGGTGAGGAGAAGACTCTCTCAGATTCTGGTGGTACTAATTTGTTCACTCAACATTCACCTGTTGACCACTGTACAAGGTACCTTGGGGGGATAATTGGTTCTTGCAGTAGAGGAGTTCACAGTCTACTTGGGGAGAAAAGATTTATGCTCACGAAGAGTCATCATAATAACTACGAGTATCATATTTGCTCATCAGTGAGTTGTAGAGCATTTGGAAGGAGAGAGAGGAATGCAATATGTATCAATAGCCTTAAATCATACATACACTTTGACCAAAGAAATTCCATATTTAGGAATTTAGCCTTAGAAAATAAATAATAAATCTTAGATTTATGTACAGGATATTCATTGCAGGGTGATTTATAATAGTTAAAAATCAGGAATAACTCTAATGTCCTACAATAGAGGTATAGGTAGATAATTTCTGGTTAAATCTATTCAATGGAATATTATGCAGCATTAAAAATCATGCTTTCAAATAATGTTTTAAGGTCGTGAGGAAATGCTCACAATGGGATCTTAGATAAAAACAAATAGAATGTAAAGCTGTATATCTAGTTTTTAGTATCTGTCTACCCATGTATCTGTCCATATGTATCATTATCTATCATTTATATATAATACCAAGGATTATTACTTTCTTTATACTTGTTTGCATTTTCCAAAATTCACAAAAAAATGTGAAACAGTATTCTTTTTTAAATTCAGAAAAACTCCATTTATGTATGTTTCCTTGTTTGTTTTTGTGGTGGAAAGGAGAGGGGGGAAAACATGGCGTTTGTAATCCAAATAGCGAGATGAGACTGAAGACTGCCCTGCGTCTATGGCCTTCTACCCTTATTCCTGGAGGGGAAGCTGAGCAAGGAAAGGGACAAACGAGGGGCAGGGACCTTTCAGAAAGACTCTGTAAGCGGTGATGGGAAGCAGCTGAGGAGGTCAGCAGTTACAGATCCTCGCTGGCATTGTAGGTGCCAGCCTGGCAGGGGGAAGAGGGCTTGAAGAGGGCCTCTTTGGATGCTCCTGTCAGGTGGGGCAAGCTTGCTGTGTGGGTCTGCTTCCTTCCAATATCGGATCTTCATGTCCTAGGGTTTGGCTTCCTTCAAGCTGACCAGAATGTCACTGACATTTCAGGGATGTAATCATTCTAGCTTTCCCAGAATGCCATCCATCACCTTTCTTGCTGCTAATATGAGCCCATCATTCTTTTAAGCTGGGACCTGACCTCATTTCCTCCATCTACCCACCCTCCATGTGCTCCTGCTCTTCTGCACGTCTGCAGCACTCACGCCTCACCTGCACCCCTCATGCACCGCCTTCAGTTATTGGCTCATTTCAGGCGGGTCCTTCTGACACACCTCATCAACTAGATGTTAAGGCTTCGGAGGGCTGGAACTCCACCTTAAATCCCTTGTGCCCCCCACTGCACTGACAGTATTGGAACTTGGAGGCTGTGTCAGGATGATCCTGCCCAACGTTGCATCTTAGAGGCTGTGAAACAATAAGAGAGATTGAGTGACAATTCATTCATTCAGCAAATGTGTAGGGAGCCCATGTCTTCTGGCTTCAAGACCAGGACACTTCTTTGCTGATTGACTGGATGAGTTATTGACTTAATCCTTGTAAGTCTTTAGTAGGACCCATTAGGTTTGACTGTCATGAATGTTTTCAGTACTACTTATTTGTTAGGCACCTTCTATGGGATCAGCATCTCTTTAATCCTCACAGCCATTCTACAACATCATCTGTCTTTATGAGCAGATAGGAATTCAGCAGGATTCACAACTTGAGCGTGGCACACAGATAGAAAGCAGAGGAAGTGGAATTCACATCTGGGGCTTCTTCCTGTGCATTCAGAGCTCTTGTCCCCAGACTGTCCCAGCCCTGGGGGTCTATGATACACAGGTGGAGTCACACATGGCAGCTCGACTTGCAAGGTTGGATACTGTCTGTTCTTCAGCTACCCAGTAAAGCTCTGACCAAAAATATCCACAATATAACATGTTACTAGCTATCCCTCAGATCATTTTCTTCTTGCACAAGGAGACCTGGCATTTTGTTCAGGGTAGGAAATAAGTGAGGCCTGTTTTTCTACCGTTGCTTTGTACCTTTTGCAATTAGGTCTGCAGTCTAGACAACAAGGGCAGTCAGCCTGCACTGGGACAGAGAGAGAGAGAGAAAATTCTATCATGTCAGAATAATGAGATCTGTGATTTCAGCACTTACTGGGTCAAAGACACACACAATGTGTTATCTGTAATGCTTTCCTCCTGACATTTGGGGAAATTGCATTTATGCAGAGGACAGAGGATACTGGAACGTGGTACTCCACTCATGCCACTCACAACTGCCAGACTGCCTCCTCTCCTGCCTCAGCCTGGCCCTGATAGTCCTGTATGAGGACCACACCATGGCCCACAGAATCCACACACAGGGCTGTTTGGTCAGGTAGTTGAGCAGCTACACACACAGTGACCTCTTTGGGGATCTTATGTGTGTGGAATGAGGTTCTCTTCCAACCCAAGATCGTCCAACCCTTATTCCCTTCCACGCTTCCCCAGCATGCAGATGCTTGAGGGTAACCGTGGCTTTTTCCAAAGTCAGGTTCCGTTTCTGCGGGGGCCTTCCTCCCTCCCTTTTCAGTTCCTGCACACAGAGGCCCATGAACACCAAAGGAACATGGCTTGTTGCTCTGAGGCTAATTCAGAGGCAGTGAGTTTATTGCTTTCTCTTAGGGGCTCCGCCATCCTATGTCCTGACTCGAGTTCTCTTCATGGGCAGCGGCAGTGATGCAGTGATTGATAACCCTGGCTCAGATGTCCTGTGCAGTTTTAAATTTAATCCTGCCACACAACAGGAGGCACACAGAGGGGGAGGTGGGCACGCGCACGCACACACGCACATACACGCTCATGAGTGTGCCCACATGTGTGCGTGCATGCACACACACACACACACACACCAGACCAAAGCAGGGAGTGATTCTCTTCTGGACATAACATTTCAAAAGACTCTTATCTCTGTTCTCAATCTGGGAACGGTTTTCTTGTCTGGCGCTCTTGGAAAGAACTAGTGGTTTGTTAAATGAAGTGGGCATGACCGCACATCCCACATCAGCCACTCCTCAGAGCTTGTATTTTCTGTGGCAGTCAGATGAGGCAGTTGGACTGATAAATAGCTTTCAAAGATTTTTAGAGCAGAACTATTTTCCGAAATGAGAATCTCACCTGGAACCTTTGAAAAACAGGTTAGAGGGAAGAACTAATCCCCTGGCTGATTGAACTCTTCACTGCTCAGTCAGGTTCATGTCAATGTGTGCAAGTGCCTCTAAGGTACCTCTCAGGAGCCCCAGAGTCTGCAATGCTTATTTGGAAACCTACTGGACCAGGTGGAGATCCCTTACCAACCAACCCTGAAGACCAGAGAGGCTAAATGATTGATCAAGGTCACACAGCAAGTCGGTAGTTGAGTTAGGTCTATAAACTAGATTTTCTACACCCAGATACATTAGCCTTATTTGTGCCTCCATAAGAATGTGGAGGAGATTTTTTCCTGTTACCCTAGAATCAGTGATGAACCACAGCTGAAGACAGGACTCACCCCACATTCCAAGGACAGCCATGAACAAGTGTTGAGCACTGTCTCCCGGAGCTTCCTGTGAAGCACCGACCTTCGTAGTCATCAGCCTTGCTCCCCACCACTGACTCTCAGTCTGTATGAGGAGAGAAGTCGGGGCTTGGAAGGGATAGTCATCAGGATTGTTGGCGGTGCAGTGTTAACAGTGAAGGAGGGAGGAAAGGGGGCCCCCCCATCCCCACTTCTTCCACCAAGCCCAGTAAGGAGGACGCACTGGGAAACCCTGAAGGTTCCTATCTTATTCCCTGGCTGCATGTCTTACCAAGGGGACTTACAGACCTGCCACAGGGTAAGGAAAAGACACTTGAGATGGTGGGGCTTGGGGAAGGGGTAGCCGTGTGGCAGCCTGTGCCCGTAACTGGCTTGGCAAGGTCTTCCTAGATCAAGGAGACACAGTGGAGGAGAGCTGGCCCTGGCCAACTCACCTGCATCTCCTTGAGAGAAATGCTCTTCAAGAAAGGCATCGAGGAGCAAGAAATTTGGAAGTGGACTAGGGGTGTCAGGAGCTGAGTGGGATGTGTGGAGGAGGAGAGCCAGGCTTGCATCTTATCTATCATGATCCCCCAAAACCCCAACATGTGCCACACAAGGAGAGACAGTACTGGTCAGTATTGACTAGGGAGCAACAGAGCCCACAGGCACGGAATAAAGTCACACGGGCTCAGGGATGCTTCTTCCTCCAACCCAATATGCTGCAAGTCCCTGAGGCCTCAAGTTGGGCCCATGAAGCCGGGAGGCATGACTTTAAATTAGATATAAAATTGAAGTTGTAAAGTGGACTGGGTTTCTTCAACTTTTATTATGTAAATAAAAAATATGCAGAAATGTTGAATGAGAACAATGGATGCCCATATAATGACCTCCTAGGTTCATTAATTGTTAATGATTAGCTGGCCCATCAGTCTTAAAGTAAACTGTGATGTCATGACACTTCACCTCTAAACATCTCTTAAAATTAAGGATATTCTTCCTTATAATTACTGAACCATCATCATCCCTAAAGAAAATAATTCCCTCCTGTCGTCTAACACTGAACCAGACGTTTTAATCAGTGAACGTGCCTAGGAAGTTGTGGAATCTGCTCAGGGTGTCATTAAGTAATGGGAAAGGGGAATTACACTTATCACAGTTTGAGGCAGTGATTGAAAAAAATAAAACTGTTTCATGCTCATATCCCAGTAAGTTGCATCACCCTAAGGAACTTGTTATGTTTCTCCTATTCCCTCCTTCAGGGCAATTAGAATTTTGGCAGTTATTGGGGATCTTTCACAAAGAGGTGGCTTCCCACGATCTCCTTTCCATCTTGATTTCAGAGCTAGTTTCCAGAAACCCCAGTGAGTCGCACCTCATGGTGTTCATGCCTTTGTCTGCTCACCTCTCGTGTTTAATCTGAATGGACCTTATGTCTCACTTTAGCTAGTAGGATGTCCGCGGATGATCCCGTGGTGGTCCCAGAAGCTTTCCCTCTTGTGCTTTAATGAGTTGTCAGCCACCATGGAGGAGGTCCAGCTGCCCTGCAGAAGAGACCACGCAGGACGGCCACGTGGAGGGCTAAGGGACTGTGGCCACACGACGCAGAGACAGAGCAGCCCTGGTGTTGACCTGCCCCGTGGAGTCCAGTCCTCCCACCTTCCTACCAACACGCCAGACGTGCAGGTGAGCCTGCCTGAGACCTTGCAGCCCAGTCTAATTCCCAGGTGACGGCAAGGCCAGCCTCCGTCACATGGAGAACAACTGCACCGCTGAGCCCATCCACACACAGAATCTTAAGAAATGATCAAGATACCCAGTTTTGGGGTGTTTTGTTTTGCAGAAATGGATAACCAAAATCAGAGCTCTGAAAGCAAAGACTGTGGTAGATTCAAAAGCAAGCTTTCCACAAAATAAACAGTGTGTCCATGGAAGGAAAGAACACTGCTTAACTGCACTGGGTTACATCTTCCTGCTCTTCCATGAGGGGCAGGGATACCGTTCCTTCATCAAGCCCCACGTACAAGGCTGGGCAGTCAATGCCATGATCCAGGGGATGCAGAAGAATGATATTTGATGGTGGCCATGATGACAGATCATGCTGTCTATCTATAGACAACATTGCATCTTACCTGGAGCTGTCCTCAAGAATGATGGTGGCACCTTTTCCTGCACAGCCAGGAGACCAATAGGAACCAGCGACTGAGGGCTGAGCCCACCCCAGGCTAAAACCAGCTCCCAGAGGGTTCTTTGATGATGATGAAATTGACTCACAGTGATGTAAAGTGGGCAGCCCTGTCCAGCAGCCGATCTTTTAGGGCAATTATTTGGAAGTAATGAAAGTGAATGCATGACATTTAAAAAGAAACTCCTCTGTCAGCAGGAAAGCTGCCACATTCTCCCGCACCTCTGAGAATATGCTTAGCTTGAAATAATGTTCATTTTAGCCAAGTTGTAAATTACAAGTGTGTTGGGGTCCGAGGGGATTTATTACCCTTTGGAAGGAGGTTACTGGGTCTTGTGGCTGCTGCTGTAAATGGTACATGTTACAAAGGGGCTGTGTGGTGAAGTTTGCAGCTGGGGAAAATACATATCTCCTTTCTTTTTCTCCTTTTCCCTTCATGACTCAAGCCTCTGGAGGCTTCTTATTGCTAATGTTTCACAGAAACACCAGCAATAACGAGCACAGCGTTGCAGTCTAGGCTTCCAGTCGTTGCTTGGATTTGATCAGACACCGTTAATGACAAATGATAATGGGCCTGTGGAAGAGTAGGTGGGCTGGGCCCCCAGTCTCCCAGGTCAGGGAAGGGCAGAGGTTCAGCGGAGGGCCTGGCATGCTGGGTGAACTTGGTTGGGGCCAGCAGCGGACCCAGAGCAGGCAGCAGGTTGACCTCTCAGTGCCACGCCCCTGCCCACCAACTGTGTTCGGGATGTGGGAGGGCCACTAGTAGGCTGGTGGCATGCTGCTCTGAGTCTCCATTTCTTAGAGAGTTGTAGACACTCAGGCCCACCTGACTTGAGTTTAAAACAACCTTCCTTTATAGCGCCACAGATTGTTGGCCTTGGCATCCGAAGACCTAAATTTGAGTCCCGGTTCTGCGACAGACTCTCTATGACCTCAGAGAAGATGATTTGAGCTTCAGTTTTCCATCTGAGAAAGAGTGATTTTTAAAAAGCCATCCTGCTTGCTCAGCCTCATGGCATTGCCTTGAGCATCATTATGAAATGATTCGGTTGTTGGACGCTCCCCTGGCATTGTGTGAAGGGACAGCACTGGGCATGCGGAGGCGGGTAAGATGCCGTCTCCAAAGCCATTTGGGGCATTTTGTAAACTGTAAAGGGCATGCATGTTCCATTTTCATTTAATTGCATGCTATATTAGTTTCTATTGCTGCCTAACAAATTGAATTGCCATAGTTTAGGGGCTTAGAACAATACCCACTTATTATCTCTCAGTTTCCCTGCATCAGGAGCCCTGGTGTGAGGGGCGGGTCCTTTGTGCAAGGCCTCACCAGGGTAAATCAAGGGCAGTCAGGGGAATGTGATCTTATCTGAGGCTCTGGTTGTTTCCATGTGCATCCCGGTTGTTAGCAGAATTCAGTTCCTTGTGGTTGTAGGATTGATGTCCCATTTTGTTGCTGGCTGCTGGCTAGGGGTCACTCTTTGTAGGTAGAGGCCACCCGCAGGTTCTAGTCACAGGGAGCCCCACACCCAACCAAATCTTTTCATAGCGCGGCGGCTTGCTTCATCCAGGCCAGCAGGAGCACGTTTTGCTGACTGTAACCTCTTTTTTTTTTCACTGAAGTATCATTAATATACAATCTTAGGTTGGTTTCAAATATGCAGCACAGTGGTTTATGTCAGCCCTATTATTAAATCCTCACCCCTACTAGTGCGGTTAACTATCTGTCAACATAGGAGGATGTTACAGAATCATCGGCTCTCTTCTCCATGCTGTACTACCATCCCTGTGACCAGCTTACACTGATTGCGAATTTTTGTGCCCCTTTATTCCCTCCCCCACAGAATCTAACTTCTTTTAAAGGCTCACCTGATAATGTCAGGCCCACCCAGGAAAATTTCCCTTGGGATTAAGTCAAAATCAACTGATCAGTGACCTAATTATGGGAGGAAAAATAGCCCATCCTATTCACTGTTCCTGCCTGACCGCAGGTGTTCGTGCTAACAGGGTGTGTACACGGGAGGGTGGGAATCGTGGGGCCACCTTAGAATCCTGTAAGCAGACATGTTTATTTGAAGATAGCTTGCCTATTGCAAGGGGTTGGGGGGGCGCGCTCTGTCTTTCTTTTGGAGCCAATAGGGACCCATGCCCTTTCACGGCTTCAGAGGCTTGAGGAGAAAACAGCAAAGCTGACTAGCTGGGCTGAGATCGGGCCTGGACCCTTTCCCTCCCTTTCTCCCCAGCAGACAAGGTTACCCACCTGCTCCTCTAGTACCAGTGGTCCTATAAGGCAGCCCTTCCCTCCCCAGCCTCGGCTTAACTCTTTTCTTTGATCAGATCATCAGAGAATGACCCAGCTGGAAGGGCCCATGGGTGTCATCCAGGGTGGCTGTTCTATGAGAATGGGAAGTTGTACGGACTACAGGCTCACAGGAGACGCCCAGCCAGTAGGTCTGGTTTGGGCCTCAGAATCTCTATCTCCATCACCTGCGTCAGATGAATGGCTAGGTCTGAAACAAATGCAACAAACAAACCCCTTAAAATCAGAGGTCCAGAGATATGTGAGCTGCCTTCCTCAGGGCTGGGTTTGGAGTTTCCAGGGCCTGTGCTCACATTCCCCTCTCCATTTTTAGCCCTTTTAAGGCATATGCCTGAGCTCTGCTGTGAGTGGGAGGGGAAGGGAGCCCAGACTTGGGGCAACAGGTTGGAGTGTCCCACGGCCCCAGGGATGGACACCATCGGAGGCCCACAGCCTTCTCTGCTCTGTCATCGACACTTCCCAAAATCCCACCGCTCCGCCTCTCCCAGCCACATCCTGACCAGTGTGCAGGCCCGAATTGAGTTGTAGATGTGAATTATTTAGAGACCCCGGTGGAATATTGCTGTATTGGAAACACAGACTATCAGCTTGTGGCCTTGGGGTGTCTCCGTCGCACACTCCATCACTATTTCCTCTCATGAATAATGGAGCAGCTGAATTACTCTGCGTGGAGAGGATTCATACCCTGAGAAAACAAGGTTGCTCTGAAATTAATTTTCTGTACTAAAAGAATGACAGAAAATCAATTAATCGCCTATTATTCTATACGGAGACAGAGTAAAGGAAACAGTAGAAATGGCTCAGGCCACATGTTAGCAAATGCCCAGGGTGGCTGAGAGCTTTGTCGGGGGCTCACCTCAAGTGGGCGACGCCAGGAGTCCACACAGCCTGCCAGGGGGGTTCGGGGCGCCTGCTCCCCAGCCCGCTGCGGTGCTGAGCGCTGTTCCCTGGCAACGTGGTGGCCACGCCTCGCCCTCCCTGACCCACATCCTCCCACCTTCCTGAGCCGCATTCATGGAAAGGAGATGGGGGAGTCTTGTCGACAGCAGGCCCCAGGTGTCTGCCCTCAGAGTGCGTCCACCTCCCCGCGAGGCAGCAGTGGGACCAGCTGAGGCTTCCCTCTGCCCGCACCGCCCCACCCTCCCCGGGTCTGTGTTCCCCGAGACGCTCCTTTCTCTTCAGGCATCTTGTCTTCCAGCCCAGTTTCATCTCATGTCAACATCTCCTATGCTGCATCTTTCTGAACTGCCAACACTCCACGTGGCTGACAGTGGTATCTACCCCAGGTGCTTGTAGCTGACCAGAGACCAACGCAAAAGAATGAGTCAGGAATGGTGGAATGTCAGCCAAGTCATTTGGTGGAGGGAGACGGTGGTCAGATACGCGGGGCATCGGGTGGTAAGGTTCCCTGGACCTCTGAAATCACTCATCCTGTAGGCAGCTAGCTATTCTGCTAGTAAAACCAGTGACTTTTTGGGTAAGTAAATCTTTTCTTCTCATAGGCTGGGAAGGAAGCTGGGACGCTGTAGATAGAATGTAGATGGTGAAGAGGACATTTCCGACTGTTTCCTCCTGAGGAGAGCAAGGTTAAGGTGTGTGTGTCTCATACTGTTCCTTAAAGTGGGCCTTGAGCAGACAAGTTGGCTTCTCCCCTTTATTGCTCAGCAACTCTGCGGCCCCCATGCAGCCTGACCCCAAACATCCCCGAAGGGGAGCAGGCGGCAGGGGAGAAGGGCTCAGAAAGCCACCGAGCTGTGGTGACCCTGTGACCAGCGTCTCCTTTCTGGGCTCCCCAGCTTGCTTAGCGGAGCCGCCTGGATGGGGGTAAACACCTGAGGACACAGAGCAGGAAGCTGGTCTGGGGGAGAAGCCGAGAACACCCCCAGCTTCTAGGAAGAGGGAGGGTTTGTAGATCTCCAGCAAAAACAGTTTTCCTCTTCCCGAATGTTGTTTGTTGGTTTTTCATTGGATTTAGCATTATGCTGAATTGATGGGTTGAAGGCTAAGAAGGTTTTGAAGAAAGCCTTTCTTGCCGGCTTGTGCTTTTTGTGGGTGTGGCATTACATTCCCCTCCTCCACCAGAAGGGAGCAAATGGCCTGCTTATCGGCTGCCTGTGTCCTGGCACGCTGGTGTCCCCCCCATGGCTGACAGCCAGGTTGACGGTCACATCCTCAGGTCCTGGTGGGAGGCCTCAGGGGGGCGGTGACAGGCAGGGCAGAGCAGGTCTCTGCTTGGCTCCAGCAACTGAGCCCTGCTCCATGGTGTCTGCTGGTGGTATGCCCCTCAAGCCTTGCAACAGGGGATACAACCCTCCACCACACACAGGGGCCGCCAGGCTCAAATGGGCTCTGATGGAGGGAGGCAGGGGCCGGGCACGGAGCAGCGGTGGCTCCTCTTATCTGGTTACAGGGGCCCCCGATTGCAGGGGGCTTAGATAATCCCACTTTTCCCAGAAGTTATATTAACGGTGCCATGGGAGGTTATCATTTAAAGGACCTGGCTGGGGAGGGGCCCTGGTTCCTTCTTTGGGGAGGGAAAGATACTTAGCAAGGTGGATGTCAGGTTCTCCCAACTCTAGTTTCAGTAAAACTCCGGTTTTACAAAAGTGCTTTTGTGTCTTCGGAGAAGGGTCTTCCTCTCAAGGGCGCACCTCCCCACGCCCACGCCTCTGAGCAAGGACCTTGCTCTCCCTGCCTTGAAGCAGCTCTGCGGCGTGGGGCCCGGCAGGCAGGTAGGTGCTGGCTCACCACCAGGTGAGGGCGTGGGAGGCCAGACTCTTCCGTGGGGGGCTTTGTGGTGAGGACCTCACGTCCCTGCTCGGCAGTGTCATTTTGCTTTGGGTCGTCTGCTCAGCCATCCCCACCGCTGAAAGGAGGAGTGTGATCCAGCGAGCAGGCCTCCCTCAGGAAGGCGGCGGCCTGGGGGGGTGCACGGAGACTCAGCTCAGAGACGTCCGCGCCAGCTGCCCTGGCCCCTCCTCCCCGGGGCCCACCCTCCTCCTCCTCCTCTGGGAATTGCCAGGCGTGGAACCAGTCCCGGTTTCCTCCAGAAAGACCCCCGCGCCCGCTCCCACTCTGCCCATGTTTACTGACCTATAAATTGACTCTATTTAGTGGCTCATTAGAAAGGCATGGCTCTCTGCCCTCTCCTTCTCCCCTGGCCGGCGTCAGAGCCTCTGGCCAGAACTCCAGGGCTTTCCACACCAGGGCCTGAAGTCATGCAGCAGGTGGAGCCAGTGACAGGAAGGATGGGGACTCGTAACCTACCACAGACTCCTGCCACACTGTGGGAAACTGTAAAGAGACGCAGCCTTAGTGGGAAAGGCTTGTATTTCACTCTGTCTTAGTATTTGTGTCGTGGCCACGGGCTGCGTTTGTCTGCTGCTTACACCGCACCATCTCTGCTGTGGGGGGAGAGATTCTTGTTCCTTTTTTACAGATGGGAAAACCGAGGTGCAGTGTGTTCAAGTGGCATGCCTACAGGGGACCCGGGTCTCTTGATTCCAGTCCACAGCTCTTTCTGTTTTGCCATGCTGGGAAAGTGCTGGAGACAGGTAGCTGGCCTGTGGATCGATTTTTTATTACCTGCCCTAAGTAAAGACCAACTGAAGTTTCAATCCCCTGGGCCATTTGTCGATTGTTGAGATGACTACAGAGAGACAGCTATGCAGATAGATGGACGGTCTTTCTATCAGTTGAACTTCAATAGACGCAGACAGAACCCACATGAGAGGCCGGCCCCTGGGCTGAGAATCCCAGCGTACAAGTTGGGGAGTAGGAACCAAGGGGCTGTTAGCTCCCGTTTCCTTGTTTCTGTTGGTCATAAGAAATAAGCAAGGCCACGATCACTTCTTGAGCACATTTATGGTCTAGAACTAAAGCCTGAAGCTTCACATTTATCACTTCACTTAAGCATCATAGTGCACTTTTGAGATGGGCAAAATAATACCCCATTTTACAGCTGAGCAAACCGAGGCTCTGAGGAATCAGACAGCGCGGCTGAGGCCATGTGGTTGACAACTGACGAGGGTGGGATTCATCACAGGCCAGCCTCACCCTGGGAATGCAGTGCGACCAAATCTGTCCTGGACCCCAAATTTGTTCTTCTATAGGTTTAACTGTATCTTTTGATGATGTGGATCTTGCAGTGGCCCTGGCCGGTACTGTACTCAGGCCTCTCTTCACATCCATCAAGTCCCCTTCTGCAGGATAGAGAGCCTGGCTCTGTACAAGGAAGGTCAGGCCTTGCGACCAGCCTTGCCTGGTGAGAGGTCCCTCTGGCAGGCTGGTTTGACCCAGCATGCAATTTGCAGCTAAATTCTTCAGGCTTCCAGCTCATGCCCCATCAACATTGTTCAAGACTGTTTTATAATATATTTAAATGGACTATATTGTCTTAAGTTGAGTTGAACAGAGGGACAAGTATGTATGGTGGAAAGAAAATGCACTTAACATCTCAATGTTTAGGTTTGAGTTTTGAATCTGCACTGTAACAACTGTGTGAATGTAGCCAAATTATTCTGACTCTCCATTTCTTTATGTGCAAGATGGGTTTAACTGTATCTTCCTACGTTACTTAGCTTGTGTGTGTATTTCATAAAGTAATGCATGTGAACAGGGGCTTGTGATCTGTAAAGTGTTGCATCAATGGATGGATAATTACTACATGTACTCTCTTGCTTATTTGCCATTTTGTTTTTTTCTTAGAAAAATGGAGAGAAATGTTCACACTCTTCTTTAGTTCCTCCTTCTCCCTGCCAAAAATTGTGTTTTTAGATTCAAAACTTAACCCAAAAGAAAAATTCTTGGCAAATACGAAAAGGCTTCTTAGACAACAGTGGCTGCCCCACAACTCTATTAGAACAACTTCCTGAAAAGCTACAGTTTGCCACGAAGGTATATGGAACTTGAAAGCAAGAAGGCCTTGGAAAGATGTGTCGCTCTTGAATGGTGATGAGTCACTAAGCTGAAACTTTTGCTGTGATGGGCTGAAGGAATAGCTTCCGGCGGTTCTGTAAACACAGGCCATGCTGGCAGAAACGTAGCTCAGACATCCTCTTGTGTGGACAAAAAGGCCTGCTTTTGATGATGCTCTCCTTTGTCCGTCCACCCCCTTTTCTGCTGGCCTATCTACTGCAATCGATAAGATACTGATGTTGATTTTCTATGATCTTTTTCATGGGTTAGTTATCAGCCTTTGTTTTTCTGGATGGGTTAGCAAATAGCTGCTATTTCTGGCACTCAGCTTATACTTGCTCCGGGAAGGTAGATGCCGACACTGCTTGATAAACTAATCCAACGAGATCACACTGCTAACTTGGCGCTTCTCAGGCTTGCACTGGTAGAGAATTGTCCAGGGATTCAGAAACTAAGAGGCTGAGGGTTTTCTGCTTGGGCTGGAGGTATAATGGGGCTGAACTGCTGAGATGGAGATAAAGAGAACAAGGGGAGGAATAAAAATGAGGGCGTTCTGTATGGAACTTGAGAAAGGGTAGATGGGAATCAGGAGAGGGCTGCCTCGGTTTGCATGTGAATGGAGGTCATGCTCATACGGGTTCTTCCTCTCTCCCTGTGCTCCTGACTGGAGGAATGTAAGCCTATCATATGGTCTTGGGTGCATGGCAGTGACATTCCAGGGACCTGTTTCAGGATTGCTGCCTCTCAGCATTTTACTTATTCACTCACCCATTCATTTAACAATTATTTATTGAGTGACTAATATGTGACAGGCACTCATCCAGGGAGGGACTAGGTTTATAGCAGTGAATAAAAATGAAAAAAAAAAAAAAAGAAATCCACCTTCTTAGAGCTTATATTCTAGTTCAGGGGAGCAGATAATAACTATAAACACTAAATATGTAGATGATGCTACAGCAATGGGGAAAAATCAGGAAGAAGGATGGGGTATGTTGAGGTATTGTTGATTTTATAGGGTGATCGTGGAAGGTGAAGCTAGTAAGGTGACGTGTGGGCAGACAGCTGCCTTAAGGAAGTGAGTGAGCAGGCCTTGCAGATACCCAGTTGTGAACATTTCAGGAGGTTGAACAAGGGAGAGTCTGGGTGGGAGTGAGCGTATCTAAGGGGCACAGGGGCACCGGTGGATTGGATGGGGTGAGCAGTGCACAGCTTAGGGATCTACGTGGCAGGTGGCTAGGTGAGGTAGGGCTTCCTAGACTACAGTGAGGAACTTGGCTTCTTATTCTGAGTGAGATGAGAAGCCACTGGGGACTTTTTAGTGGAGCAGCGACATTATCTGACTTCTGTTTAAAATGATCCCTCTGGCCACTGTGTTGATAACAGGTGATAGAGCAGAAAAGAACCTATGACACTGTCCTATGGTACCCCAAAATTTCCCTCAAACAGCCTCAATAATGGGGTTGTGATTTACTGAAGAGGGGAGAAAGGGGCCTTCCAGCCTCTACAGTCCTGCCCCACCTCCTTACCCTTGAGCCGTCCAACTCTATAACATGGGTCTCCTGCCAACAAGAGAAATATTTAGTGAGGTGATATTGGTGTGGCATTTGTGAAACCCAGAGCTTTGCAGTGATAAAGAATTCTTTCTGGTCTGGACCTACGCTATGGGGCAGGTGGGTTGCACCTGTGTGGACTTTTCCGGACTCCCCCCATTGGCACCCGTAAATAGCTTCCTAAGCTAAAGCGTGGCTCTTCTAGTGCCAGCCCCAGGGAGCATAAGCACAGCAGAAGGGGCTCAAACTGCTGTTCTCCTTCCGTCCTTGCAGAATTTCTTTATGTGTCTTGGCCCCCCCCACCATCTCTTCTCAGGTAAGAGGAGGACAGTATTTCCCATCTCACTTATCATGCAGAGTTGCTATGAGGACCATGTGAGTTCACCCAGGAGCATAATAAGCAAATGGAAGACAGTGACCACACCCTGGCATTTGCAATCTTCACCCCTATGAGGGCCCATGAGTATCTCTGTTTTGTGTTTGAACGTCAATGTGATTAGCTTGTAAGCTGTGCATATTTTTTTTTTAAAGCAAGAGAAACAAGTGGGCTTGGAAAACCTCTGCAGTTTTCCATGCAGGGACATAATGTGCTCAAGAATGTGATCATTTCCCAGCTAATGCTAAGTAGCTTTCAGGCTCCATCACGACGGTGAGCTAGCCTTTGACAGTGAGGCATGAGTCAGGGGCACAAACAATCATAGAAACTGTGCACAACCCCTAAGGATATGGAAGGCTGTGGCAAACTGGTGTGTGTGTGTGTGTGTGTGTGTGTGTGTGTGTGTGTGTGTGTGCAGGGAGTGATGGAAGCCTGGGGTGCAGATGACAGGAGACTGAGTAATCTCTCTGCTCTTGCCAACTCACATGTTGTCTAGACAGTTAGGACCTGTCCCACTGCTGTAAAGGGAGAACACAGTCTGAGGATTTTCTCAGGTGGTGCCAGAGCCCTGATGTGGTGAGGAGTTGAGGCAAGTAGGTGTGGGGTGGCCAAAGCCTTGAGTCCTGCAGGTGAGGCGGCAGCTGAGGGGAGTCAGCAGTGATGTCTGGGAACTGACTGGGGCCTGTCACCAGTATGATCACCAGGCAATGTGGCTGAAATCCTCTGAAGTAAGGAAATGGACTTACAGGTTAAAAATAACATAACACCTGAGAGACCACGCTAATAAAAAAGAAAGACAGCATACTGAATGATACAGACCAACTGAAGTAGCATTCCTAGAATGGATTGATGAGGAATTTAGAATAAGCGAAACCAATCCAAGCAAGATAAAGGAAATAATAGCAAAATGCAGCACAAAAAGAAATGACAAAAAATATCAAGTGAAAATATTAACTATGATGAATGTATTTGTGAAATGCAGAATATAGTTATAGGATAAAATAACAATCATAGCAATGAAATATAATACTGCAGAATTCTCTGCCTAAATGCTATGAGATAGGGAGATATCACTGCCTATTGCAGGGGAGTCCGAGAAATAAAGAACTTGATATGCCCAACGGGAAACCGGAAAAAGGGAGACAAAGCATAAATTATATAGAAAATATGAAAATTAACATAAGATAGAAGAATAAATCAGAACGTAACAGTGCTACAATAAATCTAAATGAGTTAAATGAAAAGATAAATCCTCTACCTTCTCACACTTACTAGGATGGCTACTATCACAAAAAATAGAAAACAGCAAGTGTTGGTGAGGATGTGGAGAAACTGGAACCCATGTGCACTGCTGGTGGGAATGTCAAATGGTGCAGCTGCTATGGAAAACAGCTTGGTGACGCCTCCACAAACTAAAAATAGAATTACCACATGATCGAGTCATTCCACATCTGGGTATATATCCAAAAGAATTGAAAGCAGAAACTCAAAGAGATATTTGCATACCCATGTGAATAGCAGCATGAACCACAGTAGCAGAAAGGTGGAAGCAACCCAAGTGCCCAAGGCAGATGAATGGAGAAGCAAAATGTGTTATCTACGGATAACAGCATGTTATCCCGCCTGAAAAAAACAGGGGAATTCTGACACATGGATGAACCTAGAGGACATTATATTAAGTGAAATAAGCCAGACACAAAAAGACAGATACTGTATGATTCCACTTTATGAGGTACCTGGAGTAGGCAAATTCATAGAGGTGGAAAGTAGAAGGGTGGAGGCCAAGGGAGATGAGGAATTGCTGTTTAATGGGTCTAGAATTTCGGTTTTGCTAGATGAAAAGGCTCTGGAGAGGGATGGTGGGGGTACCCAACACTGTGAGTGTATTACTGCCTCTGAACTGCACAATTAAAAATGGTTAAGGGGGCAAATTTTATGGTATGTGTATTTGACCACAATTAAAAAAAAAAAGATACATTCTAAAACCGGATTACAAAAGATCAACAACGTGATGTATGAGAGACATGCTGGAATGACACAAGAGGCATGGAAATGCAAGGAAAGGGAGAAAAAGATATTCTGGATTCATATAAACAGAAGAAAATGGGAATAGCAGTCTTAGTATCTGACACACTGAAATTCAAGGCAAAAATGTCGTAAGATACAATAGGAAACTGTCCGGCGTCGCAGACAGGAAGGGTAGAATAAGATCTAACCAAAGTTAGAGAGAGAATAGTAGACTCAAAGCTTGAGTTGATTTATAATCCTGGGAAAAGGCCTGTGGAAGGAAATTCCTGGGTCTGGAAAACAGGCAGCAATTTGGAGCTTAGAATGTTACCTAGCAGCATTATCCTGATATTGAAATTTGAGCTAAACATTAAGTCTTATTTATTTGAGGACCTGGGGGCCGATGGAGAAGATCTGATTGGTGAAGAGGTGGTGAGCTAGAACTAGGTGAGAATCCAGTCCAGTGGGGTGAACGTGTCCCCGCTGGCCCCATAAAGGCCCTGTACACCCCCAATTTGTCGCGGCTCTGGGAATCTAACCACTAGAGTCAAACAAGCCTGACTGTGAGAATTTGCTGGAGTCACTGCAGAGGAAGAAAAGGAAGTATCATTTATCAAGCAACGACTGTCGGGCCCTGTGACGGATGGGGGCTGAGGTGACAGACAGGCTAATGGTCAGGGATGTGCGTGGACACCCAGCACCACTGCTTCTGGCTTTTTCACCCTGGGCTGCACTAATTAGGAAAGGCCTGAAGGAAGGCTCAGCTCCATCCCTGGTGAGGAAGGCGTTGCCTGCTGACTGGGGGCCCCCACAGGTGCATGCTCCGCAGCGGGCGTTCTTCCCTTCAGGGCAGTTCTAGGACTAGCCCGGCCCTGGGAGAGGGGGGCACCCCAGACCAGGATGGGCTGGGAAACTTTCCCATTGGGCAAGAAGATGTTCCCGCCTCGGGCCACCAGTGGAAGTCAGTCCCCGTCTGCCTGTATAGTTAGAATGTGGCTAGAAAAGAGTAGAGGGACAGACAGTTCAGGAGGAAAGCCAATTTTGACTTGACAAGAATAATTTGAGAGTGCCAAGTCTGGGTAGACTTTTCTAGTTCTTTTGCAGTGCTTGGGGGGCGCTGTAGGAAAGTTGGGGGACTCTCCAGGGTGGCTTCACACAGATGTGAGGGGGGAGACCTGGAGGTTGCTATTGCCCTCTCATGGCTTTATCCAGGAGCGCCTAAATAGAATGATCTGTGGATTTATTTCTCTAAAGAAACAAACCAGGACACATGTCTGACAATTTTATTTTTGTGTCTTAGATATTGATTTGTCAGATGAAGTCTTCAGAGGAATAAAAACGCAGTCACATCTACCAGTGTCAGTATAAAGGAACAAACTGCCTTAAATTGGGGCTGTATTGGGTAACCGTGTTCACTCCCCAGGTCTGTGAGACGGTGGCCACAGCATCTCCAGACCTCCCAGAGGGGGCGTGGCTTTGATGGGACCGATGAGGTGGCTTGTCTAAGGTCACACCCCAGGCCCCAGGGCGGCTCAGAGAGATTCAGTCTTCCTGCCTCTCGACCCCCTGCAGTTCTGCTTCTGCATTATTTTATATTCCACTATTTAACTCACTGCTCATCATACCATTTGATATGTCCATTTATATATGGTAAACGCAGGAAACTCTTGTTTACGCTGAAGAAGGGCTCAACCAGTAAGAACAGTCGATGTGTCTTATAATGAGCCGAATAAAGGTAGATTTCAGCAGGAGGCAGGCTGGCCTTGTATGACTCCGCTATCAAAGGCGACCCCTTGAGTCTATGCTGTGGAGCCCCCGGACTCTCTCTGACACTTGCTAATTATAGTGACTAATTAATATGTCATTGGCCTCTACTCATGAACTCAGACAAAATCAGTAATGATGAAACCGTGTAAATTAATTTACAACCATCTACAAACTTTTCCTTCACCTGGCCGGGCTCACGCTTCTCTTTTGGAAGGTGGAAATGGCAAGCCTGCGAGCAGGGGATCAGGGGACCAGAGGAAAAGGAGAGGTCCTCGGATCCACAGCCCAACTGGGAGGAATCCCCTTCACCATGCAGTGGCCCCATGGCACGGGGTGGTATGGAGTTAGAAACTCTGCAGTCAGTTGGAAAACCGAAAGGCAGCCCCAACCCCAAAGTGCATGACCAATCTGGATGCAGGGTTTTCAAACAAAATTAAAACCTAAATTACATGACTGGAGGGTGATGTGTCAGAGTTCGAGGTCCTGAGAGCCAAGAAACCTGTACTGGCACCTCCGTTCTACCTCTACCTCGCTTTTACTGTTTCCCAGGCACCTAATCTTCCTGTGCAGCCTCAGGCCTCATCAAGGGGGAAAAGGCAGCAGAGGAGCATCTGGGAGAGTCACCCTCAACCCCTTGCCCTTCCTCAGCCTCCTCTCCGTTCTGCCGTAAATCACATGGCTTCACTCTCTGCCGTTCTCCTCGCGCCTCCCTGCCACTGCCCGACAGCAGGACCTTCTGGCTTCTGATTACACCCCATGGCAGCCACCTAGTAAGCTCTGCGCCCGTAGTTTCTCTCCAAGCCAATCCACTCTCCACACTCAAATAAAAGCAAAAACATCACATAATAGCAGTTAAATACGTTGCGCTCCCTGGGATGGCTTCGGATCCTCCACAGCCTGACTTCGGCATGACCGGACACCCATTTCCGCCCTCATCCCGTCCCATCGCAGTGTCTCAGGCCCTTCCAGGTCGCACACTTCCCTTGCTGCTGCTCCCAAACCAAATGTACTAAAATTATGCTTATATCTCTATCTATATCATAAAAGTTGCCATTTTTAACCATTTGAAAAATGAAATGGTATTAATTACATTCACCACGCTGTGCAACCATCACCACTATCTGTTACCAAAGCTTTTTCAGCTCCCCAAACAGAAATCTGTACGTGTGAAGCAGTAATTCCCTATTCCTCCCCCCTCCTCGGCCTATGGCAACTTGTAATTTGCTTTCTGTCTCTATGAATTTGCCAATGCTAGCTATTTCATGTAAGTGGAATCATATGATATTTGTCCTTTTATGTCTGGGTTAGCATAATTATTTTCAAGGTTCATCCATGTTGTGGCATGTATCACAGTTTAATTCCTTTATGGCTGAATAATATCCCACTGTAGATAGAGACCACATTTCTTTATCCACTTATCTGTTGATGGACACAAAAGAGGTTTCTACCTTTAGGCTATGTTGAATAATGCTGCCATGAACACTGGAATACAAGTATCTGTTTGAGTTCTTGTTTTCAAATCTCTTGGCTATATACCTAGAAGTGAAATTCCTGGGTCATGTGGAAATTATATGTTTAGCTTTTTGAGGAACAGCCAACCTTTTTTTAACTGCAGCTGTGTCACTTTACATTCTCACGGATTATTTTGGATTTTCTAATCATTGGATCATGTCATCTGCTAATAGAGATAGCTTTCCTTTTTTCTTTCCAATCTGAATACCCTTAATTTCTTTTTCTTGTCTAATTGCTCTGGCTAGAACTTCTAGTACAACGCCAAATAGCAGTGGTAGAAATTGGCATTCTTGCCTTGTTCTTGATCCTAGAGGGGAAAGCTTTCGCTCTTTCCCCATCAAGTGTGACATTAGTTGTGAATTTTCAAAAATGCCCTTTATTATGTTGAGGAGGTCCCCTTATATTCCTAGTTTTATGAGCATTCTAATGCGATTTTATACTGCTAATGATTTCCTGCTTGGAAGTTTATTTGCTCTGATCTTCTGGGTAACGAAATCCTTCCTTAAGCTTAACACAGATGTCATCTCCTCTAAGTCTCCGTAGCTCTTTGTATTCAAAATCTTGTCTCACATTTTTTGTTCTTATGGCTGTGTGCTGTGTCTCTCTGTGATCTCCTTGAGTATGCGGACAGTGTTGTACTCACTTTGCTATCCCCAGAACTCAGGACAGTGCTCGGGACATGTCTGCTGGGAGAATGTTGGGTGAATAATATTCTCTGATTTCTCATCATCTTCTCATCATTCCTAAAATATCTGGTTTAACTTCCCCCCATTGGCTACTGCAGGGAGAGTCTCCCCCTTCATCTGACATGAGATGCAACTGGGAGGGTCCTTTGAGAGCCAACGTCAGAAGAGCAGAGGCAACCCTAGATGTTTCTTGGATGCTTATGACACATGGAAATCAAGGTGGAGAAAGCCACCCACTGCTTAACACATTAACACCTTAAGCAATGGGAGTTCACCAG
The DNA here is from genome assembly GCA_029783875.1 of Phataginus tricuspis. NCBI lineage: Eukaryota > Metazoa > Chordata > Mammalia > Pholidota > Manidae > Phataginus > Phataginus tricuspis. The sequence goes on from JAQQAC010008525.1 coordinate 6,310,573, forward strand.
CCGGTGACTTTTCATCCTCAGATTCGCTCTTGTATTTGTGAACAGCTTTGATGAAGCCAGGAGATCAAATCATTTTGTTCCCTTATTGCCAGATCAAAATCAAGCCAACAAGTACTGATTGATGACTCCTTTGTGCCAAACACATTGCTAGACGCTCAGGGGGACACAAAGAACTCCATTGGAGTTTGCACTTCCTCTCCCGTAGCATTTATAATAGGCCAGGAGAGCAAGGCTGTCAGGCCATCAGGTTGCAGAGGACTGGAGTCGTTTCTTATTGCTGCTATAAGGACCACACATTGAGTGGCTTAAAGCAACACAAATTCATCCTCTCACCACTCAAAATGCATTTCACTGGGCTAAAATCAAGGTGTTGGCTGGGTGTATTACTTCTGGAAACCCTAGGGAAGCCTGTTTCCTTGCCTTCTCCAGTTTTTAGTGTCTGCCTGCATTCCTTGATTTGTGGTGCCAGCAGTCACATGGCTCCAACCTCTGCCTCCATCATCACATTTTCTCTTATTCTGTCCCTCCCTGCCTCCTCTCACTTTCTGTGATTACTTGGGTAATTCGGGCTAATCTCCCAGTGTGAAGATCCTTAAGCCAAGCACATCTACAATGTCCTTTTCTGTCATGTAAGGTGATATATTCACAAGTTCTGGGCATTAGGACATGAACATCTTTGGGGGTAATTATTCAGTCTTCTACAAGGACTATGACCAGCTGATCTTTCATTGGGCAGGTGTCTTTCCAAGCTGATCTTTCACTGGGCAAAGAGGATCCCTTGCTACCACCCTCACAGTCCAGTCATGTAGCAAGTCATCCTTCCATCGCAGAGCCTCTTCCATTTACAGAGGAAATGCAAACTCAGGGAGAGAAAGTGACCTCAGATCACTCAGCTAGCTGTTGGCAGAGTTTAGCCTATGAACAGACCCTCTGATCTAGAATGGAAAGATTGAAATAGTGGAACTGAAACAATGGAAAGGAGGAACAGTGAAGGGGCCATTGCTCCCAACCCTCTTTCTCTGGATGTGCAAAGTCTTGGCCAGTCATGGTCAGATGAGCCTATTTTCAGAGTGATACATTTAGCTCCCTCAGTCAAAGAGGCGCAAATGTATTTTGTGATTCTGTGTCTTCTTGCCGTCCTTGGAGAATCTTCTATTTTCTCCTCCATTTTTAATTCCATTCCAGTAGCCCTAAGAACTTCAAGTCCATTATTCCGTGTCTCTTCACAAAGTTCGAACCAAGAGGGATTTTCTTCTGCACACCCAGAGGACCCTCAGGGGGCTTGGAATGGACCAGTGTTCAGGAAACCCCTACTCCCAGTGTGCCCAAGCCGACAGATTGCATTTCCCGTTAGCTCAGCCATTAGCTCCTGCCTTCTGTCACTTTGTGCCCACACACGGTCTCCCCACAGACATCCAGAAACCTGCCTCCTGCCCACCCTTGCACTTCAGCACTGCTCTCTGCTAGGAGTGACACCCCTCTCTGCCTGCCACTCCCCCCGATGTCTGACACTAACTCAGAGACTTGCGTCTGGGGCTGGAATTTTGTCGTTGCTATGGAAGTGGGAACCAGCTCAGCCTTCCAGACTCACAGAGTGTCCAAAAACACACACGGCATCTCGTGCTGACACACCGCTGACAACCTGCGATGACGGGGATGTACTTTTGAGTGTCATCTTGACAAGGAGCAGGAGTGCCGGCCCATCCGCCTGACCATCTGTTTCCCAAGACTGTCTGCACCCGCCTGGCTCAGCTCCCGAGCCTCCCCTGCTGGGGTGCTCATCCGTGCACGGCCTTGCTGCCTCCAGGGGGCGAGAAGGAAAGAGCCCCTGGTCAGTGGGTTCCTTCTGCTGGGCAGAGGGCGAGTGGGAAGGGGAAGGGCTCTGGGGGAAGCTCGGGGTCGCCACTTGGCTGGGGCAGATCCAAGGCCATGGGGGGCATTTCAGCCGGGTGACAGAAGGAGGAGAGCTAGATCTCCTGCCTTGTTTGCAGCCTGAAGCCACAGCTTTTGGGATTTCCTTGGCTGTTGGATAGGCAGCCCTTTGGGGAGGCGCCAGCATTTCCAGGTGGTGCAGGGAGGGCTGCCCGAGCATGTGGATTCCTTTGCTTCCTGCCTCCAGCTCCCTTGGTGAGCAAGGGATGGCGGAATTCCTGGCATTAGTGGACTTGCCAGCCAGCTCGGGTCACCAGCTATTCACTGATCAAGGTGAAAACTAGGGGTCTGCAGTGTGGAGAAGGGGAGGGTGAGGGTCTGGTTGGACGAGGGATGATAGGGGAAGGGGTAGGGAAGACAAAGCTCTCCCAACACCTACTGTCCACAGACTGGATTCTGCCTCCATTCAGCCTCACCTGTGCTCCACTATCCTGCTTGTTCCACGGAGCAACACTTTCTTTCTCCTACAACTCGGACCACTCTAGGAAGGGACAGGAAAGCATGTGATTGCGGGGGCTGGCCCCTTTCTCAGCCAGCGCGTCCTAGGGCTCAATTTCACCCCCTTCCCCAGTCTATTGAGAACTTTTTTGGCTTGATGTGTCTATAAATGGCTTAGGGGACTCTGTAGTCTTCTACGCTGGGTCCACCCTAAGCCGACTTGTCCAAGATAATGTCTGTTTCCCATTCCCTCCCTTCCTCTTCCACCCCACAAGTATGGGGTGTTACATTTCATGCATCTGACCCCTGCACAGGTTGGCCACCGCCAGAACTCCCGTGCAGGGGCTGGGCCGCTGGCTGGGGCTCTGGTGTCCTTCTGCCCTGGTTCAGAGCTGGGATGTGCAGCCATCCGAGCTGCATCTCTGAGATGATGGCCCTCCTGATGTGGGGAGGCTACCAGCCCCAGCAATTATTAGCTGATAAATATTTGGCTTGTGTCTCCTCCTAAAATAATCCTCACAGACGATGATGGCTGTCAGCCCTTGGATCTCATTCCAGCCTCCTTGTCTACATCTGGTACCAAGGCTCTCACGTGACGGGTGGTCTCTGGGGGAGGCAATGCAACTTGTGTCAATAAGCTTATGGGAATTAAATGCTGGGGGACGTGACAAAAAGAGGCAAACAGGACTCGAGCAAAGCATCAAATCATTGCTCTATTGTTAGGGCTTTGGGCTCAGGGCCAATCTTGCCACCCGGCATTTGGACAATACAGACGTGTTCCCTCCGCGTGAACTGACAAACCATAGCCTTAGCACTGTGGCTCCCAAAGTCAGCCTACAGAAGCCCTCTAGAAACCACTCACAGGATGTATAACCCTAGCAAGACAGTCCCTCTACAACCCACAGATACTGGGGAATAAACAGGCAGAGAGCAAAACCCCAGCAAGACACCTGAAGTCAAAAGGCTAGTTGATTGCAAGCAACAGGAAAAAGACAGTGGCAGGGGCTTCCTTTCAGGCACTCCTCACTTAACAGGTGTTTTGTTTAAAAATTTTCCATCCTTATTTCAGGGAGAAACAAAACAAAATTTTTCTAGCTTAAGCCAGAAACGTTGACTTATTGGAAACCAATGTCATAGCTTATAATTGAAAGACAGCTTGAACCACCTGCTTTGGGCCCTTGCAAATGACTTCAAAAGACTTCTGTGCACCCTGCTACTAAAGGGACTCAGTTCCAGCCATTGTCAGTTTTTATGTCTCTTTCCCAAATTTCAAATTCCTGGAAGAGGGAATTGTATTGAGCCCATGTGAGCCTGCTGTCTGCCCCTCAGGAGTCAGCAATGGCTCAGGGTAGATAATATGCCCTGGAGAACGGGGGTTACTGTGGGCCATGTGGCTACCCTGTGAAGCACTCAGAGGAGGTCTATATGCCTCCTCCATCTGAAACAAGGAGGCAATTCCACTGGGCAGCCAGGGGCATTCATGCACATTTTAAGACAGGCAATTTTGCAGAAAGTGTCTTCAGATTGTAACTACACCCAAGGAAGTCCCTTCAGCTGCAGAGATATGTATGGAAACAGAAAGGAACAGAAATAGCTGAGATGCTGCAAGTTTTCTTTTTTGAGCACCTACTACGAGCCAGGTGCTCTTTTGGATATTTGAAATGCATTGGTAGAAAAAGAGAAAAGGAGATCCCAGCCCGTATACGGCTAACATTCAGAGCACTAGAGTGACATTGTTTGAAGACTTTACTCATGGTCTTCAGAGCTTCCAAGTGCCTGTTTGAGGCAGGACCTCACTGAGAAACAGTCAGGACACCCCTTTGCCTCTCCCCATGTACCCGACCTGTCATCAAGATCTGTCATTTCACCTACTAACAAGCTCGTGAAGCCATCTTGCCACGCCCACCGCCACTACCCCAGTGACGCTCAACTCATGGTCATCAGCTACGTCATCCTCAACTCAGTTGCTTTTCAATCCTTCGAACTGGTCTTTGCAAATCCTCCCCGACACCCTTCTGCTCGTTGTCCACACTGTAGCCTGAGAGCTTTCCTTTTATTCACAGTGAAAATCTGCTTCTGCTGTGCTCTGCCCTGGTTTAAACTCTTCCGTGTGGTTTCCCATTGATCTTAGGAGAAAGGCCAAATGACTGAATAGCCTAGAAGGTCCTTTGCAGTCCAGCCCCTGCACAGCTTGCCAGCCTCATCTTACACCTCTGTCCCCAGCTCCCCAGGCTGTGTCGGTGTCACCTCAGGCCCCTGCAGGAGCTCTTTCTTCTAGAAGGGACCTTTCTTTCTCTTTTCATATGTTAAACACAATTCAATTCTCATATGGTTAATTGCTTCTTCACTAAAAGGGAAAATATGCCCAAATACTGTCCTTCCCCTTCCCACCCCCCCTTAGTCACATGCTTCCACCGAACAGGAGAGGCTTGTAATTATCCGTTCACTGATGTGATTGCTGGGATCTTGTCCGTCTCTCCTACTAGGCTGTGGGCGCCCTGAATATAAGGTCCTTGGCTATGTTTTCTCACCATTGAATTTCCATGCCGAGCACAGGGCCTGAGCATCATATGAAGGAGAGAATGGATGAACGAAGGAATGAAAAGGAAACAAACTGTCTCCTGTGAGAGACTCTACCAGTATCCATTCCAAAAATTGCACTGTTCCTTTAAAAAGAGGCTCAGAGAAATCACGAGGCCTGCATTACACGCACATTCCCCAGTGCAGCCATGTACTTTCTGATGGCCAGGAGGAAAGAGGGCGGTTTAGAAAACATAATCCTGGACACCTAGTGGGTAAACAACAAATACTTGTTGAAAGGAATTTTATACTGAGTTGCATTCTAATATTCCAAACAAGTGTTGGCTGAGACCAAGAGTCTGCTGAGGTAGAAGGCTGACTCAGGTAGTAGGGTTTCCAGAGGTCAGGGAATCCTGTCATGAGAAATAGGGGTGGAGGTTAGGGGAAGAGGCCCAACCATAGGCAAACATAGAGCAACTTTCCAATTAAAGGGCCCTCTGGCCTCTCTGTGAACTCACCAAAGTAGCAGACAGAGTCACCTACAGACGGGCTCTGCTTCCCGGGTAGGTGACAGGAGGAAGGGAGGTTGGGGAGGAGAGTCAGGGGTAGAAGCATCCAAGGCTGCAGCCTCAGGACCCTGATCTACAAAACGGGGATGAAAGGCCGGCACTTTTATGAGCTTTACGTAGATGATGGGAAGTTGAATGCTCAGCTTACATTATTCAGATATTAGCTAGTTTCAGTTTTCAGAGGTTTAAATTTAGATTCCTCTTTAGATTCAGTGTCCACTCTGCTGGAAAAATTTTACTACCGCTCTTCTGAGGCCCCCAGTGATGTCAGACGCTGGGATCTTCCATCCTCAGGGCCAAGGGCCCTGGTCTTCCACGCCTCTGCCTTTGAGTGCCCCGGACTGTCTGCTCGCCTCCATTTAGCATTTTGATTTTTGCAGCTTTGCTGAGAATCTCTACTGCAGCATGTTGACCTATCACTCATCCCAATAAGTTCCCATTCTCTCCTCCTGACAGCCTTGCCTAATGTACTTATTCATTCAATTTAAATAAATCGAACATGGGCCTATGACAGCCGATAAGTGAGTCACACAAGAACAAACAGAAGAGAAAGCTCTGCAAATAGTCAAATGTCAAGGAAGAACGGAAAACTGTCCCCACAGCTTCAATGAACCTTGGATGTCTAATATTTATGGCCAATTGATGTCATTAGAAAGTAAATAAGCCCTCTTATGCTGCATTACATAAGATTAACTGCAAGCAATGGAGTTTAAATAGCAGAGATAAGTGCAGAGGGAAATAAACCTGTTTAAAGCTAGAAATATTTGATGGGGCTCCTTGCTGCTTTTAAGATAATTGATCTGTATATCTGTATTGAATCTCACCATAAAAGCTTTGAAGAGACTTGTGGCAAAGCCTGTTCAGACCCAAATCACATCTCTCTGGGGCCACCCAGCCAGGGTTAGAACCTTTCCAGAAGAACTCCAGGCCCGGGAACTGTAAAAAGCTGGGAAGAAGCAGTTTTCTGGCTGTAGGGCCCCCGCCCCAGTTTCCTGGATGACAGCAAGAAATAAATGGTAAATGATTAGGGTGGTAGGGGTCCTACTTGGCCCAGATGGAGTGGTAGTTTTGCTTGGAGAGGAAAAGGGTGGGGTGGGTGGGGTAAGACGGAGCTGAGTCACTCTCATCTGGTACTTTCAGCAATGCTACATGACACAGAGCCTCCCAGTTCCCAAATTATGCGTGGCAAAGGACGGTTTCTTCTTTTCTCTTTCTAACTTCTCAGCCTTTGATACACAGCCCTGTTGTTTATGACCATCATGAAGCTCCCACCCCATTCAAATCATCACACTAGTTTAAGAACATCTGACTGATCTATACGGTGTTTAGCAGGGTGCCTCCACTCATCATGTGCTTTATGGCATGTCAACATCCAGTGGTTCTAACATTCTAAAGACTCCAAATTCCATTTTGTACTTGTCGAGGCAAGATAACAACCAACTTGTGGACCAGCCCTGATCCCTATGCTGCCGCGCAGCCGGGCTGCGTGCCACGGAAGACCTGGAAAATCTCCCCTCCAAGGGTGGCGTAAAATTAAGGGCAATGGTTGGAAGTAAACGAGACCTATTTTAGTCCCACAGGACGAAGGATTTTCCACCAGTTGTGGCAGACACAAACCTCAATCCAGACACTCAGATGCGCCAGAAATTTAACTTTTAAATCTTTCCTATGACAAAGTTAATTCTACGACGGTGTGGCATTGCTTGGGATGAGGGGGTTTCGTGTTGCTTCATCTGAAGCCTTGCACACCCGCCTTCCCCTGGGCAGTGTAGAGACTGGTGCACTTACACAGAGCGGAGGCGAGGGTGGCCGCCACCAGCTGTCCACGTTGGCACCTGTGGACGTGTCCTCGTGCCTATCTGGCCTTTGGTCCTTGGTCCGGCGGCTCCTTGTCTCCACCACGAACCCTCAGTGCTGCTTTGACTCCCTGGCGCACATTCATGCCACTGCGACTGGGCGGAGAGCCCCGCTCTCGGGGCCGGAACCGTGAGGTGCTCTGGGGTCTTCCTGCCTGTGCCCACCACTCCCCCCCCCGTCCCCCTGCATCGGTGGGACTTGGGTGGGGATGAGGACAGATGACTTTCTGTTCGCACTCTGCTCTGGAAAGCCGTCGTCCATTCCCGGACTGGCCCTGGTGGGAGTCCCTTCTGAGGGACTGTCCAGAATAAGTTTCTTCCCTTTTTTTTTTTTTTTGAATTCATGGTTTCCTTTGCCTCAGATGAAGAAAATGTAATTAATCTTTTTTTTTTGCAGGGTAACCTGGCCTGGACTAGTCTGGTATTCTTTTGAATCTTTGTCTCATGGCTTAGACATTGGCTTTTGAAACATTAAAATCGTAATTTGACTCTTTTGTTCTGTCATCCCTTCCCTGAGGCGAAGGGTATAAAAAGCTTTGGGTGCTGTCTACATGGGGGAAGGGTCCCCAGGTAACAGGGATGGCTGGGAAGGAAGGCCGACCCCTTAAGATAATCATCCAGATGTCATTGCATAGAGTAGTCAGATGTTGAGAGGAGATAGGTTGGACTGTCTTGCGGGGTAATGAGTTCCCATCTCTGAAGCCTTAAGCAGTATCTGGACAATCTTTGCTGTGTGGAGATGCAGATAGCAGGTGACAGGTGAGAGGTTCTATAACTCCGTGACTTTGACTTGGCTAATGAGATGGGAGAATGGCTTTGAGATGGGAGACTCCAAGGGAAGAAACCCAAAGAGATTCTGTCTAAATGCACTTGGGTTCTTGAGTAGCCAGTGGTGGTGAAATCATGGCTGAGACCCCGGCTTGGTGTCTGACCTCTTTCTCCTCCAGGGGACCACTTCCCCTAGGCATCCAACTCACCTGTTTTGCCCTCCTTTAAATTAGGGATTCCCAGTGCAGGAGGGATTTAAATGTGTCTATTTATTGTCCTGAAGTACCAGGACTGTAATTGGCCCTCAGTCAGTGTTAATTGGGAGTGGGGATAGCATCCCTATTTCCTTTTGTAAGGATGCCAGTGATAGACGACTCAGCCTGATGGTATCATCCATATCACTCATGTATCACTTAGAAGGATCAATAGCAAAGCAGAGTAGCATCTGCTTTGTATGTGTTCTGTAAATAGTAGATTCTGTTCCTCTTCTACCAGCATGTGGCACAGCGCCCTGCTCATAGTAACTGTACGGGATGTGACTACACATGAGATGGGGTTTGAAGTCATGCATCTGATTTCTTTTGTGTACGAAGTTCACTGGCTTGAACTGGTACCGTGTATTTATTAAGACGGCACTGTTTTCTCTGCTGGTTGCCAACTTATCTCCATTTCAGTTCAGTTATTGGCCACTTATATTTAAAGATTAAATCAGTAGATTTCCTCTTTCACTTAATATCTTCTGTCTGCCCTGGTGCAAAAGAATGGGGGTGGTCACTGTGCTCCTTCCATATTCTATCTGCAGAATCTTCTGGAATGCAGGTGTGTCCTTCTGCAGAGAACCAATTATAAATACAAATCTCCAGGCCCTATACTGGAAATTCTGATTCACTAGGCCCTTACTGTGGGTCCTAGTATGTGAATCTTTTAAATATCCCCGAGATGGTTTAATATGCAGCTAAGTTTGGGGACCAGTAGTCTATGAGACTCAGAGGATTCTCACTGAAACCTTTATTCAGGAATCTTCTCCGTATTCTAGAAGCACCATTGTTATGATGGGAAATTCTGGTACATTTAGAGCACATGACATTTATAAGTAATAATATCCTAGGAATAGGTGTCCTGGCCAGACCCGGATAAGGGTGGTAGCCTGACCAGCAGGCCATTGTTGCCCATTGCTGACCTCCAGGAGGGAAGGTCATCTACCCACTGGGAACCCTAATATAGATATGGAGGGAGACAGGAACAGGTGACCTGGGTCAAGCTCTGGAGAAAATGGGGGAGCTGGTTTGGTGTTTTAAATCCAGAAATAGCCAGCATCCTCCTGACATACTCTTCCTGGAATTGGTATAGGCTGACTACTTGAATTACCTAGTGACAATCTCAGGCTGTTTAGATTTAAATACATAAGAGATATGTTGCAATATTCCTTTTTTGAAGCTTTCTCCCAGGCCATTGAAATACTTTGGAGAAGCCCATGCATGTTCAGATGTCCTGTGTGTCCCCAGATGTTTTCTGGTTGGAAAATAGCTGCCTCCAGGCTGGTGGGGTCGCTCCCTGCTTTTGACACGCTCAAGGTCTCAGTCCTTTGGTGTGCTGACGACCCACCCATTGAAGTCAGTTTTTAATGATCATTCCACAGACAGGCTGGCAAAATCCTGGGCTGTGCGTGTGTTATTGGCCTGGGGAGGCATAGCCTGTGCAGAGGGGAGTTCTAGGCAAGTTGGGGGCTTTGCCTGTGAACGGAGGGAACGGCAGGCATGCGTACAGGGTAGGGACCTGGGGAGAGGCGGCACCTGCAGACAACCGCTGAAGCCCCACCTTGCTTCCTGTGGCATTCTTGGCACACCCACTGGCCACAATCTGCAGACCAAGAATTTGCCAGGGCACTGTTTCTACCACTACTTCCATCACGGGAACATTTCTTTGATCTTCCAATGTTGCTTTCAAGATGATTAATCTCGGCATGGCTGTGTGTTTAGGTTCTCCAAAAAGGCAGGTGCATGTGTCCGTGCGCAGCTCTGTCAGGACTGCTAATGTAAGCATCTGTTTTACAGCCCAAGTGACAGCTGTATTGTTCTGGCAGGGTTACAGCTCTGACATGTGGAATCAATCTTTTTAACCTGTCAATTAATCAGCGGGCAGCTGTCAGCCCAGCTGAAAGGCCTGAAGGACAGTGCCCTTTCAGTGGATTATACTGGGGGCATGGCGGAGTAAAATTGAACACTTCAAGCTTCAAGGAACTCTTGTTGCATTCAAAGCCAGGCTTCGCTCTCACTTAAAGGAAACAGGCAGTGGCTCCAGTGTGGGCTTCTCCCAAGGAGGCTCTATGGAAGCATATGGGTAAGGAGCAAGGAGCATATTCCTGTGGTTACCTGGCTCAAGAGATCCTCCAAGGGGAGCCAGAGTCTGCCGGGTGAGCCTCATCTGTGCCTCAGTGGGGCGCACCTGATTTGTCTCTGATGCCCAAAGGAAGCAGCGGGCAGTGGGGCACTGGATCTTCCGGGAGGATTTATGCAGTGCCCACAGGAAGGACGCTGTTTGTTAAGCCCATGTTGATTAAGCCTTTACAGATGGGGTGATGCCCTGCCCAGAGTAAAATAAGCTTCCTTTCCCTCACCACCTTATATATGAATTGGGGAGATCGGGCAGAGAGCTGTGAAAAAGGCTAACTAATAATTATATCCTCTGTAGACAATTCATTATTTGTTAAATACTCTAATAAACATATGTTAGCATATGCTAATAGACAATGAGGTGTCACTAAAATAAAGTTCTGAGCAGTCTGGAAGATTTTCACAACTGGGGTTGCTGAGGAAGATTTCTCAAAGAAAGGCTGATAAACCACTCTTGGAGCCCACACGTTTCCCCCCTGCTGTTCTTGCTTGCCATTCCATAAATAACTAACTTTCTCTATTCCTCCATCCCTTTCTTCCTTTTGCAAATATTTATTTAGCACCTAATTTTTGCAAAGCCTGGTGCAGAGAGCTGTGTGGGGAATATAAAGATGGCTCAGATGAAGGTGCCTTTAAGTGAAAAATCTCAAAGGTCCTGTCGCTCAGTCCTGGAGAGAGGAAGGCCTCTTCTTCCCTTGTACGCCCTGATGAGTTTAGGCAGCGCCAAGGCTGTTTTTCAAATTCTTCTTGGTCCAGGACCAATTATCTGGTCATTTGTATTTTTTTCCTCATGGATCTTAAAGTGAGAACGGGATTCTTTTGCCTATGTGACAGGAGAGCACTTGATTTTATAGGCCCATCATCCAGACCCAGTTATCATGTCCTTCATCGAATAATGCATATCATTTCTATCTAGCCCAGCATATGCTTTTGAGCCGGGCAGGTCTGGATCGAATCCTAGCTCTGCGCTTACTAATTGTGTTAGCTTGGATACATTTCTTTGTTTGTGGAACCTAAGATTTTTCATCTGTAAAATTTGGATAATGATGTTGAGCTTCAAAGCATTGGGACAATTAACTGAGATGATGAATGCAGATGACTTTGTAGACTGTTGACGCAGCAGACACTCAATGAATGAGGGGTTCTATTTTTATATGTATTTTTAAGGGGAGAGAAATGGCCGACTTCATCCATATCTCCCCTAGTGCCTCTTTTGGCGATTGCTTCCTAGCAGGTGCTCTGAGATTCTTTGAAATTATATAATTGAGGGACTAGTGACTCTGAAAACTCTCTGTGGCTGCATCTCTCTAGGACTCAAGGAATGGGCCCTAACTGTGGTCTGTGTCCTGGCTACAGTTTGGGCTGATGTTGATGAACTTAAATGTCCTACCACTGAGAAGGCCATTACTGTAGCTGGAGTGAAGAGCAAAGCAGCCACAAGAAGACCCAGGCCAATTGCAGGGCATTTGAGAAGGGAGTTTAGCTCCCAGTGAGCACCACGCAGGAACAGGAGCAGCCCAGCCATTCCTTCCTCTCCCATATGGCGTTCAGCATCTGCTCTAAGCACACACACCCACGCCTGTTGAGACTGGCATCTGAAAGCTGTATTTTTGGTAGGATGTGTGTCTGAACAGTCCAGCGAAAGAGGAGTTGGAAAAACCTTGTACCTAACAGGGTAGCTTATCTGTCATCCTGACTTGCAAAAATAGTGAATACTTCCAGAGGAGCCTGTCGTGAAATCATGTTGACAAAATGATCCCTCAAGGGTGTGATGGGGTTTTTCATCAGAGGGGACAAGCAGTCGATGGTGAGCCTCTGTTTCTCCTTTTGCAGAATGGGGTGGAAAGAGGACTCTCTCCTGTTCAGAGTCTGATTGGTGTGGATGGATGTGTTCTTGGATCCAACTTCTAGGGGCAGGTTTTTACACCTCTTGGTTATAGCATAGTGTTTACGCAGAGGTATGCCATAACTCCTCAGCATTACCTTCGTAAAGATTACCTTGTTGTGGCTAGGCACACGTACCCATATGAATGAACTGTGGTTGCTGTAAGAAGCATAGTTATTCGACACAATATGGAATGTTAAGAGAAGCCTTGGGTTTAAGTCCTGACTCTGTGCTATTTATTAGCCCCATGATCTTGAGCAGTCATTAAGGCTTTCTGAGTCTCAATTTGCTCATTTGTAAGCTTGGGATCACTTTACAGAGTTGGTATGAGGGCCAAATGAGATATTACATAAAAGGGGTTTGCAAATCTTGAACTGCTGAAAATCATTAGAACGACTAATAGAGCTCTGTGGCTGTAAAACTGGAAAGGCTAAGGAAGGTATTCTGAATGGAGGCAGATTTGATATTTGGACTATGGTTGTTGAAGCCATTTGGTGAGTGACAAGGGGTTAACTAAGAGTAAAATTCTCAGTGATATCAAATCTTTTTCTCAAAAAAATTAAGAAGAAACAGAATGAGACTTGGACTAGAGAGAGATGTGTTGCAATTTTGCCGAGGCAGCCTGCAGGACTGTTCCTTTCTGGGAATGTGGCATCTGTTGTCATGACTTAGTAGAATGTGCCTTCTTACTACTTCATGGCTGGCCTGAACTCCATTCTTAAAGCTTGAATTAGACACACAAATGAATTGTTTACTTCCACAATCCATTCAACAAATAGTGGAGATGTTGCCAATACTCATGAACACTTATCAAATGCGACAGGTTGTGTTAGGTGCTAGATTTTTACAAAAGCGAATACAACTGCCTCATGCCCTCAGAGACCTCACGCAGTGCTCACACATTATTTTAATGCAGTGTGATGTGTGTGCAGTGATAGATGTGTGCAGACACTGTGGGGCAGAAGTACCATGCATTTGACCTGGGAGTAGGGAAGAGGGATGGCTAAGAAGCATTTTGGAAAAGACAGGAAAATCACCAAGTGAGCAATTACGTTCCAGGAAAATGGTTGGGAATATCTGAAGGAAACATGATTTGATAAGTTTGGATGCTTTAAAGACCTTCTTATAAAAAAGAAACATGGAGAATTATGACCCACTTCAGATATCCTGCAGGTCATGGCTGTGTTTTGCAAACGTTGAGTTTTGCGTTCTAATGTGTGAGATTTTCGGGGGGGGGGATTTTCTTCACGCTTGTGACTCTCCTGAAGCAGCTTGCAAAGGCTGAGAACTGAACGGAAATAGACATTGGAAGGAGAAAAAGGGAAATTTACACGGAAGAAAAAGTTGATGAAACTCACATAGCTCCCATTCCTAAAAGTAAGCCCATGCTCCGAAGAGCCTCGAAATGCAGCCTTGCCTGGCAAGAAGGCATTTTGATTTCAATTAAGTCTTCCAGGTCAAAAGGAGTAAAGGAAAACCATTACCATAAAACTGAGCACCCAAAACGGAGTGTATTTGCTGGGAGTCAGTGTCCCAGGGCAGGTCATTTCATACCAAATGAGACTGTTTCCCACTGTGCACTAAAGAAGGGATTTGCAGTTTGTGGTTGAACAATAATATGCCTGCACCTGATGAGTTCAGGTGGCCCAGTTATAGGAAAACTGATCAGAACTCCACACCCAATCTTCCCCCCATCCCCTCTTTATGAAAAACATAGTCAGGTAACTCTAGGCCAGTAGACTCCCCAGACTACAGTGGCCATGGTAAGTCAAGTGTACTGATGTCTTTCCCTCTTTCCATTTTTCCTTCCTCTTCTTTTCTCCCTTCCCTTCCCTTTCTTTCCCTTGTCTCCTCTCCTCTTCTTTTCCTTTTCCCTTTCTTTCTCTTCCTTTCTTCTCCTCTCCCCTTCCCTCCCATCCCCTGTTCTGTTCTCTTCTTTCTCTCCTTTTCAAACCACCCATATTTTTTAATTGAAATATAATGTACATACAGGAAATCACACAAATTATAAGGGCACAGCTTAGCAAATTTTCTCAAAGTTAACCAGCACCCAGATGAGAAAACAGAACCTGATCTGAACCCAGAAAGACCCCCTCATGCCCATTTTTGTCACTGCCCTTCCCCAGCCGACGGTCACCACTATTCTGGGTCTCCACAGCAGAGATTAATTTTGCCTGTTTCTGAATTGTACATAAACAGAATTTTACATTATGTTATCTTTTTTCTTTGACTTCATTCTCTGAACATTATGTTTGTGATCAACCCATGTTGTTCCTTTATTCTCATTGTAATGTAGTACTCAATTGTGTGAATATACCAAAATGTATTTATTTATTTCATTCTACCCTTAATAAGTGTTTGGGTTGTTTCTAATTTAGAGTGATTACAAATATTACTGCTATGAACATTCTTAGAGATTCTTTGGATGAACATCTATATGCATCTCTATTGAATACATGCCTAGGAGTGGAATTGTTGGGTCCTAGAATGTACATGTGTTCAGTTTTAGTAAATAGTGCTGAAATGTTTTCAAAGAGGTTTTACCGCCAGCAATATAGAGTTAAGGTTCCTTGCAAGCATTTGGCATTGTCAATCTTTACCATTCTAGAGTTCCTAATTGTTCTTGGGGGGCAGGGGTGCTTTTTGCCCTAGCTAGATTTGTTTTAAAAATCTCTCTATACCACTTCATATGCCTATAGTTAATAGCTCCTAACTGATGCATAATATATGCATTCATCACATATATATTTATAGATCACCTTGTACATATATATACATCCATCCATTTCCATAGTGGTAGACTCTTTAAGCTATTTCCAACTCCCTGCTACTTCAATCAGTTATGCAATTAAAACACTTCAAAATTGCTGAATTTTAGAGCATATCCAATCTTACTTTTACTAAGTACTGCCATGTTGTTCTTCATAATGGAAACACCAGTACTGTACATGCCCACCGAAAATGAATGAGGGTTCATATTTCTCTAAATCTTTCCAAAATTTATTATCTGATTTTTAAAAACTTGGACATTTGGATGGTCAAGAAGAACTACCTTACAGACATTTAAATTTGCAAGTTATTTAATTGCTAATAAAGTTGAATATCTCTTATGTATACTAGCCATTTAGATTTCCTCTTCTGTGAATTGCACACCTATATTCCTTTTCTATTTTTATATTGGGTTTCCATTTTGCTGTGTCTACTTTTGAAAATTGTTTCAATATTCTAGACAATAATCCATTTGTTAGTTTTAAACATTGAAAATAACTCTTACCTCCTACCCATTTGTTATCTTGTTTACAGTGTTGTTCATGAAATAGAAATACTGTGCTTGAATCCATAACATTATTTTTATATTATGATTTGTGGGTTTGGGGTCTTACTGAAGAACTTCTTTTTTATTCCCTATCATAAAATTAGTCTCTTACAATTAAAAATTATGCTTATAGTTTCATCACTCATTTTTGGGTCTTTAATTCACCCAGATATTTTGTTGTATATAGTCTAAGAGATTTTACAAGTTGTTTCTCCTCATATAGTGACACAATTTCTAAATAACATCTATTTAAAAATCCACTGTTTTCTCACTGGTTTGTGGTGGTATTCTACCATATATCATGTTTCCATTTTTACATAAACATATTTTTGAGCTCTTTATTGTTTTTCAGAGTCCTATTTTCCTATTTCTCCTACCATACCCCCTATTGTAATTATTCTTCTTATCAAAATTGGCATATGACTTATGAAACCTTATTTTTCTATAGAGTGTTCAAATAAGCTTGTCCATTTCCTTAAAAATTTTTGCTGACATGTTACATAAAATTGCTTTGAACCTAAATATTACTTTGGTTAACATTGGCATATTTATAATATTATATCACTTATCCATAAAAAATGGTATGGTCCTCTATTTCTCTCATTTTTCCCAATTATCCTTTATCTTCTTTAATGGAGTTTTAAGTTTTTTTCTATGAAACTTGTGTGGTCTTTGTTAGTGTGAATCCTAGGTATTTTGTTATTTCCATTACTGTCATAGTTTTCTTTCTTTTTGAAGTTTAACAGTGCTGTGGCAAATTTAACAAAGCCTAGAAAATAAGAGAGAAATTGATAGGATCAAAGATCAATTAATTTTCTCCTCAGAAAAGGTACATCATTAGTTCTAACCAAAGATCAAATCAGATGAGAAGGAATTTTCTGTGCAAGCAGAAGGGAGGTTTCCTCCTGCCCTGAAATCCTTGATTAATCTGGAAAACAGTGTTAATTTAAATTTAAGCTTTCAGATTCCCTTATCTGTCCAATAAAAAATATTGAGAAAAAGTGGAATTCACATACCCTTGGATAACAAGATACGTTGGGCTCAATCAAAAAAAAATCTTTTCTCACATTCAAATAATTTGAGAAGATGTTATAACTTGTCAGAGTTATTATGACTCTGGGGTGATTTTTCTTTTGTTACCATTATATTCTTTGGCTAGAGCCAAGTGGTGTGTGGGAACTGCTAACATAGTTTATTTCTCCATGCTGCTGTATTTCCCCAGGTTTTGAAGAATAACTTCTATTTTGCCCACACCCCATTTACTCATCCCTTGGGCTTCTCTCCCTGTACGTGTTCATGTCTTTTCCCAGTGCCCGTGGCACTGAAACTCTTGGTAATCCAGCTCCCCATTCGTTGCTGGACTGCTTACATCAGTCTCTCACCTGTGGCCATAATCCCAGCCAGGGGCCCTTGTACATATATGCTGGCAGTGATCAGCTTGGGTCACTCTGTGATGCTTAGTCCCTCCATTCTGGGGGCCGCTTTGCTGCCACCCTTTCCCTGACTCCCTTAGGCTCAGTTACCTCCACCCACCTCTGTCTTCCTTACTGCATTCTTGTTAATGGACACCCATTAATCCATTTGCTCACAAAATATTTATTGCATGTCTGTTAGGTGCCAGGCACCTTGTACCCGTGGTGCACTCCATGAGCTCAGTCCTACCTCACCTTTACATACTGGTTTCACGAGAGAGGGGGAACTTCAGGAAGCTACCAGAGAAAGAGCTTCCCACCTCTCCTGTCAATGAACACTGAGTTTGATCTTGTTCCAGATTTGCTGGTTCGATTCCCGCAGGGAGAGCAAATTGCGGGTGGGACACGTGTGTTTGGTGGGTGGGGAGGGAATGTCAACGCCATAAACTGAGGACTTGCGTGCTCTGCTCCCATTCTACCTAGTGCCGAAGGACTAGAGATAGCGTGGCCACGGGTCTGCCTTCACTGCCTTTTAGTCCGAACACGGAATTCCGGCACATTCTCCATTCCCTTTCATGCCCTTCTGCGAGCAGTTCACAAACCTTTTGTGGGGAGTTAGCAAATTTGTGGGGAGTGTTTGTACCTTCTTCACTATACCCCTAGGAGGACGGCGGGCAGGGGGAGCGTGCCTGAGATCATTTTAGTCCTTGGCAGCTCTTAGCACACTGGAGGTTCTGAGGTAGCTCAGATATTCCCCCTTGGATGTGGACTTGGGCTGACCGACAGATTCCAAATACTTGGGATCATGGGCTTGGGATGTGGTGAACGTGGAGGTCTGCTGCTTCAGAGAAGGTGATGTGTGTCAAACAGCTGGGTCCGAGTGTATCCATGGTGACCTGTGACTCAGCATGTATGACCAGCAAGCTTCTCCAGGTACGCCAGCCCTTCATGTGGCTTGAGTGGCCACCGACAGGAAACAAGTGTGAGGTTTTAGTTCAGATCAAGTCGATCTTACTCGATGACAGAAATGGTGGCTAGGGCTGCTCATGGTTCTAATAATTACAGCATAAAAGCAAATGCATGTGTCTTCAGATAAGTTACTTAACATGCCCATGCCTTAGTGTTCTCACCTGTAGGTTGAAAACAATGATAATATTTGTCTGGGAGGATTGCTCTGACTCAATGCAATACAACAAGGAAGTGCCTATAATTTGTCAGTTGTTTAAAATACATGAGCTGACACGTCACCATGTCATTTGAAGTAGCTTAAAGAATGAGGCTCGGAGAGGTGGAATTTCTCACACAACCAATAAGTGGTCCGGGTAGGATGTGGACTTGGGCTCTAAGCCTCAGCTCTTTCAATTTTGCTGCACATCTGGACTCTGTGGTTCTGGAGATTTCTAGTGAAAGCTGGATGTGCATCTCTACTTCTAGGAGCAGTGGACCCCCAGGAATCCCTCTGGGCTCACTGTGCCTGTATCCCCATCTCTGGAGGTGTTGGTCAGGCCAGGCAGGAAGGTGACAGGGGACCTAGCTGCCGGTTCTTCTCATCTTGCCGTGTTGTACCTTCTAGCCACCTTTCCTCCATAGAGGAAGGGGAGAATTGGGGCACGTAGGGGCAGGTTTTCAGAAAGGCCAGGGCTGTGGGACGCCAGGGCTGCAGCTGCTGGGTAGCAGGAGCAGAAGGAGCAGCCCTTAAATTGTGAGCACAAGGAGGGCGAGGGAGACAGACACCGGCTTGAGGTACATAACCTTGAAAATAGAGGCCCGTCCCAGTCCCCGCAGCCTTATGCGCAGTGATACTAGTCAAACGGCCACCAAATTGATTCCTGTGAGAGACCTGGCCCTGCCCCATCAAGCTTTCTCCAGTCTGCATCTCTCTCATTTATAGAGAGTATATGGAGCTTTTTACATTTTCCAGCTGTTTAGGAACTCAGATTTCTCTTTTCCACTTTGGTCCCCAGTGATCGAGGTCCCGACAGCAAAGATCGCCACCCCCAGTTCTCTCCCCGTGCCCCTACTGCGCTGTCTAATCTATTAGCGAGCTAGTGCTGGCAGGGGACGAGGGGCAGGGGGTCGTTTATTTGATTGTCGTATCACTTATGTGGCTGTGACTTCCAATGCTATTATCTTTGTTTAGCACAAACGGAGGGCAGTTAGTGCTCCTGGTAATCTATCTCAGAATCAAACAGCTATGGAGACACAGACAGCCTCCTCTCCAAGCCTTTATCTCTTACCACCATCATGTTCTCAGCTGGGAGCAGGCGACAGCCCTGCTTCCAATATGCTGCTCAATGAGTTTAGATGATTGATCTTCCTAAAGTGCTTTTCCGT
The DNA here is from genome assembly GCA_029783875.1 of Phataginus tricuspis. Classification (NCBI taxonomy): domain Eukaryota; kingdom Metazoa; phylum Chordata; class Mammalia; order Pholidota; family Manidae; genus Phataginus; species Phataginus tricuspis. Next base: position 6,329,996 of record JAQQAC010008525.1, read on the forward strand.
TTCTTGCCACACAGACGTAGATAGATTAAGCAATTATGGATTATTTCAACATCAAAAGGCCCAAGACAATTAGTCAGAAGAGAAGCAAAGAAATGGCCTTGCTGGCTTTGGGGGTTGGGGGGGAGGCTTAGCAGGAGTTAAAGGTGGAAGCAAGGATAGATCTGCCCTTTGGGGTGGAAGGAGGACACGGGCCTCAGCTGATCTGAGGGGTAACAAACGAAAAAACAAAAAACACATATAAATATATTTATGCAGTGGCCGGAGGTAGGAATTTTTTTTTTTTTTTTGTATTATGGCATAAAGAATCCTCACTATTTCCGAATCAAAGGAACACTTCTGAGTAGCATTCCTTTAAGGGAGATTGGATTGCTGGGGCTTCTTAGAGGGGGAAAACAAATGGTTGTAAGAGGAAGAGAGACTGAGTAGTGTATGTAATAAAAGACAATAGATTAGATAGTCTCTGAATGGATCCAAGGCTCTAAAATCACTCCCTGGGCCTGGCTGCCGCCGTGAAGACTTCCCGAGCAGCCCGGCCCTGTTTGACGGTGCGTCGGCCGCCCTCTGGGGAGTGAGTTACAGCCTTGCAGTCAGCGGGCAGTACGTGTTATCCTACATGTGAACAGGTATTCAAATCCGAGCTCCGGAGCCTGGCATTTAATCAGCCCGGTGATCTAACCTCGTTTTCCCCCCCACAAGGTCGCTGTTCCGATCGCGTGACTTTCAGACTCTTCTCTGGCACCGAAGGCAGGAGCAGCCGGGTTGACAGCCGCCCAACTCGTCAACCAGGCTGACAGACCCAAAAATTAACTTTGATATTTTGTGTGGAATAATTCAGTGGCAACTGGGCCAGATGATGTTCTGTAACCTACGTTCAATTTCCATCACCGGGAAGCATCCGTGCCCGCTTACCACGAGCGCCTAGCGATCTAGGGAGTGTGCATGTGCATATATACGCCGTGCATCTGTCATTTCTATTAGCGTGATAGATTAAAACGTGCGCAATATATTTGCTGAGGCAGTCATTGATTACTTGGGGATGACTTTCTGAGCCCTGTCCTTTCTTCCCTCCTTCACTGCCTGGGTTTAATTCTCTCCTTTTGGCAGACGGGCAGGGGAGGGGTGTTGAAGCAGCGGGGAGCATAAAGCCGGTATGCTTCTTTGCAACTCCCAGAAACGCCAGGGGATGAAGGGAGGCACAGCTCTAATGCTAGATTCCGGGCTCTCTCCTGACTTCTGGGTGATCCCCATCTTGGGCGGGTAGCAGGCAGGTGACGTGCAGCCAGCCGAGGGAGCTCCTTGGGGGAGAGTGCAATCCTGGCTGTGTCTCCTCCCCGATGTGTGGCCTCTTGAGCTCACTTCATCTCTTACAGCCTCAGTTTCTCTGTTTCTAAAGTGGGGGAAATCCTTCTCCTGGCACCTGGCCCAGAGTAGGTGCTCAAGAACAAATCGATTGCCAGTCATCAGAAAACAACTCTTTGCGTGCCGATTCCCTCTATGCTCTCGTCCCCGTGAGGAGGCTCCCCTGGCTAATTTACCCTCCAAGAACCCTATCTCACCTTTGCATCACTGGAGACCAGTGCTTCTCCTCAAGGGAGATGGTGGCCTCCAGATTAGTCACAAAGTCACGACTGGTGGGACAGAGGAAACCTGGGGGTCATGGACTCCCATGTGGGCATTTTCCATAATGAGATGCAGGTCAGGCAGGTGACCTGCTGAGCACCACACGGCTGCAGACCCCGAGTGTGGCCGCCATGCCCTGTGTGGCCCCGTGCACAGTGCAGAGCAATCGTCCCTGCTTGACCTGGAGGCCAGGCCACAGCACTGGCCATGGGATTGCTGGCTTGTCAAGTCCTCTGGGAGGAGGGCTAAGCCAAAGCCATTAGGCCCCATTCTGGTCTCGGAATGTGGTGCTCCTGTGAGTTCTGTTACTATCGCCATTGGCTTCCGTGCCATAGGAGGGATTTTTATGACAGCTTTGGAGTTGGGAGAGGTTGGGGGAGAGGGTGGGTTCTCGAAGAAGAAAAGGAGAGAAAGAACAAGTGTGAGAAGTCGCCTCTGGGTCCCAGCGCACACAGACCCCGGCATGACTGCACACCGGCCCTTCAGATGGCGTCACCATCCTGTTCGCTGTCTGACTCCAGGCCCAGTGCTCTTGTCTGTGACATATTGTTGCCTCCAAAGAGAGATCCTGAGTCTAGATGGCCAATTAATGTCTCTTCCTGGTGACGCCTAACATGTAAATGTTGTGAATCCGACAGGTCTTGGCAGTGCATGGAAGGCCGTTTGCCAAACGTCTGGATTTCATTTGTTCCCTCCAGGTCCCAGGGCAATGCCCTTGTTCATTAAACATGGATGTGACTATGTTTATGGAGGACCACGTATTTTTTTTCTTTAAATAGCAATGCCGTGTGGGTGATGTTTTCTTTGAAAAGGAAAGCCCAGGGATCGTCTGCATCAGGTTATAAAATGATCCCAGGGTCCATTCCTAGCTCTAAGCAAGTTGAGTATACATCACCTCGTTTAATTCAGCAATATCATCAATGTCAGTGCGTATCCACCGGCTGTTGGCTATTGGTCATCCGGACCTGACACAAACTCAATAAATACTCCATAACCCCTGACAGCCGCCAGCAGATTAGCCTGAAATGAGCGATTGCCCAGCCAACACCTGCTGAACCAAATCAGCCCTGTGACGGATGGGCCCGTACTGAGCTCTGACCACGAGTAAGATCAGTGGAAGAATGATTTTATACTTTAAGAAAAGAATTAGAGATGGTGGTGGCTGGAGTGATTGGAAAGCTTTCAGAGGGGGCCGTTTTTCTTCTCTTTCTTCCTCTTCCCTCGACAGATGTCCTGCTGCAGCTCAGCTCCCATTCCTGAGCCCATTACGGGTCCTAAGCTCCCTGGCCCACAGGAGGAGCGGAGGCGGGGGCTCAGGGGCGGCTGAGGCTGGAGCAGGGGCTGCTTTCAGGCACATGCAGAATGTGGGATAAGCCGTGCCAGGGGTAGGAAGCAGCACCTCAGAGTCAGCTGGGCAGGAGCTGTGCATCTGATCCACCAGGCAGTGCGACAGTCGTCTGGGGCTGGGCAGCGTGGGTGGGGGGCGCACCACACGACTAAAGGAAGGGTGAGTCAAAGGATGCAGGTGGGGCCCAGCCTGAGCATAAGCTCTTGGGCTTCCCTTCCTCTGGTAGCAGCCGTAAGTGCATCTTCTCCTAGGCTACCCCTCATTGTATTGTCTGGATTAGAACACAGGCTTGGCTGAAAAAAAAACACCCACAAATGCAAACGAAACCAAACCCTTTGTTGGAGTTCTTGCTTTCTTGCTTAATGGATGGGAGACGCAGGCACAGGGGCCATCTGGACAACCTTTCGAGCCTCACTTTCCTTACATGGGAAGTGATGATAACCAGTCTACCCATTCTTCTAAGGTTCTTGAAAATCTACTTTTTAATGAAGCCAGACTTGGATATGCAGAACATTTATACGGGCCTCTGGTAGAAGTTTTTTTTAATTGGATAACAATGTGGCATTATGACATCAGCCTACACTGGGGGATGTTTTTAAAAACAGACCTGTGAATCTCACTGCCTGGTTTACAGCAGGGCTGCTTCGAGGATGTTATTCACTAAATCACACGGCCCTTCCCACATGGATCTAGGGCAGACACTTCTGTCTGGTTAGTCCCAGGAATTGTTATGTTTATCCGAAACGATTGTTTAGATTTTATGTTATGAACTCTGAATTGTGTAAATGATCCTGTTTTCTTCTGTGTTCAGGGCTAGGAAACTCAGAGTCAAACGGATGGCCTATCTCTTAGCAGTTTGATGAATTCCACGATGTGGCTATGTTTTGGCACAAACCCCATTTGCTACTCATATTTTCTTCTTCAGTTTTCTTATTTTAAATGTATTTTGTCTTTGGGGATGATGTGGGGGTTTTTCTCAGCCACCTTAAATCATTTGCTGGTACTAGGTGTGGCTATAAGTAAATTAAGACATGCCTCTGATGGGGCAGAGAGATGGCGCTCCTGGACCTTTGACCCCATGCTGGGACAAGTACATGGAACACATACACCTGTCTTCAGCGGCGGCCAGAATGCAAGCACAGCTTTCTGATACAGGAGCTTTTCCTGCAGAAGTCCCCTTCAAGAAAGAGGGAAGTGGTCCTGGCAAGGCCAGGCGTGTAGAGGAGTCCTGTCCACTAAACCAGTGCTGGGAGGGGGAGCCACTGAGCATCTCCCAGCCCATGTGCCTCCCACCAGGGGAGCCTGGCCCAGGTGACAGAAGGGGAGGCCTCAGGGGGCATTGTTTAGGCTCCCTCCTTGCCTTGCACGGAAGGAGCAGCAAGCCTCCAAGGGCTCTCAGGCTGTTTCAGGCCAGATCACTGCATGAAGGTGCAGCAGTAACTCGTACCATGTTCCCTGGAATTCTTACCTGCCTGTCCTTGCTGCTGGGACTTCCAAATTCACTGCCCTCTATGCTTATTGGCAACGACCCCAGTCCCTTCTCTCTCCAAAGCCTCCAAAGTTTGTTTCCCTCCAAGTTCGGGTCCCGTCCCCGGGGCTTGAATTCCCTTTCTTACGGTGGTCACTGGAGCTGTGAGATCAGGCCCACGTTCCTTCCGCTCTTTCCTCCTTGTCAGTATGTGAATGTTAAGAGCAGACCTTGGGCTAATTTAGCTCAACAAAGTCAGCCTCGTGCACAGTGGCAGATGCAGCAGGGCACAGGGCCCTTCCTAGAGCTCCCAGATGGCATCTCCTCTCGTGCTGCTCCAGAGTGAGTCCGTGGTTCTCAGCCCCGGATGCACATTTGGATCATGGGGGAGCTTTCAGAGGATGCTGATGCCAGGGCCACCCCAGATTAACTGGAAGTAATTCTCAGGTGGCAGGGGCGTGGAGGGGGCAGGGGTACTGGGCATCTGGAGGTTTCATGGGAGGCTGTGGGTGCATGGGGGTGCTGCACAGAGAGTAAAAGGGAGGTGTGGTTCATCCTCTGAGCGTTTGGAGAGATGCTAATCTCATAGAGAAAGCTGAAGGCCTGTTGACAGTCCATAGCTGTCACTGGCTTTGGGTGCCCCGTGAAGAGGGAGGTGGAAGGTGGAAGGGATAGCAGGGGAGACCGCAGGGAGAGGCAGAAGCTGGGGGTCTGGCAGGATCTGTCCATGACACTCATTGCCCTGGGGCCTGGCAGACGCTGTGCCCCAATAGTGGGGCTGTGTGCATGCAGCAATTCCCATAGTCGGGCCTGGGCCGGGTTGCTGTTGGGAGGATGGTGGGCATTTCAGAACATCATGAGCTGCCGAGAGATTGTTGGGGGCTGTTTTCCATCCCAGCGCAGCTGCAGTAGCCTTTGCACGTATAGTGCCACCTCATTCGTCTTCACTGTCAGGGGAGGACAGCGTTCCACTTTGGTGAAATTTCCTGAATTCCCCAGCTTGTTCTTTCTAAACCCCAAATTACATTTACTTTAGGCATTCTGGACAGAAGGCTTTCTACAATGTATTATGCATCCCCTTAACCTTTTTAGAAACACAAGACAGTTGAACCCTTTCTTGGTGACCCTGCCTCGCTTCTGACTGCCCAGCACACACTCTCCTCTCCTTCCTTTAATTTTGTCCACTTGCTCTGCCGCCAGCCTGTCAGCTGTCAGTCCTTGTTGCTGTTACTGAGCTGTCTCTGATGCCTCCCTTTTCCTTCGCTGCTACATCTTATATTTGCTACATCCAATTTGCAGCTACTGGGAAAACAAATATCTGAGAGAGTTAGACGTTTATGTTAAGCAAGAGTGAAGAGGCTTTGAATGAGTGCCTTGGTCCCTCTTCTAAGCAATAAAGCCTATGAATTTGGCATAAGACTGTGCAATAGTTATTTTCAGGGTCTGTCTTTCTCTGCTTGCATCCACCGGGAGTTACTAGAAGTCAGACTCCAGGTAGGGGTGATGCTGTAGTGGGTATGGAGAACAGCATAAGTATTTTCCCCTGACTGTTCATTTTCAGGAATGTCATGTGTCTTATCTAACTAGCCAGGTCCCTGCATTGGACGTGTTACTGTCTTCACCTGCCACGCTATCTGTCACTAGGCTTTTTGTCTGCAGGTTTCATGAGTCTGGACTTCGTCAGACAAAGAACCCTCCCATCCAGAAAGAAATGAAGAAGAAAAGTCCCTTCAGGAGTATGTCCAGGTCTTCCAGCTTAGAGAAAGGGCCCCAGTTTGAAGAGCTGTCAGACTCAGACATTTGGAAAGTAATTTGAATAACCAGAGGACCATGGGTATCGGATGGTTGGTGAAAATGTCTTCCCTACACCTGCTGTCAGCACCAATCAACCTCTGGTCCAGTTTCCTCCAGAGACAAGCACTGTTCTTACCTACGTTTCGGGGTCTTGCAGAGTTGTATCATTTGGGTTGGCAACCTAAGTGTGCCAGAAAGAGTAGCTTGCAACTAGAATCATCTGCAGGGGGGAATCTGGGGTTTAAGACATCCAGTTCTGCTGTTTGTAGCTCCCCAGCAAAAGTCGGGGTTTGGGTCCCTCCTGCATGAGCGTCGTCAGGGTGAGGAGGTGCTCCTCACCACCGTCTGTGGGCATTGTCCTCCTAACCATTCTACAAGGGTTGTATCATGAGTCCTGTTTTAAAGATCAGAAGCTGAGCTTAGATAAGGTATCTTTCCTGAGTTCGGGTGCCTGGGAAATGGTGTAGCTGAGATTAGAACTCGGGTCTGCTGGTAAAACTCACGACATCTGCTTCCTCTCTCGTCACTCAGCCTGGCTGCCGCGCGGTATCACCAGCCTACTTGGATGCTTTGGCCTCACACTGTTTGTCTGGAAGCGTGAGGTGAGGCGTCTGGATTGCGGGGGTGAGGGCAGGCCCAGGAAGAGACAGATCAGGGCCAGCTTTTCACAGAGATGTTCAGGGGCCCTGATGTGAAATTACCACTTCTTATAACCTCTGGGCTGCCTGAAATCCCCAAAGTGGAGTTTGAACGCTTTACACTTTAAGTTTATTTCCAAGATGCAAAGATATAAATAACTCTGGAAAGGGAATACTTTAAGCTGTTACCACTTATTTGCATCTTAGGGAAAGTGAGTTTCAAATTTTTTTGAAAGCACATTTTTCTTGGAAAGGGAGTCACATGGAAAGTGTGAGCAATACGGGTTCAGCTTATCCATTGAGGGGTCAAAAAAGGTACAGGGGAGCAGGCTGGGGGCCCCAAGACCAAGTGTATTCTCCTCACAGCTTTATCAGGGGCTGTTTTGGGGACAATGGTGGGGTTAGAGTATCCTTACACATATATGAATAACACTTGGCGTGCTCCCATCGAAGCGCCGAAAACACTGGGACTACAAGTGCGGTTGGGGGCCAAGCCCTAGATTTGGGAGCCGTAAAGTTTAATCATGACCAGGCCATCTTACTTGGCTTCCTGTTTCCTGGACCCGTCACCATCTATTTGGAACTTAAAGAAATCTTCCAGTACATAGCAGCACTTGGAACACAGTAAGGGCTCAAATAATGTTTGTTCAGTATGAAACATTCCGCCTCAGATACACATTCAATAGATGGGCAAATGGAAAAAAAACCCTTGAGGGACAGAGGTGATTCCACCACGTGCACATTCCAGCACAAAGCCCCCCGCGGGGCTGCTGGAAGGAAAACATCTCATGCTGACATACACGTCCTCATCACAAGACTGACTCACCTGCCCCACTGCCAGAGGTAAGCAGACTTCTCTGGCACTCTTCAAGTGGCAAGTCAAGGAAGACCACCTCTTTCCACCTGGTAAAGAAATGGAATGTCTGTAAATCGTGTTATCCAAAAAATATATGCCCTCTTTGTCTCTGCCCTTCCAAGGCTCACTGCCCAGACTCCTTTCTGAGATGTCAGCTTTCTTTCCCAATCAACCTCTGCCCATCTTTTCCATCCCATTTTCCATTCGTCTCCAGCACTGTCCCTTCCATTCCAAACTCGCTGGTCTCCTAACGATCTCTGAACACACAACATGCATTTGCATCTCTTCCTCTTTGCCTGGAAAACTCTTTTCCCTGGCTGAGCCACACCCTTTGTCTGGTCCCAGCCTGACGGTGGAGATGATTTTCTGAAATCTAAGAGCTCTCACCATCAGCACCAGTCACTGAATACTTGCAATTTCGCGACCTTGGTTTGGTTATTTGTAGGGCAAGTCCCATGTCTTATGCGTCTTATCTGAAGAACTTAGCATGGTGCCTACACCCAGAAATTGCACAATGGTGACACGATTATAGTAGAGTGTTTCCAAGTCATTGGATTGTTAGTCCTCCTGGGGGTATGAATATGTGTTTTATGAATCTTCTGGTCAAATGTGTTTGAAAAGCACTAAGTTAAATATGTTTCTGTTCTGCAGAGCTTTCCAGAATCTGTATAATGTGCAGAATGTCCTACTTATTCACTTGACCCCGGAGGCCCTTCCTGTGGACCTTTAGCCTCTATGTACACTGTCAGCGTTGTGTTGGAATCAGTTGTACCAGCTTGCAAGAACCAACCGCTCAATATTCAGGAATTTAGAAATTCCACGTAGATGTCATGTTGATACCTTGAAACTGGTCCACAGTGGGACTATTTACACCATGAAAATTGCTAAACGCTACAAATCAGGGCTCTTTACCCCAGGGAGCCAGCCATTAAACATTTATCAGCACACTACCAACACTGAGTTTTGAAGAGTGTAGCTTGAGAAATGCTGGATTATATGACTCCGAAGAGAAGGTGTGGCAGTGGGACAGGAAAAGGAAGAGAAAGGAATAGTCTGTCCCAAAGCCAAAAAGTCACAGAATCCTTCTAACAACTTTCCTAGGGGACAGGTGCGTGGCATTGCTTGTGGGCTGCAGAGGTGATAATGAAGATGATGGAACAAATGTGTGCTTCCTGCTCCAACTTAATTTGTTCCTTACAGCCTTTCAGAGCTTGCTGCCAGTTAACCAATTAGTAGTTCATTTAATTTCCTCATCAAGGGTGGCAGCAGAAGGTTTCCTGATTTGAGTGTGAGGCCTGCCAGGGCAGGTGTAAGCATATACTTAAGTGCCTATTAGTGAAGGCCTGACCTGCCTGGGGGGCGTACATCTTCAGGGGGAGAAGAGTGAGGCTGTTTGTTCCCAATCGGCCACCATATGGCTGAGTGACCTTGCACAAGTCACTTGCCCTCTCTGGGCTGAGTTCTTCGTCTGCAAAATGAGAAGTTGAACCTGACAACCCCCTGGGTCCGTTTCTATTTTGTCACGTCCCTTCGCTTTCTCTGTTAACTCTCACTGCTCGTGTCCCAAGGGGACAGGCCAGCCCACGGTCTGATTTTCTGAGGTGTCAGCTCCCACAGGGGATGCACACAGCTCAGATACCATCACCTATGGATTTTGGAACCAGAATTTCTCCGGCGGGGGTGCCCTCCTGAGCACCATCTGTTTGTCCTGTGGCGACTGAGACAATCTAACACTTCAGTGCTTTGATTTCCTCCTTCAGAAATGGAGAGAACGCTGCTCTGTCTTGACTGCAAATAAGACCGTCTTTAAGCAATGCTGATGAATTAAAAACAAGCCGGATTGGGAACTGAGTGTCCACCTTACAAATGGATCATTCATTCTGGAAAATGATGCTTGAAAAAGAACAGTTTCCTTAGTGAAATTAAAGCAGGAGGCAATTTGGAATTCACCGGTAAGCATGCCTCCTTTCATGATCCACCCAATAGCTGCCACTGGGGGTCCACCTTCTTTCTCTGCCTCCAAACGGGCCCACCTCCCCACTCTCTTGTACCTTCAGCCTCCTGACCGCTTTCTCCCTAGCCATCCCTCACATCCAGTTCACCTTGATGAGGAACTACTCAGAAAGTTCTCAAATCCCCCCTCCTCTTGGCAGGTGTGGTGGGAAGCCAAGGAAGCCAAGGAAACAGGGTTTCTGTTAAGGCTTCAAGAATGTAGAGAAATCACAAGGTGTTTGGGTACTTGGCATTGAAACAATGTAACAATGCATTCCCCCCCCCCCCCAACCTGGACTCAGTGGTTTGGAACAGCTTGTTGATTATAGTCATGGAAGTCCACTAGTTTATAATACAGTATCCAGGTAACCTTTACAGAAATAGATTAAAATATAACTAGCATCCTGAATTTGAGTGTTGGGGAAAGCTCTAGATCCAGGCGTTGGACTGGTCAGCATAGGGCTCTCATAGCATAGTGGAGTTCCAGAAGATGCAAAGCAGTCATCTATGAATTAGGGGGTTGAGCTGGGGAGAAGGCCCTAACTGGTGTTCAACTGCCCACAGCTTGGAGAGGTAGAGAACGCTACTTTTCTGGGAATCATGTTGTAAAGCAGAAATTGTTTTTCATAGAAAGAAAAACAATCACGCTTTAGTCTAAAGTGTGATTACTAACTTTGAGGTTCATGGGCACAAGTATCTTTTTCTCCTTATCAATTCATAGATGCTCTTGATAGGTTGTCTTGGGAGGCATTCATTTTATCATAACTTTATTGAGAGGTAATTCACATATCATAAAATTTGCCCATTTAAAGTATACCCAGTGGTTTTTAACATATTCAAAAATTGTAAAACTGTCATAACAATTTAAAAATATTTTTATCACACCTCCAAAGAAGTTAAAACCCCACTAGCAATTCCTTCCATTCCATCTTCCCATTCTACCAGCCCTAGGAAGCCAACTGATCTACTTTGTGTTTTCATAGATTTGCTTATTTTGATGTTTTGTATAAATGAAATCAGACATGGTCTCTTGTGACTGACTTCTTTTGCTTAACCTAATATTTCCGAGGCTCATTCATATTATGGAATGAATCAGTATTTCATTTCTTTTTTTGCTGAAATCCATTCTTCAGCTTTTTAGAAATCCACTTTTTAGAAATCCATTCTTCAGCTGATGGACATTTGGGTTGTCTCTGTTTCTGGCTGTTGTGAATAATGCTACTATGAAGTTTGCACACATGTCTTTGTGTAGACATATTTTCATTTCTTGGGTATACATCTGAGAGTGGAATTGTTGGGTCATATGGTAACTATGTTTAATATTTCTAGGAAATAAGTAATGTATTCCATAGTGCTACCTCATTTTACATTCCCACAAACAACATAAGAGGGTTTCAATTTCTCCACATCCTCACCAACACTTGTTATTGTCTGTCTTTTTGATTATGGCCATCCTAGTGACTATGAGGTGGTATTTCATTATGTTTTGAATATGCATCTCCCCATTGACAAATGATGTTGAATTTCTTTTCTTCTGCTTATTGACCATTTATCTTCTTTTGAGGAATCCTTTACTCATTTTATAATTAAATGATTATAAAGGATTAGTTCAAATCCTTTACTCCTTTTACAATTAGATTATCTTTTTAATATTAAATTGTGAGAGGATACAGGTCTCTTATCAGATACTTGATATGTGAATATTTTCTCTCACTGTGTGGATTCTTTTAACTTTCTTGATAGTATCATAGCAAAAAAATATTTAATTTTTATGAAGTACAACTTATCTACTTTTTCTCTCATTGCTTGTATTTTGCTTTCATATCTAAGAAAACCAATCTTAATTCAAGGTTATGAAGGTTTACTTCTATGTTTTCTTTTGAAGTTTTATAGTTTCAGCTCTAACATAATTCACTTTGACTTAATTTCTGTATATCATGTGAAGTAGAGTTCCAATTTCATCCTTTTGCATGTGGCTATCCAGCTGTCTTTGCATCTTTTGTTGAAAAAACGATTCTTTCTTCATTGAAATGTCTTGGCACCCTTGTTGAAAATCAATTTACCATGATTGTAAGGGTTTATTTCTAGACTCTCAATTCTATTCCTTCTATCTGTGTGTCTGTTCTTATGCCAGTACTACATTATCTTCATTAGTTTAGCTATGTAGTAAGTTTTGAAATCAAGAAGTATTTGACTTCATTCTTCCTTTTCAAGATTGTTTTGGCTATTTTATGTCTCTATGAATTTTAGAATCAATTTGTCAATTTCTGCATGAAAGTAAGTTGAGATTTTCATAGAGATTATGTTGAAACTGTAGATTAATTTGGAGAATAATGCCATTTTAACAATAGTAGTCTTCCAATTCATGAAAATGAGGTATTTCCCCATTTATTTAGACCTTCTTTAATTTATTTAAAAATGTTCTGTAGTTTTCTGAGTACAAGTCTTGAAGTTTTGTTAAATTCATTCCTATGTATTTTAATCTTTTCATTGCTACTATAGATAAAATTGTTTTCTTAATTTCACTTTCATATTGTTCATTGTTAGTGTATAGACATGCAATGCTTTTTATATTTTATTTCTACAATCTTGCTAAACTTATTTATTAGTTATAATAGTTTTTCGTTTGATTCTATAGGATTTTCTATATATAAGATCATATGATCTGCATTAAAAGTAATTTTATTTCTTCATTTCCAATCTGAGTTACTTGTATTTCATTTTTTTGTTAATTGCCCTTGCTGAGATCTCCAGTACAATGTTGAATAGAAGTGGCAAGAACTGACATGTTTATCTTGTTTCTCTTTTTAGGGGGAAAGCATTCTGTCTTCTGCCAATTAAGTATATTAGCTGTGGGGTTTTTGTAGATGTCCCGTATCACATTGGAAAAGTTCCCTGTTGGTCCTACTTTGTTGAGTATTTTTTATCATGAAATGGTTTTGCATTTTGTCAAATGCTTTTTTTGTGTCTTTTGGGATGATCAGGTGATTTTTTTCTCTTTGTTCTATTAATATGGTACAGTACACTGATTCATTTTCAGAGATTAAACTAACCTTGCATTCCTGGGATAAATGGCCCTTGACGATGGTATATAATCCTTATTATGTTGCTGGATTTTGTTGAGGATTTTTATATTGATATTTATAAGGAATATTGGCCTATAATTTTCTTGTGATGTCTTTGTCTGGTTTTGGTTACAGGGTAATATGGGTCACATAGAATGAGTTGGGAAATATTCTCTCCTTTTCTATTTTTTGGAAGAGTTTGTGAAGAATTGCTGTTTATTATTCTTTAATTATTTAGTAGAATTCACCCAGATGGGAGAGGTTGCAGACTTCTCTTTCCTGGGCATATGCACAGCCCTACTCAGGCTCATGGCCTTCTAGATTCCCAAGGATGTGCCAGAGCTTTTCAAGTCAGTCTACAGACATCTCATCCCCTAGACCTTCCTTTTAAGTTTTTCACCAGGCTCTGGTTTTTCCCAACTGTGATCACATCTTTAAACAGCTTCGGTGTAAAATGATTGTAGGTGCTGCTAATGATTTTGAAAACACTCTGGGAAGAGGGCTTTTCTCCAGGATAAGTTCTGAATCAGGGAAAATAACTATGCCTTGTTAATGGGGCTTTTTTTCAGGAAGCTGACAGGTGAAATAATGCCAGTGCTCTGGGGATGGGGCCTTTTGAAGGGCTCCAAACCTGGCCTCCAAACCACCCTGGTAGTTGTAAGGCAGATGGTTTTCAAGGCAAGTACAGAGCTGGGAAAGGGAGATAGGAGTAGGTCAAGTTATAATGTTAAAATCCCTGCTATTTTGATGGTCCCACTTCATCCTTGACATCATGCCTTTCAAAGGTAAAAAATGGATTAAATACACTAAGTAAGAAGAAAATTTATAGTAAATACTAGCAAAAAGGTGCTCTTGGTAGTGAGTGGCAAATACACCCTGCAAGTTTTGGATGGGAAACTTACTGTGTTAGGGATGACAGGCGCCAGTGTTTTTTGTCATTTACATCCATATTTGTCAGTTCTCTAAGAACTATGGTAAAAATATCATGTTATTTATATAGTACTTTACATATGCGTTTATATCCATTACTTCCTCAAAGCTCACAGCAACCTGTGATTTTAAACAAGGGAACCTTGACCCCCTAGATATTAGGACACCCCCTCAAGGTCACACTACTGAGCTCTGACACATAGTCACAGCAGGATTCAGCCCTGAGGTTTCTGACCCAGGTTCATGGCTCTTTCCATAACACAGCTGTCTCTGTTGAAAAAGGAGGGAAATTCAAATCAATCATTTTCTGCCATTAGGAAAGTTGCTAAAAAATGTTTGGTGGGAAAGGAGTTGCAATGAATGGCTCAAGTGAAGTTTTTCCGCACCATCTGTGGTTTCCTTGGCTTCGCGATAGGAAATTCTCCTGGATCCCCCTGCTTCTCTTGGACTCTTCTACTGGCCCCTCGTCAAGTGGCTGCTAACGTCTGATGCTTCTCGATCCTTTTTCTCATTAACCTTCTTTCCCAGAAAGTGGACCTCCTTTCGGACCTTCCGAAGACTCCGAATCCACCTGTAGCCCCAGGGTCCCTCTTGAGTTCGGTCCTGAAGGCCCTCTTGCTTGCTGGACATTTTCATCTGGAAGCCCACTCTTGGAGAGAGATGCCCTGTCCTTCAACACAGTGACTCTGAGTCACTGAATATGGATGGTGCTTGGCCAGAATTCAGCCTCTGCAGAAATACTCCCTCTGAGGCTTTTCTTTGGTGCAGGGGATGTTCAAATTCTGTCAGCTCCAGTGAACTTCAGTAACTGACAGCTTTATAGATTCCTGGCCTCTCAGACTTCTGAAGTAGCTGTTTAGTTTTTTCATATATACTGATGGAATAGGCCCTGTCCTAGAAGACTGAGCAAAGCAGAAATGGTTTTTTGGTGTTTCATCTGAGTTGGGGTGAGGGATGATTCCTCCCCTATTCTGCCGAGGTCCTCTGCCTTCTCCTTCACTCCCTACCTAATAAAAGGAGTTCTCAACATGAGTGCTGGTCCCCTTTACTTCGGTGGTGCTTAGAACTCCAAGTATTTTGCCAAATTTGGGTTTCTCAGGCTGTGAGGTCCCAGAGGCCAGGGACAACAGGCAGTCAACAAGTGTTTGCTGAATGGATGAATCTTTTACGCTCACTGTGCACAGAGAAACACACAGCCACAAGCCACTCACCAATATCGTTTAATAAATGCTTCTGAAGGTAATAGTGCTCCGGATAAATTTAGGCCTTGGGTGTAGGGCCTCTGCAGAGAATGCACCGGTGTGGGGTCGTTTTTGAAAAGAAAGAATTTTACAAAAGAAGACTTGTCCATGTTCGGCTTGGTTGGGTGAGATTAGAAATTCCCTTTCCCTTTCTGACATTTAGTTTCCCTCTCGTAAAAGGAGGGAGTTAGATGAGAGGCTCCCCCAAACTTTGTGGTTTTCACGCTATAGGGAGGGTAGCTGTCCTGCATGTCCTGCATGCAGGAGAAGGCCTCTGCGGAACCCCCACCAGGGATGGATTGTAAAGCAGCAGCACAAGGTTTAAACAATGTTAGTTTAGGAAGCTGAGAAGTCAGAACATGTGTTTCTGGTCGAGTCACATGTTTTCCTCCAGCGCCTTCGCTGTCCCCTGGGTGACTGCTCTCAAATGCCACTTGCCAAGTGTCCCTGCAATGAAGGCCTTGAGCTTTCAATTAAAAGGTATGTTTACTAAGGTTTTGATAGATGAACACTTAACACATTCATCTTTTCCATGAGGTATTTTCATGCAGAAGGACACCTCACCCTACAGGAGACGCTCCCTGAGTAAAGAAATAGTTCTCCCAGAGTCAGGGACAGTGACTGACTGCGATGATTTCAAGGAATACAAGCCCTCCTGAATCTTCTCAAATCAAGTCGTCTAAGGGACCGACTCCCTGGCTGGACTATTCCTGAGGCCTGCCCCGGGCGAGCGCAAGAAACCTGCTCATGAAGGGGTGACGCCACCACAGAGGGATCCTCAGCCTCTTGGGGGAACAAAGCCCGTCGCTGAAGCCCAGCATGCTGGGCCGCACGTGCCTCAGCTGGCATCCAGCTTCTGCTCCTTCCCCCGCCGCCCAACCCGTCTGACACTCGTTCTGGGTGCAGGGGGCACTTGGCATTGCTTCCACTGGCCCCTGTCACTCCTTGTCAACTCCAATCACTCTCATTTTGTGTCTCCTCCACAGTCCATTAAAAGCAGTTCTCCGAAGTCTGGGTGGTTACCTGCAGCCCTGGCCCTTGGCCTCAGGTATCATGTAGCCAGAGTGTGATTCTCGATGAAAAAGAATGAGCAGCCCTTAGCCTCTCTCAGCCCTCTGTCACCTTCTCAGGAGATGTTTCTCAAAAGGGTAGAAAATCCTGAGAGATTATATATATATATATATTTTTAGTTAATTCTGCAGACTGCTGTGTTGGTGACATTTCCTTCAAACTGCAATAACTAACCTGTCACAGCCCTACAAATGCTGACAATACAGCACCATGTGGGGTTGACTTAATAAACCTCATTTACATTCATTTTGATTCATTCAGGCGTTGAAAAACATTTCACAGGAAAAACTAGGAACCTCTCCAAGACGACATGATGTTTGCTGATACGATATGAACAGACTTAATAGGCAGCATATATGAAAACATGCATTTCTTAGGTTATTAGCAAACTCAGGACTTTATTATTTTTTTAAGGCATTTATGAATTATTCCTTTGAATGCTGGGCTTCTACGCTGTGAAATGTGTCAACACTTACAGAGACTTCCTATCGAATAGGTAGATAAGAACAGAGTTAACGCTCTCCCTTGAGCTGTGAACTTGGACAAATTCTTCACCTCTCTGTAATCTCAGTTGTTTCACCTGATTAATGTGCTTCTTAATAAAACCTATTTTACCTGGCTATGTTAGTCAGTTATTATTGCAATAGTGCTGCATAACAAATATCTCTAAAATGCAGTGACTTGCAACTATAGACAGACATTTACTTCTCATTTGTAGGTGTGTAGGTACCTGTGGTTCTGCTGGGGTCGGATAGGATCAGCTGCACGCAGCTCTAGGCTGTAGGTTAGAGTTAGGTGTGCTCTGCATGTCTTCTCATTCTCCGCGGATCAGCAGCTACCTGGGGCGTGTTCCCCTGAAGGTGGAGAGCAAAAGCGCAAGGGCAAGGTCGGATCACAGAAGCACAAAGAACACCCCTGCTAATGTCATGTTTCTTTACATTGCATTGGCCAAAATAAGTCTCTTGGCCAAGCCCAAAGTCAACAGGCATGTATCCTCCCCCTTCTCTACTGGCAAGCATTTTAAGGTCATGAGGAAAAAGGAAAGAGTAAAGAACTGGGGATACCCACCACCCCATCTCACAGAGACCTCTGAGAAAAGAAGATGATGTATCTGAGAACTCTGAAAATTGCAGTGTTGATGTTAAGTCTTTAATAACAGTTCTACCTGGGGATGCTGTCCCCCAATATGATTACTCTGTCTGCCTGATGTTTGTACACGGGCTGTCATCCTCTGTCAGCAGGTCTGAGACACTGCCATCCTGTTTCACCCCTTCCTTCCTCTCCTCTACCACGTTGCATCACTAGTAAGGAGTCCAGCCAGAGATAATCTCTTGCCTGCCTCCTCCTCCTCTTCATTTTCTCGGCTTCTCCTCATTTTCAACCTCTTCTCACCTGCCATCTCTTCCCTGAAACCTAGCTCCTAACTGATTTTCCTCATCCCAAGGGCTCCCTGCTCTAATGATCCCAGATTATTACGAGGCTAGATTCACTTGTCTTGTCTGCTGTTTTCATTACCATCTCTCCAGCTTAGCTGGATTCCCCAGATGAAGAGGTAGAGGCAGGGATTCTTGACCTGGTCGTTTACTGGGGTAGAGCCCTCCAGGGAAACCTCTCAGGGAGTAAGAGAAGCAAGAAAGCACAGGGAAGAAGATGGGCTGGGGTGTGGTTTCAGGAAAGGTCTATCCTCAGTCTAATCACACAAGGAGCACCGGAGCATAAATTGCACCACAGCGATTGTTTGATCCCGAGGCAGGAAGAAAGACAGGGCATTTATTCCCCTTGGAGTCCATGACTGACCACCAGCCATCCCTGCCGAAAAGCACAGGAAATGCTCTGGCGGAGGGTCCTGGTGTGAGCCATTAGGGATGTCTGGCTGAGTACTGCTCCACGCACGTGTGGAAGAAAGCTGTTTGATCCAGGGGGAAAGCACCAGAAAGGCGTAGGTAGAGGATTCCTGGAGCCCACACACAGCTTGGATAATTTATATTCCCTCCAGCCATTTTCCATATCTTTAGGTTTTTTATTCTATTTTCTGGAAAATTTCCTTGTGTTTAGGTTCAGTGCTTCAGTTAATTTAAAAAATCTTTCCTGTTATATTTAAAATGTAGAAGATCTCTTTATTGTTCCCTGGATATTCTTTGAAATACATCCTCTCTTTGTTTTACTCTTGTGTAAGACCTCTATATCTATCAATCTTTGCAAACAACCATCCTTTTGTTTGCTAATTTTCTCTATTTTGTTTATTACTTTCCTTAGGTGGCAGTTCAACTTTATTGCCTTTCAGCTCCAAATCTACCTCTGATTGCCCTGCTCGTAACACTGGAACGTTTCTTCCTTATCAGCTGATACAATGGTAAGCTTTGTCAGCAGAGGGCACTGGAGGGACACATCAGGAGGAAGGGGCTTCTCTTCCTGGTTCCAGGATCCTGTGTCGTGTGCAGGACACCTAGTGGAGTTCGTCCCTAGCAAGTTTTGGTGGCAGTTCTGCAGGCACTTTCCCTGTGAGTTCAACAGCAACCACCTGGGAGCTGCTAGAAGGCCAATGTCAAGACTCCAGTGGGCAGATTCCTGTCCACCAGGCTTGGTCCACTGGTGCCCTGAGGGAGGTTTCCCCCCTTGCTAGTGCTGTCCAGTACTTCCCTGACCACCAGCTCAGACCGGTAACTGTGGCCCAGCTCTGGCTCAAGGCAACCCAGCAAATGTTTCCACCATCTAGTGGGTTGCAACCCCTTCAACAGGGTTTAAATTTCCTATCTGAGATCTTTGGGGATAGCGGACTGACCACAGTGTTCCTCAGAATGACACAGATGGGAAGCCTTTAGTTACTAAAGGCCTGGATAATAGAACAAGTCTGGCCGAAAACCTGACCTGAGTCACCAGTTGCCAGACCTAAGTCAATGCACTGACGCAGAGCCTCTCGATTAAAAAGGACACTGGCTCCCCCTGAGAACGACTCTTGTACTTTTACAAGTAGGCCCTGTAGATCTTCTTCCAAGCCTAATCCCAAAGGAACCAGGGCCATTAGTGACTGTGCAACACCAAAACCTTTTGGAGATGGCAAGAAACTGGCTATGAATTAACACTAATTCCTGGGCATCCAAAACATGACTCTGACAGTCCAATATTCAATTTGGATCTACAAATGTACTGTCTGTGTTTAGAATAGCACAGTTTATCCATTCATTTGGGGCAGAGTTCTGCAAGGGCTGAAATTTATTGTTTCTGTTGTTCCGATCACCTGCATCTCTATCATTTTCTTTGCATGATTTATCTGTTTCTGGGAAGGACCTGTTGAAATCTTTATCTACAATTGTTGATTTATCTCTTTTTCCCTCTAATTTATGTCAGCTGTTGCTTTTCATATTTTGAGGTTGTATTGTTACCTGTGTTTATTTCGAAAATCTTTTTGCTCTGGAGTTCCCTTGTCAGAGTATGATACCTTTTTCACTGCTTAGGATTTTTTTGCTTTTAGCTTTAAATTCTATTTTGTCCAGTATTAAAAGTGCTCACCCAGGTTTGTTTTTGTTAATGTTTTTGAGGTATTTGGTTTTTTCAAGTTCTACATTTTCAACCTTTCTGGTTTTATTGTTGTTATTGTTGTTCTACGTATGTTTCTTACAGATGTTGTGTTGTTGGGCCACTTTGAAAATCAACTGAAGATTTTGATCTTTTGATTGGTGAGTGTGTTAGTTTGCTAGGGCTGCCATAACAAAACACCACAGACAGGAAGGCTTAAACAACAGAAGTTCATTTCTCACACTTCTGGAGGCTGGAGTCCAAGATCAAGGTGTCGATACGTCTGTTTTCTTCTGAGGCCTCCCTCCTTGGCTCGCAGATGGCTGCCTTCTCGTTGTCCTCGCACGGCTTCCCTCTGTGCTTGGGCATCTCGGGGGTCTCCCATGCATCCTAATCTCTTCTGATAAGACAGTGGTCAGGTTGGATTAGAGCTCACCCCAAACATCCTCATCTGGACCTAATGACCTCTTTAAAGACCTTATCTCCAAACACAGTCACATTCTGAGTTATTGGGCATTAGAGCTTCAACATATGCATTTGAGGAATACCTTTCAGTCTGTAACAGTGAGTTTAACCCATTTCTGTTTGTGATGACTATGACTCTAGGGTTTATCACATCCCATTTCTCATTCCCTTCCCTGCTTTCAGTTCAGTGTCTTCATCTTTCTTTAATTCTGGGAGATGTATCTTCATCATTTCTCTCTTTTCTTCTTTTGTAAGACATACCATACAGGTATGAGTTTAGGAAAAACATGTGTGTACAGTTTGAATACAATTAAAAAAAACCCATCCAGATACTCACTGCCAAGACCATGAAATAGAACATCACCAACTACTCAAAGCACCTTGAGTCAATTTCTCCATTACATCCCACTTCCCCTTCCAGAAATGCCCACAATTCTCAATTTTGTTTTACTCATTCTCTTTTATGTTTTTCTTTAACCAGCTAACTATGTATTTTTCAACAACATGTTATTTAGCTTTCCCTGATTTTTAACCTTATATGAATGGAATTATACAAATGGAATTATATGAATGAATGCATTATTTTGTTTAAACAATAAACTTATTTTGGTAAGTATTACATATTTGACATCTGTACCTGTTAATAATTAAAGCTGTAATTCATTCCTTTTCACTGCTCTATATTCCATTGTAGGAACATACCATAGTCTATTTACTCAGTCTACTGTTGATGGACATTTGGTTTTTCCCCAGATTTTTCCTATGAGGGATAATGCTGCCATAAACATTCTTTTACATATCTCCTGGTATCTATGTTTGAGAATTATTCTAAGATATACACATGGTAGTGGAATGGTTAGGATGTAAATGACATGCATGTTCAACTTTACTTTGGGATGTTTAATGCCGGCACATTTTCCTAAGTGGTTCTACCAGTTCACATCCCACAGCAGCAGATGTGGGCTCACGTTGCTTCACCTCCTCAGCAACACTTGGCATTTCCAGAATTTCAAATTGGTTCACATCTTCATTATTGTTCAAGTATGTTTTTCTCCCTGTACTATCCCCTCATTCCTATTTGCAGTTATTCATATTTCCTTAAGATTTATTTCTTGGCTTTAAAGGAATGATTTTTCTATCTCTTGCTCCTTTCTGGAAAATTTCTTCTCTTAGGCTTTTCTACCTCCTTAATTTATTTTTTGGATGTATCCATCATAGAAATTCTTCCATGTATTTGATCTTTTATTTCTATGATCAGGTTTTCATATGTAATAGTTCCACTTGGTTCTTTTTTATGCTGTCTTGTTCTTGTTTCACAATACTTATTGCTTCTGTTATATTGTTAAGCATATATATCATGCCTATTTGAACTTCTGGGTCTGTCTGCTTTAATCATTTTGCCTCAGATGGTATGTATTGCTCACTCTGTTGCCTTTCTTGTAGCCCATGGTGCTCCTCAGGTGTCCGGGCCTGCAGGCTTGAGCTCCTTTGGGGAAGAGCTGAGACTGCTCCAGACTGCATTTTACTTCTTGAGCTTGAAGAGAAGGCAGGGCATGAGCCCCAGGGTGGAGACTCAAGCCCCACAAAATCATTGCTGGTCTGTGTTTTTCAGGCAACTTTTCTGGTCAGTATTTTGCCTTAAATTCTTAGAATGAAACGTGCCTGGGTGGTGAGTAAACGCCCAAGGCAAGCTGCTTAGTCTGCACCTATTTTCCTCACTCTTCACCCCAAAAGTACTTTGACATCATCCTGATACCATCTTGCCGACAGACCTCCTGGGGCTGAGCCCAGCAATCTTTGTTTAACAAAGCTTTCTGTGGAATTCTCCAGGATGATTCGGGGGGTGGCAACCAACAGCCTGAACCAGTTTTCTGCCTCAGAAACTGGAAACTTATTTCAATGCTCCCATTTTTTAATATTCCCAGCTTTTGTTTCTTGAATGCAATATTTTCATTTATCCTTTTGAAATGATTCATTATAGTTTTCTCTTCTTTCCCACATCATCTTCACTGATTCCAAGTTTCTTATTTCTGTTCTGTTTTCTTGTTTAAGTTTTGGTCTTCTTTCATGTTTGAGGGTTTCTTCACATGTCTGGTGATCATTGAATGTCTGTTCATTATTAAGTGTGAGGATGACAGGAAGATTTGTCTGTCTGCCTGGGGCTAATAGACTGGTGAGTTTTCCTGCAGGCTGACTGGGCTGCAACCCAGCCACTCCCTTGGGATTCCCCTAACCCTTAATGTCACTAACTGCAGATGGTTTCTCTTAGGCCCTTCAGTCTCCCAGGAAAAGAACTTTTAAATATCCCAGCTTAGCTGCCAACTTTCGGGAGCTGAGATGTGTGTTGGGTGTTCAAAGTTCTGTGTGTCAACTTCACCCAAGCCTTCAGCTATTGCTATTGTCTTTGATGTCAGACCCCATATGGCTTGGCTTCTACATAGAACGATAGTTCTCAGACTTTGGCCTGCTTCAGAATTATCTAGAGGGCTTGTTGAAACATAGGTTGCTGAGCCCCATCTAAGAGTTTCTGTTTAGTAGGTCTGAGCTGGGGTCCAAGAATTTGCATTTCTAATAAGTTCCCAGGTGATGTTCATGCTGCTGGGCCCAGGGCCACACTTTGAGAGCCATTGCCATAAAGCAACCCTTTAGACTCCTGCTGTAGCAAAGGGAGCTACCTAGCTATGTGGGTAGAAGAGGGCATCGAGGTGCCTGACTGCTTCTCTTAAAGACTTTCATCAGCACTGATCCGTTTAGTCCTGCCCTGAACCCCTGCTTCAGAGGCATTGGGTGCCTCCAGTTCCTAAGCCTTTGGGCATTACATTGTGAAGGTATGATTCTTAAGGCTTTGCTCTTGCTGCCAGTGTAGACTTTAGCTTTCTTTTGTCAGCTGTTTCATTCATCATTTACTCATTTATTTCCCCAGTTACAAAATTTTGTTGACACGTCTTGTTAGCTATGACTTCCTCTCCTGTTCTCTTTGTGAGTTTGCTGAACTTGTTTCTTCTCTTTTCTTTTTTCTTTCTCGTCACCTGCCTGCCTGCCTTCCTTCCTCTCTCTCTTTCTTTCTTTCTGTCTTCTTTCTTTGGTGATCTGAGTGTCATTAGTCAGAATCAAGCAGAATGGAATGTATGTATTCAATCAGCCTGCCCTCTACCTTACATTTAAGCCATCATCATCTCTCACCTGGAAATAGATATCTTTTGCAATGATTAACGAATGACCTTTGACACACAGTGAAGAATACACAGTCATGAGTGATGAAACGTGGCGCTGCTAAACCACTGAAATGCATCTCTGTCTTGTTTTTCACATGACATCTCTAAGTTTCAGATGTAGGTGCTGAATTATCACTTTAAGCAACTCTCAGGGTTTAATTAAAGTACAAGGTTGGACTGGCAGGACTGGAGATGAATTTCACTGTCTCAGAGGCAAGCTGAGATGTGGCTTTGAATGAAGGGGATGAAACAGTTCCCAAAGTAGCATATAAAGCTATGAAAGAGCTTGATTCAGAAAGAAAAGGATGGAAAAAGGTGGAAACCACTATGTGGTGGCATGTTAGTTATCCTTGCGTATGGGACTATTCCATTTAAAAAGTTGGAATACTTTATAATAGGGCTGTGTCCATAGATAACTGACCTTTAAGTTGATTTTTGCCATTTTGTTGACTACTTGAACGGAAAGTTTCTGTGTTCAGAATTATCTGTGAAACCTAGAACTCAGTAAACCAAAGAACAGGGTGAAAGGTTTTGTGTTCACGGACAGTGGGTATTTCCATGGATTCAATCAATTATGTGTAAATTAAATAATTTAATTTGCATGAAGGCAATTCACTGTTGAAACTGACAAAATGGACAATCCTTTTATGTGAAAATAATGGCTAAAATTCTGGGACACCAAATGGGCAAAAGTAATGATCAGTCTCTCTCCACCCCCATATAAAATGTTACCTTAACACATTTTATTTCCAAGGTGAATATTACAAGTCACATTACTTCAAAGGGCACCTGCCTTTTTCTTCCATTAGGGGCAAAGGTCAATCTGGGAGAGCAAATGACTTGGTGAAGAACTGGGCCACTCCAGAATTGAGCACTCCATAGGCGGGGGCCAGCAAACAGCTTATTGAACCAATTTTTGTGATTCCATCAAAACCCATTTCTGAAGAACGCTTGTCATGTCTACCTTCCTCCTTTTACCTCACCTCTTTCAGAAACACCGCCTCTCTTGGTCTTTCCCTTGTTCTGTTTTTTGTTTTGTTGACACAGATGGTGGCCTGGGGGATGCTGTGAGGTTTTATGGCGGCTGCTGGTTTTTTCGTTCTCTGAGATGTTTTTACTCAAACACTTGAGCTGCTCACTTGCTTTTACCCCATTTCTCCCCACTTTGTCTCTCCCTCCTTGCTCCTTCCCCCCTCAAAAAAACCAAGGGAAATTGACAAGCCGCAGGACAGGGGAAATTGAGCTATATTATTTCTCCTTTGGGAGCCTCGCTTTGCTGCCTTTATCTGAAAGCTATCATTTTCTACATCTCTTGGCAAGACTTCTCATCGACCAATGACCTCTAAATGCCTATGCTGATCAATAGTCCTGGTATCTTATTGACATGCCCACTGACAGCTCTCACCGAGCACGGGAATCAGTGATGGCAGTCCACTGCAAGCCGTTCTGCAGGCTGCTGCCGAGGCAGGGAAGGCCCTGCGTGGATATTGACACTGTAAATGGAGATGGTTTACTTAGCACTCAGGGAAGATGCATTCGTTAAGGAGACCAGTAGATATCATTACTATTTAAGGGTAGAGGCTTTTCTGGCAGCCCAGGGGCTTGCTTGCATCAAGACTTCTCACAGAGCCTGGCAAATAAACCCGGAGTGATCTGCCCTCCCCTCACCCCCATAAAAAGAACCCTCAGATGGAAATGAGTGTAAGCAAGGGGTGGACACAGGATTGAATAATCGGGGGGCCGTTGTCGATGGTATGTTGGCCTTTGATTAGTCAGAACCTTGGTTCCCACTTGCCAGTGAGTGGCAGTTTATCTGTCTGAGAGGGTTTGGGCCCCTGTGCTCTCCCTGAGCAAAGGCAAAATCCAGAATCACAGGCTCTGAGGACAGGAAGAGAGTTTGGAATTTAGAATTCAATGTACGAATTTTCTCTTCAGTGCAGGAGTTCCTACCCTGCATCCCCTTAATGTGCCCACCCTGCTTTTCCTTAGTCACCTTCAGTGACACGGAATTCCCTAACTTGGGAAGTATTCCATCTCGTTGGGTAGTTGCAGCATTGGGAAGGTTTTCCTTCCCTAGTGCTGAAATCTGTCTGCCTATAGCTTCTGCCAGTTGCTTCTAGATCGACTTTCTGAAGCCCTATGCAGCAGCTGGCATTTAGCTTGGCATGGAGCATTCTTCACCCCTCTTCCTTCAGTGACTCCTCACAAAGGCATCTTCCTACCTCCTTCCCCCCCATTTTACAGATGGGAAAACTAATGCCTAGAGAATTTAAGTAATTTGCTCAAGGACGCAGAGCTGGGATCTCCTGTGTCGGAATTCCTTGTTCTTTCTGCAATGTTGCCTTGTCTCCTGCCAGGGAGAAGGTCTGACCTGATTTTCTCTTCCCTCTTATCTCCCCAAACAATATAATTCATTTCCAAAGAGTCACCCACCACTTCTATATTGTTACTCCTCTGGTTCCCCTCAAAAGGAGTTATTTTATTCTTTCCCCTCGACCTGCCTCTGGATCGCTGTTTTCTAACCCTGTCAGCAAAAATCCTCAGCTCTCCCTTCTCCCTCTGAGGCTTTGCTACCCCCAGCAGCCAGCTCATTCAGACTGTGACCAAGCTTTGCCATTGTGCTTCCCTTCTGCTTCCTTGGCTGTGGGAGCGGATTGGTGCGGCTCGCTCACGCAACCTGTTATGGGGCCCGTGATCGAAAACAAAGGCAGATCAGGGCCGTAGCTGGGTCACCCAGGATCTCTGCCAAGCCCTGGAGATTGAAGACACGTTCTTACGTCAGGGACAGGCTAGGAACATGGCCTTGGATATGAGTAGGAGATTAGAGTGAGTGCTGGTGCCAGGCCGCCCCACCGTCCCAGCCCCACTGTGAAGGAATGGGGGCCGGCAGGAGCAGGGCAGAGAGCGGCGTCCGGCTGCTTGGCTGGAGGGTTAACGTGACTTACTTTTCTGGGCACCTGTGCCTTTGAGGTCTGGGGAGGGGAGAAAAGCCCTTGATGCCTGGAGTCTCTAGATAGAAGAGGATCATGGAGAATCCTGGCTGCCCAAGGGATTTTGAAAAGGCACTGCCAACATTTCAATCCTTGGGCACAGAGTAGAAGTGGCTTTTATGAACCCCACTGGGACAATTGAGAGGCAATGAGTGGGACCAGAAATAATGAGTAGAAGTGGCAGAGAAGCAGATTCGGAGGGAAAATGATTCCCAGGTGAAGGCCTAGTGGAAGCTGACTATGAGTGGGCTGTGGCAGCACCATTTTCAAAGTCAGCAAACCATAGCTCTCATCCTGGTTCTGAGTATGTGGATATTCTGACATACTGTCATCTGAACCAATGGGAAGTGGAGGATGCCACTGACGGCAGATGATATGATGACAAGTTGGAAAGCTGTAGAGGGGCTGGGCAAGGGCAAACACTGATGCCCCCCGTCTGAGGCTAGGCCATTACCACTGTCCGTCTGGGCAGTTCCAGCACCGAGCTCACCTTCCTGCCCTTGAGCCTTTCACTCGGCCATCTGACCGCCACCCCCCCACAGGGCTGGATTACGTCACACTCCTACATTCCCCATTGCATTCAGAATAAGATCAAAGTTCCCCAGAATCAAGCTGTCCACCACGCAAGCACGAGTCAGCACGGTCTGCTCTGTCGTGTCCCGCCACATGACTCAGACACCCTGCGATTAAATCACATCAAACCAGTGATTTGGCCCTGAACATGCCAAGCCCTCCCATGCCTTTGTGAGTTTCTTCCTGTTATTTTCTCTCCTTGCGTCTTTGCTTGTTAAATTCCTATTCATTAGCTGAGCCTCTGCTCTGAAACCTTTTCTGGTGGTTTTCGTCAGGAGGAGCTCTGCCCTCGTGCTCCCGCTCTACGCATATACCTCTTAGAACATTTAATCCAGCCTGCTGAATATTGTGGTTAGCTGTTTTAGCATAACTTTTCCAGGTCACGGAAAGGGAAGACTGTAACCCACTGGTCAGTTTATCTCTGGGGGTGGGGGGTCCCAACAGAGGGCCTTGCACATAGTAGGTACCCACTGTTAGGAATGACAGGTAGGTATTGATGCATTGACGGTCCACCAATACCCTGGAGCGGCAGTGGGAGAGAGGCTAGTGCTCGGCAACTCCCACACCTCCTCCTCTCCATGGGCACGGGTAGCCAGTCTGCTGCTCCACGCACATGCTAGGAAGATGTGAGCAGAAGTGCCGAGGGCCACTTCCACTACCCCGACAGTGTCCCCCGTAGGAGCCTCTCTGTCTTGCTGTGACTTGAATGTAGGCAGCCCCAAGGGTCTGGAAATGCCTGTTCTGAATAGGAAAGTAAAGCCCCCAGATGGGAGGCCCCGGGGCCCCTGAAGGACTCCTGTCACAGGGTCTCACCTGCCCACCCACCCCTCAGTGGTGCTGCCCCATGGGAGAAATAAATGTTGATGGTGTGCAGTCCAGAAAATCTGATGGTTGGGGCATGTGTGTGTGAGTGGTCGGAAGGCAGAGGCAGCATGGAGCCACCTTAGAGACCCAAGCCGCCTCCGAGCTACATGCTCATGTCTTTCTACCTTCTTTTATTTGGATGTGCAAAGTTTTTAAGCAGCTCCACGGGGGTGGGTTTGCATCTGGAGTTACATGGTCCAGGTTGACTCTCGGCCTCCCTCCGTGCCAGCTGGGTGACCTCACATCTCTAGATTTCCTCAGCTACGCAGTGGTGGCAAGAGAGTCCCTACTTCATAGTATAAAGTTAAAACATTCAAAGTTAAAAGAGATACTAACAGTTAAACATCCAACTGCACTCGAGGGTTTTTCTTTAATGATTATGCAATTGTGAACAACTATATTATTATTGCTGTTAGAGGAATAGAGACTCTGGCCTGGCCTGAATACATAGAGTGGGAGGGAGTGTCTGTCTTCCCTGTGTGTGGGACAATGGCTTGAGAATAAACTTTATCTGGGGGGCATCCTTAATCACTGTTGGGGTGATGTGTCTGCCAATCCCCACCCCCCAAGTCATTTTCATCTATGGCGTTATTTGAGGCAGGTTTTTCTCCCTTCCGCTGTCACTAACTCTACATTTGAGAAATTGATATTTGGGTCCCACTAACAGGACCTGCTGTTTGTCCCATCATATTTCATTTGATTAGACTCAGCGCCTGCTTTCAGCCTGTCAAGATCATGTTAAATATTGGATCTGTCATTCAATTGTCCCTATTGTCTTCCCGTGATTGGAAAATTTCGTAAATTTTCCCCTCCTACAATATGCCTTTTGAAACCCTCGGATGCCACGGCCGCTATTTGGTAAAATCACTCCCACAGCGGTGAATCTTTCTCAGTCTACTGTTTGTTCATTCTTCATTCATTAATCCACTTATTCATCCACCTCTCAGCAAACTTGTTCTGTAGACGGCAAAACAGTAAATATCTTACACTTTGTGAGCTGTATAGTCTTTGTGGCAGCTACTAAACTCTGTTGTTATAACAACACAGCCATCGACAATATGCAGACTGTGTGTGCTGCAGTGTCCCAGTAAAACAATTGAAGAAATATATATTTTTTAAATGAATTTTAAAAAGTTTTACAAGACGGGCTTTGAGCTGGATTTGGGCTGTGGGCCATAGTTAGCCGAGCCCTGATCTAGTTATTACTCTTCGCATTTCCGCAGGAGTTGAATGTTCAATAACCATTATTCCTGGTGGGGAGAACTCTGCAGAAGAGGCAAGTGTGGGAGCTGAGATGACTCGTGAGAATCACGGGTGGGCACCTCGGTTCTGCTCGTCCTACTAGGTCCTCTGTTCACCCACAGAGGGATGTCTTTCCTCACCAATGTCCATCCAGTGAGAAAGGAAGACCAAGGCCACCCTGAGTCAGGATTCTCCTTCTGTGGCAGCCAAACTCCTGGCCCTGGTGGCAAGAACTCCATGTGACCCCCATGGGCTCCCGGACACAGATGCTTCCAGAGAGCTCCAAGACCATGTCAGGAGGGCCACTGCCTACGAGGACCATGTGGCTGGAGGCATAGCTCTCAGGGGTGGAAAAGGCCCAATCAAAATGACTTAGATTCCAATTTCTGACTCTAGGCCAGCCTTGCTTATCTTTCTATGGTGGAGGATCCCAACTGTTTTATTATTTGGTGCTTGGACTTCATTTTCTGTCCAAGCATATTGTTAACCAGCCCCTCCCCACTCCTCATAAACATTATGTCCATGACTCCATTCTGGCCATCTGACTTTGACTCATTTTTCCGTAAGTTCATCTCTCCTTTTCATGGGCATCTATTTGTCCCTCTTGTGTCATGCCTGGAGGGCTCCTGGGTGCTGTGCCCTCCCTGTCCTCCCTATCCTCTGCCTTTCCAGCCGCCCTAATTCAGGTTAATTGACAGAGGGGTGTATGCATGAGTGCTGGGATGGGAGGGAGGAAATGAAATAAATGCATGAAAGGGAATATTGAACATCTAATGTATTGTAATTACCAAATGATCCTATCTTGCCTGTGATGGGTCCCAGTGGGATTTATTGCCATATTCACAGTGGTTTTCCCCCTGCATTACTTAATGAATAATGTCTGACTTAATAACCCACCAAAAAAATCCAGTAACAACACAACTCCCTTCACTGTAATTATTATTTTTTCCTAATGCAGTGGTTTTTATATAAATACTGATGTCTCTTTACTAGGCTCTTGTATAACTATGTGCTTAAATAATTGGCCCTATTAAATCACCATCAATAGTAGCATGCCATCTGTTGGTGTTTTACTGAGGTCCTGCCTCTGTATGGGCGTGGGTTTTCAGGCTGTCTTAGGGCCCTGCCCATCCCGGCCTCGCCATCCATCGCCCCTCTGCTTCCCATCCCACCCCATACCTGGAACTGATGGCATCAGAGGAGCAGGAAGAGGGCCTCAGCTGTGCAAACACAGTGCTTCTGTTTATTTTGGGAGCCTCCGAAATATTTGTTGAGAGTTATTCGAGCAGAAAGGCTGAATGGAGATCATTGCAATGTGTCAAATTAAGGAGTGCTTAATGCCTGCCTAATCTCTTGGTAATTACTGTTGTGGCAGTGGAAGGCTTCAGAGCCTGGTAAGAAAGCTAATGATCGTGAGAGACAGGAGGCTGCCCAGGCGCCCGTGGCATCGCTGCTCGGCACAATTAGAGGCCCCACTTCGATGTGGGAGACGGAGCCTCTGTCACTTGAAGAGAGAGAGGACTGGCCTTTGGAGGGGAGGGGTCAGACTGAAGTGTCGGCCCAGGTCACTGGACAGGGACTCCTTCAGCTGGGTGTCACTTCCTAATGGTGTTCTAAAACGTGACGGTCGTGTGTGTGTGCGTGTGTGTGTGCGTGTGTGCGTGAGTGTGTGTGTGTGTGTGCGTGTGTGTGTGTGTGTGCCTGTGTGCCCCCATGCTGATGCTGTGTGAGGAAGGGGTCTGACCTCAGGATGTTTGGGGAAGACAGAAGAACAGGCAGCAGGCTTTCTTCTAATTTTCCTATCTTTGTCTATCTTCGTGTCAGCCTGTCTCTCCTCTTTCTCTGATTCTGTTTGGCCTAATTTTCTTTCTTTCCGAATCTCAGCTCTCTCTGTATCTCCTGTTCTTTGCCTGCCTTTTCCAGCTCTCTCTCGTCTCTCTCTCTCTCTTTGGCTGATCTGTTTAACTGGCATTTATCTCACTCAATCACAAATTTTTATAGGAGCAGAAAATAGTGTGGGAATAGGGAAGGAAGAAGAAAATAAAACCCTTAACAATACCTCCAGCTCTGCCTAAAAAGGATGGAGAAAAATGAGAATTTAAAAGAGCCCAACAGTTAAAGTCACCTAGAAACTGGTTGGAAAAAAAAAGAAGCCTCTGGCATATGGATCTGTGGTGGAAAATTGAGTGTCAGAAATCAGTGGCTGTCCATGGGAATGCTTTAGTCATATAAATTCCTAACAAGAAGCATGGAACCCAGTTCAAGCTTCGCTCTGAGTTTCAGTGATCTGAGAGTGGCCCTCCACTGGGGGTCAGCCAGCGTGGGTTCTTGTCCAGGCTTATCACCCACTAGTCCTGGGACTTCGAAGAAGCCATTTTCCTCATTTGTCAAATGGGGAGGTACCTAGCTGCCAGGGGCGGCAGAAGGATCAAAGGAAACAAGTGAGAGGGCTCAGAAGGAAGAAAACACTGTAAATCAGTCAATCAAACAAGCAAGCCAGCCGTCAACAGAGATCAACGTGCCATTCACAGATAATTGGAGGCTCTCAACTGGGGCAGGAACTGTGGCTGGTGGGGGTGCTGCCCCTTTAGAACAGAGTTGCCTGGAGGGGATAGAACTCTGCCTTGCTCGGTATTTGCCCTCCATGCCTGGGATCCCAGAGGCCGGCACTCCCAGGGGCTCAGGTTGGGAGGCCCCTAGCTTGAGGAGAGAGGATGGTGGAAGGTAAATGTGGATTTCAGAAGCAATGTGGAAGAGACCAGAGCAAGGCATCCCTTCTGAATGATCTTGACTGTCATGCCAGGAGAGGGCAGGAAGGTCAGGTACCCGTCACTGCACGTAGCATATGGGAGGAAATCCTGAGGGCAGCCTCTGGTTATCGAGAATCTCCATCCTGTCTGAGAGGAGGAAGGCTAGACACAGCGCTCTCGGGGTGGGGAGGGGGTGACCAAGACCCTAAGACATGAAAGATGCCCAGTCAAGGAAGGAGCGCAGCTTCCACTGAGGACAAAGTTCTGGACAATCGGGTGCAGATGGGCCCTTTGAGGGCTGCCCGACCCCTCACGTCAGGAGGAGGAGCTGAAGTCCAGGGAGCAGAAAGCTTTGGTCTACAGCTACCTGGCTTCTCCCTCCGAGGAGCTTGGTGCCATGGGCCTCTCACTGGTTGGAAGAGCTGTGCACTGATAGTGGGCTTCGTCACATATCCCAAGAATCAGCCGAGAGTGTGTAGCTGTTCTGAAGGACCATTCTCTTTGCAGAAGTCGTCTGAACATTGGCTCCAGGACCTGATAAGAGGGAAAACAGTCAAGTCAGCAGTCTTGTCACTTCAGAGCTTCTCTGAAGGGTGGAGTTTAAGCGGTCAGAAATTCACTCTTCCAGAGAAGATACAGAGAGGCCTGCTGGGTCCTCTATCTTTTCCTTCTGCCACAGGCAATTGGCCGGGCCAGTGACATGTCCTGGTGACAAGACAGTCACAAGGCACTGACCTGGAGGCCCCACCCTGCCGGGAAAGCCTGTTCTCGTTAGCAGTGTGGGGGCTGGGGGAGGTGAGGGGCAGAGGGAACCCCAGGTCTGTAGCAGAGATGTTGGAAAAGGCCTGGGAATAGTGCAGGTGTTGGGTGGAGGGAGGAGGCTGGAAGGGCAAGTCTGAGCTGGAGGAAGGGGAGAGAGGCCAGCCTAGACTGGCCAGTTCCAGTCACAGAGCTCAGCAAGCAAACGGTTCATCATTAACTGTCAAACCACGGTTTAATCAGCTCTGCTCCTCAGTGGAAGATAGATTTAATATCAGGGCACATTTTCAGAGCCATTAGTTTAATTATGACAGGTGTCTGCAAACTGGACAACTCTGCTTTCAGACCTGAGTGACAGCATTTAATTCTTCAGGTCCATCGGGACCTTGGGGTGCTTTAACTAAAATGAGCCTCCATTAAAAGTCTAAGTGTTTTCTCCCCCACCCCCCCATTTCTTTTCACCCTCCTCCTCCCTTTTTATACCACTGTACATGTCAAAAGAAGGAAATGGATAGAAAATTGAGCTTCAGTAGAAGAGGAAATAATTTACCATGCACATTAGAACTCATCTCACTGGGGCTTCTAGCAGCCAAGCTCTGGAGTCAGGGGAATGCCATTATCATTTCGCCTAGAACATGTCCCTGAACATTTAGCACCATGTCTACAGTAACTGTCTGCTGGGGTTTTGTTTTGCTTTTTGGCAGAGCCTGCTGGGCGCCTCACTGGCTCAAGCGAGCGTGAATATGACTGTGCTCACTGTATGGGCAGAGGCTGTGGGGAGGCCCTGGGCAGCGATGGCTGGGAGGGGGGGACTCAGGGGTCCAAAGCACCCATTTCTCCACCTCTAGCCTGGCTCTCTGGTGCATCTTCTGGGCTACCACCTTTTAGGATTTTCCTCTCCTCAGATGGTCCCATGTGCCCCCATATCCCTTTTGCTTGACTAGCTGGCCCCCTGGCCGGGTGACCTGGCAGGGCACTTGGGCTCTCTGAGACTTCTACCCCCATGTGCAAATGGTGGGCAGAGGGTTGTAGTACTTTTCAAACTTCTCTTGCTTAAACAGAAGGACACTTAAAAGATGAGACCTTAGGGGTCGCAGAGGTAAGGTGAATACAGTAGAATTCTCTGGTGGAAACAGGGCTTGCTGGCTGCCCTCTCCTCTGCCTCAGAAGCTCCTAGGACCCTCACGAACCCAGGCCCCAGAGCACCTGCTTGGAGCCAGAGACCCAAACCCCTTGAGGACCTGCCAGCTTAGCTGTGTGCGACTTCTGAAGCCCTTATCCAAGGGTCCAGATCTGTGGAGGAGAAGCAAGCAGGAGCGGTTGTCACTATGCGGCAGTTAAGGCACCCGGCAGGGGTGTGAGGACCACTGGCTAGAGCCGAGGGTATGTTTTGTTTCTCTCTGGTTAGTTTACACCTGAGATTAGGCTGGGGAGCGCTCTATCTTACCTTGTCCTCTCGTGTTCTCTGCCAGATTCTCCTTGCTGTCCCTTTTCTGCAAAGGGTGGGGAGGCAAGACAGAAGTGTGTGGCCCACCCTCATGCCTGCCTGCAGGGCCAGGGACAGGGGAGCCCCGCCTGATGGCTGTCATGTCCTGCAGGACTGCCAAGCTGGGTTCTCCCCTGGTGTACGGTGGACCCTGCTGCGTGGCCAGGTTCCTGAGAAACAGAGAGAGAGAGAGAGAGAGAGAGAGGGCCCTGAGCAAAGGAGGCAGGGGGCCTTCCCAAGTTTTTCACTCACCTCTTTCCTTGGCCAGCCCCCCGAGGGAGCTCCCACCAGACCACTGCCCAGCTGTCTGCTTCTTTTCCCTTCACCAGATGGAGGTAAGAATCCTGCCTGATGGTCCTGAGATTTTTTTAAACTACTCCTTTCCAGATGGACACCACCATCAACCTCGAGACCAGCAGAAGCAAATATACCTCCAGAAGAACTTGGTCTGAGCTTCTCAGGGCCAGCCCTTCGCCGGGCAGCTGCTGACGCCACCCTGGGGGCTTTCGAATATGTGAGGTCCTCTGATTTTGCTCCCTTATAAAAGAGACTTTGTGTGAAGGCAGGATGAGAGGAAGAATAGTGAGAGCAAAGGGTTTGGTGGAATCATGTGTGACGAGACCTTACCTCTCTGATCAAATCCTAGCCCACGTGTCCAGCTGCTGCTGAAGGGAGGCAGTGTCTGTGAAGGTCCTCTCTCTGGGAGGGGGCAGCCATTCTGTGCTCATTTGCCCACTGGTTCATTCACTCAGTCACAAACTCAATTATCAAACATGGAAAGGAGACACTGGCTGGTCCATCGTGGGAGGAGGGGACCCTCTGTCACTGACATATTATCAGAAGGGAGGGAGGTCCTGGGACAGTGTTGGTCTGTTGATTCAAGAAACCCTGGCTTTCCATCTGAAGAGGCGGTTCCGCCTGGTCATTGAGAACCCCTTCACCAGAAGCAGAGACCGCTGGCCTGGCTGAATCCCATTCCACCTTCTTTTACAAAGGGCCCACGGACATTTTTCCTTTTGAACCTGGAGAATACAATCTTTCATTTCAACCTTTGTAAATACAGCAGGAGCTGCCCATTTGAGACTCGACGTGGTAGTTGGTGGTATTTATGGATACAGCAGGCGCTCTGGAAACAAGGATAGAGTATAATTACCTCAGGTGCCTCCTTGCTGGGATCTCTTGCTGTGAAATGCCCTACTGCCCACTTCTGCCCTTCATAAAACCCCCCACCACCTGGTGCACACAGAGTCTTCTTTCTTCCCCACTTAGCACTGGCCATCTCCATGCTGTTGAGCATTTCCTTACAGTCTGTGTAGAGCTCCGATTACTCTTTATGCTGTGCCCTTCCTTGAATAGACTGTACATCCTGCAAGACTAGGGTGACAGCTTACTCTCCCCCTGCCTTCCCCAGCCAGTGGGGCCCCAGGTGCTTAAGCGCAGAGATATACCTGTTCAACCGAACTGACTCTCTTTAGAAATCTTCTTTCAGGGAGTGTTGCTTATACAAATCACTTCCAAATGTTCTCTTGCAGACACATTGCTTGCAAGCTCAAGTTTAAAATGTTCTAGCTACAATCAGTCTTAAAAGAGGTGGGTGCCAGCAGGATGCAATCAGCAGTAGCGTCCACATCACTGAACAGTCGAATATTTTGGGATATGCAGACTTAACATTTCCTTCTGTCCTCACTGCCCCAAAAAGAGGCTTCTGGAAACTTCCAGCAGAGAGCTTCTAGTTCCATAAATCTTCTAGACATTGTGGAATGGAACTCATGGTTCCAAGGCCTTTGATGAATATTAAAAAACCATCTTTGCATGCCTCTCAGGTCCTATGTGACGAAAACCCCAAAAGCCATTGCATATCTCCTTTTCATTGCAGGCTTCTGGTCTTAAGGGGAAGTAGTTGCATCTGCTTGTTTTTATCTATAGACCCTGTTGAGAGGACGAAGTAGTGAGTTTGTGTGTTAGACAACCACACAAAATACAGAATCCATATAACATATTATGCATATCAGCTCCAACTCCAGGACAGGAAAAGCTGGCTTTTGTAGAAAGTATAAGTTGCCACAGAACAGGAGCTGCAACTCAAGAGCTGACAAACAATGTGGGGTCACGATGACTATTTATTTATTTTTTTCTTTGATAGCAAATATCCATAGCTTCGACATTGCAGCATTGTATCGTAATACTTCCAAATCACTTTACCTTCCAATTACGACAGATGCAATAATATTCAATAACGGGGTTTTATTTTTTTTCTCTAACAAAGGAGAGAAAAATAAGCAGATTTTTAAAAATGCATGGAGTAATTAGTGACTAATTAGCTGAAATGATGATGGCCCGTTTTCCTCACCGAAATAGCAGTGAGTTGTTTGAAAGAAATGCAGAGTGTAGACCGCTCAAAGCATTTCAGGTTCTCAATTTGTCCAGACCTAATCAGTTTGGGGTCATACTGTATCATGATTCATCTGAAAATGGTTAAATATTTATCCAGGTTTTCTTGGCTTTTATTTTTCAGGGGTCAAACCTCAGGTCTTTATCATTTCTGGGTTGCTGGTACAGCCAGAACAAAATCTGGGTTTTTCTCACTCAGATGTAGAAGTTGGGGACACAGCCCTGCCTGAGTACTATGTGACCCTGTGTGGCACATTAGCCCCAAAAGATGACCCGAGATAAATAATTTTTGACCTGTGGACAAATAATTTTGGAAAGTACGGTGCCATTTGCCTCTTGAGTATTATCAGTACACATAATTCATTAAAGCATTGCAGGTCTGTTTTATTTTGTTTAACCCAGTGTTTCCCAATCTTAATTGACCTAGAAGACTTTTTTGTGACTTCGTGCTCTCTAACAGAAGCACAGCTAATTAACGTCTTGAGAGCCTTACCATTTTGTGGTTTATGTATACACATTTGATGTTTCCACCAGTCTCCAAAGCTACACTAATTGGCCATCCTTCTAATTTGTTATATCCTCTTCTTCCACTCTTGAACTCCTAGGTCAGAGGCCCCATCCTCCTAGAAATTCGTTCTTCAAATTGCTGGCAACACCAGCCTTTCCCTGCCTACCATCCCTTGAGTGTATTGATTTTTCCCAGCAAATGTGGTACAGCATCTTGGGTCTGAGAGTCAGGGATCAAGCTTGCGCATTGGAGTCAAAACTTTGTAGAACTTTCTTCCTACAGTTGAATTAATCTACAAAGTGATGGTGACTTTTGAGAGCCAAATGGGGCCTATTCATCAATAATCTGAGATTAAAAAAAACTGTGCTTTGAATAATTGAGAATACCATGGAGCGGTGGAACAAACATGGGCAGCAGACTGGCCTGGGTTTGGTACCGATTCTGCTCAGTGGTACCGTCAGAGCCTCCGCACACGGCCTGGTGGTCTCTGGGGCTGGGCTCACCGTGCAGTCCAAGCTCTCAGCATCTGACCCTGAAAATCACACTGGGTCCTCTTGCCCGTCCCTCTTTTCTTGTCATGTGGGGCTCCATTTGCTGTAGCAGAACGGAAGCCACATCTGGAACCCAAAATATAAGGGAGTTTGGGAAATGTAGATTTTCCTTCAGCTCTGCCACCTGGGCAGCTGGAGGAGGACACAAGGAAGGGGTTGGAAAGGGCACTGAGATAGACAGTGGACGCAAACCTCCTCGTCCTTAATGGTCTTCCGCTGGTGATTTTATGCCATCCTGTGATCCCTTCTCCAAACCTGACCCTTCTTGTGGACCCAGGAAGGCTCTAAGGCTCTTCCCAGTTCTTTCTATTTCCTTCTAGAACCGACATTTATCTTTCCATGCAGAGATGTTGCCCTGACACCATTTCCTCCATTCTTGCTTTCTGTGATTTACAAGAAAACTTTATTCCTTTGACACATAAAGGAAAACCTCTAGCATTAAACAAACAAAGGAAAATGATTCCAAGACTCAACAAAGCAAGGATTTCAAGAAAAAAAAACACATCTCACTGAGGGCTTACAAGAACACACAACTCCTTTGAAACCGAAGATAGGCCTTGCTGTCTACAGCCTGATGTGGTTTGGTGGGTAGAAAGGTGTGGCAGACACTGACCAGAAAGGCTGTAGCGTTTTTGGTCATCCGTGGCTCACAGGAAGACCCCTTTCCAGCCTTGTCTGAAGGCAGGGAGCATGCATGTGACGGGGCTCTGGCAGGCAGAACGCACATGAAAATGTGCACTTCTTCCTTCAGACCGGGTGGTGCTTTACCCCAGCTTGCTTTCCTCAGTCGTTGGCTGGCTGAATGCAAAGCCCCCAGAGGGGACTTTGGGGAGGCCCTACAAGATGGCAGGAACATAAAATGGAAGGCACTGGACCCCCTAAATAACCGCAAAGGCGACTTTCCCCTGAACTCCTAATTGGACCGTAGTGCGAATGAAAAAAATCAGTATTTGTCAAGCTGCTGAGATTTTTGAGTTGCTATGATATCAGCAACTGTAACTACCCTGAGTACACAAGATGTATTGTGCAACATGGGCTATCTGTGCAACAGCTGGAAAGGTCTAGCATAGTGCAGGTAAAAGGCGGGCACTCAATAAACATTAATTCCTCTAAGTCTGTACAAGACTTAAATCAACGACAAGAACTGGCCACCAAAAGGGTGTCCTAATCAAAAGGTATCTAATCATACATGATTCTTTGAAGTTAGGGAGATTGGATAGGATCAAGGAGACAAAATGAGCACCTGCAGGTGCCTCCACAGACACATTATCTCACCTTGTTGTGCGCATGGTCCTATGAGGTCGGTGTGGTTATTACCTCCTATGGTCGAGGTCTGGAGAATTTCAGCCAAGTGTCCAAGGTTCTACAGCCCGCAGTGATAAAGCTGGGATTCAGATCTGGGCCTTTCCATTCCAAAGCCTGTGTGTGTAGTAGTCTCCGTATTTTGTGTCACCAAGGATTCTAGGCTGGTTTGGCTTCCTACAATATGTTAATCCCTGGAGGCCAGAGATGTGTTCTTTAAGGGTTTCTGAAGTGACTAGTACAGTGCTTGGTAGAGACCTCAAAAAAATGTCGACTTATTGATTGCTATGCGTGAACTCTTTCACGTCTGAATCCAGTACAACCTGGGTTGTCTCAGAGTGAACAGGCAACGATCCTTGTTCCCAGACGTAAGCAGACTGTTTCTACTAAGTGGCTAACGTGGCGTCTCAGAGCACTGAGCACTGAACAGGCTTTGAGAAGCATCCAGAAGAAAGACTCAGAGGGCTGGTTCCCTATCGCCGGAGCCTGTTAAAGCCGTGGTTCTTTAGGTCAAGTTTCTGGTTTTAGAGTTTCTTATTGAAGCCAAATTTCCATCATCATTCTTCTTTTGGTATTAAAAATTTTTTTTTCGAAAGTAAAATATATTTCATTGTAGACAAGTGAAAGGAGAAACACTCATAGTGTCTTCACATAGAAATAATAATTATTCACATTTTGGTGTATGTCCGTATTGCTCTTCTGATGTATATGTATATAATCCAGTTATTCTTATGCTGAATAAACACTCTCCCTTTCCATATCATATCCCTTGCATGTTTCCATGTTATTAAATGTTCTTGAAAAATATTGCAATGATGGATTAATGATCCATCTCAAGCACTTAATGTACTTTATTTAAGCAGTCCCTTACTTGGGGAATTTAAGTAGCTAAATTAATATTAATAATGCTATGTTAATATAAATAATGCTAGGATGAAGTCATTGCATATATATCACTGTACCCTCATCTGAGTGCCTTAAGAGACTGTTAAAAATATCTATACCCAGAATAAGTTATAAATAGTTTGAGCTCTTTACATATTAGCAAAGCTTTTAATAAGCATATGAACACACACTTCCACTAGCAGTATATAAAATATCCATTTTACCATATCCTCATCATTCATTCATTAGTATGAATTTATAGAACTTCTGAAACTAGGTTATCATGGATCTTTTGTCTGGCATACACAGGTCTTAGAGGAGCCTATAATTTTATGCCAAATTTGGTATGTATGCACATTTTTCTGAAAAGAGGGCTCTTGAATGTTTAAGAATAAAATTTTTCTTGTGCATTTATTTAATTTTTCATGTCTTAGGTAGTAAAGGAGGTTGACCATTTCTTCATACATGTATCAGCTCTTTGTCATTCTATTCCTGAGAATCGTCTTTTCATGTTCTTGTTCATATTCCACTGGAGTATTTATCTTTGTCTTTTTTGATTTCTGAGAGACTTTTACATATGAAGGATGTTACTCCTTAGTATGACATTTCTGTGTGACACTTATTTTCCTAGCTAGGTGGATTTTCACAAAGAGGGAGCTGAAATTATTAGGGAGTCAGTGCTTTTCAGTGTTTCCTGTGTTAACCCATCCACCCTTTCTACATTTAGGAAGGCCTTTCCCAGTTAGAGTTCAGTACAATACATGTCTAAAGTTTCTTTAGTGTTTTATGGTTTGCCAACTATTTAATCCATCTAAAATTTAATATATTATTAATTCATTTATTCATTTCTTCTTCTAACAAATATTTACTGTGCCCTAATTATGTGTCAGGCACTAAATGTGAAGTGGGAATTTAATTTGATACTTTTCTGGACTCATTTTCCTCCATTACCACTTGTTGTGTTTTCTACTGTTTCCTTTATTACATTTTATTAATTTATATTAAACTTAGTAAATATTAAATTGTTACTACCAGTATTTTATGCCATTTATGTTTGCTTATATATCATACATTTTTATTAAATATTAAATAAAAATTTTAATTGTTACACTAAATGGATATATTTGTTACTTTTAATAGTAAATACATTTAATCATCATTAAACATACATGGTATTTTGGTACAATCTTTTTTATTTCATAAATCTTTCTTTGTTTTTTTTCTACTGATTCCACACCCTTCAGAGGACTGTAGCTTTAGGACTTATTTTAATATTTGACAGGCTGGCTTCTTCTCATTGCTGTTCCACAAAATTCTTTTAATTCCATTTTAAATGGTTTATTTTTTCCAATGAACTTCAGAATCATTTTTTCAAGAAAATTGGTATGATGTTTAGCAGTTTTAGTATGAAAATCCTTTTGTCTTTACTTATTTGTCTTTATGGTTTATCCTCTTTGCCCGTCATGGGATGATACAGATGTGTGCACATCCTAACAGCTCACATCAGCTTAAGATTTCTAATCATTTCCACTGGTGTTTCTAACAGATTTTTGTTGTGGCTGCTGTTTTAATTTGCATAGTCTGATGCTTTTTCACTTGTGATACACAATTTCCTGACTGTTCATTAATTCATTAGGTATTTTAAATTGGGTCTCTTGATCTCAGTTTTCTGTTCCAGATGGTGCATAGCTCCTGGTCTGTTTTCCCCTGACATCTGCAAACACTCAAATCAGGGTAACTGTGTTGTAGGCCAGGCAACTTCCCATCCCACCCTCAAGTTCCCACGTATTCTTGAAACAGATCCTCTGTAACCAAAGGCAAGTGTTTTCACCGAGCTCGCCCGGAACTCTTTGAGTGATGCAAAATTAAGTAGATTTTGTTACTCAGATCAATTTGAGAGTCTTTCCCCTTAA
The DNA here is from genome assembly GCA_029783875.1 of Phataginus tricuspis. Taxonomy (NCBI): domain Eukaryota; kingdom Metazoa; phylum Chordata; class Mammalia; order Pholidota; family Manidae; genus Phataginus; species Phataginus tricuspis. The sequence goes on from JAQQAC010008525.1 coordinate 6,371,429, forward strand.
ACCAGATAACTTTTCATTTTCATAATCAGAGTTTTTACTCATTCTATTATCTACTATACTGCTCTGAGGGTTCGTAATGCTTTTCTTTTCATTTTGATGTGGTAGTTTATCCTTCTTGTGTTATCTAGTTTCGTGCTTTTAGACTTGTCCTGCTTCGCTGATTCCTTTCTTTGTTCTCTTTTGCTCTACAAATCGTGTTTAAGTCCTCCTACCCTTCCTCCTCCTCCTCCTCCTCCTCCTCCTCCTCCTCCTCTATGATTTGGAAGCCTTTCTCAGCAGAAGGCAAAAGCACTCTCTAATACCCACTGGGTCTGCTGTGGATCTTGATTCTAGGAGTGAAAGTGGCAAGCATGTTTTGAGAGAAGTCAGATCATGGCGTTTATCGCCACTTCTCCCAAATTTCTCGGACCTCTCACAAGTGCCTAAAATTAGAGGAGGGATCCTCAATAAGGTGTCTCCGTTGTGATCTGCTTCACGAGGGGCGGGGTTCTCATCTGCATAGCTGCCTGCATTTGATGCCCGGGAGAAAGCAGGAAAGCAGCAGGGCAGGGTCATCCTTAATATGCCCAGAGAGCACAGGAGGGGCACCTGCTTCTTAGGGATGAGACAAACTTGTACAGTGAGAGGCAGACCTTCCCTCAAGGGAGCCAAACTGTCCAGGTGGATGGGGAAGAGAGCGTGCGCACGTAATCTAATTTGTAAGGAGATAATTTGGGGGATTTTTATAGGATAACCTTTAAAATAAGTTACTGTAAATAGAAGTTTCCACTCCTCACTGTTTGCAAACTTCTTTGGGCAAATAATTCTGCTAGATTGCTTACCTTATCTTTATACAGCTCTCTGTGAATTCTGAGGTTAGGCGAGTTCTTTGTCTGTAGGTTACTCACACTGTGGTTTTGTGAACACAATCTTTGATAGTGTTTTTTTTTTTTTTGGTTTAATCAAGTACACACTTTTTTTTGGTTTAATCAGGTACACACTTAACCTTACAGCTTTCTAGTGATTAAAGTGATTAAAGATTGAGAGTATCTTCAGACCCTCCTACTGTAATAGGAAGTTAATTCTTTATTTCCCTCAGCCCCTCCCACGTTCCCATGTTTGTTTTTTGTTGCTAGTCATAGAAACCTATGTCAATAATAGCTTTTGCATATTCCATAAACCAGATTTGGAACAACTGTGTTTATCCTATGTAATAGTTTTAAGAGTTACCTCTGAGTCTCTTGGGCTATAATTTTCCATCAATTCTCTACTGGTTGAGCTTAATTTTCAAGTAGTTTTTTCAAACTACTTACGTGATAGATCCTCTAAGTAAGGGCAAATATTTTGCCTTTTTGTAGCACCTGAATTGAATAGAGGACTCTTGATCTACAAACCATTTTCCTTAAAATTGGGATCATTCCTCTATTTTTTGTTTCTTTCATACCTGGAAGGAAAAGTCTGAGGCCAACCTATGCCACCCCCTTTCCCCCCATACCTGCCCTGGAATTTCTACAGGAACTTTTCTCCTTGAAATTCACCTTCTATACAGAACTCTTCCACTTCTGAAGTCAGGGAGCTCTTCTTCTCTGTAGACGCTGACTGTCAGATCCACTTTGCATTCAGTTGTTGGCATTCATTCTTTTCCTATTATTTTGATTTTCCTTTCTTTCCCCAGAACACACCCGCAGACTGGTTCCCTCTTCTCTTTTTTTCTTTGCTACCAGTTTCTCTTACTCTCATCTTCTTTTCCCTTTGCATTTTGGATGCATTTCTCCAGTTTAGTCTCGATGTCATTGTTTCCGTTCTCTGCAATGCTCCTTCTGCGCCAAATGGGCTCTGTTGTGCATTAGCATAGCTCCTTGTTGAAATGTGTTTTCTGTTTCCTTATGTTTATCATTTTCCTGGGCACCCGCATCTGTCTGTCTGTCTGTTCTCATTGTGGCTTGCTGGTTCTGTCTTACAGGGTGCATGGCCGCTCTCCACTCTCACCACATCATGCCAATATCTCCTAAAGATAAATTTGTTTAGTTCTAGTGAAAAATCGTTTGTAGTCCAGGTTCTTCTTTTTATAGCCCACATATTGCTACTTTTCCCTCATGTTCCACTGTGTGTTCATTAAGCCAGTATTTCATCATTTATTTCACTTACTGTCCGCTTATTATTTAAAAGTGTAGAATTCGCCAGGGTCCAAGGTGACCAGTAGATATGGTTGATGGCGTGTGTTTAGCCCTTGTGGAAGCTTTCCATTTGCAGAGGCAGATTTACCTACTGCTTAAGAGGAGGGACTTTGGAGCTACATAGTTTGGCTTTGAACCTCGACTCTACCACTTACTGTGTGATCTTGGGTAAGTTATTTTTTAAAAAACATCTCTGTGCCACAGTCACCCAATATATAAAATGGGGATAATAAAGAAATAGTACCTACCTGAAAACACTTTATATAGATTAACTGCTCTTATATGTAAAACTCACAGAAAAGCACATGGCCTGTAACAGGCGCATAGGCTGTTGCTACGATTTTACTAAGTTGAAGATCCATCTGCCATGACCCAGGGTCTATGTGAGTGGTCAGTTCTTACCGTGTAGTCTTCCAGGGTGGCCCAGCTTCCTGAGGGGTTCTTTTTCTCTATACCAGTTCTCCTGGCTGATCTGGAAGTCCAGATGCTATTTATGCCGTCTTTAGTGAAGTACCTGAAACAAATGTGACCAGTATCCACCATCCCAGACCATTTCCATGTCTGCTCCTTTCAGAGCTTTACGTAAACAAACAAAGCGTCTGTTCCTGTTGTGATGTGAGCTGGAAGTTGTGGTCTGGGAAGGGAGGAGAGGAAGCAGAGTTAGCAGGGAAGAAAGGTTACGGACCTGCAGACAGAGTGTGACCGTTTGGGGACAGTCCCCGCCGTTCTCAGGGGGGCAGTGGGTGTATTCCGAAATCTGATGGAGGGAGTTCAAGTCTATTTCAGCCCCTCTCTACCTTCTTAACAAATGTGTTTCTAACTCTGGTTTAGAGTGCTGGACATACAATTATTTGACCCTCAATGTAGTTCTCAGTCACTCTTGTTTACAATGCAGCCAGTGGCAATTTTGCACGGCTTTTGAAAAAGCGTCTTTCTCTTATTTTTAATCCCTTGTGCTGTTTTCAACTCTTTTCTTTTGTGTATCTTTAGTTGGGAAAAGATGTTGTAGAGATATCTTCTTTTCCTTTGTCCACCCAGCAATATTTTTTTTTTATTATACTAGCCATGGGGTTAGTCCTAAAGCCCTTCTCATAAGCAATATACAATATAGTAGCTTCACAGTCACACTTTATACCAGATTCAAACCTATGCTGTCTGGAAAGAGAAATAGAGCTTTCAAGTACCATTTAAAAATATCAGCTTAAAAATGTGTGTCATGCTTCTCAAAACTGGGCACCTCTGCCTGGGATAGCTGGTATAGTCTCTGCCTGTGGGGTGTCGTCGTGGAGAAGTTTGGGAACCACTGGTTGCACAGTTGATTGGAGCCACTCTAGGCTTTTCAAGTAGAAAAGAAAAGGGGGACACAGCTAGGGGCAGGGGGACCAGCAGAAGACATCTGCAGTAGCTCAGGATGGGATGAACACCTGCAGCAGGCTGGTGGTATTAGAAAGAGGGGAATGGAGGGCATTTAAGACTTAGGCAATCACACTGATGGCTTGTGGGAGGAGTGAAGAGAAAGGAGAGATACCAAATGACGCCCAGGCTCACAGCATGTGTGGCTGGGAGAACGCTGGTGCCGTTACTTGTCCTACTGGGTTTGGGAGGAGATGCTGTATATAGCAGGAGAGAGGCCACGGGGCTCAGGCCTGATTTAGATCACTTATTCAGAGCTCCTTTTATTAATATTTAACAAAGAAGATAGAGGGAGACATACTGCTCTTATTATGATGATTATCAAGAGGATTACTGATTATGTGAAAAATTTGTCCCTAAGTAAGCAGTTTCCAAAACATTTATTGGTTCTGAATGCACAGAGTCCTTGTCACATTTGCAAAAACTGTCTCTTCTGTCATCAGATTACCTTCCTATCCCTGCACAGGAGTGTAATCGTTTGGATATGATATCTTGTGATATTTATCAATCTCCATGACCTTTACGTAGTGCGCTGGGAAAACAATGGGACAAAACAGGGGCAATATAGCAGCGGTGTTTTTGAGATCAATGGAGGCTGGATTGCTGAAAATAAGGGCAGCAGGGAGTTTGGACGGTTCAGGAGACCTTTTGCTCCAGAGAGGGGGAGTACTGTTTATGTCTAAAGCCTCTGGTATGGAGAAGTGAGTGGAAACAGGATTCAGGATATTCCTGCTTCACGAACTCAATCCCAGCGAGATCTCTCACTCTGGTCTGTCGTGGAAAGATTGCTGGACTAGGAGTCATAGATATGGGTTCTGGGCAGCCTATAGACATTTTGGTCATTTCTCAGTTTGGAGTGAAAGTTTTCTTACCTGCCATGTGAGTGGTTCTCACAGGTCTCAGCCAGAGAGCCTTCAGTCTTCTGCGAATAGCAAAGGAAATGCGGTGGACAAATAGAGCTTTCCTGTTATCCAAATGAGACACAGGGAAAGTATCTATTTGGAGCCAGACCCAGCAGGAGTTGTTACCAATCCTAGCCTTGGCGTTAAGGCGTTCTGGTGTCATTTGTCCAGAGCTGGATCAGCAGCACACCACCAGAGTCCCCGGGCACAACGAGGTCCCCGTGTGTTCTGTCGCCGAGAGGCTTTCCATGTCTGCTCCCCCAAAAAGAGACTCGGTCAGTCAAGATCCCTCCTCACCGGCATGCTGCCACTTTGGGTTATTTCTTATTTTTAGTCTTTTTCCAGGCCACTCTGCCTTGGACGCCCCTCCAGGTACCATTTCATTCAAATCCTCACCGCCACCATAGCTGCCACTGCACAGCCACTTCTGGGGTGAAATGCTTTGAAGATTCTCGGTCCAGCCTTGAGAGAAGGTTGTCACCCACACTCAGTAAAATAGGAAAACTCAGGTTCCTGGGAAACTAACAGATTGAACGTCCCCTCCAGGGTTTCACTGTAGCCCCACAAGAGAGCCGGGTAGGTGGCTTGTAAAGCCAGCCTGGCGGTGGAGCGACTGCTCCTATTACTAAAGCCAGGAAAGGAATTACTTTGGGACCCTCGCACAGAAGGCACTACGGTGCAGCATTCTCAGCGCCTACCCTATAGTGGTTGTGGGGATGAAAGCCCTCAGGGATTTTTCCTAGCACCCATCACAGTAAGCTGACGGTGGCATCCCGAAGAGCGATTCAGTGCAAGAATTCTTAGAGATGCCATCACAAAATGGCTGAGATCTGCTGATTCATCTTGATCCAGGGGTAATGAGCAGTCTGCTCCACTTTCAGGCATGCACCAGCCCTACATTCATCATGCAAAGAAATCCGTCCCAAGAGTTTTTTTTTTCTGACTGGGGTGACCTTTCCCTGGCAACAGTACCAATCCTATGGTCTAGTGTATTCATTAGGAATGCTTTTGGCTTTAAGTAACCCAAGTCCTGTTTAACAGTGACTTTATGACACAAACATATTTACTGTTTACTTAACAGGGGTTCCAAAGACAGCTGCCTCATATTTTAAGTTTTTCATCAAAAAAATGCAGCCTTTTTCTTTCTACTCTGCTACCTGAGAGTATGGTTTTTTGTTTTTGTGTTTGGTGTCTCATAGCTGCAAGATGGCTGCTGTGGTGCCAAACATCCCAACATATTCAAAAGCAGTTAGTATGGATCAGGCCACAGGCTTTCTACTCGTAAGGTTCTCGTTATTACGAAAGTTCTGCCTTTCATACAGTCCCCCAGCAGACATCGCCCTCCATTTCATTGGTCAGAATTGGGATGTGGGGCCACCCCTGTCTGCAAGGGGAGCTGGGGGAGGGCAGAGGAGCACATTGGTGAGAAAGGCTTCTGGGTAGCCAAACAACAGTATCTCCCACACTCGGTGAGGGGCCTGAGCCCGAAGAAGCCTTCACCTTGCTTAAAGGAGGCTCCTTTTATTTTCTAGATCTACAAAGACCTTTCTAGGAGGAACAACAAACTATAGATGCCTTGGACAAAAATCTATTCAAGCTTAAAATGCAAGAGCATTAGCTGCTCAGAGCCGTCACCAAGGAGAGATAAGATATGTCTGCTCTCTCAGGACCTGGGAGATGCTTGCAGTGTGATTATTTTTTTTGGCTGGGAAAGCTGCTTAGCCGACACAAAAAGGGACATACCTGAACATTTATGAGTCGGCTCTTCAAAGACAGCGGCCCATCTTCCTTTGCACCCCTCCTCCTCTCCCCTTCCTTGTAAGGGAACACTTAGCAAAACTAAATAAATTATCAGCCCGGCCACAAAGAAGTGCTCGCACACAGGGTAAATCAGGGAGCCTTGAAGTCATAAAGGCAAACTCTAGAGCTCAGGTCAGTACAGGGAGGAGGCAGGGAGGCGAGAGGCTCCAGAGGGAGCCAGCAGAAAGGGAAGTGAGCCCTGGGCTTCTCTGGGGCTGGGACGGGAGAGACCTGGGACTCCTTCGTGCTGACCCAAAGACAGGGTGGCCCCGCTCTTACCATCTGAGGCTGTGCAGACCATGCGAATGAATGCTGAGCTAGAACAAACACTGTGGTATAGAGAGCTAAGCATGGGGTATGGAGCCGGGAGTCCTGGCTTTCCCATCTTTTTGCTGGCTGATCTCTGATAAGTCAGTTAACTGCTTTGAGCTTTGCCTCATCTGAAAAACAGAGACAGTAAATAACAATACTGATCTCTGCTTCAGACTGAATTGTGTCCTCGCCCCCCACTCCACATCCATGTGTTGAATCCCTAACACTCAATGTGACTGTATTTGGAGATAAAGCTTTTAGGAGGTAAAGTTAAGTGAAATCATAAAGGTGGAGCCCTGATCTGATGGGGCCGGTGGGTCTAGAAGAAGAGAGGCAGAGAGATCTTTTGCTCCATCTCTGCACACTCAGGGGAAAGGCCATGTGAAGACACTGAGAGAAGGTGGTCCTATATGAGGCAGGAGGAAAGGCCTCCCCGGGAATCAGACTGGCCAGCATCTTGATCTTGGCCTTCCAGCCTCCAGAACTGTGAGATGTACATATGTGTAGTTTACATCACCCCGAGTATGGGTATTACGGCAGCTGGAGCTGAGGAATACAATCTCCTAGGGTGCATAGAAGAAGCAGGTATGAGGGATTAACAAGAAAGGAAGGTGCTTTGCAAGCTCCCACACGCTGTACAAACATTAAACGTCATTATGCTCAGTGGCCCAAACTTCTCACTTAGCACTAAGAGGAATCTGAGACCAAGAGGTGTTAAGGGACTCTCCCAGGGTCAGCGAACTCTGTTCTGTTTTGGAGGATGTGTTCTTTGCCTGGAGAGGCACCCTATTGCCGCACTAAGGACGGCAGACAGCCCTCTCCTGTCTCACACGCCTGCTGCCCTAGACATGAGCTTCCGCTTCTCTCCTTCTTTGCAAAAGGCTTGGGACACTTTCTGTGCAACTTAGCCACTTCCCCTCCTCCTGAGATTTGGGTGTCCAGGAGTTTTAGGGGATAAACAATCAAAGCATGACTTTTACTCACAATTTATGATCCCAACCTGCTGACCTACTGGGACCATCTATCTGTGTGCTTCAAATGAAAGCATTCTCCTGAGGGTTGAATCTTGGAGAAATGTTCCTTTTATGGAGATAATAAAATTATTTTTATGTTTTGAATATGCATATTCTGTCCCCTTTTGGCCTGGAACTAAAAAACACAAATAGAGAGTATTATTTAACTCTCCGGTTTCTACTCCCAAGAACAAGGCCAGATGCTGAGCCCTTCGGCTCCTTCTGGCCTTGAGCAGCCCGAGGTGTGAAGTGACGGCTCTCCAGGGGACTCTCAGGCCTCCTGCAGGAGCTCTGGTGACCCTGCTCAGGTCAGTGGGAAACGGGGGCCTCTGGAAGTAGCTTCCTCGACTGTGCAAGGTTGGCCCCTCTTCCCTGCTTGTTGGCAAATGGTCACGGACTGACGACAATGTCCTCAGCGCACGCCTGTGTGTGGTGAGGAGGTGGCTTCGCCCTGGCATGGCCAGTGTGGGCAGAAGACCCGGTGGTGCAAGGTATTTCCACAAAGTCCTCGTTGATTTTGCCGTGGCATTTATTTTAACATCAGTATTTTCATTTATCTTTGACCATCAGGGACACACAGGCACACCTCCACCCCCCCCCCCCCCCAAATCTCCTTGTAGGGAGAAAAGCTAGGTAGGTTAGAGTTTCTTTCTAGAAAAAAAAGAGAAAGCTCCGCAGACTCCTCAGTATGATTTCATAGGCCATGCTAATTATTTTTTAGGGCAAGCGTAATAAAGCCCAGGTGACTTGCTTTCAGCAGTTTCTCCTTATCTTTGCAAAGCTCTGGTTCATTTACCCACATGGCAAGCAATTACCATGAGCCCTGCAGTTTTTACCAGGCATTCTTCGTGGGAGCTCTGCTGGAGTACACAAAGGTTAATATGCTTTTGCACGACACAATCTGGGCTTTACCTTGTGTATTGTAAGACATGCCTGTGACACTTTGAATTCAGACGATTTACAAGATCAGCAAAACAGAGGGGTTCCCAGTGGGAGCTTTTCCCCGCTAACAATTTCCTCATCAGAACGTGGCTCAGCAGCATTTGGTGGCTTTCTGCCTGCGGGGCCGGGGCCTGGCTCTCCAACCTGCCTCTCCGGAGAGCTGGGAGTCGGGGGTGCTCACGAAGGCCCTGTGCAGATGCCCAGAGAGGTGCTTTCTTTTTTTTTTTTTAAGTTTAGTAGTTATTTCTTTTTTTTTTTATTTACTTTTTTTTTTTTTACAATTTATTTTGGTATCATTAACCTACAATTGCATGTGCAATATTATGGTGGTTAAACTACCCACTTCATCAGGTCCCCCCCACCAACCCCATTACAGTCACTGTCCATCAGTGTAGTGAGATGAGAATCACTACTTGTCTTCTCTGAGGTGTACAGCCCTCCCGTGCCCCCCCCACCTTACATCTGCTAATCGTAATGCCCCTTTTACCCTCTTATCCCTCCCTTCCCACCCTTCTTCCCCAGTCCCTTTCCCTTTGGTAACTATTAGTCCGTTCTTGGGTTCTGTGAGTCTGCTGCTGTTTTGTTCCTTCAGTTTTTTTTTTCTTTGTTCTTATACTCCACATATGAGTGAAATCATTTGATGCTTGTCTTTTTCGGCTTGGCTTATTTCACTGAGCATAATACCCTCTAGCTCCATCCATGTTGTTGCAAATGGTAGGATTTGTTTTCTTATTATGGCTGAATAATATTCCATTGTGTATATGTACCACATGTTCCTAATCCATTCATCTACTGATGGACACTTAGGTTGGTTCCATTTCTTGGCTATTGTAAATAGTGCTACAATAAACATAGGGGTGCATCTGTCTTTTTCAAACTGGGCTGCTGCATTCTTAGGGTAAATTCCTAGGAGTGGGATTCCTGGGTCAAATGGTATTTCTATTTTGAGTTTTTGAGGACCCTCCATACTGCTTTCCACAATGGTTGAACTAATTTGCATTCCCACCAGCAGTGTAGGAGGGTTCCCTTTTCTCCACATCCTCGTCAACATTTGTTGTTGTTTGTGTTTTGGATGTTGGCCATCCTCACTGG
>JAQQAC010008525.1:6381458-6398302 GCA_029783875.1 Phataginus tricuspis
TTTATGAATGTATTTTCCAATATTGTAGGATGTCTTTTTGTTCAACTGATGGTGTCCTTTGCTGTACAGAAGCTTTTCAGCTTGATATAGTCCCACTTGTTCATTTTTGCTTTTGTTTCCCTTGCCCGGGGGGATATGTTCATGAAGAAGTCGCTCATGTTTATGTCCAAGAGACTTTTGCCTATGTTTTTTTCTAAGAGTTTTATGGTTTCATGACTTACATTCAGGTCTTTGATCCACCTTGAGTTTACCTTTGTGTATGGGGCTAGACAGTAGTCCAGTTTCATTCTCTTACATGTAGCTGTCCAGTTTTTCCAACACCAGCTGCTGAAGAGGCTGTCATCTCCCCATTGTATATCCAAGGCTCCTTTATCAAATATTAATTGGCTGTAAATGTTCGGGTTAATGTTTGGATTTTCTATTCTGTTCCACTGGTCTGTGGGTCTGTTTTTGTGCCAATACCAAATTGTCTTGATTACTGTGGCTCTGTAGTAGAGCTTTAAGTCAGGGAGCATAATTCCCCCTGTTTTATTCCTCCTTCTCAGGATTGCTTTGGCTATTCGGGGTCTTTTCTGGTTCCATATGAATTTTAGAATTATTTGTTCCAGTTCATTGAAGAAAGCTGTTGGTAGTTTGATAGGGATTGCGTTGAATCTGTAGATTGCTTTAGGTAGTATAGCCATTTTGACAATATTTATTCTTCCTAGCCTAGAGCATGGGATGCATTTCCATTTGTTAGTGTCTTCTTCAATTTCTCCTAGGAGTGTCTTGTAGTTTTCAGAGTACAGGTCTTTGACTTCCTTCATTAGGTTTATTCCTAGGTATTTTATTATTTTGATGTGATTGTGAATGGAATTGTTTTTCTGATTTCTCTTTCTGTTAGTTCATCATTAGTGGAAAGCAACAGATTTCTGTGTGATAATTTTGTATCCTGCAACTTTGCTGAATTCAGATATTAGTTCTAGTAGTTTTGGAGTGGAGTCTTCAGGGTTTTTTATGTACAGTATCATGTCATCTGCACATAGTGACAATTTGACTTCTTCTTTACAAATCTGGATGCCTTGTATATCTTTGTTTTGTCTGATTGCCGTGGCAAGGACCTCCAGTACTATGTTGAATAACAATGGAGAGAGTGGGCACCCCTGTCTTGTTCCCGATCTTAGATGAAAAGCTTTCAGCTTCTCACTATTGAGTATGATGTTAGCTGTGGGTTTGTCATATATGGCCTTTATGATGTTGAGGTACTTGCCGTATATACCCATTTTGTTGAGAGTTTTAATCATGAATGGATGCTGAATTTTATCAAATGCTTTTTCAGCATCTATGGAGATGATCATGTGGTTTTTGTTCTTCTTTTTATTGATGTGATGGATGACGTTGATGGATTTTCAAATGTTGTACCATCCTTGCATCCTTGGGATGAATCCCACTTGATCATGGTGTATGATCCTCTTGATGTATTTTTGAATTCGGTTTGCTAATATTTTGTTGAGTATTTTTGCATCTACATTCATCAGGGATATTGGTCTGTAATTTTCTTTTTTAGTGAGGTCTCTGCCCAGTTTGGGTATTAGAGTGATGCTGGCTTCATAGAAAGAGTTTGGAAGTATTCCCTCCTCTTCTATTTTTTGGAAAACTTTAAGGAGAATGGGTGTTATTTCTTCTCTATATGTCTGGTAGAATTCAGAGGTGAATCCATTAGGTCCAGGGGTTTTGTTCTTGGGTAGTTTTTTGATTACCGATTCGGTTTCGTTGCTGGTGATTGGTCTGTTTAGTTATTCTGTTTCCTGCTTGGTGAGTCTTGGAAGGCTGTATTTTTCTAAGAAGTTGTCCATTTCTTCTAGGTTTTGCAGCTTGTTAGCATATAGATGCTCGTAATATTCTCTTATAATTCTTTGTATTTCTGTGGGGTCCGTCGTTATTTTTCCTTTCTCATTTCTGATTCTGTTTATATGTGTAGATTCTCTTTTTCTCTTAATGAGTCTGGCTAGGGGTTTATCTATTTTGTTTATTTTTTCAAAGAACCAACTTTTGGTTTCATTGATTTTTTCTATTGTTTTATTCTTCTCAATTTTATTTATTTCTTCTCTGATCTTTATTATGTCTCTCCTTCTGGTGACTTTGGGCCTCATTTGTTCTTCTTTTTCCAATTTCAATAATTGTGTCTTTAGACTGTTCATTTGGGAATGTTCTTCTTTCTTTAAATAGGCCTGGATTGCAATATACTTTCCTCTTAGAACTGCCTTTGCTGCGTCCCACAGAAGTTGTGGCTTTGTGTTGTTGTTGTCATTAGTCTCCATATATTCTTTGATTTCTGTTTTGATTTGGTCGTTAACCCATTGATTAATTAGGAGAATGTTGTTAAGTCTCCATGTATTTATGAGCCTTTTTGATTTCTTTCTAAAATTTATTTCTAGTTTTATACCCTTGTGATCTGATAAGTTGGTTGTAAGGATTTCAATATTTTTGAATTTACTGAGGTTCTTTTTGTGGCCTAGTATGTGGTCTATTCTGGAAAATGTTCTATGTGCACTTGAATAGAATGTGTATCCTGCTGCTTTTGGGTGCAGAGTTCTGTAGATATCTGTTAGGTCCATCTGTTCTAGTGTGTTGTTCAGTGCCTCTGTGTCTTTACTTATCCTCTGCCTGGTCGATCTATCCTTTGGAGTGAGTGGTGTGTTAAAGTCTCCTAAAATAATTGCATTGCTGTCTATTTCCTCCTTCAATTCTGTTAGTATTTGTTTCACATATGCTGACGCTCCTGTCTTGGGTGCATATATATTTATAATGGTTATATCTTCTTGTTGAACTGACCCCTTTAGCATTATGTAATGTCCTTCTTTATCTCTTGCTATTTTCTTCGTTTTGACGTCTATTTTATCTGATACAAGTACTGCAACATCTGCTTTTTTCTCTTTGTTGTTTGCATGAAATATCTTTTTCCATCCCTTCACTTTTAGTCTGTGTGTATCTTTGGGTTTGAGGTGAGTCTCTTGTAAGCAGCATATAGATGGGTCTTGCTTTTTTATCCACTCTGTTACTCTGTGTCTTTTGATTGGTGCATTCAGTCCATTTACATTTAGGGTGATTATCGATAGATATGTACTTATTGCCATTGCTGGCTTTAGATTCGTGGTTACCAAAGGTTCGAGGGTTGCTTTTTACTATCTAAGAATCTGACTTAAGTTTCTTGTTAAGTTACTGTGAACGCCGTCTGATGTTTCTTTATCTCTCCCTTCCTATTCTTCTTCCTCCTTTCTTTATATATTAGGTGTTTTATTCTTTGCCTTTAGTTAGTATTTGGATGGTCTGCTTTCTTTGCTATGATTTTATTTTCTCTGGTGACATCTTTTTAGCCTTAGGGGTATTTCCCTCTAGAGCAGTCTGTTTAAGATATCCTGTAGTGGTGGTTTATGAGAGGGAAACTCTCTCAACTTTCGCTTGTCTGGAAACTGTTTAATCCCTCCGTCATATTTAAATGGTCATCGTGCTGGATACAATATTCTTGGTTTGAGGCCCTTCTGTTTCATTACGTTAAATATATCATGCCATTCTCTTCTGGCCTGTAAGGTTTCTGTTGAGAAGTCTGATGATCGTCTGATGGGTTTTCCTTTGTAGGTGATCTTTTTTCTCTCTCTAGCTGCCTTTAATACTCTGTCTTTATCTTTGATCTTTGCCATCTTGATTATTATGTGTCTTGGTGTTGTCTTCCTTGGGTCCCTTGTGTTGGGAGATCTGTGGGCTTCCATGGACTGTGAGACTATTTCCTTCCCCAGCGTGGGAAAGTTTTCAGCAATTATTTCTTCAAAGACACTTTCTATCCCTTTTTGTCTCTCTTCTTCCTCTGGTGCTTCTATAATGCGAATATTGCTCTGTTTGGATTGGTCACACAGTTCTCTTAATATTCTTTCATTCCTAGACATCCTTTTATCTCTCTCTGCCTCAGCTTCTTTGTATTCCTGTTCTCTATTTTGTATTTCATTGACAGTATCTTTTACCTCATCCAGTCTGCTGTTAAGCCCGTCGATGGCTTCTCTCATTTCTGCATATTCTTTCCTCACTTCCTTCACTTCCTCCCTCAGCTCCTGCACATGTCTCTGTAGATCCATCAGCATGGCTATGACTTTTATTCTGAATTCTTTTTCAGGAGGACTGTGCATGTCCATTCCTTCAGGTTCTCTCTCAGCAGTTGTCTGTACCATATTCCTCTGTCTTTTCATGGCTATAGAATTGGTTCCTGGTAGTTGTCACGTATGTCAGCTGGTCTCTTTATGACCTTGAAAAGGAAAGTGAAGAAAGAAGAGAAAAAAAAAAATACCGCCTCGCTGGCTGCCGAGTCCTCTCAGGTGTCGTTGCCCGCCGGTGCGCTGCCCCTTCGGCTGCCGGGTCCTCTCCGGTGTGGCTGCATGGTGTGCGCTTTCCTGTGTGTTCTGGTCTCTGTTTTGGGAATAGTTGTATTTGCTGTGTTTTCGTGGATAAATATAATGTTGGGAGGAAATTTCTGCCGCTCCGTTCATGCCGCCATCTTCCCGGAACTTAGAGAGATGTGCTTTCAATGGGAAAAAATCATTTTGGTTTTTTGTGAATATTGCATGTATACATACAATAATTTATTTATAGTAGGTTTCAAACGTCAAATGTGTCATCCATATAGCCCAGAACAAAATCAAAGTGTTTAGAATGGTTTTTAGAAAGGGAGATACAGGTCCAAATATGGGCTGTATTGTCTGGCCCATGGTCTACTCACTGCTGTGATCTCAGCTCAGCTGTGTCCCCCCAAGGGGTGGCCTCCCCTATCTTGTCCTGTTGCCCCGCCACACCTTTGTGTTCCTCACCTCACTCTTCTCTACAGCGCTCGCATGGATGCCATGAATTGGCTGTAACCCTGTCCTGTTATACTCAGCCTTTCATCCCCAGAGCTGACTGCACCTGGCCCTACTACGCATCGGTTACATTTTCCTCTTACTTTGCCTCTGTCCCTACGTAGTAGGCACAGGTGCCGGGTGTGTGACAGTGCTGGCATCTCATTCACAGCCCGGTTCAACGTCCATCATTGATTTACTCTCTTATTCATCCATTTATTGTTCAGTGAAGTGATATGTTCATCCACAGTTTCTGATAAGAGTTGCCTGTCTCTCACAATCGTTCTGCTGAGAGCAGCATCTGGGGATAGCCCTAGAGGAGCTGGGGCTGGGGCTGTGGTCCGCAGGCTGAGTGGAGGGTAGGTGCGGCCTGGAGCCCAGCCCCTCGCTGCCTGTGGCGGTGAATCAACTAGATGCACTGAATTCATTGTCCGCTTCACCATTTCACAGAAGCAAAAAGTGAGGCTGCGGGAGATTAAGCAGCTTGAGGGCCCAGTAGGTGAGCAGTGGAGAAACCTTGACAAAGAGGCTCTGTGGCTGACTCGGTGTGGATGGATTTTGCTCGTCTGTCTCAGCATGACATTTCTTCACTCAGCCAAAGAAGAGGGTGCTGCAGTCCTCTCTCTGTCCTGTCACTTAGGGACCAAGCAAGGTGGAGTGGCCTCAGCCATCAGGGAGGACTCCAAGTTGGAAATGACTTTCCAGATCATCCAGCCCTTAGCTGAGGGCCTGAGGTTGGGAGGTGAAGTCTTTTGCTCAGTGTCATATAATCAATCCGTGTCAAAGTCCTAGTTAAAACCCAGGACTTAGGTTTCCCAGGCAAGTGCTTCTGGCCATGTGAATCTCCATGAGCCCTCACAGCCTTCCCTGTAGGTGGCCTTTCCACTACCCGATTAGCCTCCAGTTGGGCCAGGTGCCACTCATGGCTGAAGCTGGTGGAACGGATGCCACGTAGTCAGTGGTGGTGCTGTCCATGGGAGCTCACAAGCATTTCTTCCCTTGGCCGCTGGTACTGCAGGAAACCCTATTCCCCTGGGCCCACCAGGATCTGCTCAGGACACCCCTGCTGACCCAACTCACTCCAGCACACTGGCCCACTGGTTCCCTCCGTCCTTCCCTCCTCTGACTCTCCCTCCATCGTGGTCATGTCTCTCTGCTCGTCTCCTTCCCTCCAGGGTGCCCTTCCCCATCTGCTGCACTACAGTCCATCCTTTAGGGACAGACCTGGGCATCACGTGCTCCACAAGCACGTCAGCCCTGTCCGATCTCCCTCTCCAAACCCTCCAGCCACTAGCATTCACATGACACGCTGCTCACATAGGGAGACAGCCTCCCTGGCCACTTCCCAGCACTTAACCTGAGGCTATCTTGTCCCCCTGCCAGATTAGCAGCCCTGGGCATGTGAACAACATCCCCGTCCCCAGTAAGTACATATCAGCTGAGTGGCTGAAACAGAGCTTCTCATCTGTTAATTTTTTAAATAACAGATGACAAGACGTGAGGATGGCTTTTAAGTGTCCAGGTGAGATAAGCTGGTTGGAGTTTAACTTCACATCTGGGGTCCTCCGGCTTCTGGTGCTTCTTTCTCACTTTCCGATTTGGGCAAATACATTCAGACTTCTCTCTATGCGCCCTGCTCTAACCTTTCTATGATTTTCTATGAATTATTCATCAGTCACACCCACTTCTGGCCTGGAGGTAGGATGATTCTTTTAGTCTCTGCTCTCCCTGAAAGGAAGCTGCCTCTGAGTTCCCGCCATCGTCTGATTGCAGAGCAATCATCCTGGATGTCACAAGGCCCAGGTTAGCCTTTTGCTGCTGGAGCTGGTCCTTGAGAGAAACCACTCGGGCTGGTTGGAAAGCAGCCTTAACATTTTTTGCAAACAAAACCAAACCTGCTTTGACATCAAAGGGGGTTCCTGGGGAATATCAGTCTGAGAGGTTTCCGTTTTATCAACAAGCTCTCCAAACTTCCTCCACTTTCAGGAGGCTGACAGTTCCCTTTAAAACACAGATCTGACCTTGCTGTGGCCTTGGGAAGGCTGTGGAACATGAATGCCATAAAAGCAGGAGTTTTAACTTTGCAAAAATAACAGCTGTGAGACTGGAATGGAAAAGATCTTGGAAGTCCAGGAAAAGAGCGTGTTCATGAACATGCACGCACACCCTGCAGAACTCTGGACCATGTCCATCTTCATTTAATTAAAGATACGCAAACCTGAAAAATTAAAAAAAAAACCATTCAAGTCCACGGAGACAAGTCTCAATGGGAGGGAAGCCCAGGGCTGTCTCTGTGCACCTCGTGGCAAGGCGTCTTTTCCTGTCCATCTGCTCCAAGCTGCTGCTCTTTCTTGTCCCTTTCCTCAAGTTTGCCCCTGAACAAGTCATTTACAAGAGATGGCTGTTGTGCAGCATAAAGAAATAATTTAAAAAATCTTCAAAAGGCTGGCAGCATAAAAATCCCTGGCTCTGTCGTTTCTCTGTTTCTGCAAGCAGCGAAAGATCCATAATTCTCACACTTAATGTAATTCCAAAGCATCTAAAGTGATTTACAGTCGGTTTACTCAATACTTTCAGCTTTATTTAATGTAACAGTTATGGCACATAAAAAGTTTATTGAAAATCCTTTGGGAGTGCGATTGAGTAAGAAAGAGTCATTGCTAATACCATTACAGGAACAGGGGGAAAGGCTCTCAGCCTGTTTTCTCTGTGACCTTTATGATTCCACAAGCAGGGGTCATGGAGGGGAGGACGTCAACCCCACACTGTGCCCCCACATCAACTTGCACGCCGCCAGCCATGGGCTGCCATCTTGGCTGTTTCTGGACACTTCTTTTTCCAGCTTGGCTGTCAAGGTGAGTTGGATGATAGCCCTCAATTTAGACAACCCTGGAGTCTATTATTATGCAGACTCCAGGTTCAGAAAGGCCTGCTAAAGGGAAAAAGAAACCATGATCATTTGTTCCCCTTCAAAGCTGCCCTGATCTGTATTTTTTAACAAGCCCGTTGGCCCCTGGAGTTCCCGCGGCTGTGGAAGTGAGGTGGGGAACTACAGGCAAACACTCTCTGGCCCTTTCTGCAACATCAAGTTTGGTTACTGCGATGGAGATATTGTTTTGGGTGGTCCCCAGGCTGTCTGCGTTAGAAAGGAAATAATTTACTAAAACAGTGCCTTTCACCACTGTCTCAAAATGACATGTGCCCACATGACTTTCTACCGGCTGTAAAAGAAAATTGAAATCTAGAAGACAGTTTGGAAGGCAAACCCAAGGATCCTGGCTCCACGGTGTTGGTGAATTCAGCGAAAATGGTTTCTTGCCTCAAAATGAATAATGTCATTTCTGGTGTCTGCTCCACCCAGTAACTGCTTGTATCTGGGAATTTGAAGGACCTTGATGGAGGTGAAATGGACTTTGGTGCAGGTGAACATCCACATTTAGTTTTTCATTCATTTCTCTACTAAAAGTGCACCTAGGTCTCAACCATAAGATACTCATTTTTTCATGTTTTCCAGTACTCTTGGCTCCCTCTCTCTCTCTCTCTCTCTCTCTCTCTCTCTCTCTCTCTCTCTCTCTCTCTCTCTCTCTCACACACACACACACACACACACACACACACACACACACACACACACAGTTTCCATTACCTCCCTTGCTCTGGGAAATGAGGTAAGTCTATATTTGTCGATTTCACGAGAACTGAACTTTTTCTTTTCTACATACAAATTTAAATAACAAAACAAAGCATTCTCAGTGAATATCATTTCACTGTGAAATTACCCACTTTCATTTCTGCCTAAACAAAGGACTCTGTACAAAACGTATTTGAGGTTTCCCGTGTCCTGTGTCGTCTTCAAAGCAGCAGGAGGATGGCGGTTTTACTGAGCGGTGATGCAATGATGCTTTAGGGTATCTTGAAGCTGTTTATCCTGACACTGCATGGCTTAACTTTTGCCTTTTGAGTTCCCATAACTGTTTCTCTCTCTCCCTCTCTCTCACACACATTATTTTTCAGGTTCTTACATTTTTGGTGCTCTTCATTTTAGTTTTCCTCTAACTTTTTGATATCTAGACTAAGACACCTTGTAATCACATTTAAAGCTTGATGGCTGTGATACGTGTTTTAGTTTTCCAGAGGTATTTTTCTACTTACCTCCTGATTCTTGCCTGTGGTCCTAATACTTGGTGCTATCAGTTAAGTATTTAGCATATATGTGATATATGTGAATTAGTATATTGTAGATATATGTACGTGGGGTCATATACATTTACATATACATGCATACCCTTGAGATTTAGTTTAAAAATTTACAAAATTTCTGACAAAGATTGCAAATGGTGGGGATACATTCCTTGCTGCCTCCTCTCTATTACAGGGGCATAATGTCACTGTGACTTTGGCTTATCTTTGTGAGCCCTCTAGAATGACTCTACTTCTACACACCTGGTCCGTAGGACAGAACTTCATCACCAACTTCACCTGTCTGAAATCCATCACTGCTTGAGAACATTCTCTCAACATGTTTCAGTGGTCTGAGGGTCCAGTTCTGTTATGGGGGTCTCTTCTGCATTAAAAAAAGAAATTTGCCTTCTAATTAGGTAGCACATTGTGAGGGGTGGGACTTTTCGGATGGTGAGTGCGCCGGGCCGCTTCCAGCTGATACGTGACCTGGCTTTGCTGGAAGCTGGCAGGATAGCACGTCATTCGCCAAATCACATCCTCCTGCCTCTGAATCAAGAAGTAACTTTGGGAATGTGCAAGGGGACGGCATTGTAAAGCTGGTGTCTTTCTACTCAATTATCTTCATACCTGCCTCTTCATGTACTTAAGTCACCGTTATAAAAGAAAAAAATCATTGTCCTCTCTGGAGGACCTGACATGAACCCATGAGCAAGTGGAGTGATGGCCGAGATTTGTGTGTTCAGTAGGTGCAGCACTGCAGGAGCTCGTTCCAAATGGTCTTAAAATTGGGCTCTGATAATAACTAGCTTCCTAATGACACAGTGCACAGTGCTTTAGTGTGTGTGCCTCGTTTAGTTCCTTGCAAATAACTCACTGGATACGTATTATCACATTTTACAGATGCGGAAACTGATCCTTAGGCAAATCAATCAAACCATGTCTACATAGTCGGTAGGTGGCAGAGCTGGAACCTGAGACCACATCCAGGAACTCCAAGCCCTGTGCTCTTTCCCTATAGTTTGCAAAGCAAGAGATGTCATCCAGTGGAGTTTGGGTCGCTCTTGGCAGTACTTGGTGAATATCTGTATTTGATCCCTCTCTATCTCATGTCTCAGATTCTAGTCCCTGAAAGGCCTTGCTCTTCATGAGTACTCAAAGAGTTACTTAATAATGAAAGATGTTGTCAGCGTCCCAAGGGTATTTTATTTCCATCAGGAACCTCTTAAAGACCCCAAAGCCTTCAAGACCTGAAGCAAGTGAAGACCTAGTGGCAGGTGGTGCCAGAGGCCAGCTCCTCAAACCAGCTGGACCTGAGAGGAGTGGATGAGGAGATTAAGAAGAACACAGAGATAGCAAGAAAAACACAGAAACCAAAGTTGGGAAGACAGGAGGTTCACTGACTGCTGATGGCAGACAAGTGACACAGATTTATTTCACAGCACAGTTTACATACACAGGCTCACTTCTTGTGAGCCGCCCACAGTGATGTCACTTCCGGTGCTGGCACTTCTGGCTAATCTCACATCTGGTGATCTCATGTCTGGTGATACGACTTCTGGAAGAGATCTTACTTCTGGGCTTCCACACTTCCAGCCCTCCACATCCACCACACTTCTGGCCCTCCACAAGACAGGGTAGAAGAAAAGTAGAGAGAAGTCTTTCTTCAATGCCAGTGACATTTCAGCATCTTGCTGGGCCAGCTTTCTTGTAGGAATAAATTGGCGCTCGCCAACAGGCATGACACCAGCGTGGACCAACATGGGACCTTTCCGGTCAGGGTAGTTGGCCCAGCAGCCACCAGAGGGCAGCAGAGGGCCGGACCACTGGTTGCACTAGTCGGTAGATCTATTTCTCAGAAAAGGGTGTGTAAGGTGGTGCAGAGAGCCGAGGGGATGGCTGCATGGAGTGCATACTGGGAGCTTCTCGCAGGCAGAACCCTTCCTCAGGTCCTCAGCTGCTGGGAGCATGGGCTGCCCAAAGCTTTGTAGTGGTTGAGGTATCCTGGGCAGCAGGGAACGGCCTTGCCCAAAGTTATGCCTTCTTTGTAGGGATGGCCAGTGATTGTCTAGGGATAGAAGGGCCTCAGTTTGGGACAATTCTCAAGGGCCACTCAAGATCCAAAGATCAAGGAAGGATTGAGACCTTAACTGTGGATTCGTTTTTCTCTCTGTCCAATTCACTTTCCTGGCTTCCTTTCTAGAGACTGACTCCTAATAAGCACAGGCTTCTCAGAGACAGTTTCTAGGCTTCCCCATTTAAGACGGCCAGTGACTAGTCTAGAGTCGGCCAACAGTCAGCCCAAGGAGTAAGGGTGGGGGCCAGCACTCGGCCGGGAGCACTCATGAAACCCAGCCAGGGAGTCCGAGCTCAGAGCTGGAGGCAGGTACCCTGCCAGGATTACACAGGAGCTGGGGTGCCACTAGAATGCAGTCCAACAACGTCCAATGGACTGGGGCTGCAAATGGCAGACCTAATGGAGCAGAGTGGGCCCAGGAGGGAGGTAAAATTACTTCAATAACATCTAGGCAGACCTTTTTAGATTTGGTGGCTAGAGGCAGGTGTGGTTGAGTTTAAAGGTCTTCTTTCCATGCACACCTCCCAACCCTGGGCAGCACCACCGTGTCAAGGCCCCCTCTAAGTGCGGCGTGTGTATTTGGGTGAACTGTGGTTACATTCACTGCTCCTAGGACCGTCCCTGAGCTAGGACCCCACAGCACAGTAAGACACGCCCAGAAAAACCATTCCTCTGAAGACGTGGCCATAAGAAGTGGGCAGAAAAGCACTCACCTTTTCCTTGGAGGTTCACTCTCCAATTTTGCTGAAATTCTTTTTAACCCTGGAGCATGGAGGCCATGGCCTGTTTTCAAGTCCTTAGGAGGATTATTCCACCTAAATGACAGAGGGGCCATGCCTTTCCAGCTTCAGCAGAGACCCCTCCATGAAGCCTCC
Source organism: Phataginus tricuspis (assembly GCA_029783875.1). Taxonomy (NCBI): domain Eukaryota; kingdom Metazoa; phylum Chordata; class Mammalia; order Pholidota; family Manidae; genus Phataginus; species Phataginus tricuspis. Next base: position 6,393,452 of record JAQQAC010008525.1, read on the forward strand.
CACTGTTAGAGAAACCGACTCTCACAACCTCGTGCAGCAAATCCAGCCTTGAGGAGCACGTACCAGAGCCCAGGGCCTCCACAGGGAGATGGCTCGACAGCCTATGGATTAATGTACTATCATTACATTACTCTTTAAGCTTCAAAGGTCTGCCAGGAGGGCTCCGCTCACTATCTATTCCATGACATTTTAAGAACAAATAATACATTAATATATTTAATTTGAGAATAAACACATACATTACAGGCAGGGGATTTTGTCTATGCTGATAAGGTACCAAATGACCTTTCCAGAGCAATCCCAGCAGGCAGAGCCGAAAAGGGACGTGTTCCAAAAATCTTTTGTGTCTGCCAGCTGTACTACTTGGGCTTTAAGGCAGGTTTGGCCCGTATGGAGATGCAGCTGCCATGCTTTGCAGAGATGGGAACTTTTGCTGTAATTACCCCTTCGACGCTAATCTGCAAGAACACTAAATCTTGTTGCCTCAAATTAGTTAATCAATTAAGTGTCAAACCACAAAATGTTGGGGATTTTGGTTTGTATTTATTATCTTGGCAGGCACTTCCTCCCTCGGCTCCTTGGCTTCTTCTGTCTGCCCCTTGCAGGGGAGCTGGCTTTTAAAAATGGCCAGTCACTCATTGTTTATTTCTGGTCTATTAGCAAAGCAGTTGAAAGTTACAGAAGCCTGGTGCCCAGGGTTGGAGCGGCCCTAAGATGGACAGCTTGGACAGCGTTCAGGCTGAGCATTTGTGGGTATTTGTACGGTGCCTTTCCTCGGCTTAGCTTTAGAACAGCACAGACCTGATGAGCCAGCATCTTCCGCTGCGCTGGCTAAGATCAGCCATTCCCTGGTCAGAACCTTCATTTCCCTCAGAGCTTTCGGCTCCCTGTATAGCTGCGCCCAGGCTTGCTGCAGCTGTGGGCTCGTGGGGGTGCCCAGGAAAGGGCCTATCCAGCTCCCAGGGCCACGCCCAGAGTCTAGGTCGGCTGCCTATCCATCTCCGGGGTTCAGCTGATGTGACCCCAGGAATACATCACTTCTACCTCTGTCCTCTCTCACCATCTGTCTCAGATCAGCCACATAATTGCTGAGATCACCCTCAAATCTCAGATAGGCAAACTGAATAACAAGAGGTAATTCTACTTGGTGATGGAAAACCCAAAGTAAGTCAGGGGCCCTATATTTAAGGAGTGTATAGTCTCATCGGAGGGACAGAGATTTATGCACGCAACAATAAAACAAGTAACACCAGGGGATGACCAAGTAGTCAATTACCGAGCCGTCCACTACGCACGGAGAGGCTCAGGGCTGGAGTCCGCAGCCTGACCACCAGCACTCTGTCTCTCTCCTCAGGACAGCACGCTCCTGTCTGTTTGGTAGGTGGATGGGCTGTTTTAGCAGTTCCAAAGCCACCTGTGGACTGGAGCCTGTCATCAGGGAACCACATCCTTTTTATACATTGGGGAGTTAAAAAATGTCCTTTCTTTGTCATATAGTGGTGAAAGTCTCAGTTTTTTTTTTTTTAATGCCTAGATTTTGGCCAGCTGAAAAGTTGATGATGTCATGTTAGGCACAGCAGATTTTGTTTCACGTTTATTTTAAACGTTTACTTCTCTGAGAAATCCGAAAGTTTGAATCCAAAACGCGAAAGCCACCAGATCAGTATGGTCATGTAATCTTCTTTCCCCTCTTACAGCTCAGGAGATGAAAGCGGGGAATCAGCACGCACCTGCCCGCTCTCCTTGACCCCAGGCCCCTCAGGTCCCCACAGGGTTGAGGACAGAGGGGGCTTCGTTGCTGGTCGTGCCACACTTGCGTCCGCACTGTGTATTCCAGGCTACCGGCCTGCATGGAAATGCCAGTGAATAAAAACGCTGAAGGGATTATAGAAATCTTCCATCTAGAGATCTTAGCCATTATCGAGCCCAATTCCTTAGTTTTAGGCTGAGGAAACAGGCTTGGCAAGAGGGAGGGACTTTCCCAAGAGCAGTGGCCACCTCGCCCCGACATGGGTGTGACACCTGACATCCTAGCTCCTGGATGCCGGACCCTTGGGGCTGCACTCCTCTTGGATTCTGTACGTCCTTTGTCACCGACCCTGTGATCAGTGCGGGTGATCCCCAGACAGCCGCTTTGGGCCCTTCCTGGTCCGAGTCAGATGATTTCTGGGGACTTGGCTTGATACCGGGTGTTGCAGGGGTCTGGGTGTGACGTCAGAGAGATCTGTGTTCAAATTGTTTAGCTTGGGCAAGTAGCTAAGTCTCTGGATAGCCACTGACCCGTCCTGTGCCTGACATTTAGACACAGGCCTTACCTCATGAGCTGTTTTCAGGACCCATGTGACCGTGCGTGGAAGCGCCTGAAGCACAGAGGCTGTGAAAAGCAGAAACCCTTCCCCGCGTCTCCCTAAGCCTTTCTGTTCTTTAGGAGGCTGAGATCCGAGTGGGGCAGCGAGGCACGCTTGACACTGGCAGGTTTTAGCAGTTACTTTGAAAATTACCTTGAAAGCTTCCCCACGAGGCCAACCAACCCCATTAGCTGAAGCCTGAAAGTAGCTTGATAATTTCAATAGTAGTAGAAAAGCCAAAGCGATGTGGACAACAGGCTGAATCTTCATGTGTATTGGCTTGTCTGATCATGATCGTCCTACCTGTGTTTTAACTAAGCCTGAGGAAGTCCTCTTAGAGTCAGATAAAACATTCCCTCTGACGTCCTAAGCAGCCTGCTCGCCTCCACCCAGCTTTGCAACATCGCTGTTTCTAAGTGAGCCTGGGAGGAGCAGGCAAGACCCATTAGCTCGGTGTGTCCAGAAGCCTTGAGATTTAATGGGTCAGTCAAATCAAGGTCCCTTGGCCAGTGTGGTCTTATGCATCTGCTGATTTTAAGTTCAGCCTCTGTCTTTCAACCCTTTAGATACTTCCATTTAAATTTTCCCTTAACATACATAAAACAATACTTAAAAATTCTTGAAAACCAGCGTGCCTCCCCTCCAACGAGGCTCGCGTGGGTGAGTCACTCCACCTATCTCCTCGCCTGCCCGACTGCCTGCGAGACACACCGCTCAGCAGGCTTTTACTTCCTCAGGTTATGATTTACGTGGATGGACCCCGGGCAGGGAGGAGCCGAGTATCAATTTCGCTGGGTTACGGTGTTAAATGACCGATGCATGGATGGTTATTGCTGCCTCGGGAGCAAATGAAAGCCCTTCGCCTCCCTGCCACTGCTGTCTTCCCTCTGCTGACGATCAGTTAAAAATGTAAATAAAAAGACTGCACTTTGGAGAGAGTCAGCTCAGGGGTGGGGGGGGGGGTGGGAATTGCAAAAGTGAAGTTTATTGATCCCCTGGCCAAGATTGATGGCACAATAAGAGCAGGAGGCGAAGAGTGATTTTGCTTTTGAAAACGTTGATGAATAAGCACTCAGGGGCAACAAATAGCCAGGCTCACCGAGTGATGGACGGTGGTGGGGAAACAAGATGCATTTTTATAAATGGGAGAAAGGAGAGGAGGACTTATTAAAAAAATGAATGACCACATGTGGCAGGGAGATGCCAGTGGGGAGAAGAAAACCATTGATTTATGTGTACTACTGGCATTTGAAAATTCAATAATAACATTGACAAATGAGAGGTAAACCTGGCCACAGGACAGCGCTGAGCCTGGGATGGAGAAAGAAAATGCCAAGGTCAGAGAGAAGGAACAGAAAAACATGCTTATGTTGGAAGGCCTTTACATTAACTCATCTGTATAAAGACGTTAAGAAAAATCTCTCCACTCTCAGTGCCCGGCTCTGTGAGAGGGCAGGGAAGGTGGGCAGAGCCTCGGTGCCAGCCCCTCCTGCTGCCAAGGGGGAAGGCCTCTCGCTGGCGGGCGGGGGGGCTGGGCTCCACAGGGCGTCCTTGCCCTGCTGCCAGAGTCTGAAATAAAAATGCCCTCACGACTGGGGGAATTTTCCTGCTGACATCTCCATTCTGTCCCGGGCTGGTCCTTTCTGGGGGTCTGTTACCAGCGCTTTATCTGTGCGGCCATTGACCATTGTTTTGTTCCCCACAGTTGGTCTGCATACTGTCTGTCTGCTTGTGCAGCCTCTGTTCCCTGAGGACAGGCCTGTCTCGTGTCTCAGCATCTCCCCCAGGGCTTTGCAAATCCGTTAATGATATCAGTGCACCATTTCTTTGACTCAGGCACACTTGGAGCTTCCAGCACCTGTGTTCCTTCCTACCTCCCTTTTTCTCTACTCCCCACTTAGCCCTAATGTCTTTTACTGAAACCACTTTCCCTCCGATTTCATCCATCCATCCAACAAATCCTTATGAAGCCCCAGCTCATTAGGCATTATGCTAGATGAGCACAGATGTCATCCTTGACTAGGAGAGTTTGGCAAGAATCTTCTGCTGAGCAGCACTTACACCCTTAGGAACAATGGGTGCAGAGCCCTCTGTGTCCTTTACCCTCCCCGATCAGATCAGCTCTCAGATGCCGTACATACTAGATGACTGACTTTCTATGAATCTCTGCGGGTGAAGCTGAGCTGCAGGGCATCTGGGCTTGCTTTGCTTCTAGCCACTTCAGCTTATATTCATTCCTCTTCTCTTTTTTGCCTCTCCCTAACTCACCACCAGTTCTTAGGCGGCTGAAGAAGGACACTGGGAACCCAGCAAACTTGAAACAATGCTCTCTGACTGTGTGGATGTGTGGGCATGTGCGCGCACACACACACACACACGCACACACACACACACTGACGGCGTGCACACACACACACACACTGATGGCGTGCACACACACACACTGACGGCGTGCACACACACACACACACAGACGGCGTGCACACACACACATGCACACACA
>JAQQAC010008525.1:6398312-6463093 GCA_029783875.1 Phataginus tricuspis
ACACACACACACAGACGGCGTGCACACACACACATGCACACACACACACTGACGGCGTGCGCACACACACACACGCACGCGCACACACACACACACACACACACACACACTGGCTGCATGCACACACCTCTCCCCACTGATGACAGGCCCTGAAAGAGCTGGCCTCTGATCTGTGACCTGCAGTGGCCTCTGGTCCCAGTGCTGCTGCCCATGTGTCTCTGCCTTTCCCCACCAGCTTGCTGACAGTGCCACAAGTGGGTAATGTGACCGTGATTTTAACATTTCAGCCACTTCATCCATTCCCTTTCCTTCTGTCCCTTGGCTCTGCCTTAAATGGCAGAGGGGTATGCGAGAGGAAGGCGTCCCAGGAGAGGGCTGTCGCCTGTCATCCAGCTCTCTTCGTTCGTTCCCCACTTTCGCTGCTCTCCCCCGTGGCCTGGGCTGGCTCCTACGACGTCTTTTCCAAATGTTACAAGGTGAGAGGGGGCTTGAGCAGAAACATAAATCCTTGTTAATATCCTCTTGGAAAAGTCTGGAGCTACAGGTTTTCCCAGGGGCCTGTCCGTGGGCCGGATCCAAGTGGACAGAACGGCCCAGATGCACGAGTGACGTTCTCTCAGGGTTTCCACAGGTCTCCCTAGGCCTCCAGCAGTGCATTCAATTTTCAAATCGAAAAATGTTATTAAATTCTACAATACAAATATGTCTTCTTTTCTCTTCTCCACTTTTCCCTTTTTGCCTCAGTTTCCAGGGGCAGGTATGGGTAATAGGGGTCATGGAGCTGAGGGCTGGGATGCCACGCTGCACAGACTGTGACAGTTAACCCAAGATCTGGCCGGTCTCAGTTTGTGAACTCCCAGCCCACAGTTTGAAGACGGCTCTTGCACACCTGCTCTGGTTGGTCTAATGACCACAAGCATAGCTATTATAGATTTGCTAATACCATTTTTTGAGAAACTCATGTTAAGCCCTTCACTGGCTAGACTGCTGAATTTGGTAGGAATGCCACTCCCCACATGCACTGGGAGGGCGCTGGGGGTCCAAGAATGATACCCAAACAAGCCACTGGCTGCACGTCATCGAGGCGTCCCATGGACTCTAGAACAGGGTTGGCACTTGTAGTTGCTCAACAACTATTTGTTGAATAAGTGAATGTCTGTAAAGGCATGAAGTGCTATAATAGGAAAAGAATTATGCATGGGGGTAGGAAAGCTTAATTTTTCCATCTGAGGATTAAGAGAGGCTTATTAACAGGAGGATGGCATTTGAATTTCACCTTAAACATGGATAGGAATTCAGCAGATGGAGTGAGGTCCCTGGGGTTCTTATAAAGGTGGAGTGAAAGGGTAATATTGGAGCCTGAAAGACTGGTTTATGGGGCGCTGAGTGGTCTGGGCGAGAGACGAGTGATTGAACTCCATCGGAGTGCCGATCATGGATATTTCTGAGCACTCACTGTGTGGTGAATGTTTCTGCACCGGTTCCACTGTGTACTCTTGGCAATACTGTCACCAGATCTTCATGACGTTATTTTTACCGGCGAGAACACTACCGCTCGAAACAGGAAGCTGCCTGCTGTGGTTACACAGATAATAGTGAGCCCTGAGGCGGGAGCCCAAGCCAGTCTGACCCAGAGTCCCTGCTGCTAAGCTGCAGGCAGTGGTGAGTTCCCACACCACCTGGTTCTTGAGGAGAAGCTGATTCACTGGCTGGCACACTGCTTGGGACATAGTAGTTACTCAGTAAATATTTGCTGAATATGGTAGATACTGGCTGGTTTCTGGGACTCTGAGACTTGCTTCAGCTATTTTCCTTGCACTACACTGCCAGGCAGGAGGCAAGGGAAGTTTGGAGAGAAACTGAACTGGGCATTAAAGAGAGTGACAACCCTACCTGGGTTGACCTTTAATCCTGGAAAATAATCATTATGTCACCGAATCGAGGAGCTAGCAAGTACCTCAGACAAACTTCTCAGTGGGTTTAAAGAGTTGTTTCTGTTTTTCCAGGGAAAACGCTTTCTCCAAATACAACCTGCAGCTCACTAGGACCGATGAACAGAGGCGCAGGGCTGCTCCGTCTGCATCAAGTGGGGGTGGGGGGGTGGCTGGACGGTTCCAAGCCTGCCACTCATCCTCCTCACAGCCCCGTGGTACATGAGCATGTGCCTCAATAGAATCTTAGGGCCACTCAGGAAGGATCTGAAACCCCTGATGGGGGGCAAGCCTGTGCAGAACCGGGAACAGAAGCAGGAGACGGGGCTAGCACCCGGCTGGGTAAGGCAATGCCTGATTCACGTACATATTTTGGCCTAATGGATCATAACCATTCCAGGCAAATTAAATAAGAATGTAGGTGAAGACACTAGAGCAATTGCCAGGGATCTGGTGCTGGGCTGCCTTGGGGCGTATTAGTGAGAAGGGCCTTGTAATTGTCTGCATTCTTTCTGGCTCCAGCGCGGTGGGGCATGGGGCAGGTGTCTGCTCCTGAGTGCGGGGCAGTAGCTCCCTCCTGGCAGGTGTGAAAGGACACTGAGTAGGACTCTTCAAGGGCAAGAGAAACGTCTTGTCCATCTTTACATTCCCTCCAGCCTAGTACATTGCTAAGAGGTAAAGCTTGTATTGCTGACTGAATAATAAAAGTTTGTTTTTCTTGAAGCATTGCTTTCCATGCTTTGCTCAGATGAATCCTCCAGTTTTAGGTATTTTCTCCCCAAACCTTTTTTTTATTGAGGCCACCCTTCCTTCACACAGATATGAATTGGATTGGAGTAGAGGGACAGGGAATGGGCCAGGAGGAGGCCTGGCTACCGGTTTTAGCATAACCTCTCCATGAAAGGTGAGCGCCATCCTGGTGTGTTTTCTGCAGGAGCAGATTGCAGGTAAGGATAGTTAGTATTTTTTAATGAGGTTATAATAATGAATGTCTCTTACCAATCTTATTTCTTCTAATGGGCAGTGTGGGCCTCTGGCCCTCAGCAGCTTCTGGCCGTGGGCATTCCTATTCTGGGCTGCCTCGGCCCTTCCATCCAGGGTGGCTCCTGTCAGCCTGGATGGAGGAAGGAAAGCGAGGCCCTGGCTTCCTGAGAACATTAGCAGGATGGGGTGGAGGGGTGGAGGCAGGGGCTCCTGCCTGCTCCCCTGGCCATTTACATGGAAGGAGTCCTGGGTAGGCCTGGGAGGCTGGTGCAATGGGGGTCTATTCTGCGGACTGCTCATAAGCAAATCTGCCTCTCCTCCCATGGAGCAATGGAAATGCTTTGCCTCTGGAAGCGGATCATTCATATCCCCTGGCCATCTCTGTGACCTAAGGTCTCAAGCACGTGTCTGAGCCTGGGCTCCCTTGTCTGGAAAGTGAGGGTAATAACATTCGCCTCCCAAAAATGTTTTAGGGACTATACGTCATTCATGGCTGTGAAATACCATCTAAGCTCTAATGTGCTAGCTCAGTGAAAAATTGTTCACAAAAGTGGTTATGGCCAAGGACAGTTTCCTTCTCATACATCACGGTGGCGGAAAAACCTAGGAGTCCCAGGGAAATTGCAGTTCCCCTGGGATCTCTTTCCTGCAGCGTGTTAGCTTTCTTTCCTCAAGGGACTTTCTCAAAGTAGACCCAACCTAGCTGTCCGGCCTGGGGCCCCAGGTCTGGGTGGCGGAGTCCGGCGAGGGCAGGAAGGAGGCATAAAACAACAGGCATTTGTTTGTTCAGTGTCTGCTTTTCATCTGTTGTTTGTGGTGGATGGCTGGGGCCTCTCGTTCCATATTGCATGAGTCATCAAGTGGGAAATGTGCACAGTCCCTGCCTTCATTTATACAAAATCTTTCCCTCCTTCCTGGGGGCAGGTCACGGTTAGCTGTGGTAGGTAAAAAATAGTCTGGTTTAATTTAGTCCATTCCTGGTCTAATCACTTTCTGGGCAGAGGATCTGCTGTTTGTCATTTACTGTCTTCCCACTCAGAGCCGCTGCAACCCCTGGGCTCTGTCAGAGCCGAAGAAGTGGTGAGAAAAAGACAGACAGTCAGACAGACAGACAGATCAAGGTTGCAAAATTCTGGTGGATCTGGAAAAACATATATCTCCTTCCGCCGTGTGGGGAGGTCATTGTGACAATGAGATCATGTGCATATTACTGAATAGGACAATGAGGCCATGTTGACATGTGGGTTTCACTGCTGCGATTCTGAAGACAATGACAGGAGAATCAGAGAAGGATGTTGTCTACTCCCCTTCTGTTAGGCTGAAAATAGGGAGGCAGAGCCGCCGACATCAGGAATATCATGGCCGTGGCTAGAGCTGTTTTCCGATGCCATCTGCCAGCGTGTTTCCACCACTAGTTGATGCCAGTAGTAGGTCAAGACACAAGCCTTCAGGGATGCGAAGATCAGCATCGCCCATTTTCCTATACATACCGTAAAATGCCAACTTCAGACATCAAGTGAAATAAGGAGAAAGAAAACTCTACAGGATCTTATATCACGTGATATGAAGTGTTCGTTAACTGGAATATAAATTGTGGGCATTCCTAACCTACAGGAAAACAGAAACCTAGCATGGAATTCCATTTGATAAGGACATACTCTTTCTTCTCAAAGGCTGGATAAAACATACCAGCAACTTGGTGGGGGTGGGGAGAGGTTACAGAAAAAGCAGAAAACATTAATAAAACATGTTCCTTCAAGCTTGGTCCTCATGGCATCTAAAATCCTGGTTCCACTCTTATACCTCGTGTCCCGGGGCAAGGTACTTAGCTGGTCTTCCCCTTTTCCTCCTCTGTGATGTGGAGATAACAGTACAAATCATTCTCTTATTGTTATGAAGATTAAACGAGTCAATGCATGTAAATTATGAAGACCAGTGCTCAGTTCCCAGTAAACAGTCAACCAATGGGAGTTTTTGATAGCATTCCAATGCCGAGTAGCATGTAACTGTGAGCCCACAAAGACAGGGGCATGACCACCTGGCTCCCCACCCTGTTTTCAATGTTTAGCACAGTGTGTGGTGCCTATTAGGCCCCTAATAATTATCTGTTGACTGATTAAGGGGTAGAGTTTGACTCCCTGGAAGTTATCCAAATGTTGAGCTCATAAAGCACGTTCAGGCATGATCTGGGATTGTGAGGATAAAGCCAGTGCCAGTTATGCTCATAGCAGCCTCCATAACTCAGCAGTGATGGAGAATATACACAGAGGTCCTGGCCCCGTGAGGACAAGGTGAAGATCAAACGGGACAATGACCCGGATTTCAGCATGGCAGTGTCTAACAGCTAGTGGGGTGTAGAATTGTCTGCAGCCCATTGGAAAGTCCAGGAGTTCAGACAAATGCTCACGGAAGCATCAACGGTCCGTGAGGAATATTCATGGGCACCAGCTACTCCCCCAAAACTCCAGCTTGCAGGATGTCTAGTCACATTGTTTCAGTGATGGCCAGTGGTCAGGGTGATGGGGCTGCCACGGGGTCGCAGGGTGATGGGAAATGAAGTGTCACTTTCTCCGAGGCAGCTGGGCTTATTTTAATGGGCAAGGTCAGCAATGAAATGACCAGGAAGAGAAATTGCTGCCATTATGCATCAGTTGCAATCTTATATCAATTATTCCCTGTACCATTCCCTTTGCCACGGGCTGAAGCAAACATGGCCCTAATCAGTTTTACATCTCCGTTTAATTTTATTGGAAAGAAGAGCTGGCAATGCATCACGGAGGCCGGGTGTGACATGAAAGGTGACCCCCCGCCAACTTAATGGCACAATACATAACCCTTAATGAAGTCGCTATCTTGTCCCTCTTTTGCTGTCTCAGCCCCGTGATTTACGATGGCATCATTTTGCTTTGCCCTCTTTTCATTTCAGCTTTGACAAAGTGGATGAAACAATTATCTTCGTTATCGGCCAGAGCAGTAGAAATGGGATAGCTGGTAGATTTCTGCAGGTGGAAAGCCTTGGCTGGGGATCAAACCAATGGTGAAATGTGTGCAGGGCTTTCTCTTTCTTTCTATCACCTTCTTTCTGTGACTGTGGGCTCCTGAAGACGGATTGTGCATCCCACTGAGCAGTGTGAGTCCTAGATCATTGTGGCAAGAAGTCATTTCAGGAGAAGGGGAAGCGGCAGAGGGGAAAGAGCTTGGAATTTCTTAGGTTGCTCTCTTTGAACTTCTTGAATGTGTTTTTCCCCACTCTGTGTCATACCCCTGTACCTTACCTGCACCTGCATGAATGGACCATGGACTTTTCTACAGTATAAGTGATACCTTGCATTTATTTCATCTAATTAAAAGGTGCTTATTTAACCGTTATTCAGTCCGCATTTATGGGGTGCCTTCTTGGCATTAAATACAATTAGGTACTGTGGAAAGAGAGAGGAGTGACATGTTTTATCGTCCAGAAATAGTATAGAAGTCCAATTGGAGGTGAGGATGTGGTGCGTCTTTTTGAAGAATGAAGAAATTGAGTTATATTAGCAGCCTTGATGGTGTTAATGGAGGCTGAGTTGACAGCAGAGGCTATGCCTTCTGTATGGTTTGGCTTAGGGTTCCCTGTGCCCTTCACCCCAGTTCACAGGGTGGACATACACAGGGTTTAGACCTGTGATGTCATTTGCTGGGGGGACTCACGAACTTGTATACATGAACGCACACGGTCATTGGCCGGATGACTTTCCCTTTGGGCTCCACAGTTTTCAAATAGATAAGCTCGCAAAATCCAACTCCAAGTAACATTCTTCCCATTGTATCTCAGGGACTTGAAATTAGTTCTCACTTACGGGCTCTATGAAGTCCAAAGATAATTGGTTGGAGGTTCTTTAATCAATGAGACTCTCTTTGCAAATACCACCCAGATGAGGTCTGTGTTATTAATGAGATTGTTTAAATGGTGAGAGTTTTTCCACAGCATTTTCTCAGGTAGATGGAAAACTGTAATGCTGACATGGTTAATTGGATTCTTAAGTGGATCCTTCATATAAATCTGCATCTAAGTAAATTTACAAGTGAATATATCATATAAATTGACATCTGTGTACACAGAGAAACCACCTCCAGAAAAGCCAGTATACAATCCACTGTGTCTCTGCCTCCACTCTTCCCCATTCATAGGGAGTGAGGGGTGCAGAGAGCGCAGCAGTGCCACATCCTGAGTCTATTTTCTAAAAGTAGCATGTATTTAATTCTTAACTTTAAGCTAGTCCATTGACATGATGGTCGTTTAAGTCTACAGATAAAAAGTATTGGAGAAAGCAGTGTGAAAGCGAGGGTCACACCATTTTCAATATGCAACCGAAATATCAATGGTCAGATGGTGGAGCAGATGGAAGGGAGTCAAGAGTGTCCCTTGGGTATGACATCCAACCGCTCGTGCAGGCCTACCTTCCCCACCCACTGCCTAGCCCCTGTGCCTACGCCTAGCCAGTGTCTGCCCTGCCCACAGGGGTGTAGGCATCACCACCTTCCATGTTAAAACCTGCCTGGCTGTGGTCCTGACAGGGACTGTGCAGAATGAAGAGATGAAAATAACAACAGCAAGCGCCCCCAGACACCCAGCTCCTTCTCACTGCAGCAGCCAAGAGCAGTCCGAGGTCCATTTCAACCTGTCCCTCTTTATTCCCACCACTGGCGAGTTAAGGGGCCTGGGGTACCCTGAATACAAGCTTGTCCATCACATGCAGGACCACGTGCCCCAGGGCCCTCCAGAGGGAGGGTCCCCGTGAGCAGGCAGTGGAGGGCGCTGGGATAATCCTTGGGAAAGCAAACAAGACATTTTTGGCTGGAGTTGGAGAAAGAGGGAGGCAGGAGAGGGGGAACCCTGCAGTTACTTCCTTCGATCTCAGTAAATTGGAAAGGTCTTTCCCCTGATTCCTGCTGATATTTCCTGATGGAAATTTCTTCCATTGACAGAGATACAGATGGAGTTTACCGACATGGGACTGCAGACACACTCTGGGATAATGAAAAAATGCCCAAGGTAGCCATATGCTCTGTGGCAGTTTGTTAGAAGGAACTCCAGTTGGGTGAATACATAATAGCCCCTTTGGCAGCATAGGCTAAGGGGGATCCTCTGTATTTCCATGTCTTTTTGCATTTCGGGTCTAACTATTAACACCGTTTGTGAGGCTCTCTTTCCCCCAGTCCTGTGATTTATTCCCAAGAGATCAGAACGACCCGAGGCAAGTCCAGACCCAGAGAGTGGATTCTGCCTTCTAGGCCATGGCCTTAAAATCTCTATTGTGACTCTCCTTCCTTCTCTCTTATTTGAAGGAATGTCATAATTCACAAGGATGCTATTCATGAGGACTGTGATAATTAATATTATCATCCTAACAGCACCTATTCATTTAACATTTACGGCTTCACTGTAGACATTATAATCCTCATGACACCACTGTAGAAACTGAAGATGGCCAAGGTTTGTGCCCAGGGCAACACGATTAATAACGATCAGATAGATTCAGGATTCGAATCCAGATCAGCCTGGCCCAAAGCTTCTGGAATCCCGCGCTTTCCAGACCACCCCATGGCTGTCTCTACCTTGGGTACAGGAATGGATGCCAAGTGTTAAGTGTTTGGTGGTAGAACATACCACTCAGACGCAATGACACTTCAAGTTCTGATTCCTGATTCCTGCAACCTAAGGCCGCCAGGTTGCCAACATAGTTTTCTTGAAATACCTTTATAGGATCATGTCTCTCTGGAACAGGTTTTTTGGTTTGTTTTGTGCCGGGGCCTGCCGGCAGGAGTCAAACAGTTCCTGAGTGGGGGCGTTGGGCTGTATATACAAGATGGCAGGAGGGCAAACTGTCTGGTGCAGAATGCAAAGAAGCTTTATTCTGGCATGGCTTATATTCACATGTATTGCCCACAGATTAGATTCACACACCCTTCTCAAGGACCTCAAATCCAGTCACTTAAGTATTGCCCACAGATCAATACAATCGGACATTAATCCAATACTTAAGCCACATACGCCTGGGGGCATCTGGTCCAGGTGGCTAGCCTTGAGATAAGACCTCCCTGCATTTCTGAGATACTTGTTCCTGGAAACTAGGAAACTTTTCAAGGTTTATTTCAGTCAGGCCCTGTTCAGGTCTTAGATGGAGACTAGGCACAAAAACACATTCAGTCCTGTCCTGTCCTTCTGTCCCCACCGCTCTCCACAGTTTTGTACTTTAGTATTCTAGGCTAAGGAGTCACACCCATACACCCCCATATTATTTCATCCTATTCATTTATTTAGTGTTAGGGTAACGTGGCAAAGCTGACCGCAGAGAATGTCTGGGAGGTAAAAATCCAGCCCAGGCTTCTGTCCATCCAGGGACCTGACTCCTTTTCTTTGAGGCACATGGCAGAAATACCCCAGTGGAACCCTTTTTAGTATGGAAACTTGTAAGAGAGAAAGTCCAATTCAAGGGGAGGTGTTCTGACCCAGAATGGAGCCAGGAATTTTTAGAGCAAGTGTTTTGAAGCCAACGTACACAGCGAATAATTTACCTCTGGTTTTTGGATGTAGACGTAAACTGGAAATGTGTGCCGGACCTGAAAAACGTGCTCTGGATGGAGGCTGGGGGAGCAGAGGTGGGCCATTTTTCTTCCTTTGCTCATGCCATAGTCAATGCTTTGTATGTATCATGCAGGCCACATCATGGGCCGAGGTGAGCTGGGTGGGCCACACAGTCAAGGTAGGAAGTACAACCGTCAGGTTGAAGCTAAGAGACTCATTTCGTAGATGAATTTGCTTCCCTCCTCTAGAGATATTAATAAAACACACGCCCCCCTCCCAGGTGACTTTACATGCTCATTTGTCCCTCCAGTATTCCTGCTCACTCTCCCTGGGTCTAACCCCTCTCTGGTGAAAGCTGGCATGCTCATTCCTGAGTGGTATAAAACAGATTTATAAGCCCACCTTCTCTGCTCAGGCCGTTGATTTCCTAAAGCTCCATTTGTCTTTTTCCGAGGTCAGTTTGGTTTTCTCCCCTGACAGTGATGCCCCTGGCCGGTGCAGCTGGGGGGATGGGAGGGTGAAGAGGGGAATGAACTGTTTGCAGGACACAGGGACAGTGACCCGGTCCTCGCCGGGGGGCTCCTAACTGCTCAGGCCATCGCAGGCTGGTGAGGCTATGTCTGGAGGAAGGGGCACAGCACCCACAGCCAGCTGCCTTCCAGAGGCCGGCGTCCGCTGGAGAGATCCCCGCTGGTAGGCCTCTGGCAGCCGCATCCCTTTTTCCTGTGGTCATTTCCAGGTTCTAGGAGGGGAAATCACAGCTCTGGCCACCTTCAAAACAGATGGGATGTGTGAGTGCAAAGCTGTCCTGCTCTCTGTTTTGCCCTGGTTTTTCCCGAACCTCGCCCTGCAAACCTATTTCATGCCTACATGCCTAGTTTGTTTTGCGGTTTAAGTGCACTGGGGACATTCTAGCACCAATTCCTCCTCTACTTCCACTTTGACTGGAACATGATTCCGTTCATTTGTTTCCTTCAGGGGCAGAGATTAAGGAGAATATTGAGCCTCACACTGGCCCATTGTTTCAAAGCCTGTACCCAGGTTGTTTTGCTTTAATGGCCCAGGTCCTGCCTCTCAGGCTCTGGTTTAGGGCCAGTGCCCTCCCTGCTCCCCCCCACCCCCAGGAGCCTGTGCCAGGGCTCACCTCTGGTAAAGGATTTGTTCCCAGAGCAGGTAGCAAATCTGTTCCCTTGGCAGAGGGTGGGAGCCATACCTTGTGACGGTCTCCTGGTAACCCAGCCAGGCCACAGGGCAGCCAGCATTTCTGCAGGGGGCGGGCCTCACATATGTAAACAGAAATTGCTGCCCTGTAGGATGTGGTTTCCACTGACATTGTTTGTCACCTCTGAGAAGTGCAGGCGGTGTGACAAGTTTGGTTCTGGGGAGAGGGAAATTAGAGGGTGCTGGTTTCCTGCCTGTATAGGAGGGGAAACCGAGGCACAGAAAGGCCAAAGCGCTGTGACCTGGAACCAGGCGCCTCCGAGCCTCTCTCTCCCTCTCCATCTAAAGAGGCACTTACACCAGGAAGGCTGACCTGTGCATGGATCAGGAAATCCTAACTCTGAGCTACAGACTGGGGGACTCTGACATCGGCTAATTAGGTAAACACATTACTATCATGTTCAAACAAATAACAAATTAGCGTGAGGCTCAGCGCGGAGGCAGAAGCAGGCAGGGCGTGGGTGCTGAGCTAGGCTCCTGGACCTGGCCAGCCCACTGGCTTTTCTCCCGGGAGCCCTCGGGGTAGTTCTAGATGCCCCCTTCCCCAGCTGAGGGGGGTTCCTGGAGCATCGGGAGAGACTGTTGACTCTTCTTTGGGCAATGATACTTCTGCCCTGTGACCTCACAGCTGACTGGGCGGTCTGCACCCTGTGTCTCAAGGGCTGGGCTGTAGTCCACCGGGGCATTGACATTTCTTGGGAGGAGGAAGGTGCAGCAGAGCTACGTTCTTCCTTGGTTGACCTCCTCACCCCAGATTAGGCTCTAGGGGCCACCTGCTCAGAGATGCAGTAGAGAAAGCCACCAGATTGCTTGCCTCCCCATCCCCATTCCAGCATAGGAGTCCCCTGGGCCCCAGGGGCCCGCACTCCAGACTCTGTACCAGACATCTGCTACCTTCTTGTTGGTACCTCCAGCGCACTGAAGAAGTTGTGGGGAGGGACACAAGGATGGATATCGCTTTTCTTTACTGGGCCTCCTGCTACTGCAGAAGCACAGGTTAGAGTAGAAAGTCATGGGATCTAGAATAAGACAAACGTGAGTCTAAAGTCCAACTTTAGGACTAAGACATTCCTTAATCAGTTTGAACTTCAGATTACTTATTGATAAAAGGGAGATAGGAATACCTACCCAGTATGGTTGTCGGGACCCTAAACATGGAAACTGTAAATAAAAGGCATAAAAATGCATCCTGCCCATGTCAGGCCCCTGTGCATTTTACATGTGCTCCCTCACCCCCTCCAGCTGCCCCAGCATCTTGTCTCAGGACAGCCACCGTGGCCCAGGGTAGCTTCATTTGCTGGCTTCCTAGAGATGCTGGAAGACTTGGAACCTGACTAGAAGGGGCGGTAACATGGACGCTGAGAGCAAAAAGACAAAAAACAATGCCAAATAAACACGGAGAGAGGCTTCACATCATACATCATTAGGAAACTGCAAATGAAAACAATGCTGTGATTCCCCCTGCACCCCGGTTAGAACGGCTAAAATCCAAAACACTGACAACACCAAACACTGGCGAGGAGGTGGAGCAACGGGAACTCTCCTCCACCGCCGGTGGGAATGCAAAATGGTAGGGCCATATTGGAAGACGGTTTGGCATCTTCTTCCAAAACTGAACATATTCTTACCATATGATCTAGCAAGTGTGCTCCTTGGTATTTACCCAAAGGAGTTGAAAATTTATGTCCATATAAAAACCTGCACATGGATGTTTATCGCAGCTTTACTCAAAATTGCTTAAACTTAGAAGCAACGGAGATGCCTTTCGGTAGGTGAGTGGAGAAAGGCATTGTGGTACATCCAGACAATGGAATATTGCTCCATTAGAGGAAGAAATGAGTACTGAGCCATGGAAAGATATGGAGGAACCTTTTTTTTCTGAAGTGTAGTTGACAAATAACATTATATTAGTTTCAGGTGTACGACATAGTGATTCAACATATATACACGCTACAAAATGCCCACCACGATGAACATTGTTACCATCTATCGCCACCCATAGTTATTACAGTATTACTGACTGTATTCCCTGTGCTGTACTTTACATCCTGTGACTTATTTGTTTTAAAACTAGAAGTTTGTCCCTCTTTCTCCCCTTCTACTATGTCAGCTACCCCCACCCTCTCCCTTCTGGCAACCACCAGCCTGTTCTCTGTGTTTATGAGTCTGTTTTCTGTTCTGTTTGGTTTGTTCACTTGTTTTGCTTTCCAGGTTCCATATATAAGTGAAATCATTTGGTATTAAGATGTAATAATATGAGAAGCTGTATGTGGGAGTGAGGGGGTAAATAGGAATTCTCTCTACTTTTTGCTCAGATTTTCTGCACATCTAAAACTGCTCTTTAAAAAAAATAAAGTCTATTAATTTAAAAAGAGAGAGAGAGAGAGAGAGAGAGAGAGAGAGAGAGACTTAACAACATAAAACTCAACCACGCCCAGACTCTCAGGCCTGAAGTGGTAAAGGGAGGGCCCTGGCTGGCTCCCCAGTGCAGAGTCCCTTAGACCCCATACCTGAGGACTGAGGGGTCTGGAAAAATCCATGAGGTCAGAAAAGGAGTGTTGCAAGTGGATTTGAGCTTCAGGAGAAATGGCTTCTGGGAAAAGGCCAGGTGGTTCCAGTTCGGTTTCCTTTGCCTCTTTTCTTTCCAAGGCCATCCTCGCCTGAGCACAGAATAAAGAGGGTAGGCATCAGGACCGCATTTGCCACACAGGCTTGGCAGAAGCCAGAAATGAAGCAACACATGGGAAAAAGGGGCTTTCACCACCTCTGTGGTTGACCTAACCTCCCCTATAATTATTATTACTTACAATTATTTCTCTTTATAAATATTTCAAAATAGTGCTATTGGTCGTACATATCATACCAATAGAGACCTGAAAACTGGACGAGATTTGAAATCTTGGCTAGCCTTTCCTCAGACATTTGGGAACCCTGCGTACACTACACTTTCCATATGGTCACCCTCTGCTGGATTTCTTCTGGCGAGGGGTTCTTCCTTCTTTGGGGAAGCCTAGGCTATCTTTAGGCAGCTCTGACATGAAAGCTTTATTGCTTCATAAAGCATTTACCATTTTTATGATCAAGTTGTAATGTTTTCAAAAAGTTGGTCAGTTGGAAACCATCTCTTTTCCTAGAGTTAGTGCGGCTCAAAATTGAAACGTGCATGTCAGCGTTCCTTAATGTAATTGTTTTTTTCCTCCTTTCTGTCTTCTTCGGCTCTCCCTCTCTCACCCATTTTCCAGAGAGGAAACAGTGAGAGCCAGTGTTACAACAGTGAATGTCAGCATTGAATGCAAGCACCCGAGGAGGACCACAGAAGTGGATTCTGTCCCACTGAGTCCCCCTGGGGACACTCAGAGCTCCGGGCTCCCCAACCTGAACCCTGGTCTCTACAACTGTCCTTCCATTGAAAGGCACCCTAACAGCAACCTCAGGGAATAGAAGCCTGAACAACTACCCCTGGACTCAGTTCACTACTTAATAGGTGGTCATAGAGATTTCTTTCTAATTGGGCTTATTCGAAAGCACCATCATTTTAGGGGTTTGATTCAGGAGTCCCTTGACAGAAATCTGAAGCAGCCATCACTCAAACCTAGCCAAATAAAAAAAAGAGAGAGAAGTAAATAAATAAATGTGAGAATAAGCCCAAAATGGGAAAAAACGTTTAAAAAAAAGCAAGAAAGGAAAGGAACTCACATTATCAACCAATAAACCCAATAATCCATTAGTGACCAAGGTTGCTGAATAATATAGTACTTTCTCAGTGCCATAATTTATACTGCAGACTAGAGAATAGACGCGGTTATTAGAGTGAGGGCTAGTGGATGACACATGATGCATGACCGAGCGGCATTGATCTTCACACAACAGGAAGGTGTCTAGACCGGGAGATGTATGGCTATGTGATTCAGAGCAGAGCATATTTCACGGGAGGCCTAATGGAGTAGTGGAGCCGTGATGGATGGGGGTGTCCAGTTTCAGTAGCCGTGCAGTTATAGCAGTGCTAATGTCTGACCTCTTCGGAGCCTCCTGTCCTTCATTCAGTCAGGGTGACCTCATTTAAAGGGACAGAAAATGAGATCGGTAGATGGGGGCGGGGTGCAGGCGCCGGCGGGGAGGGGACTAGCCCGCGAGGCGCAGGCAGGGGGCGCTGTGGAGGACGGATTCAATCGTAGAAAGGAGGGAAGGCAAGAATCAGGCGCAAGCCCGCCCTGCCACCCAGTTCTAAAATAATGTGTTGAGAAAATAAATGAATAAAAAGGCCCTTTAACGAGTCTCTGCCTCTCTTCCCTAGGCAGTGCGTCAGCATTGGGGGAAAGACGTGGTTGTCCTGAAAAGGGAGCCTGGGGCTCCCTGCACGGTGAGCGTAGTTCTCCATCCCTAGAGGAAGGAATCAAGGAGAGAGGTGAACAACTGAGTGTAAAAGTCGGGTCTGGTGCTAATGGGGTGAGGCTGTTCGGTGAGCAAGTTTGAGTAATCTGCATCGATTATGCAATAGCAGAGAGAGCCCGCGCTCCTCCTGCCCTCCCCAGCCCTGTTAGAGGATGCTTAATGCGTCCTAACGACACTCTTGATCATTCCCAGGCAAAACTAATGACTCATGCCACAGCCAATCCAGACCCAAGTAGCTTTGGTGGTGGTGGTGGGTTTTTCTCTCTCTCTCTCTCCCTCTCTCTCTTTGTAAATTTCTTTCCCTGTGTGTAAATGTTGGAGAGACAGGCAGGATTCCTATCTAGCTGCTTAGCGATACTTCACTGGAAAGACACACCTATCACCCTTTAGCCTTTTTTTCTGAGTTTCCCATCATTTCTAAGTCACTTCTTATTCGGAGGTGACTGGCTTAGATGTAGCACCAAGGGCTTGGGCACTTCTGTAATACTGTCTGTTGTGGAATGAAGGGAAATGCTTAACCACTCATGTTTCTTCTTTATTTCCCCACTGCCATCCAACCACAGGAAACACACGACTCTCCCTAAAAGACACGCCTATTACTTCTCAGTCCGCAGCAAAATCTTAGCCAAGGTAACTTGCCTTACTGCTCGGTTGAGTGATAGAATCTGAATGGGATCCTGTGGGTCAGATGGGCATTCGCTCCAATACCGTGCATGCATGCGAGGTAGCAGTTACTAGGGACTTTTCAGTGTCAGGGACTTTTGCAAGTTTCTTTGCCCTTTGCTTATTCCTCCAAATATCAATCCTACACCTAAGGCTGTTCTTAGTCATCATGAATTAACAAGGCATCCATTAGCTGGTGGGGATGAGTGCCAGGGATGGGAAGGACAGGTCCTTTTCAGCAACTCAGCAAATATTTATGGAGCTCCTACTGTGGGGCCGGGCTCTTCGTTCTGAAGATGGGTCAGACGACAAAACAAAACAGATCTTAGAGCATATTAAGAAGACAAACATTAACAGATTAACATATAATAAGTCACAGAAAATAACTCATGTTGTTAGGAGAACAAAAAAGACACCAACTTTTGGGTGCACTTGCTTTACAGCAGCACTGAGCTTAGCGAGTGACAGATAACCATTTTGTTTAAATGAGAACACCACGCCGAGATGCTATTATGCCCCTTTTTGCAAGTAGGAACACTGAGGCTTGCAGCAAGGAGGTGCATTTCCAGGGTCATGTGGCAGGTAAGTACGAGGCAAAACTAGAATGTCCTCCAGTTCTGTTTGACACAAAACCTACTCACAAAATTCAAAACCTACTTTGTATCACACACAGAAATAAATCCCTGGTGAATGAAGTGTGAAAAATGAAATCTCTTAGGTGGAAATATATGTCTTAGTCAAAAGGCACACATTAAAAAGGAAAACATTAGTACATTTGATTGCATCCAAAGTCCATTCTGGGAGACGTGGCTTCTGTCCAAGGTGGGGTAACAAGCCCCGGGCTCACCCTCTCAACTGCAGTAACTGAGAAATCAGACAAAAAATATACAAAAACAGGTCTCAAGGTGCTGAGCGTCAGGCAAGGACGGACAGAGAGGTGGTCCCTGAGAGGTGGGAAGTAAATGAGGCGGGTCCCATCTTTATTCCAGGTCACTGCCAGGAGACTGCTTCCAGACGTGGAGCAAGGAGGGTAAACTCAGGCAGAGCCCAGTAGTCTTTTGAGTTGAAGACACAGACCTGGGAGTCTGCAGAGGCCAAGCCAGAGTTTGCTGGGCAGAATGGGAGAGGAGATGTACTTATACTTGCTATGTAGTGAATGCATCTTGGAAACACTGTGCTGAGTGAAAGAAGCCAGTCGTAAAGGCCACATGCTTTGTGACCTCACTCATATGAAAGTTCACAACAGGGAAGCCTACAGCAGCAGAAAGAAGATTAGTGGCAGCTCAGGGATGAGTTTGGGGTACAGGGGGAAGTGGGGTGATAGCTAAAGGATATAAGGTTTCTTTTGGAAGTGATGAAAATTTTCTAAAATCGATTGTGGTGATAGTTGTACAACTGTATGTGAAAAATATACCAAAAAACCATTGACTTGTGTGCTTTAAATGGGTGAATTGTTTATGTGAATTATATCTCAATAAAGCTGTTAGTGTAAAACAGTATATATATATATATATATAGAGAGAGAGAGAGAGAAAGAGAGACATCCATATTACTCCCTCTTGTCCTCTGTGTTATTTTTGTCATATATTTTACCTCTCTTTATGTTTGTAAATATCACAGTATTGTTATTTTTATAATCTTAAGCAACTATCTTTGAAAAATATATAATGAGCAAATGTCTTTCATATTTACCCACATAGTTACTGTAGCTGGAAAACGGTATTCTTTTGTGTCAATATGAATTTCCACCAGGGATTATTTTCCTTCAGTCTAAAGAAGTACCTATAATATGTTTTCTAGCGTAATTCTGCTGGTGAGGAATTGGCATTTGTTAGTCTAAAATTTTTACCTTCATTTTTAATGTATATTTATATTTTCATTGAGTAGAGGTTTCTAGATTGACAAGTTTTGCTTGGTTGTTTATATGCTTCAGTTTTGGGTTTTTTACCCTTACTAAATTTCACTCTGGCTTGCATTAGTTCACATAGGAAGTCTGCTGATATTCTCGTCTTGGTTCCCTTATTTCTCTAGCTGAAAGATTTGTCTCTTAAACCTTTTTTCCAGTCTTTTTAATTGTTGAACCTTAGCATAACTTTCTTCATATTTATTCTCCTTGGGGTTTCTTGAGAAATGTTGACCTGTTGTTTTTGTTTCTCATCATATTTAGAAAACATTTAACCATCATTTATTTAAATAATATATTTGCTTCCTTTCCCTATCTCTTCTGGAGCACCAAAAAAAAAAAAAGTATATATATATATATATATGTCACACGATATTTTGCCAAGGATACTAAGGTTCTAATAATATTTTTCCCATGTTTTTCTCTAAATACTTAAAGTTTTGATATCTTTTTTTTCGCTATGTCTTCAAGTTTGCTTATTTATTCTTCAGTGCCTCATTGGGTGTTACGTCCGGTGAATGCTAAATTTCAGATATTGTATTTTTGACACCAGAATTTCTATTTGGATCATTTATAGTCTCTGTTTTTTTCCTCATTGTATTTCTGTTTTCCTTTAAATTCTTGTTTTCAAGCAAATGTCTCCTAATTTCAACCTCTCAGTTATTTCTAGGAATGCTTCTGTTGATTTGTGACATTTTGTTGGTTGATTTTTCTCATTATAATGGGTCACGTTTTCTTTCTTCTTTGTCTAGTAACTTTGATCAGGGGCTGGATGCTGTACTTTTTGCATTTTGGATGTTTGTATTTTGTTTTCATCTTTAATGAGTGCTGAGTCTTGTTTTAACCAGCAGTTAATTTTACTTATAGATCATTTTGCTCCTTCTGAGACTTTTTTATAATATATATACTTAGGGCAGGTCTAAACTTATGCTAGCTCTTAACTTATGGCCTTCTGACACCTTTACTGAGTCTCCTGGGTGTTCGGCGAAGTCTCATTTATTCTGGTCGATTAGAGCTCGAACATGTCTCTACTTGCTATGAATTTCAGGAGCTGTTCAGGTTTTCATTTCCCCGGTAGTTCTGTTCTTTGTCTGGATTTATATTCACACCACACGTGTACAATTTGGAATCAGCCAATGACTCCTTGGTTTTCTGGAAGCACTTTCTCTAGCTGCTCTTCCTCATAAATGCCAGCTGCCTCAGCCTCTCTGAACTCCCATCTTCATCTTCTCAGCTCAGTATTTTGCTTCTTCTGCTTAGCTTTCCTTGGCTAGGGCCTGATAAACGCCTCGGGGAATGTTGCCAGGATGACTGTATGGCTCATCTCATGTCTTTCTCTTCTCTCTGGATTCACAGTCCACCACTACCTCTTTCAGGTTTTCTGAAAATAGTTGATTCACATAATTTGCCCAGATTTATAGTATTTTATGGTGGTAGCACCCATTTCACACCAAGAACTCCATTGTGGGAAGTTATCTCCTTTTCTTATTACCTTTACCATTTACAGCAAGATTGTTGTGTTAGAGACATATTGGTGGGATTTTGTTAAAAGTAGAGTAAATATGGGACAGGTAAAAAACATAACAACAAAACTTGCTCTTTGTTTGACCATTATGTCACCACTGGTTGGGGCTTTCCTCTTTCACCTTTCTGCAGTCAGAATTGCTATGTACTTTCTTATGTCTTTGCAAATTGAAGACTCAGTTCTTGTAGAATCTGTATAGTATAAAAACGTTCCTCTAGCTTCTAAGATAATAAGAATCACCTGTGGCACTTGTTAAAAAAAAATAAAGCTTGCTTTCCTGACCTGTCTGTTATACATTCTGGTTTACAGGGTCTTAGGTAAAGCCTGAAAATTAGTATTTTCAAAGATACCTTAGATTAAATATTTTTCCGCCAGACAAATTTGGGGACACTAGTATACCAGTCTGGAGCCCTGATGCTGAGGCTGGGCTGCCTGTGTTTGAACACTGATGCACTCTTAGGAGCCCTGTTCCCTTGGGTAGGTTCTGTCCCCTATTTCTTCAGGGTCATTGAAGATGACTGTATGTTCTGTGCCCTACAGAAAGGTGTCTGGCTAACCCGGCATCCTGAAATCGGCACTGTGCTTGTGAACCAGAGAAAGGGGGTAGTTGTTGTAGGTGGTCTGCCCAGAGAGGATGGCTTTCTCTTTTTCCCAGAATCACTATGTACAATGAGCAGTGGCCCTGGTTTCCTTATCTTTGAAATAAGAAGAACGGCAGGGCTGGCTCCATAATTTGTGGGGCCCCTATGCAAAATGAAACTGCAGGGCCCCCTGTTGACACAGCAGTAGGAAAGCATTTTCCTTTCTTCTATTGTCTCTCTATCAACTTGTCATGGTGTTTTTATTAGACATTTAAGGTTGCTCTCCCTAAGACAACAGGGCTTCTTGCAGGGCAGTACAAACCCTCGCGGGTGCCCAGGGTCCTGCCTACACTGGGCACGCAATGTGCACCCATGGCAGAGGATGGCAGCACCCATGGGCAGGGGTGGGAGCAGGTGGCTGGGCACCCATCCTGGAGAGGTGGAGGGACAGAAGGAGGTGGGACCATGCATGAGCTGAGGCCCCAAACCACTGCTAGCACGTTGCTCCATTGTCTCTCCACACTTTCCTTACAAGACACAAACTTCATATTCATGTGGACTACAGAGCATTGCACAAAGGGGGCCTCCTCAGCTCGCGTCCTGTGCAGCTGCCCTGACCGCCCACCCGTGACGCCGGTGCTGAGTGATGTCCCTGAGATGCCAGTTACAGTTATCAGTTTCGACCTGAAAGCTCAGTGCTACCCCGTCCCAGCAGTGAGAATGGAACAATCTCGCAGCTCTGTGTCTGGCCATGGTTCCATCAGGTATTCATTTCGTGAGGGATGGTGACTTAGGCACCCAACGAGTTCCCCAACTCTGGGCACAGGAGCTCACAGCCTCATCAGAAAAGGAGGCAATTATGGCAAAAGTGGTTAAATACCAAAGACATCGGCAAGGGGTAAGTTGGAATACAGAGGGAGTGGTAACAGATTTGTCCCCCAGCACTGGTTGGGGGAGGAATTTTTAAGATGAATCCTAAAGGATAACTAGAATCTAACTAAGTAAAAACAGAGGGTGGGAAATACGTTCTGGACTTTGTGAGCAGCAGGTACAGAAACCCTGAAACGAGGAAGAAAGGAAAGTGTGGCAGATGCCCTGTGATTGATGGTCTGAGAGGCAAGACAGGAGGAGAGAGGCAAGCAGGACCCAGAGCCTGCAGAGCATTTTTGGCCATTTTAAGGGGTCTGTGCTTTATCCCAAGGACAACAGGGAAGGGGTAGGGGGTGGTGAGTGAAAATGGAATATTTTAAAAGTTGTAGACCAAAAGAGTGTTATTTTGATATTTGCATTTTGGAAAGATTTCTCTGGGGACTTCTGGGTAAAATGACTTGCGATTTTGGGTATTCAATTTTTGCCTCCCAGCATCCTAGGAAAATGCCCCCCTTTTTTTTAATAGGAAAAATGTTTTAGCAGTGCCAGGGACTGAGATGAAGGTTGCCTACACTCCAGCATTTAAGTTCAACAAAGTTTGAGTAAATAATGACATCGGATCTAGTGAAACACATATCATATCTCTTAATATATACAGAATCATGTACTCTCTAAATAGAAATACATCTTCTTTTGAAACATCCATGCTATGTTTATGAAAATTAATCCCACTCCTGCATACAAAGAG
This sequence comes from Phataginus tricuspis, assembly GCA_029783875.1. NCBI lineage: Eukaryota > Metazoa > Chordata > Mammalia > Pholidota > Manidae > Phataginus > Phataginus tricuspis. The sequence goes on from JAQQAC010008525.1 coordinate 6,419,696, forward strand.
ATCTCCAATAAATTTCAGACTGGAAATTTTATAGGCCCCACTGTCTGATCATGATGCAAAAATTTAAAAAATCTAATAAAAGTATATACATAATCAATCACTTGGACATTAGAAGGAAAAATAAAAAACTTTTGCATAGAATCAAACAAAAAGCAAATAGAGTCTACAATTACAGACTATTTAGAAAGCCACCAATAAGTATGGATGCATTTGAAAAATCAATGAGAGAATTATCTCCCCGAAATGTTTTATGAGAAACTATAAAAGGAGGAAGTACTTCTTAAGCTGTTTAAGCCTTTTCAGAGCATAGGAAACGATGGAAACCTTTGACCAGCTGTCTTAATGATGAACCCAAAACGTGACAATACTTTAGATATAAAAACTATAGGTCAATCGCATGTTTGAATATAAGTGCAAAAATACTTAAAATAATAGCAAATTGTACCCAACAGAATACTGAAGGATGATTATGGATGCCCATGAATTATTCCAGAGATTCAAAGATGTGTTAGCATTAATCCATTTTAAATAACAGTCACTATACCAATAGCCAAGCAAAATTATAACATTATCTTGAAGATGCCCCCAAAAGATTTTATAAAATTAATTTCCATTCCTGATGAATTGTGAACACAATTTTTACTGAACTTGAATTAAAAACAATACTTTTACATGAGGAATGACAGGTATGTTAAATAAAAAATCATTATTATATTTAAATAATAAAAGACTGTAGTCAGTCCCATTTAAGTCTAGGACAGTGAAACATACTGGCTACCAGCACTGCCACTTAATAGTATTTTAATAGTCCTATATACAGGACAGGAAAATAGGAAGCTTAAATATTGGAAAAGAGAGGCAAAAAAATTAATGTAGTTTATAGATTATATTCTTGGTAACCTGGAAAATCTTTAAGAAGGATTTGGGAAACTATTAGCATTTAGTTTTTGGCAAAGACTGTTTAATAAGATGAATGTGTTTAGTAAGATTAGCAGAGTGTTTAATAAGATGACTAGCTACAAAATAAATATGTAAGCACTCATAGTTGTGCTTTACACTAAAAACAAACTATTAGAAAATACATGAATAAAAATCCCATTCGCATAGCATCAGAAGTATAGGCAAATAACCAAATTTTGCAGTAGCTCCATGAAGAAAATGTCATATTTCTACTGAAAATGCAAAAGATGATTTTAATTAATGAGGATGCATGACATTTTCCTCAATGGCTAGAAAGAATATTAATTCACAATTTTAATGCAGATACAATAAGAATATCAGTAAAAATTTGGGGGAACATTTAGAGTGATACTAAAGTTCATATAAGGAATATGGAGAAGAAACCAAAGACATTTTGATAGAGAAGATACAAGGAGTACTTCCTCTTTGAACATATTAAATTGCAGTATAAAAACTAAAAGAATAAAAATTGAGAAAGACAGACAGAGAGACAGAAGGACAAACAGATCAGTGAAACTAAATTGAAAGTCCAAAACGGACTGAACTGTATTTCTGGGATTTCGTATATGTGAAAAATACGGCATTTCAAATCAATGCAGAAAGAATGTATTAAAAAATAGATGGTCTAAACCTAACCAAGGATGTGAAAGACCTATACCCTGAAAACTACAAGGCACTCATAAGAGAAATTAAAGAGGACACTAATAAATGGAAAATCCCATGCTCTTGGCTAGGAAGAATTAATATTGTCAAAATGGCCATCCTGCCTAAAGCAATCTACAGATTCAATGCAATCCATATCAAATTACCAACAGCATTCTTCAATGAAGTAGAGCAAATAGTTCTAAAATTCATATGGAACCACAAAAGACCCTGAATAGTCAAAGCAATCCTGAGAAGGAAGAATAAAGCAGGAGGGATTACGCTCCCTGACTTCAAGCTCTACTACAAAGCTACAGTAATCAAGACAATTTGGTACTGGCACAAGAACAGACCCATAAACCAGTGGAACAGAACAGAGAGCCCAGATATAAACCCAAGCATATATGTTCAATTAATATACAATAAAGGAGCCATGGATATACAATGGGGAAATGACAGCCTCTTCAACAGCTAGTGTTGGCAAAACTGGACAGCTACATGTAGGAGAATGAAACTGGATTACTGTCTAACCCCATAAACCAAAATAAACTCAAAATGGATCAAAGACCTGAATGTAAGTTGTGAAACCATAAAACTCTTAGAAAAAAATATAGGCAAAAATCTCTTGGATATAAACATGAGCAACTTCTTCATGAACATATCTCCCCGGGCAAGGGAAACAAAAGCACAAATAAACAAATGGGACTATATCAAACTAAAAAACTTCTGTACAGCAAGTGATACCATCAGTAGAACAAAAAGACTTCCTACAGTATGGGAAAATATATTCATAAATGACATATCCAACAAGGGGTTGACATCAAAATTATATAAAGAGCTCACACACCTCAGCAAACAAAAAGCAAATAAGCCAATTAAAAAATGGGCAGAGGAGTTGAACAGACACTTCTCCAAAGAAGAAATTCATATGGCCAACAGGCACATGAAAAGATGTTCCACATCACTAGTCATCAGAGAAATGCAAATTAAAACCATAATGAGATATCACCTCACACCAATTAGGATGGCCGCCATCCAAAAGACAAACAACAACAAATGTTGGCGAGGATGTGGAGAAAGGGGAACCCTCTTACACTGCTGGTGGGAATGTAAATTAGTACAACCATTGTGGAAAGCAGTACGGAGGTTCCTCAAAAAACTCAAAATAGAAATACCGTTTGACCCAGGAATTCCACTCGTAGGAATTTACCCTAAGAATGCAGCAGCCCAGTTTGAAAAAGACAGATGCACCCCTATGTTTATCACAGCACTATTTACAATAGCCAAGAAATGGAAGCAACCTAAGTGTCCATCAGTAGATGAATGGATAAAGAAGATGTGGTATATATACACAATGGAATATTATTCAGCCATAAGAAGAAAACAAATCCTACCATTTGCAACAACATGGATGGAGCTAGAGGGTATTATGCTCAGTGAAATAAGCCAAGCCGAAAAAGACAAGTACCAAATGATCTCACTCATATGTGGAGTATAAGAACAAAGAAAAAACTGAAGGAACAAAACAGCCCCAGACTCACAGAACCCAAGAATGGACTACCAGTTACCAAAGGGAAAGGGACTGGGGAAGGGAGGGATAAGGAGGAAAAAGAGCTATTCCAATTAGCACACATAATGTAATGGGTGTGGGAGTGGGGTGGTGGGATACGGGGAAGGTAGTATAACACAGAGAAGACAAGTAGTGATTCTATAACATCCTTCTATGCTGATGGACAGTGACTGCAATGGGGTATATGGTGGGGACTTGATAATAGGGGGAGTCTAGTAACCATAAGGTTGGTCATGTAATTGTATATTAATAATAGCAAAATAAAAAAAAGATGGTAGTTAGGTAACTGAAAATAATTGAAAATTTAATTTCTGTTCCTGTTTAATTACACACTATTATTCCTAAACTTGAATGTAAAAATACTTTAACATGATGAATGACAGGTACGTAAGTCCACTTCACACCATAGTCCAAAATTGATTCCAGATCTATTAAGCCATTTAATGCCAAAATTTAAAAACATGTAAGAGTAGAAAAATATCGATGACTTCCTAACTTCTATAAGGGGGAAGGCCTTTCTAACCATTAAAGCAAGTTAAAAATTATAAGGAAAAAGGTTGACATATAGCATATTAAATTTAGAAATTTCCTACAAATGTAATATATAAAATTAAAAGCAAGATTGTGATTCTTGGAAGCTATCTGGGACATGCATATTATCCAATACACAAAGAAATAAAAAAGGAATAAACATCAAAAGCAAAATGTATAAGTGCCATGAAAATCAATCAAGAAAAGCATATTCAAATAATAATATGAATAACATTAAAATAAATAATAATATGAAATCATGTTTAAATTAACTTGTCATCAAAGAAATACAAATTAAAATAACAATGTTTTGCCTATGAAATTGGCAAGCTTTAGAAATAGCATGGAAAAGTTTTGTGCTATATTGTTTAGCGGAGAAGAGCGGTATCCAAACCATATGTAAAGTATAGGAGCTCCAAGTCATTTTAAAGTATGCAGCACACATACGCATATCCACCACTGCAAAATGTTGACAGTGATTGCCTCTGGAAAACGGAATTATGGGCCATCTTAGTGTTTATCTTGGCATTTTTCAGTGGTTTTAATATTTTCTGCAATAGATGTGCATGACCTTTATAAGCAGAAACAATATTTCAAAAATCAGCCTGACCACAATGCGGAGAATGCGTTTTAAAAGGGGTAAAACCAAAAGCAGGAAGTAGACAAGGGCTGTGGCAGTCGTGAGACCTAGAGAGGCAGAGGCAAAAACTTTGGAGATTGGAAGAAAAAAATTTATCCTGGCAACACTACTGTTACTAATGGTAGGTGGCAGGGAAAGGGGAGGAAAGGGAAAATAAGGAGACAAGTAGGGTTCCCAGCCTTTATTTGGGCCACTGTGTGGAATCCCTGAGTAGGGTCAGGAGGACCAGGCTTGGGAGGGTGGTGGGACACAGGTGCTGATATGTTGAGTTTGAGGTACCTCTTGACCCACCACCAGCAGAGAGGCAGGTCTGGGTGAGATATCTTTCTGTATCTATCTATATCTATATCTATATCTATATCTATATCTATATCTATATCTATATATCTATCTATATCATCTATATCTCTATCTCTCCATCCATCCATACATTCATCTACCTACCTACTTACCTACCCATCCATCTATCTATCCATCTATCTATCTATCTATCATCTATTGTCTATCTGGAAGATATCAACATGTAGATGACTCTCGAGTCAGGATGAAATCACCCAGGGAGATCTTGCGTAGAGGAGAGCTGAGCCTGAACTGGGAGGAGCATCTATGCTTAAGGGGTATTCCTGAAGGTATGGGCTGAGGAAGAGGAGAGTTTGAACAAGTCTGAGATGTAAGAGGAAAGCCAAGAGAATAGAGTCATGGAATACAAAGGAGAAAACATCTAAGGTCTAATAGGGGGTAAGTGCAGTGAAAACTCCAAAAGATGCCACCCTTGCCTGCTGAAGATTGGGGCCAAGGTGGGGTTGGGTGTCTCAGGAAAGAGTGTCAAATGCTGCCAAGGGGTCCGGAAAATGAAGGCAGTTGGGATTTAGGCAAAAGCTAGTTAGATGGAGTAGTAGTGTGGAAGGATGACCAGGGTGGATTGAGGAGTGAGACAGAGGTAAGGGAGAGCACATAGGGAGTGAGAGCTCTTCTGAGAATCTTGGCTGTGAATCAGGTGGAGGCAGAAAAGGCTGGGGCTTCAGGGGCTGGGGCCTAGAGGGTACTTTTATTCTAAGCTGCATTCACTTCGACCTCATTTTCATGCTGATGAGACAAAGGGCCTGTAGGAGGGCTTCTGGGGGTGGCTGTGGGGAGCACAGAGGAAACAACTGGTTAGGGGAACTCTCCTGGGGAAAGAGAGAAATGAGAAGATCTACGCCCAGGTGGTGCCAAGCATTTCAGCCTGAGTGGCTAATTGAATGGTGGTGCCATTTACTGAGACAGGAAAAGGTTAATGAAGTAGGTGAATCTCTGGCAAGCCTGATCAAGAAAATAGAGAAGATGCAAACACACACAATATAAAGTTAAACAAGGAATACTTAAGGTAAATAGACTTTTTAAATGTTAGAAGAAAAAAATTTTAAGCTATTCTAAGTCAATATATTTATAAACTCAGGTAAAATGGAAAATTTTTGGAAAGGAATATCAAAATTGGAAAAAGGTAAATTAAAATATAGTAAACCAATAATTACTATAAAATATAAATAGTTTCCATTACTGTTACACTCATATATATATATGTGTATATATGTATATATGTGCATATATGTGTGTCTCACCTGAGGGTTTCAGCCCCAGGCAGGTTCACTATGGATTTGGTGAGACCAAGAAATGACAATGAAATGGTCTTGGGGTAAAGGGGTTTATACCTGGCTTTATTATCACAGTGGCAGGTCAAGCACTAGAATCACATCTGCATCCCGCAGTCTGCAGGTCCATAATCCACCCCCATCTCTGCCTCTATCCAGAGCACTGGGCAGAGCTCTTTATATAGTGACTCGGTCAGTAATAGCTCATTGCCTACAGGTGTGGATGCAGTAGCCTAGCAATAAGCCAATTACATCATCAAGTAGTGTAGGGTCAGGTGAAGATCCTGGCCATAGGAACTTCCATTTTCCCCACAATGTGTATACATAAATGTATGTGTATATGTGTACATATATGTATTTATGTGTCCATACAGGTACATATGTATGTATATTTGTGTATATATAAAAGATATATACAAGTAAATTTATTTCTAAGCCTAGATTTTGTATATGAATTTCACATTTAAGAGACAATTTTATATAATTTTTCAAAAACTAGAAAAGTGAGAGAAAACTGCCCACTTTATTTGTAAGGTTGAAGAGAGGTAGTTGATCTATTCTTTTCTCCTTACCCTCTTAAATAATAAATCATCTCATCTGTAAAGCTCCTGCATGCCTTCGCGCCAGCCTGCAACATCTACAGCTGTATTAAAGATTTTGGGGTGATCCTGACTTCCTACAGTGAGGAGACTTACAGAAAGAAGGAAGGCTGGGCAGGGGACTCAGGGCAGGTGGTGGGAGGTGTGTGGAAAAGGGTGGAGTGGACACTTCGGGAATACGCCCTTGGTGCCAAGGACACCTGAGCCTGTTCTATACCCAGCAAGACTGTCTATGAGATTTTGGCTGAAGCCTTTCTGTTGAAAAGACCTATTCCAGTCCCTGATTCCCTCGGAGTTCCTCCCTTTCTTTGGGGAAGATTCAGAAATCTTACTCATGCCCTGCAGAAGAGGGTGGCCTACAGTGTGTGGTGGGTGGGTGACTGCAGGGCCTTCCCCCCCTTTCTGCCTGGACTGACTGCATCTCCAGCCACCCCATGCCTGTAGATGAGCACTTTTCTCTTGGGATCCTCTGTCACCACCCAGCTCATCCCTGAGATACCAGCTCCCTTCATTCTGAAGAAGGCTGGGCTCCTTCCTACCATCTGGGTCCAGGAAACAAAGCTGAGTGGCAGATGAGACACCTGGAAGGCCAGGGGAGTGGCCTGAGCCTCCCAGGAAAGTCTTTCTGCACTTGTAAAGGTGGCTGGGCATCTGGCCTGGTGAAGACCCTCACTTTACATTTCCACTGGTACGTGACTGAAATGATTTACCGTTAAGTTCTAGTTGAATAAAATGGTAGTAGACATTTAGGTAATATTACAGGGCAATAAATGTTTAAGAGCCTTAGGGGCATGGGCTTTCCAAACGTAGTTCAGACCCAGATGCTAAAAATACTTCATGTATATATACACACAATATATATATATACACACACACACATAAAATATATAACCATTTTTAGACTTTCGGCTTTTGCTCACATAATGGAAGAATTTTCTCCCCTGTCCCTTTTCTTCCACATTTCCAATTGTTTAAGAGTTTCCTGGCTGCAGCCCCTTCCTCACCGCCCTTCCTTTTTTTTTTTCTTTTTACTATGTTGGGTAGAAGCAGCATGAGGGAAATGTAGTTAAAATTCAAAATGCTTCCCCTTTATCATTACCATGAATCAACACAATAAATGAGCCCCTTCAGAGCACGGTAATAAGAATTTGATAAATCATCAGCCAAAAATTAACTAGATGTCAAAACAATCTTTGGGAAATGTGATGGATTAGGGGTGATAGCAGCAATTAATCTCCCTGCATGAGTTCACCAGAGAGACACAATGTAGGGAGATGGATGGGAGGGATCCTGGCCTTGCAAGGTCAGGACTCTACTGAAAGGGGTGGGTGGAGGGTGGCGGCTGGAGGGAGGGAGGCAGAGAGAAATAGAGAGGGAATGAGAGTCATGTGCGTCTGCAATCCCCACGCACCCAGCCGCTGGGCTGGAGGTCAGTTACATGCCTTGGAAAGTGCCTCTCTCCAGCTGCTCCCTCTGATGACGCAAGCACTTTCCCTCTTGCGCTAATAAATGCCGCAAGTCGGCTCAGGGGGTTCAACACGGGGCCTCCAAGAGTGGGAGACTGCTGTGGGCTTAATTTACAGAGCAGGGTAGCTCCTTATCAACAGCCTCGCGGAGAGCAGGGGTCTGGGAGCAGCAGGCAGCGAGGGAGGAAGGAAGGGAGTCTGGGGAACCCGGCAGAGGCAGCTCGGGGCGCAGCGTTCCGCTCCGGATGTCCCAGGACACAGCCCAGGGAATGCTGATGGTTCCCCAGAAACGGGAGGAGAGTCTCTGCAGGCGCCAGCGTCATTGAATCACCCTCTTTTTGATGAGGCTGCCTCTTTTTATTTGTTTAGTTTAGTTTGTTTTTTTTTCTACTCGATTTCACAATATCCGAGGGAATTGCGATTTGGGAAGAAGATGAAGAGGAGGCGTCTGTTTTCACCTTCCTGGCATGGCTGGCATTGTCCAGTAGGACCCCCTCTCCGTGCTCTGGGGTCGCGGGCTACCGAGGCTGAGCTGGGAAATGTGGGCTGAGCTGATGGGTGATGCGGGTGGTGGAGTGAGTGACAGGCAGGCGGGAGGGAGATGGAGGACCGCGGAGCTCCAGTTGGCCAGACAGAGGAGGAACTCATTGAGGGTCATGGGAAACACTTCATACAACGGGAAGGAGTGAGGGGAGCTCCCTGGGTCCCTTAATGGCTGCTGTGCTGGAGGTGCAGTGGGTCGGGCCATGGACGCTGGTGTCCCGAGTTGTTCCTTTACTCCCCTAGAGAAATAGAATTCTTTAATACCTAAGATTCTTGTAAGATTTACCTGGCCAGGGCTTTGAAGCTGCTCCCGTTAAATTGCTAAGCCCTTCCTGGCTGGCTTTATAATGATCACCAAACAATCATAAAGCCTAACAACTGTCTAGTGCTTTTGTTTACAAAGCTCTGTGAGAATCTGGGGTCTTCTCCAGGGGAACCCTCGATATTTTTTGTGACACTCCTTCCTAGTATACAACAGAATCCTAGGGTTTAGCCAGAATATAGTCTAGTCAAAACTCCTCAATTCTGGTGGAAAGGAAGTCAAGCCAGGAAGGGTTAATGATCTGTGGGCTATGATAAGGCAAAGGATGCCTGTGGAATTCCCAGCCCAGCTTTGCCCCAGAGGGCAGTTCCCGTCTTCCAGTTCTCTGGCTCTGATATTGGAGGGGCCTTTGGGGTTGGGTGACTTTGTGCTGTTTCTAACCCAACCCCACCCAACCCACATACATGGCAACTGTGTAGAGTAGAACATTTGCAGTCTCCAGCTTCCAGGAAGGAAGGGTGGGAACTTGGTCTAGTCTTCAAGATAATGAAGAAAACTTGCAATGAAACCATCCTCTGGAGAACGAAAAGTGGTCCCTTGCTGCTGACTAGCTGTTGACCTGGAGCTATAGGTGCTTAATCTCTCTGTGTGTTGGTTTTCTCGTTGTAAAGGGGAATACGAGTCATTCTACCTCATAAATTGTGAGGATCTTGAGTTTTGTGAACAATGCCCGTGATGTAGTCCACTATGCACGTCCGTGAATGCTTTTCTGGAGTTGATGGCCTCGTCCCCTTTCCATCATGACCGCGAACGAACTCCTTATTGGCCCTGCAGGTGTTAGAGGCTCACACTGTGGCTCTTGTGGTATGACTGAGGATGGCCACAATACCACTGAGGAGGCTAAGGGTGCTGGCACAGGCCACCCAGACCACCAGCCCACAAGCTCTGGCTGGCGTTGTAATGAAAGGCCCAGAATGCCGTCCTGTCTCCACATCTCAGAGCACTGCCCTGTTTTCTTCCCTTAACAGGCCACCTCACTAAGGATTTGGTGTCCAACATGCAAGCAACCTCTGGCCTTTGTGTTGTACGATATTCCCCTTCTCAAGTACCATCTCCCCAGTGGCCTTCGTGTTTCATGAGAGCTTTGATTAACATAGGCCAGTCATTCTTCTCTTCCCCTTTCCTGTTAGCCAGCATGGATGAGGAAGCTTCTGGAGCCTTTGGAAAAGCTGGAAACATCTGCTCAAGGCTATTTATTTTTCCTGCTACCATATTGCTTCAAATGAGCATGAGAGTTGTGCATTTTGAAGAACTGGCCTTTTATGAGCGTCCTTGTTCCAGATTCTGGGTAAGGGAGCAAGATAAGTGGGTTGCTTCTCCTCAAGGAGAAGAGAATGGACAGATCCATGGGCTCAGGGAAGTTGATATTGCTCTTTGGGGATGACAGGCCCAGATAATCCATAACAACTCTTGTTTCACTTTGCTCAATACAGTATCTAGGATTTCAACAGAGCTTCTGTGCCTTTACTGCAAACATACTTATAAAGACTGATGACATACACACATCTTTACCCTTGGGCATATGGTCGGTCATATATACCGGTCACGTGGACTCACTCACTAACCTATCACAGGTGCACATGTAACACCATAGAGCTACATGCAGAGACACAGATGGATCCTCACACTGTCACATATGCAAACATAAAGACACACACACGCACACACGGGTGGTGCCCAGAGAAGAAACGCAGCTGAAACTTTCGCAGCCTTCCCCAGCTCGCTGGGTCTTGAAATGAAGAGGATAAGCTTCTGAGATCAGATGTGGGTGCCATCCTGACGCTTTCCTGCAATTCCCAGCTCTGCTTGGACACCCAAGATACTTACTAACTACACTTTCACTGGCCAGATGAGGAACTGATCCTCAGTGGGCAGGTGGGGGACCCAGAGCTCAGAATCAGAATTGCTGGAGACGGCGTTATTGGTTGAGTTGTGTCTCCATCCAGAAAGGTATGTTGAAGTCCTATCTTTAGGACCTCAGAAGGTGACCTTATTGGAAAGAGGGTCACTGCAGGTGTAATCAGTTATGATAAGGTCATATGGGAGCAGAGTGGCCCCTCGTCCAACATGACTGGCGTCCCCTTGAGACGAGGAAAGAGACACATAGGGAGAGTGTCGTGTGATGGCAGAGACGAGATTGGCGTGCTGGCACTGCCGGCCAAGGAAGCCAGGGACTTCCAGAAACTGCCAGAAGCCTTCCCCACCCCCACCCCACCTGTGGCTGAGGAGGGTCACGGCCCTGCCAACACCTCGATTTGGACTCTTGGCCTCCAGAATTGCAAGACAACAAATCCTGTTTGTTTTAAGCCACCCAGTTTGGGGTACTTTGTTAAGGTGACCCAGGAAACCCGCTCATGTGCATAATTTAAGACAAGAGCCCCCTGCTCAAACCCTCCATGTTTCCTTGCTTCCCTGGCATGGGAGCTGAAGTCCCCATGTGGCCACTGAAGCCAGCTGGCCCTGCCCCTGGTGCTTCCCTGACCTCGCGCCCCATTTCTCTCCTAGCTTGCTCCCTCAAGTCTTTGCTCAAATGTCACCTTCTTGGTGAGACTACAACCCCTAAAAACCATCCTCCTCCCCATTCTCCTTGCTTTGTCTTGATTTTTTTCCATAACACTTAAGCCATGCCGACCTATTATAAAACTAACTTCCTTTCTGTGTATACTGTCTATCTCCCCAGAAGAATGTTAGCTCCAAATAGTAGGGGTTCTTTGTATCTCTTTTGTTCCCCGCCCAGTGCCTAGAATACTGTCTGTCATACATTAGGTGCTCAATATATCTTTTTGAATAGATGGAAACTTTCTCACCCGTGTATCTGATTTTCTGGAATGTTCCTCTCTGGGAAGTGTCAGCATCCCTGGAGATTTAATGCATTTAGGTTTATCTGGAGGAGACACAGTTTTAAGAGGCACAAAGCTAGGTAAACTGGCACTGAGCGAGGGGCTGTACACCAGCGGCTGGAGCCCTGAGCTGGGACCCGGTTGGCTCATCCATAGAAGACAGATGAGCCATCTGCTGCCTACTGCCCACTTCAGGGGGGATGTTGGGAGGATGGAGGAGATGATGCATTTGAAAGTGCTCTGAAGTCCTTAAACAAAAGGCATGCTATGGAAATGGAGTGTTATTACATAAACTAAACCCAGAAGTGTATCAGGAAATAGCTGAACTGAATCACAGTCAGTCTCAGAGCAATTTTTTTTCCTACAAAACTATGATGCCATTTTTGTCCGCATTTTCTTTCTTTTCAAGTGTTCTACCTCCTAAATTCTAGCCCAGGAGCTATCTCCTTTTTTCTCCCTGGATGGTCAACAGATCCACTATTGAATTTCTGGACTGGACAGAGGGTGGGGGGCTGTGTAAACCCCTGGGCCATGAAAATGTCTTTAGGACCTCTCTTCTTTTACAGCAGTTCTTATCCTGGGGAATAAAATGTATTACTCAGAACAAAAGGCTGCATATTTAATTATGTCAAGCCTTAAAGCATTTTTTGTTTCATATTTCAAGTGTTCTTTGTTGTGTAGGGGATGTTGAAAATTAAATCATGTGATGTTACTTCTTTTAAGGACAGTAAATACAACCTGAACAGTAGTTGCAACTGTCAGAACGACTGAGTACAGACCCTAGATCCTAAATACTATTTCCTTCTTCCTTTGGCTAAGCCTTGTGCTCTTTAGTGCCCTCTGCTGTCTGAAAGAATTATGGTAAAGCTTTGGGTTAACTGCCTAGACTGCTTATATCACACAAAGATAGGTTTGTTTGCTTTTTTTTCTTTAGCAGATTTTCAGGCAGATATTAACTGGCACCCACTACAGTTCTGAATCCTAGTAAGTTGCTGTTAAGTGGCTCTCATCGGCCACCCCAGTTGTTTAGAGAAAGCTGTTCACGTTACAGTTGATTCATCAAAGCGGATCCTCTGTTCTCTGTATTTACCCTGCTTTTAGAGATTGCTCAGAGTACTCCTGGCCTGGAGATGCATGAGATGGAAGAACAGGGAAAAATAAGGGCAGATGTGTCCCAGTTTATAAAGAAGTAAATCAAAATACAGCCAGTACTTCCGTACAGAATGAGGTTAGCTCTGGAAATCTCTCTCTTCAATCCTGGTTGAGTCTCATAGGTAAAACCCCCATTTTATGTGTTTATATTTTAGGGCTTTTATCCAAATTAACCACATCTATCAGAATATATTTAATCTTTGATGATTACCGTTTCTTAAAAATGTATTTTCAACCTGGGAGGTAACATGGTATAGAAGTAGTTTAGATTTTAAAAGTCAAAGCAGGGCTACGAAAGCCATTTTCCCCATTATTAGCTTCAGTTTCTGTTCTGCAAATGTGGAACATAACACTTACCCCATAGAATGATTTTAAAGATTAAATGAGAAAATATAAACAAATTGTTATCAAAAGATACCAAATTTTTTTTCATTTCATTTCTCCTTTATGTTTGATTCTAATTCCATGCTCAAATTGTACCTTTATTTCTCGGTTCAAATAAAGGATTTCTTAGACATCTTTACTTTTTTTTCTTTAATATGATATTAACTTGTTTTATTGGTGGGATAGAGAGGACAGAGAGAGAGTGAAGGCTGTAGGGACACTTGCAATGAGGATTTTGTTTCTGCTGAAATGTAAAAGAGGAGATTTAGCCAGTAGATCACTCCCAAATGTATTGTCCTTCCCTAAGAAAGATGTAACTTGGGCTTAAATAAGGCACATCTACCTACAAGCAGATAAGAAAAGGTCATTCGCCCAGAGGGTGACATAGTTTCCAAGATTTATCAATAGTTATATAAAACGATTCTTGACTAACATTTGAAATGGAATTCAATAAGTTCTCCTTATTCCACTGATGGGTCAAACACCTAGTATTTGTGCTTTTATTTCCTATTACTCTGAACATTCAGACTGCTAAGAAAACTAGTCTAGGTTAGAAACCAACATTTTTCCCCTCTAACCTGAGAACAGTTTAAGTGGGAAGCAGAAGATGGTTGGTGTCAAGTTCAGAAAGCAGCTGTGGCACCTGTAATTGCCCCCGAAAGGCGCCTTCTGGAGAAAAGACGCATCCTTTTGGAAGCTTCTCGGTCACTAAATACAGTTTACACTTCTTTTTAGACATATGATAAAATACTGAGTTCTTTCAAACAAAGCTGTGGAGTTTTCAATGTGTAGAGTCTTACAAACTCTCAGCCCATTGATTGGAGATGTTTGCTGGTGCCTTGAAACAGAGTTCCAGACTTAGTTATTCCTCCAATACCTTGGCAACACAAGAGGTCTTTGCTCTTTCAACATTTGTACCAGAGTGATGGGAATAAAGTGAGGAAGGGTAGGTGGAAGGAAGTCTTGGAATCTTTAGCTTCTGGGTCCATGTTTATACTTACACCCGTCTCAACACTCATAAACCCTTTGGAAAGAAGCAAAGAACTAGGCTTTGAAAGGGAATTCTGCACTGTGTTGATACTAACCAGGGACACACGGAGGGAAATAAGTTTTCTAAAATTGTTTTTTACTTTGAGAGAACTTGTTTGTTTGATTGGACTATTATAATTAAGCCACAGAAAATATCAATAAAATTGTTAGTGGTAGAAAATTCCTGGATCTCCCATTATTATGTATATAAAATTTCTACTGAGTTTAGTCTGATGGCACCCATCCATATTGTAATGTAAAAAATAATAGGTTTGGAACTGTTTGAACTTGAATTACCAGTTCACCACTTGCAGTGTGATTGTACATATTATTTATTCATCTGATATTTACTGAATAGATGCTATGTGCTGTCCTCTGGTCAGTGTGTGTGTGTGTGTGTGTGTGTGTTTAGTGGTACAGAAATAAATAAATTATGAGCTGGCCATGTGTTCTGGTAAGAAGTACAGAAAAACAAGTGGAAATATGAACTAAGGTGCTAAAGACCATCAGGCTCAGTCTGGAGAAGGGGTGGCAGGGGAGATTTCCTGGAGGGTGACATTAGAACTGCAGTCTTGAAGGGCCAGCAGAAGTCAGCAAGGTGGCATGGGAAGGAAGGGAGGCAGGAAGTGTGCATTGCAAAAATCACATGAATGGTCACAGATGCCAGGAAGCCCCGCCATGGTCATGGTCCCAAAGCTGCGATAGGCCTGCACGGAGGGAACACTGGGTAGAGGTGGCAGTGTGGTGACAAGACATGGTGCTGGGGAGAGAGACAAAGGCTTGATTAGGAAAGTTCTTGCCCAACATTCTCAGGGCTTTGAATTCTCTTCTCAAGGTGATGAAGATACTTGAATCATTTGTGGAAGTGGATGATGGCTTCAGAGTTTCAGCAGAGAAGGGCCATTTTGGAGGTGGTATGGAAGCAGACAGGCATGGAGAAGCCCGCACATCTGAGGGCTCCTGGGAGATAGTTCCTTTATTGTAGGAGTGAGTCTGAGACAGGTGAGAGGGACGTGAGGCCACTGCCAGATGGTGTTTGAGGTTGTTTAGGAGATGAAGCTCTCTCCCGGGGCAGGAATAGAAAGAGGAGACTCGCATCCGAGAGAGGGCCTCAGTGCGTCAATGCCTAAGGCATGTGGAGGAAGAAATGCAGGCAGAACAGACAGAGGAGCAGCCAGGGAAGAGCAGGAGAAGCCGGAAGGGCTGGTGTCAGGGAGGCCGGGGCGGGATTCCAAGAGGGTCGGGGCGGCAGTGTCACACACTTCTAGAAGGTCCAGTGGGTTAATTAATGGGAAACCATTTGGTAAGTATGAGATCCTTGGTGATAATTCCTAATGAAAATATTCTGGAGGAATTAGGAGTGACTGGGATTGACCGCAGGTTCCAGACAGAGCCGAAACATCCAGATTCCCCACTCCGCTTTCACCCACATTCCCTGGGTTTGGTGTTAGTGAACAAGAGATCCTTGGAAACGATTGCTTTTCATCACTGCTGTTGCAGAAATCCAATCTTCTCCTGGTGAAGCCACATATGGGCTTGCATTCAACCTTCCTATTATAACCAACTAGAGAGCATCATTACCAAGAGGAAAAACAGCAAGTAATTTTGTATCTTGAAGCCAAAAATTAGGCAAGGGAGTTACATTTATTTACTCAGTTCAAAAAAAAACTGACAAAAAAACACACTGTGATCACAATTTCTCTAAGCAATGCTGTAAGTGCTATTATCCTCTGTGATTATTTTGACTTGATTTGAAATGTTTATTCAAATAGTTACATGAATGACTAATCAAAAGGATTGTTAAAACTGCCTCACATATGTGAAACACCTTCACAATAATAACAAGGTTTGCGGGGGAACTTATATTATGTTTTTAATTGCTTTTGTCAGTCAAAAATATCAACCTAGCACCCCCTTGAAGCTGAATGCTGCATTTAAGCTGGGAGATGGCAAAACAAAGCACGCCCAGGGAACCCTTGATTAACTTGAACGCTTGGGGCAGGCATGCCCTGATTAATTAGGTTTTCAGGTGTGCTCCGGGAGACCCTTTTATGAACTGTAATGATTTTTGCTTCAAGTCTTTTAAAAATCGTGATCAAACTCTCTGGAAGGATGCTGACCCTTGCGCAGGTGTCTAGCTTCTTCTCTTTCTCTCTGACTCTAATTGAAATGACCAACATAATCTAAAAGCAGGAAAATCTCTGTTACCCTGCAGGACACAGAGGAGGGGAGTCATCTACATGGGAAACACTTGGAGAAATTTCATCTAGATGCAGCCCAGAAGGGCCTAAGTTGAAGTAGAAAAGCCCTAGCTTTGGAAGTAGATGACAGGGCTTCCATTTCCAGCTTGGCTAACAACTGAGCCATGAAACCCCAAAATTCACGCCTCAGGGATGCTGTCCCCATAAAGAAAGTGAAGCGGCTGGATCTTGAGTCCTCTTTAGATCTGGGTTTCTGTAAGACCATATCGGTATAAAGCATAGGGAACATAAAGTGATGAACAGCCATAGCTATACACCTGCTCTAATCCCAGATCTTAACTGTGTCATGTTGGACAAGTTACTCAAACTCTCTGAGCCTCAGTTTATTCATCTGTAAAAGGGACATAATGATTCCTTCCTTTCCAGGCTGTTGCAAAGACTAAATTAGGTAATATATATGAAGTCTGTAGCAAAGTGTCTGGCACATATTAAACATTGAATAAAAGCTGCTGTTATTATCATCATTATTATTTATGATGCCAAAGGAACATACCACAAATTTGTAATTATACTCACATACACCTATAAATATATGTAAATGTATATGTGAATATATTGTATACTATATATTAATAAATATATAAAAATAGATAAAATTAACATATTTTACAATATGTTAATATGAATAATATATAAACATATATATAAATGCAATCATCACAAATCCTGTTTGGAATGAGGTAGATGATACATGCATATGCCTATGAATATGTGTGTATATGTGTGTGTGTTGTAACTCATATATAGTATACACTCATATATGTTGAAAATGTATTTACATTTGTGATAAGGAGATGCTAGAATGATTGGAGACCAAAGCCAGATAAGATGAATTCGGGATGCTTTTCCATAGCAGGTGAATTTTAAATGTAGTTCTGATAAAATTTAAAAAGTCAGGATTGGTTAGGCAGGGGTCTGATCAGCTTGCATAAAGAGCCAAAGAAACCATAGCCGGCACTTAATTGATGAGCTACTTTAATTGATATGGTTATAAATATAAACAAGCAAGCCCAGGAAGGAGCTCAGCAGCCACCTGGGCCAGTGGAGGACCTACCTGAGTCTCTCCTTCAGGCTCCAGAAACATTTTGGCCATGGGTCCACCTTCTGAGGCTGTCAAGATCCAGGGTCACCC
The DNA here is from genome assembly GCA_029783875.1 of Phataginus tricuspis. NCBI lineage: Eukaryota > Metazoa > Chordata > Mammalia > Pholidota > Manidae > Phataginus > Phataginus tricuspis. The sequence goes on from JAQQAC010008525.1 coordinate 6,437,398, forward strand.
TCCCTTCTGCAGCCATTCTGCCACACTCGTGGGTTGGTCTGTTACCCTCTGTCTGGTTAGAATCTCAGACTCCCAGGACAGCGTCTGATTGGCTCAGCTAGTTACCATCCAGTACGGCACACTCTTAGTGGGCCAAGGTCTTGCATCAGGCCACCTCTGAGGCAGTGGGTTTCCCTGGCTTGCACTTGGATGAGGTGGTATTATAAGTTGAGTTGTACCCTGTCACAGAAGAACTAACTGTCAGTACTTCAGAATGTGGCCTTATTTGGACATAGGGTCTTTATATGTATAAATCAAGTTAAAAAACTAGTTTGCTAGGGTAGACCTTAATCCAGTACCAGTCAGTTTGGGATGCACAGAGGGAAGACGGTGGAAGAGACAGAGGGAGAATGGAAGTGGAGATTAGAGCTACATTTCCACAGGCAAAGATTGTCTGGGGCTCGCAGTAGTTGGAAGAACCAAGAACCTTCCCCTGCAGGCTTCAGAGGAAGCACGGCCCTGCCAACACCCTGATTTTGGACTTCTCGCCTCCGTAACTGTGAGACCATTTTTCTTGTTCTAAGCCACTCAACACGTGGTACTTCTACAGGAGTACAGGCCCTTTCTGGTCTTGCGGTTGGTGGTCAGGGCCGCAGTTCACAGAATCCAAACTTGGGCAGCTGCTGAGCAGGGAATAGCTTAGCATTTCCTAGATTAAGCCACACAGACTGATTTATCTGACACGAGTCTTCAACAAATGTTTGATGAGGTTTCATGCCTTGGTATTTGAGAGCATGATTCATTTATGTTTGGCTGTCCACTCAATTATATGACTAGATAGCATCCAACCGACAGGCTGTGGGCAGGCTGTGTCTTCTGCTGGTAGCCTAGTGGCTGGGGCCGCTCTGCTGGGGTATGTATCCGCCCCTCCACCTACTAGCTGTGTGACTTCCAGCAAGTTACTCAACCTCTCTATGCCTCAATGTCTTCATCTGTTAGGTAGAGATGATTATAACAGCACTGACCTCTTTATGTAAGGATTAACATGTTCTTTCCATGGAAGGCACATAGTGCTGAGGACAAAGGGAACACCCCATCAGCATTAGCTGTTATGTTAGTTTCCAGAGTCCCCAGAATCCAGCGGGGGCCCGACATGGACTATGAACTTTATGGCTATTTCTTGAGTCAGACAACAGAAAAATAGTGTTTTGAGTGGAATGACGATACCTTGTCAAGTGTTGGAGGACATACCAGAGAAGTAGCGGGGGATTTAATAGGTATGATCTTTGTCTGTAGCATTCATAGTAGAGAATCTGAAATGTGGGCCATGGTCTTGAGCTCCTCATGTTTCCTTTAAAGGGAAAACAGGAACAGGGGATCAACCCTGAGACCCTCTGAGTTCTCAGATATTTCTGATTTCTTTCGTTGGGATTAGAAGAGGCCCCGGGGGGAAGGCCATTCAGAGGAAGACTGTTCTGCACCTGCTGGGTTGATAAAAGAGCAGTGTAGTCACCAGGCTGATGATTCATTGCCTCCAAATTGGAGAATGAGGTTTTCAATCCCATTCCGTATGAGACAGAAGGAAAAACAATTAGCATTAGCACACCGAGAAAAGGAAAAGAAAAATGACCCATTCCTTTGCAGCTGAAAGTAGGATGCTTTTTCTTTGGGGGAAAAGAAAAAGAAAGACATGACTATTTCCTTACGAAGTGACGTACTTTAAAATACTCTTTGCTCCCCACTGTTGTTTCCAAGCTATTTTACTGAAGTCTATTCATTGCTTCAAAATTCAGGCAACATCTGCTTCAACGTCTGAAGCAATGGCAACATTGTCAGGCCACAGTGGCTCTGCCTAATCTCACAAAAACTGCATATGGCCCATCAGCCAAAACATCAGCAGGATGGAAGTCCCGTTGGAAAGCTAGGTGCTCTCCTTTGTTGAAATCCATGCAGATTCTCTCTCCTTGTGACTTGTGAGTCCTCTGCTTACTGTATTGTGTAGATGAGGGTCCTTACGGCAAGTCTGAGGCTTAAAATCTTGTGGTTCAGCAATGTAAGCATGCGGCATTGATTGGCAGACCTTCTTCTTAAAAGGAATTGAGGGGAGAGTAAGGTATTCCTTTGTGAAGGCACTCTTGAGGCTGTGGCTGTCTTTAGATCTGAGCCCTACATAATACAGATAGGCTATGAGCCCGAGCTCAGCCTTGTTGTCCAGATACTCAGGTCACCAGGAACGTGGTGCCCTGTCACCCTCCACCCCCTCCTCCTTGGCCGGGGGAGCGAGCATTCTCCCTCACTTACAAGGACAGAACAATAGCGGCTCCTGATGTGTCGGCACCTGCCATGTGTCCGGAGTGGCCCCATGGGAACTGCACAAAAAGAGCCGTGTTCAGACCAGCCTGCTGTGTGCCGGTTTCCTTAGCAGCTGACTTTCCTCGCCCTCAGTTTTTTCCCTCTGAGGAACTTGCCATCCTAACGTGCCTCTAACACTTTCAAAAGATAATCACTTTCTCCTTTGTTGTTGTCTTTATAGTCTTAACTGCCTTCAACTCCAACCTCAGTCTTTAGGACTTGATCCCCTTCTTCTCATTTTGAAGATAGCCTGGTGCCAAGATGGAAAAAGAAACAAAGAGTAAACCCATTTCTAAGCAGTTTTTAATGTACCAAAAATGTCAAGTTACTGCACCTTAAATCTCAGTAGATCTATCTGTAGAAATTACACCCAAATCATCAATTTCCTTGCTCTCACCTTCCCGCCACCACTCCGAGGAATCTGCTGCAGAAATTCTCCCGTGTCCAGGTGGCTGTGGGAGGCCCTGTAACTGGGTGTAATCAGACCCCAGAGGAGTCTTTCCAATGAGGCTGAGATTCTTTTGACAGAAACTTTTTGAGAAGTGGAGTCGATATAATGAAGTCCAGAATTTTCCAGACTCCTCTTAATATATCCATTATGTCCGGCTCCATCGCTGACATGTTGACTCTCTTGTTTCTGATTTCAGCTGTCAGACTCGGTAAAGTTGCCCTGACAGCTTTAGCATATGTGGCAAAACACTGACATGATGGTACTTACACCTAATTAAGGCTGAGAGCACCCTAAACAATCCCGCATCCTAGCAACTGAATTTCCTCCAGTTTCCAGTTTTCTGGATCTTGACCTCAGCGCTTGGAAATCCAAGGGAAATTTGATGCAGGGATCCTTTGGGATATTGCTGTTGTCACACTTAGACTTTAATACCAAAACGGAAGATAGAGTGGAGCAAAGAGAATTTGCAGGGAGGGGTGGAAGAGTGACATAAAGGGTCAGAACTGGTATCTGACCTGATAAGGGTGGGCAGTTGGACTGGATGGTCATTAGGTCCCCTCTGCTATTTTCACCGTCTCTTTTGATGGGGACTAAGCCACAGGACAGGTACAAAAATCACCTGAAGGAAGGGAAAAGAGATGGACAATGAATACTGAGCTTAGCATGATGGCTGAATAGAGAATGTGCTAGGCTCATAACAAACAAAATTGTTCCAAACAGTCATTATTAAAAAATCATGGGATATACTCCAGGGGGAGGAAAAAAATCCAGCACTTTAGTTGTTTAAAGCAAGTTTCAATGGATCCCTCTGTGGTGGTGCAGGATGGCATGGGTCCATCTCAGCCTGGGATAGGGGTCCCCCTGCCTTTCCCCTCTGCTTCTGTCTCCTGCAGACCCCAGGGCTCACTGGGGGACAGGTTGTTCCCTCGCAGGGCAGAGGGAGGTCACCTAAGGTCCCAGGACGTAGGGCAGCTTGACTTTGTCCCCTCAGCTCTCCTCCTGCCGCCCCCACTAAGAATTCACAAATCCAGTTAAGGGTGAAATTTTGCCATTTCCTCTGTGGAACACAGAGGTTTTATGTGATGACAAGTGAATGGATTTCTTCTTTGCCGAAGTCTCCAATTCTCATCTAGTTGCCAGAGGCAGAAGAAAACAAACAACAACCCAGCACTTTGGCAGCAATGAACAGCCTTTTGCCTTCAAACACGCTTCCAGGTTTTTCTCCCCCAGCTTTGAAAAAATTTTTCCTTTTGTGAGCATGTATGTAGGAGAGAGAGTGAGTTTTCATTTTCTTTTGCTTGGTGGGAGAAGAGGAAAAATTTGAGGTGAAATCTTGAATTGTCCGGCTTCTTGTCTGATGGATCTACCTGCGAGGTTTCTTTGTCAGCACCAGGGTCTTGTGAATTCCTTGGCAGGACCCTGTAGCTGCAAAGCACACTCATTCTCCAGTATCTAAATGACCCAGCCGGAGTGGAGAAGCACTCAATTTCCTGGCCTGACTTTTGGACTCTGATGCTCCCAGGTGTTGGGAACACTCAGGAAATAGGAGGCAGACCACGTGGGTGTGTTTTTTAAAAAGGGCACTGAACACTTGCTGGTGAGTGACCCAGACAGTCAGCCAGGCCACTGGCCTGCGGCTGAATGAGCTCTGGAAAAAAATTGTTAAAAGTCAAAAAATGACAAAGGAAAGGTTAATCATTATGGATACAACCCAAGGAGAGGTGTCAGGGATTCATGTGATCTGGACTCCCTATAAAGCCCGGGGACATCTCCCCTGGGGGGTGGGGGGTGCACTGGAAGTGGGGGAGGAGGGAGTGTGTTTAATAAGATCAGTGTTTCATTGATGTCATCGTGGAAAGTGATGATTTAAAAAAAAAAGTTTGTTTTCGTAAATAGGAGACTTGTTCAGAAGTTTGGTTCCGCAAGAGAATGGCTCTACCTCGGCTGTGGACAGGCTGGAAACAGTGCCTCCGGAGGCCGGTAGCATTTTCATTTACTGGAGGATCCTGCGTGTCTTTGATCTTTTTCCCCACTTCAAGCTGTCAGGTTCAAGTCTGCTGACCTGTCTGGGTGGGGCCACCCCTCTGGCTTTTCTGATGGGTACTATCTCCTAGCTCTGCTGGGAGGCTTAAGCAGGCTCAGGTCATCACAGAAATTTTGAACTGGGAGGACTTTATAGAGTTTGTGTTGCACACCATCACACCATTTAAAAGATGAGGAAACTGAGGCCCAGAAGGGGTACACGCATTGGCTAAGGTTCATCACTGATTAGTAACATAAATGAGTCCTGTGATCACAGGATAATCTCCTTATTCCTTTCCCCTTTGCCAGCATGTCTAAAGAGTGTTTCTTTTGTGAAATAATACAAATCTATAATATGTTAATAAGTTTTATGCAAAATGAGAGAAAGAAGGAGAGAGAGATCCTTGACTAAAACTTTAGAAAAGGTTGGGTTAAACAAAATGTAATGGGTTTACAGTGAGGTTTCTCTTTTGCAATCTGCTAACTCTTTTTTGCTGCAACATCTCAAAATTTACTATTTCCCTAGAATACACTTTGGGAAATATTTCCCAGCCTTCAGCTCAGCCCTTTTTCGGATAGTTGAGGTAGCCGGTTACTTGCTTTGACTCACCTTGGTCTACGACTTTTCAGTTGTCAGCTACCAGGACCAAAGTTCTTTGGCACCTGCTGACGCCTTAGGGCTTCTAAGCCACCATGGATCAGAACTGCACCTCACCAGGCGCCATGGCGGTGTGGTAACAGTGCAGGGAGAAGGGCGTTGGGCAGTTTCCTTCGTGATCTGCATGTTGATGAAGGTGAGCTTCAAGAAGAGGGCCTCTTGTGACCCTACGCTGGCTGGCAGTGTGTGGAAGGTTCTGGATTGAAACGTTCCCCTTTGTGTCTCCCCTCTGCCCACTCATTCTCTGAGAGGAAGATGAGGAAAGCTGTCCCTGGTCCTTCCTGCCGGGGGCGGATGTGGGCTCTCCCGGCAGGCTGGCTCGGCTCACCTGACTTTGTCCCTGGTCCTCGTGCTCGTCCAGAGCCCTCTGGCGTCCTCTCCTCATTTGCAGCTGGGCTGGGGAGTCAGTGGGAGAGGTGACGGCTGCTGACCGCCAGTCATTAATCAAGCTGCTGCAGCCACGTCACGGCCAGGGCGCTGCTCATCAGCTCCTGGGAGCCGCCTAGGAAACTGAGGCAGCACCTTTCCTGTCCCTGAATCCTGACAGGAACAGATGACCGAGGGGAAGAGGGGGCTGGGGCAAGCGCTGGGAGTGGAAATCAGGGAAAAGAAAACGGACTTCAGGGAAGGCAATTTAGGGAGACAGGTGATCATTTGAATGGTGAATGTTTGGGGATATTTATAACCCATTCACCTGTCCAGTCGGACTAAAGTCCTTTTCCCTCCAAAAAGAAATTTGACAGTATGTCCATTCCTTCAGTCTGAGGTCACCTTGCGTCTCAGGGCGCCCTCTGCCTCCTCCTAACCCTGGACTCAGCTTGCTGCTTGCTTTTTTCTGAAGGGCCCTTTTTGCCCCCGGGGAGGGGCGTGCACACTTTGAGCTGTTGCTCCCCAGCTGCTGCCAAATACCTGTTCTGCTTCCGGGAACCATCTGCATCCAGCCTTTGTTGAGAGCCCCCAAGATCAGCACAGTAAGCTTTTACTGTCCGGGGTCCAGACTTCTAGACCATGAGTCACCAGGTCAGATGGAGAAACTGGGTCCCTCCAGTCGTGATGTTCCCATAACTGGTAACAATATTCTAAAATTAGAGTGTTCCTGTCTCTTTCTGTTGCACAGTCCCCAGATTTGCCTTCCCGCCCACCAGCCTTGGTTAATGGGTCTTTTGTTCGGAAGCCACTAGCTGCCTTGCTAATCAGGGTCTAGCGCCTGCGAGCTATCGAGAGTCCAGCTTCGGGAAGGAGAAAGCGGGGAAGAGCTGCGCATGCGTTTGTGGTTCCGTGACAGCATGGATTCCAGGAGGGGGTGGACAGGGCTGATGCTGAGGGATGCTAAGAACAGAAACCTGGGAGCTGCCACTCGGTGCCCGTGGCTTGCTGTGGTTGTGTCAACTCCTCGCACACATCTAATATGGCAACGCTTGTGGGTTTTCCAGCTTCCCACACCCCTTCCTGCTTTGAAGTGGGCTGTCCTTTTCTGGTTGGTTGTTGCCTGGGAAACTGGCCAAACTTTGGCTTCAAGAGGCATCTCAGTGGCCTTAAAGGCTTTCTGCTGGCCAGCCTTCCAGGGGGACCGTCGCTGAAGAAGCTGCCTCCCGCCCAACTGCCACATTTCAGCAGAGAAAGCAAATAAGACAGAAGGCTGTGATTATAGGCTTGGGCAAAGGCAGGAGCAAAAATTGTTTTTATAAATATACCTTCAAGATCAGTGTTACAATCTCCTAAAGGCAAGGAAAGATATCGTTCACTCACTCTTTGATAAATACTTATTAACATCATTCTGGGTGCTGGGACTACATGAACAGTAAGACCAAGATCCTCAGAGCTCCTCTTTGCTTTAGCCTACAGCCTCACGAAGACTCAGACAGTGACAGCAGACATTTTTTTATGCTAATAAAAATTAATTATTTTTAAAATTTAATTAATATTATATATTTAATATATACTAATATATATTAAATTATATACTATATTATTTAATTTAAATTAATAAAATTCATTTAAAAAATAATTAAATACCCAAGACAGTTTTTTATGCTAAGGAACGCTGTCGGAATGCAATATGCTTGCCTCAGAGTTTTCTGTTCTCCCAATTAATTGTGAAAGTGAGACTCTTATACCATATTTTGTAACTAAGGAAGCGTCTTCACATATATGTCACCCTGTCCTCACAGCAACCTCACTGTGGGCACAAGTATTGTCATGACTGCTTTACAGAGGAGGCAATGGAAGCCTTGGACAAAGTCACGTGTCCACTAAACCAGAAAGCCAGGACTTAACACCAGATCTTCTCACTCCAAAGTTACTGTGAGTTCCTCCATATCCTGCCACTTCCCTATATCTCCATGATTCTGGGGTCCACGAGAGCCACTTTGACGATGGTCAGGGGTCAGAATTAAGGATAAAGAGCAACGTATGTCAGTGGGGGAGGGCCACGGAGCCGTTCAGCCAAGAATGAGTTTTTCATGAGAGCAGGAAAGTTCCTTAAGTGGCCTTTGGCTAAGCAAAGGCTCTGCTTCATCTCTTCTTGACATTGTCCCTGGGAAGAGGGGCGCTGGGGTGGCCGCCACGGGGAATGTGCGGAAGGTTGTCATTTCAATGTTGTCTGTTATCCATCCACACGGCCCCCAGGGCCCTATCTTCAGACTTGTCTGCTTGCCCAGAAAGGGGCAGGCTCAAGTCTCGCAGAAATTAGAAGCACATCCATTTGGCCTGACCCCCAGGAATGATGAAGAGGTGCCTGCTGGTTCCGAGCATGGCCTTCACCACTCAGAAGCAGGGCGGGTAGTGGGGGAGGAGGTGGGGGCATTTTCTGCCTGCTTAAAAGTGAAGACCTCTAATTAGAATCCGAGCTTCAGAGAACATTAGAATTGCAAAGAATTGTAGAGATGACAGTCCAACCACTTTATTTTACAGACAAAGGACTGAGCGGCAACGTGACTTAGCCAGAGTCAAATAGTGATTTAGTTAATACCGGAGTTGGGTTAGGGATACAGGCCTGCCGACTCCTGACCCAGCGGTCTCTCCTCCGCTTGGGGCCGCCTTGGAAGTCAGCTACAAAAGTCGGAGCTTCGTGACAGCTCAGGCAGAAGCTGATTTCCACCCTCACCCGTGCGTCTCATGTTAGGCCTGATGAACACTTTGAGGCCTCCGGCAGCCTGGCCCTATGACGATGAAGGAGAGAAGGTGGTACATCAAGGTCTGCGCAGGAGAGCCCCACCCTTTCTGCAATGTGCATCTAAGCAGGAAGTGCCTCCCGGGAAGGCGCTTGCTCCCTGTTGCAACTATATCATCCCTTTTACAAAAAGTCACTTTGAGGTCACTGTTTTTTTTGGGTCCAGTATTTCAATACATTAAATGCAATTACTTCATTGTTGATTTACCTGTCATTACAGGCATGTGTTTGAACATGATTTATTGAGTGAGCTCTGTGCCAGTTGACTTGCAATAGATTGCACAATATTCAAAGGGGCTCATTTGCTTGGCATTACATTAGAGATATGATGATTGCAACACAAAGCAATGTAAATGAATTCTGAGAGGCTCCATCATTCATGTTGTCATGTACTGAATCCTATTATTATTTATTACCATAATTGTACTGTGTTTCCTGGGGCGATAAATTAGGACTGATGGGCCCCGCTGACAGTCAAGGGCTGGACTCGCTCTATATAATTTAATAGGGATACTGTAGGGTCTGTGTGTTTGGAGGAGATTTTGATAATGGTTAAAAAGAAAAAAAAGAAGAAGAAAGAGAATATTTTCACAAAAAGTATAAAAACCCTCCAAGGTTCCCCCCCCCCCCTTGAATGCCTTGGCTGCATTTTAAGGTCGTGATAAAAGCTGAACTGTAAGGAAGAAAAGTTCTGCCTTTCAGCAAAAAATGGTTAAAGCTCATTGCCTCATGCCACAGTGTTTTCCACACTGCATGCTGACAGGTGGTGTTAACTCTCACACAAATGGGGCATGATTATGCATAGAGGACCTAGGATTGGCTGGGCATCCAATGGTCAGCGTGCTGGCAACTGTACGCCCTTAACACATGAATGGAGCAAGGCTGATGGACTCTGGGTAGCTGAGCTACCAAGGCAACACTTCTGAAGAAACTGCATTTTGCTAAGAGAATAGAGGAGGAGCCAGAGATCATGGGTGCCAAATTTCTCTACGAGATGTTTTCATGGGCTATGCAAATACTAGCCCATTTTTAAAACCATACAATGCAAACGTGGTAGAAGAGATTTTAGAAAGACTGAATGCAACCATCCCATGTTACAGAGAAGAAAACTGAGTCTCAGGACAACACAGCCAAGCAAAATGGAATAGTCATTAGAAAGACACTGCTAACCCCGAATCATGTGAGTACTGTAACCAACTGAGGAAAACCAACTAAGGAAAAGCCCCAAACAATCTTAAACCTCCTTGGACCTCTCTTTTGTCTAACTAGACAGGAGTATGACTGTATAAGATGAGAAAGCTATTCATCAAATGGTGTTAGCCAGGAATCTTAGAATTCCCATTGAGCTTAAATCCTGCTGCATCAGTTTTATTTCAGAAAATAATCAATCTGTTTTTGATCCTGGGGCAAGAGGTCAGGGATTTCATAATCATGTCAGGAAAGAAACTTTTTAATAGTTTATGCATGTGCCTTTGGTCCTCGATCTTTATCTATGACAACCACCGATATCCTGTTTGGGAGCTCAACACATGTAAAAAAAAAAGGGTTCCTGAATGAAACTGGGAAACACATAGAATTCTGTTTAGGAATTAAAACAGAATTCAAACCAGGATGGGTTTAGGCTGATAGACAGAATCTTCTCAGTAGAGATCCCATCTAAAAAGTTTTATTTTCTATTACTCAAGAGCTTAAAGGAAGGATTCCATCCCACTTGCCTGACTCCCAGCTGTGTTTATATGTGACACGAAGTGGTTTTATTCAGATTGATTCAGGCAGTGCCATAAAATCGATGCATTGCCATCTAGTCAATCTGATTGGGTTGTTAAAACAAGTGACCTAATCAGACTACTTCTTAAAAATCAGATCAGACCATCTGGGTGTGATCCATCTGTTCCTGGGCAGCTGGCATCATAATCAGGAATCAACCCCAAATAGTCTAAGCCAACAGCCTCAGAGAGTTCTGACCCGCGTTAGCCCCAACCCCACAGATAAGGCACCAAGAAACGTGTCTGAGTTTGGCCAGTTGCACACTTGACCCAAAGGGCGCTCTCTGTACCCCCATCGTGTTGGATGGTCTCTTGGCATTTCCATGTCCCACAGCTGGGGGCAGAGTCATCTGTTTCACACAATTAAAAGGCCATCTGAGATAGCAGCAAACAAGGAAAAGGGGGCAGGATGCTGCTGGGGAGGGAGTAACTGGTAGTTGCCAACTGCCTTACTCCGTGAAATAGGGTGCTGGGTTCACAGGTGGGTCCCCGATGCAGAGTGGACCCCCATCATTTCTTTCTCAGGCTCCCGAGATATCTCAATCGAAAGAGAAGCTGCATCAAGCTTTACCACCTGCTGACCCTCATGACCCAAGTCTTTGATCCACCAGAGGAGGCAGGTAATCATCCCATTAGCAAAAGGAGTCTTAGACTTAGTGTTTCGGTTCTGATTCATGCTTTTAAAAAGACCTGGCTTGGGGCCTAAGTGGATACAGTGTCTCTCCATCAAAAGTTTGCTCCTGCTGGGGTCCTATCTTTGGCAGGACTGAGGAAATTAACAAAGGGCATTTATCTATTTCTTTCACTGATCGTGGCTATCTCAGTCCATTAAGATAAACAGCCGTCACCAAACATGGACTGTGTGATGGCATTAATAGGAAAAAGGACCCCAAACAATAAAATCATAATATGGGTATAATCTTGATATTAAAGCAGGAAAGCATCATATGTGATTCATGAGGTTCCGTATGTGAGGCAGAGTTTTGCATGTCCAAAGGCAGACGCTCTGGCCAGCTCAGGGCACAGAAGCCACCACCCTGTCTTCTGGCTACTGGCAGGTTTGCTGGCCCATGAGTCCGTGCAGCTTACCAGACCAGGAAGGCTGGCAAAACACGAGAGTCATGACTTTGGGTCAGTGTCAGTACATTTAAGTTAAGAAGGTTAATATAACCACGTGGAAGATGCAGGTAAGAATCTATACTTATTAGTCACTGGTTCGAGCTCATCACCAGGTGAATTATTCACATTCTAAACTAGGATCAATATATATCAAATTCACGCCTTAAATATCTTCTTGTACCTTGTTTGAGGGCTCACAAGAGCATGATTTCAAATAACAAAAATGGAAATATTTGTTGTGTTTAGAAATATCCTTAGATTCCATTTCTCCTCCTTCAATCCTTTTCCCTGACAGGGAACACGCATACATAGAGGGGAGAGAGAGAGAGAAGGCTGCTCACGTTTGCAACCTTTTTTAAGTTTCAGCCAAGCCAAGGACAACCACATGGAGCTCGGTCGTGTTTCCCCCCAAGTACTAAAGATACAAAGTAAACTAATGGCAGCGGACAGCCGGGTCCTCGAACCTGGGGCTTTCCTCCCGAAAGGGCCGGTGCCCCCGCTGACCCAGCTCCACACGCACCCCACACGCTGGACCTTCGCTCTCTGTTCCTGTCAATGTTCATACAATGTTTTTGGTCAGAAACGCCCTGCCTGCAAGGCTTGCCAGCCACTCAGAAACCCCCCGGTTCCGCAGCAGAGGATGACGCTTCCCTCCGCCCCCGGCCGCCACACAAGCGCGCTGCAGTGAGTCCGCGCACATATCTCGAGCTGCTGATCTGGGCGGCAGTGGAGGTTACGGGGTCGGAACGTGCTGAGGAAGGAGACTGGCCGAGGGGGAAGCTCTGCGATCTCCAGGGAACTTTCTGGGGTCTTTCCTTCCAGCAGAGAAAGCCCTGATGCGGTTGGTAGTGCCAGTGGGGCAGTGGTGGACTGAGTAAGAGAGCTTGAGTTTTGGTAAAAACCACCTCGGGGTTCAATCCTGACTCTGCCATTTGCAAGCTGTGTGACTCGGGGCGAGTCACGGCTTCTCTGCCTGTCCTCCTTGCAGTGCGGTGACAAGCACGGAGCCCCTGGCCTATAGGTCAGCGCTGTCATCCCTGTCATGGCCGAGGGGGCCTGGACAACTGAGGCTGTGAGGCCTGTAGCTCCGGGAGAGTCTTCTAGACTCACGGGTCAGTAGAACTGGAGCGTTTTGACCTCTGACATTTTGTTGCCCCAACCAAAACCTTCTGTGAGATGAAGGAAATACCGTGTGTGGGCCCTCGCCAGCATGGAAGTCGCCGGCCACCAGCCCCTGAATGTGGCTGGTGCATCTTGGAAGCTGATTTTCCACTTTATCTGATTTTAACGGATTGAAGGTGAGGTAGCCACGGGTGGTTGAGTGACTGGCAGCCACCACACTGAACAGCACAGTTCTAGAACACCGGTTCTCACCTCAGGCTGCACCTTCGAATCCTCTGGGGAGCTTTAAGTGACATCGACGACCTGACTCCACACCACACCGTGTAAATCCGGGGTTCTGGTGTGGGACCCTGGCATGAGAGGCTGGAAGAGTTCCCCAGGTGACTGGAATGTGCAGCCAGGCTGAGGACAGCTGCCCACGGATGCGCGGGGATTTTGCTGGAAAGGGCTCATGTCAACCGTGGCTGCCTTCTGGCGGGGCCAGAGTGCAGGCGCTTGCTTAGTCACCTGCCTGCTTGGATTTTCTGTCAAGAACTCCTGCAAGTTCGCTCTTGGAAAAAATTCTAAATGTCTCCAATGAGGGCAGGCTGATAGTCGATGTTCTTCATATACTTGGATGTGGATTGCGTTTGGCCGACAGGATCAGGGAGGTTACCTGGGAGGGGAGGGGAATGGTTTGGAGGAGGATGTGGACCAAGATTCCTACAAAGGTGATGAGAGGCTTCTCTACAAATTCTGAATAACCCTGCCCCTTATAGTTCCCTTACATCTCCCTGAAGGGAAGTTTCCTTTCACGCTGGTGGGACGCAGGGGTCTCCTACCTCCTGGTAGACAAACAGTATCATTGATAACTTGAACCCAATTAGACCAGGAAGGAAATGCTTTGCTGGGACTGGAGGGGCCAGAATAGAGGTTTAATGAAAAACACATTTTATTTCTAAAGTAACTGGTCTTAAGTTTATTCCAGAGAAGGTCCTCAGGGAGCAGAAGAGAGAAATGCAATAAAATGATACTGAGAGGGCCCAGAACCCTCACCGAGGCACTGCTGCTGTAACTGTGACTTGAGCGTCCTGCCGCGTCTCCAGCCCTTGTCGGCGGTGCCCGGCAGGCCTTATTCTCACCCCAGATCAAAGCGTGTGGCTGCAGCCCCCTCAGAAGCTGAGAGGAACGTGTGCGCATGGGAAATGGAAACAGAGCGGGCGTGGGTTTTCTCCCCTTCGCTGCGGTGTAACCGGACTGCCTGGCCAGCCTGCACCTCCCCAGGTGTACGGACCTGCTGGGCGCTTGGGCTGCTGAGCAGGACCCCCCGCCGACCCCCCCACCGGCCAGGTCGGAAGCAGTTTGATGAGCCCCCTCGGCCCTTCCCAGACTCTCACCCAGTCCCGGCTTCTCACCACGCAGCGGGGTGGAAGAGGCAAGGAAGGCCGAAGCATGCCTTGAAGGGAGGAGACAGTTTCATGTGAAGGCCTAGAAAGGCTCAGAACTGCCCTTCCTGGACTTCTGGTCAAGGGGTCCTTCCTAAACTTGATGTAGATTTGCCCTGCTTTTACCAGGTGAGCCACACAGCCATACCAGAGAGAAAGACAATCCCCAAAGAGCACGTGCTAAGGGGAGAGTCAAACTGTTAACACCTTCCCTGGCCGCACTGAACACCGGGGCCCTTGTTATCACAGCTCCCGTCTTGGAGGGATGCCCTGCAGAATTCCCTGTACTCAGGCCTGCGCCCGAAGTCCCGTCGTCAGGCATATGTAAAAAATGTGAAACCTGTAGTATCTCATTTAATTCTCGCAACTATACTCTGAACGATTATCACCGTCTCTATTTCACTATCTACATCTAGTGGAAAGGCTAAGTGGCTTATCAGAGTCATATATCCGGTACATTGATACAGAATTTGAATCTGGGCTCCTGACCTCTGAGCGCTTAGGTGAGGAATGGGCCATAGCTCCCCCTGGTGGTCGTCACGTGAAACCAACAGTTCCTTCATTAATTGGTCTCTGCCCAGTTGCCATTCCTCTTCCGTTATTGCTCACAAGTCCCTACACTACCTTTTCTTCCCAAACCTCTGCATTAAAATAACAGCCTTAAAATCCAAATTTCATCCTCTATACACCTTAGCCCTTATGTTCAACCTGTTCTGGAAGCCCTAACCTCTTGTATCTGTCTGTCTTGAAATGGTACATCCTATCCCTTGGGACGTTTTTATATTAAAAAACAGAAACAAAAACAAAAAACCCTCACAGATCTCCCCATATAATTCCTTGTACCTCCTTCCATCTCTTAGAACTAGGCAACCATTTCTTTGACGATACCATTCTTTTTTCTCATCTTCTCCCGCAGACTTCTCTCACTCGTTTCCCTTAAATAACAGAAGGTGGAATCGGTATGTCTGTTTTCCACACCACTTCTCCCAAACATCGTTCTGTGACCTTTATCAACAACCTTGCCAAGATGAAGTTCATATACCAGTGTTTATAACACTCTTACTTCCCTTAGTGACCAGCTTCTGCTCACAGATTTCTTTTCCTTGCTCAAGTCCGAAGGACTCCAACATGACAATCAGTCACCTCCCTCAGTTTCAAAATCTATGTGCCTGCAACTCAGGCACAGTTCAAGTTCCATATCTGCAAGGAGTTCTGCCCTAGCTTCACTAAGATGCTCACCTGAGTGACAGTAATGACTGTCCCAGGCAGGTTGGCATCAAGTTCTCTGAGTTCACGGAATTAGGTTTGAATTCTGAAGTTGTCGTTGTGTGCCTCTGAGCCAGTGGCTTAGCCATCTTGTTCCTTAATTTATTCATCTGCAAAATGGGGTAATAATGATGACTTATTGGAGTGTTGTGAATATTTAATGAGATAATACGCAGAAACTGCTTAGCATGCTATCAGATCCTTGAACACCACAGTCAGTGTCAGCTGTAATTATTGTTGTATTATCATCAGTGGGAGTTCCTCCTCTTCTTAGATCTTGAACTCTTCAATGTTCGGAGACCATAACTTCCTCTCTGCTTTACCTCTTTTACCCCTTCACTGTATTAAAGCAACTTTTAGTTCTCATCTTTGTATCTCCTGAAACATGGGACAAAATATCTTGAACAAAACAAAAAATACACTTTATTAAATGCTCCTTTGTTTCTCATTGCCCTTTATCTCCTTAATCGTACTTAAACTTGGGACATCTAAGACGTTCCCCATAGAATGCCTTATATGTGACCTTAGTACATATTTATTTCTTGGTTTATTGGTTAACTGACAGACAGGTCATGGTCTAGGGATAGTGAGGAACGCAGGTTTTGTCCTGAAGGTACGACGCATTCTTTGTGGGACCACGGGCAAGTCACCGCACATATTTGAGCTTTAGCTTGAACATCTATAAAATAACGGTGGAATTAAATGACTTCCTGCTACTTTCTAGTTTAAGAACGAGTTCTCTGCCTTCCTGACCCCTCCGGAAACGCCTCCAGAACTTCGGGTTGGAAATAAAACAGTTCAAAGAGAGCCCAGTTTCCCAGGCTAGAGTAACGAAGTTAGGGAAGAGAAGATATGTTTTGTTAGTTGAAGCAATGGTTTATAAAAGATGGAAAGAGAAAGAATGGAGGAGAGGGTCCTAGTGGTCAGGCAGTGTGAGTACCTGCAGCGCGAGGAACCGCACAAAGCAGTGGCTCTCAGCGCAGGTGGGGAAGACCAGCGACGGCCACCCCAGAGGGGTTGGGAATTCATAGGGTGCTTTTGATTATCATAATAATTGGCATTTAATGGATGTGGCTGAGGACAACTGACATCCTGCAGGGCATGAGACAACCTCATACATCACAGGATTATCCGGTCTCACATGTAATTTTAAAATGTCCCACTAGACATATAGTTGGGTGAAGACCTGTTTAGAATCATCTGAGCCTAAATCTATATTATGTATTAACACCTATATTATGTAAAGTTGTGTTAGCACTGTTTTAAAACTCACTGGATTTCCCAGTAAAGCATCAATTCTGTAAACTGATGGAAATTAGTACTTAGTGTGAAGGGGGCATGAGATGTAATCGGGCTAAGAACCACTGATAAAGAAACCAGGGATTCATAAGGGGCTGGTCATAGATGACTGCATAGAATCCATTTGTACTCACCCTGAGACGAAGTTACTTGTCTTGATTCTATCACATGGGCTCGTGAAAGCACATCTTGTCGTTCATACGCTTCTAGCATCTTCCCGTCTCTTACAACAAAACCCCAAAAACCCTTCTCCTAGTGATTAATATTTGCTTAATGTTTTATGGTTCACCGAACACGTGCATTTATAACATCTCATTTGGTTCTCAAAACCACCCCATGAGTAGATACCAGTCATTGTTATTCTTCCTCCTCATTATTTGCTGAAGAAATTGACAAAAATAATGATTAAGTGACTTGCTTGAGGCCACCTCTCTGGGATGTGGTGGTGCTAGAACCTCTCAATCACACTTTGCGGTTGTGTCACTCACTGGGAAGATGACATTTTATTGGTACAGAATGCACAGACAAATCATATGGATTCAAGCACTGACTGTTAACTCCTCCATGGAGTTAACATCTTGTAGAATCGCTATGGGAATAGAGGAGGTAATACATGTAAAGTTTTAAGAACAGAGCGTGGCATATGACAGGTGCTCATACTGAGGAGCTCCTTTGCAAACACCATGGCTACAGGAAGGTGCCTTGGAGGCAGGTTCTCAAGGAGGCAGGAAAGGTTGGGTGTAGCAGACGGTCAGGAGAGCTGGAAGCATCTTGTGTGCAAGTGAACAGGTGTAAGGACAGGCTCATGCAGAGATCAGCCTGCTTCATTGGTGGTCAACATGTATCAGTGGAGCGTTCTTTCCATGCTAGGTTTTAAAAAATCTTCACTCGTGCCACCTTTGTTGAAGCCGTTCTGCATTCCTCATCTCAAAGTGAATAGGCATGAGCTCAAGGAGAGCAGGTTTAGGAACATGTTTGGACCTGTAGCCAACTCCCTACTCAGCGGCACTGGTGGAAAGCTTGGCAGCAGGAAGATGGCCAGCCGAGCCCTGGGAGTCTCGGGGGAGGCACCGAGGCCCCAACACATGGCTCTGGATTTCCTCCCGCCTCGTCTCCCAAGCATGGACCCAACCTGAATAAATAGAGGGGGAGGAAAACAGGAAGCAGTGAAACAGCCCAGTGCAAAGTAAACACACAGCAGAGGCACAGGCCTTCTCTCTGTGACGAGGCTCTGTGGGAAGCTGAGAAAATCGGGATCTATAGGGGAAAGGCCCCTCTTGTGATTTGGGTCTGCCTTCAGTTCTGGCCACTCTTCCCTCATCCACCCGGGCACGTGCACATACATACCCACACCTCCCCCTCCTCCCCCGGTCGTAGGCTGATCCTGTGGAAGTTCTGCGAGACTGTACATTTGTTCTAAATTAAACCATGAGTAAATATTAATCAACATTTTTCCATATTGCGCATCTCCCTTTCTGGTGAGCTTTTCACCAATGCTGTTTTGAATGTGAAGCTGGCTATTGAACCAATCATGCCCCTAAATGAATCACAGATGAAAAATATTAGGCTAGGGGTCTGGAGGCCTAGACTGTTGGCCCCCCTCTGCCCTGCCATCTTTGAAGTCAAATCGCTCCTGTTAGCTCCACTTTCCTTGTTTGCACGATGACAGAGCAGGGGTAGAAGAAAGGAGAGAAAGCAAGACACCCTGGATCCTAGTCTCAGGCCATGAACATGCAGCCCTTCAATACTTTTAAGATGTGTGGACTTTTCCCCAGTGAAGAGAGACGTGATATCCACTTGACGTAGCATTCCTCCATCCAAGAGATAGACTGTCTCTGGAGCAATCAAGGCTCTCAGAGCTCCTAAAAGATGTCCATGTGAAAGGTATAGGGTTAACCTTTAATTATTTTAAGAGTATAGTTGTAGGTCCTTCTACCACTAATTTAAAAAGGACAATGCCTAACTAGTCCAACACAGGACAAAATGTGTATCCTGAGACACACACTTTTTATTGCTTCTCCAAATATTTACTGTATGAGGAAAGGTTGTTTTAGGAGAGGAAGGAACTGGGCTACTTCATTCCCACACCCACGTCTTGCACTAAACATGATGATTATCTCAACGTTCCTTTGCCCACGAGGTTTGTTAAAAAATGATTTATGGGCTAATGTGACTCATATCTTCAAGAAACATCTAGACCCCTCAAACCAGCTCTCTTTTAGCAAAGGACAGAAAACTAGGGCCATTTGCTTGAATGCTGTCAGAAGGTTGACCAGCTAGCCATATTCAAGGTGTCTGCCTCCCGACAGTGGGTAAGTGGCCATGATTTTGGACCGATGTATTTCTATGGCCCGACTCCTTAGAAAAGGACCTTGACTTTTTATCAGTGAAAGCTCTTTCCTGCAGCCCCTCTTGGACACTATTAGGTTTTTGGCTTGAAATTTGGGGCATTATGGTTTCCTGGTGGGGCTGGAAGGAGAAGACGTGTTTTCAGAGCCTTCTATCAATACATAAGAAGAATCTCTCCAAAGAGCAAGGCTGCTCTGCAGAAAAGTGCCTGCTTGGGCAGGTCTCAGGTGGTTTGACTTAGGAGGTGTGCAGTATCTGCTGGGCACCACAGAACTATTGTGATGGCAATTCAGGGGAATCCAGCATTCAGAGATTTAAGTATCCAGATTTGTGGACTTGCTCTGGAGGGACATGGCTTGGTTCTAATTTCCGTCTGTTTTAGAATGTATACTCTATCTTGACAGTGTTTCCAGTGTTAGTCTTAAATTGTTTTTTGATTTCCTATCCTCTCATTCTATCTTTACCAACCTACGGAGGTTCTGAACTTAGTATCCTATTGACCCGTGTTTTCTTTAAACCCTTTTCTCTGAGACTGAGGTCAACCTGACAATCTCCTGGCCTTGAATGCGACCATTGCCAACTCCCTTTGGCACTCTGAAGTGAGTCATCATGCAACCAACATACTCCCTGGATCGTCTCTGGAGTGTGGTATTATATTTACAACAGTGAGAGTATGTATTTCCAAATCCTAACACGAGCACCCCAAAGAGGTTTGGAATGTGTGTAAGCCACCATTATGACTGTTGGTTTCAGAAACACATATTTTTATTGTGATTTAGGGAGCATGAGGCATGACCACTGTGAACCAAATATCATAATGTTCTACTTTCTGTTCCCCATCCCATCCAACCCCAACCAAATTAATTACTGAAATTCTTATTATTGAAAATTATATTTCTGAAAGTGCAGTTTTTTGCATATTTGTCTCTTCTCTATAAGCAACTTGAGCCAAGGGATTATATCTTTTCACTTAAGAATAAATCAGTGTTCAGAAAGGGTGTAGCACATGGGACTTCTTTGATAAATATTTATCAATGAATGGATGGGATCAGTGTTTTCTGGTTTTAGACATGACACTGAAGAATAATAACCTTAGTCAAATTCATGTCAACAACTTCTAATTCCATGTCTCAAAAATAAAAGGGCTCTAACCAGATGGTGTTTGAAGTTCCTTTTAGCTTCAATATACTAGGGTACTTTTTCTTATTTTGAGATGTCTGGGATTAGGCTGTGCCCAAATTTGATTACTAAACAAGAGAAACAATAAAGCTGAAATTACAGACTTGTCTCAGAAATATTTAGAATAAGTTAGGTCAATGGCATTTTTAAAGCCCATCAAGAATTATAACATCTTTCCCCCTGCTGGGTGGTACAAAGTGCATTGTTAACTCAGTCATTAATAATCCCGGGCCTAGGGCTTAAATTGGAGAAAGGGAAGTATAAATAGTGGCTGTTCTCCTTACTGTCAAATATTAAAAATCGGTGAAATACGGTTAAGATAGGTCTAAATGGTAGTCTTTATGCAGAATCATTGGATTAATGTGTTATTTTATTTTTTTTAGCTTGCTTTTTTTGGCTCAAGAAGACAATTTTGTGCGAAATGAGAAAGGACTTTAAGAATTTCTTTTCTGAAACTACACTTTCCTCCTGCTTGACATACGTGTATGTAACCCGTCGTATCGGTCCTGCAGGGCACCATCTTCACAGCGACTTCTTTCTCCATCACCCAGAGGGGCCTGGGTCCTGTGTCGGCACAGCCGGCCAGCGGCTCCCACCCGTGCAGCTCCGAGCACATACGCTTTCCCTTGTCTCCCCGGACTTGACCGTCACCAGTATCACCTGGAGAATTTTAAAAATGCATTCTCTTGGGGACCATCTCAAGGCTAATCATTTGGGGAGGGGGAAAGGTTGAGCTCAGAGCCCATGTTTCTGAAATTTAAAAGCTCTTCATATGCCATGCTTGGGTAGCTGGTCTCAGGGCTGGCCTTGGGAGCTGCCACCATAAAGCCGGATCCCCCACTATGTCAGTCTAATTTCCCCTGTCCTTTCATTCTTTGCCTCTCTCCACCTATATTGGGCCTCTTTCCCTCCCTTCTGCTTTTTCCTCTCGTTCCCTTTTCCTCCGTCAAATACTAAGTCTCAGTATGTGCACGATACTTGGCCTCATACCCCCATTGTGCTGGTGGGCCCCATTTCGGGCCTCCCGTCTCAGTCCTCCTTTGCTTCTACCCAGCAGCAAACACCCCAAGATGCAGGGAAACAGCCTGTCTTCAAAGGATCTGTCTAAGCATTTCATGGGTCATCAGCTCCCCTCTCATATCCAAATGTGTCAAGAGCATTTGAGAGTCGCTCCAAAGTTTACTCTGATGTTGCTTTGGAAATATTAAGATAATAATCCTGAAACTCATTTGATGGTGGCCATTACCGTTTGCAAGTCTGCGGCTCTTCACTTCTATCTTCTTTTAGAATCACTTACGGCTCAACATGTCTTAATGGCCCAATGAAGCTGAATGTAACATTTATAATAATTTCTAGGTAAAAGACAATGGGACGATCCATCTCTGAGGAGACCAGCATAGAACCTCCAGAGACGGTCTCTGAGCCCAAGAAGATACCCTACACAATTTCTCTCTCACTTACTTCTTACAAGATTTTAATGCAATGAAAACCAGACCATTTAGGAATTATTCTAATCCCAATTTCAAGCCCCATCCTTTTCTCCAGTCATGCATATATTTAGACTTTTTATTCCTTTATTAACACGGGGAAGATGCAGACCATTATACAGTTTAGCAGACATAATTTTAGACAAATACAACTTCTTATCAAATATGCCTGCAATAAGTATTTGATGAACAGGGCTCTTCAGTGTAGCTTCCAACACTAATTTAATGAGAAGTAGCAAATGAATTTTTTTATTCTGATATCTCCCCTGAGACAAATGATACTTTGTAGACCTATTTTTAACAAATGAATTATTGACTTAAACTGGCACAATTAATCACAATATAATGGGATCAGGGGATGTTAGGAGCTCATTCATCATAGCTGATGATGAATACAGACTCTTCCAAGAAATGAAACTCCTTAATCACTCCTAGATTAACAGTTACATGCTTTCAAATTTCGATCATGGGAAACTGGCAGTGTGGTATGAGAAGGAGCCATGTGAGAGGAGAAAATGAGAGGGGAGCATGCAGGGTTTGTTGTCTGCAGTCAGAAATACAACTCCTGCTAGCACTAGTTAGTAGACATACAAATATGATTCATTAGAAAGGCGCCCTTGGTAATGGGCCCAGCACTGGGACGGCAATTAAAATTCTTGAGATCTGGGCTTCACTCTCCCATTAAAAATCTGTGCGATTCCACAAGCTGCTTGACTTCTCTGAATTTCACCTTTGTCTGCAAGAGAAATATAGTGCAACTTTCCAAGCAAAATTCCCATGAAGGTCAAGTGAAATAACCTATGTCCTCATGTTTTGGACAACGAGAAAGCAGAGTCCCTTTCCTGGGATCCTCATAATTGCTTTAGGATTGCTTGTCTTCCGTCTTTAGGGCCCAAACCTATTAGAGACTTTTGACTAATTGCAGAAAGACATGCAATAAAATGTGGAGTCCAAATAAAGAACTCAGATGGAGAAGGCATGCCTGCTAACTCAACAAGTATGCCAGCTTCTCTCCTAAGCCCTGCTGTTATGAGTCAGGCAGGACTCCTGCTCTCCAGGAGTTCATAGCAACACTGGGCGGACAGCACGAAGTCATGTCATCTGGACATATGGAAAAGAAGAGGGCAAGGCAATGAGGTTGAGTTTTTCAGTCAAAGGTGTGCTCGTAGTTAGAAAAAAATCAGATGGCATGGAAGGGTTAAGCGATTGCTTCCTTCCCTACATGGTGACTGTCCTTCCTAGGTCGCTCATCTGGTCCAAGTGTGTGCCTATTTTCCAGTGTAATTATTAATAGCATCTGCTTCTACTCACCAAAGTGTCTTGGTTTGGATGCTACATTTTTGGTCAGCCTAATTTTAAGCATGTCTGTCTCATGTTCATTATTGCCAAATATTGAAATGATATAATTGATTATTTTCTTTATTGTGTGATACATAGTCCACTTTCTCCCTATCTTTCTAGAAGTTGGCATGGCTCACATCTGCCCTGACTACCCTTCCTGTCTCCCAAAATAGTTAAGTTAGAATTCTGAGTTTCTTCTTTTGTCCCATATGCAACTTCAAATACCATACTTTTACCTCTGTATCACATTCAGTATGGATCTCTTAACTCCCCATCATTATATTGACATTTCCCATTCCCTCCATTTCTACACCCTCTTCTACCTCTTAGCCAGCGAGCGTCTGGTTACCTTTACTTTTATATCATCGAGATTGATCTTTCAACCTGCTATGTGACCTTTTCTTACCTGTGTTCTTGGCATTTGCTGCTTTTTGTCCTTGATGGCTTTTCCCAACCTGTCTTGACATCGTTTGTCAAGAAGGAGCTAAACTACCTGTCCCTTTGTGATGCTGCCTTTCAATACTCCAGCAACGCTGAGGGTTTCACCTTTGTGCTCCCACAGATCACAGTGGATTCCACTCTTTGTAAAAATAAATAAATACATTTTTATATAAATAAATAAAATAATGAATCACTACTTTATATTGCACATGTCCTCTACTGAATCTGAGCTCCCTAGGGGACATGTCAGTGATGTCCAAGCAGAGTCCTTGGAAGACAGTGACCATTAGGTAAATATTTTTGGTTTATATCTTTGTCTACATAAGTAAGTATCATTTCTAATTCAAAAATGGAATTTTGGCGTAAGGCTCCTTGTGTTAGCCTCTTACTAAAATACTGATTAAGGGATAGGATAAAAAAAATTTTTTTCTTTTTCTTTCTTTATTTTTTACAATTTATTTTGGTATCATTAACCTACAATTACATGTGCGATATTGTGGTGATTAAACTACCCCCTTCATCAGGTCCCCCCCACCAACCCTATTACAATCACTGTCCATCAGCATAGTGAGATGCTATAGAGTCACTACTTGTCTTCTCTGAGTTGTACAGCCCTCCCCTTGCCCCCCCACCTTACATCTGCTAATCGTAATGCCCCTTTTACCCTCTTATCCCTCCTTTCCCACCCTTCTTCCCCAGTCCCTTTCCATTTGGTAACTATTAGTCCGTTCTTGGGTTCTGTGAGTCTGCTGCTGTTTTGTTCCTTCAGTTTTTTTCTTTGTTCTTATACTCCACAGATGAGTGAAATCATTTGATACTTGTCTTTTTCGGCTTGGCTTATTTCACTGAGCATAATACCCTCTAGCTCCACCCATGTTGTTGCAAATGATAGGATTTGTTTTCTTCTTATGGCTGAGTAATATTCCATTGTATATATGTACCACCTCTTCTTAATCCATTCATCTACTGATGGACACTTAGGTTCCTTCCATTTCTTGGCTATTGTAAATAGTGCTGCAATGAACATAGGGGTGCATGTCTTTTTCAAACTGGGCTGCTGCGTTCTTAGGGTAAATTCCTAGGAGTGGGATTCCTGGGTTAAATGGTATTTCTATTTTGAGTTTTTTGAGGAACCTCCATACTGCTTTTCACAATGGTTGAAATAATTTGCATTCCCACCAGCAGTGTAGGAGGGTTCCCTTTTCTCCACATCCTCGCCAACATTTGTTGTTGTTTGTGTTTTGGATGTTGGCCATCCTCACTGGTGTGAGGTGATATCTCATTGTGGTTTTAATCTGCATTTCTCTGATGATTAGCAATGTGGAGCATCTTTTCATGTGCCTGTTGGCCATCTGAATTTCCTCTTTAGAGAAGCGTCTATTCATGTCCTCTGCCCATTTCTTAATTGGATTATTTGCTTTTTGTTTGTTAAGGTGCGTGAGTTCTTTATATATTTTGGATGTCAACCCCTTATCAGATACATCGTTTATGAATATATTTTCCCATATTGTAGGATGTCTTTTTGTTCTACTGATGGTGTCCTTTGCTGTACAGAAGCTTTTCAACTTGATATAGTCCCACTTGTTCATTTTTGCTTTTGTTTCCCTTGCCCGAGGGGATATGTTCATGAAGAAGTTGCTCATGTTTATGTCCAAGAGATTTTTGCCTGTGTATTTTTCTGAGAGTTTTATGGTTTCATGACTTACATTCAGGTCTTTGACCACCTTGAGTTTACCTTTGTGTATGGGGTTAGACAGTAGTCCAGTTTCATTCTCTCACATGTAGCGGTCCAGTTTTTCCAACACCAGCTACTGAAGAGGCTGTCATCTCCCCACTGTATATCCAAGGCTCCTTTATCAAATATTAATTGACTGTAGATGTTTGGGTTAATGTTTGGATTTTCTATTCTGTTCCACTGGTCTGTGGGTCTGTTTTTGTGCCAGTACCAAATTGTCTTGATTACTGTGGCTTTGTAGTAGAGCTTGAAGTCAGGGAGCATAATTCCCCCTGTTTGATTCCTCCTTCTCAGGATTGCTTTGGCTATTCGGGGTCTTTTCTGGTTCCATATGAATTTTAGAATTATTTGTTCCAGTTCATTGAAGAAAGCTGTTGGTAGTTTGGTAGGGATTGCATTGAATCTGTAGATTGCTTTAGGTAGTATAGCCATTTTGACAATATTGATTCTTCCTAGCCAAGAGCATGGGATGCATTTCCATTTGTTAGTGTCTTCCTTAATTTCTCCTAGGAGTGTCTTGTAGTTTTCAGAGTA
>JAQQAC010008525.1:6468093-6617474 GCA_029783875.1 Phataginus tricuspis
TCTGTTACTCTGTGTCTTTTGATTGGTGCATTCAGTCCATTTACATTTAGGGTGATTATCAATAGATATGTACTTATTGCCATTGCTGGCTTTAGATTCATGGTTACCAAAGGTTCAAGGGTTGCTTGTTTACTATCTAAGAATTTAACTTAACTTTCTTGTTAAGGTATTGTGAATGCCGTCTGATGTTTCTTTATCTCTCCCTTCCTATTCTTCCTCCTCCTTTCTTTATATATTAGGTGTTTTATTCTTTGCCTTTAGTTAGTATTTGGATGGTCTGTTTACTTTGCTATGATTTTATTTTCTCTGGTGACATCTTTTTAGCCTTAGGGGTGCTTCCCTCTAGAGCAGTCCGTTTAAGATATCCTGTAGTGGTGGTTTATGAGAGGCAAACTCTCTCAACTTTCTTTTGTCTGGAAATTGTTTAATCCCTCTGTCATATTTAAATGATAATCGTGCTGGATACAATATTCTTGGTTCGAGGCCCTTCTGTTTCATTACGTTAAATATATCATGCCATTCTCTTCTGGCCTGTAAGGTTTCTGTTGAGAAGTCTGATGACAATCTGATGGGTTTTCCTTTGTAGGTGATCTTTTTTCTCTCTCTAGCTGCCTTTAATACTCTGTCTTTATCTTTGATCTTTGCCATCTGAATTATTATGTGTCTTGGTGTTGTCTTTCTTGGGTCCCTTGTGTTGGGAGATCTGTGGGCTTCTGTGGACTGTGAGACTATTTCCTTCCCCAGCGTGGGAAAGTTTTCAGCAATTATTTCTTCAAAGACACTTTCTATCCCTTTTTCTCTCTCTTCTTCCTCTGGTACTCCTATAATGTGAATATTGCTCCGTTTGGATTGGTCACACAGTTCTCTTAATATTCTTTCATTCTTAGAGATCCTTTTATCTCTCTCTGCCTCAGCTTCTTTGTATTCCTGTTCTCTGTTTTGTATTTCATTGAGAGTGTCTTGTACCTCATCCAGTCTGCTGTTAAGCCCGTCGATGGCTTGTCTCATTTCTGCATATCTTTCCTCATTTACTCCCTCAGCTCTTGCACATTTTTCTGTAGATCCGTCAGCATGGCTATGACTTTTATTCTGAATTCTTTTTCAGGAAGACTGTGCATGTCCATTCCTTCAGGTTCTCTCTCAGGGGTTGTCTGGGTTTGGAGCTTTGTCTGTATCATATTCCTCTGTCTTCTCACGGCTATAGAATTGGTTGTTGGTTGTTGTCATGTATGTCAGCTGGGCTCTTTATGACCGCCTCGCCAGCTGCGGAGTCCTCTCAGGTGTGGCTGCCCGGTGTGCACTTTCTTGTGTGTTCTGATCTCTCTTTTAGGAATAGTTGTATTTGCTGTGTTTTCGTGGATAAATGCAATGTTGGGAGGAAAATTCTGCCGCTCTGTTCGTGCCGCCATCTTCCCGGAACTCTAAAAGTTGTTTCTGAAAGAGACAGCTTGGGGGCAGGCAGTTCCAGCAACCCTAGAAGACCGGAAGGACCCTGGTTGCTGGCTAGGCCAGCCATCGGCGCTAACTGCATTCAGATAAAAAATTTTTAAATCTCATATCCCCAACCAAATTTGATAATGACGGATAACCACTGGCAAAGACTTCATATACATGGGCTGCTGACGGGCAGATGCTTCAGAAATGAAGAGTTGAGCCCAGGCACAGAACCACGATAAGCCGCATGGAAGACAATGTGGAACTGATAGACGGGGTCGAGGAAAAAAGAAATCAACACTAGCAATGATGACATAGCCTGTTATACAAGAAAGGCTTGTTTCTTCTTGGGGGCATGTGAACATCACCCAAAAAGGGTGAACTGACATGGGCCTTCTGTGTCCTCTTTGCGAAGAGGGATTCTTTTAGGTTGTATGAGGGATATTGTTACATCATATTAGGTGGAGCATGATTTTTCCGTTGTATTTATTTGGAAGTTAAATGTAGTTAAAATGCAGTTATAAAAGGCATGGGTATCACATGGGCAAGGGTTGGACTGTGCTGAATTGTCTTCTCATCAGCTTGGTTGGTATTTCCTAGAATCCCCTCCCTGGTCAGAGATGACCCAAGAAGTGCTTGCATGAGATTTGGGAGGCAGAAGGGTGCACTGGTGTAGTTGTAGCAACAGACTCAGGAGGGCTAGGAAGTGCCAGCTGTGTTTGGATTCTTCAACCCCATGCCCAACTTCTTTCCAATTTAGCTGGACACTTGACTGTGACCTATGGTTTTTTCCAAAGAGTTTTTCCCTCCAAGGCCTCACTTTAATGGCCAGATGTATTAATCTTCTCAAAGTAGCCTGATATTGACATCTCTGACCCTCCAAATTCCCTTTCAGGTATGCACACACCAGCACCTCCTGTAATTGTGTAATGTCTAACCGCTATAATAAATCTCTTATTCCATAACTCATAGTTGTTCTGTTCATCTGACTGAATGCTAGTTGACACAGGTATCACTGGAACAGAGTAAAGAGCTTTAGAAAGTAAGAGAGAAATTCACAGTCACCGTGGTAGCAGAAGATGGATCTCTACCTCTCCTATAGATCAAATAGAAAAAAACATGTAGTTGCATAAGTTCTGAATCATATAATTAATAAGGCTATATGTGTAAATGTGTATCTATTGATCTTCATATCCTGCAGAGAATAGCCTTTATTTTCATCATCAATAAAACATTTATGAAATATTGATCTACATTATGTCCCAAAGAAAAACTTAAAAAATAATTAGAAAAAGCAGGACCTTGGATCAATGGATAAGCTCTGAGTATTTGTAACAGATGTCGTGGGTGATGGTATCATGCTGGACTAGAAAAAATAGAAAAGATGGAAATCAGTATGACCCCATTAGCGTTGGTTTAATACTATGACCCAGATACTATGCTGGGTGCTGGGAGCTTATAAAGACAAAGAGACTCAACCCCCACTTCCAGGTGTTCACAGTCTCATGGGGGAACGGGGAGGATGTTCTAAGCAGGCTGCAGAACATGGGTAGCACCTTGTAATTGAAATTGAGCATCGCGTGTCTTGGATACCACTCTGGGGGTAAGGATGGTTTGCGTCAGGGAGCAGTTGACATAAGCGTTTATACAGGAAGAATTCAGATATTGAGAAACCTAAAAGTGTTTTAGTTTCATCCAATTGAAAGTGGGAGCCACTGGTGGTTTGAGACAAATTTTAGGAAGATTAGCTTCAGGGGCACCTAGGCTATACTGGGGTTGCGTGGGGAGCAGAGCAGGCCTGGAGAAAAACTGGAATATGAGATTGTACTGGAGAGGAGGGTGTAGTCTAGTTTCATCACAGTGGAACCAGAGAAGAAAGACTGAACACAGAGAGTGTTTCAACAACTTGGGGCCACTTTGCGATGGGGAAGAAAAAGGAGTCAAAGATAATCACCCCCATTTAAAACCTGGATGACTGTTAGAATGGTGTCAGCATTGATAGAAGCAGATTATGGGTGCTTTCGAATTTCTAAAATACATTTTCAAACTTTCAAGGAAAGCTATTTAAACACATGCATCTATAGCCTCTTGCCTTCAGAGCCATTTGAAAACTACCTATAGATAATAATGGGTTTACTCTGCATTTGAAACTAGGAAAGGATGCAAAACAAGCTCCAGAAACTTGGAGGAAATTTTACTGGATAAACTGAAGGTAGAAATCTACCATATCTGTCCAACAAGATAGGAACTTCCCTGCTATCAAACAACAGTTTGTCTGGGATGTCAGCTGAAAAGACCCAATCAAATCCCGCCAATCTCGCCCCCTTCCCCCACCAAAGGTCCTCAGCAGTGGAAGTTTGAGAACAGACATGCAGTGGGGTGGCTGGGGCGGACATCGGCATCCTGTCAGTTTGTCCTCCGTACCGGTCGGGTTCCAGAGGCCGCACTAAGCAGCGGCTGATGGCAATTCTTCCTGCTGGCATAAACAATAGAGAATGGAGAACAGTCCCCAACAATTTCTGTTACCACACCTAAGACAATTTGCCAGCAGAAAGGCCATGCCGCTCTGAAGTTACCTCCAGCCTGGCACCTCCCTATTTCTCTAGTGCTGGTGAACCTCTGCACTGGGAAAGTAAAACCAGTGAAAATCTCTTTTCTCTTCTTCTTTTTTTTTTCGTATCATTACTCTACAGTGACATGTGCAATATTATGGTTAATAAACTACCCACTTCATCAGGTTCCCCCCACCAACCCCATTACAGTCACTGTACATCAGCGTAGTGAGGTGCTATAGAATCACTACTTGTCTTCTCTGAGTTGTACAGCCCTCCCCGTGCCCCCCTAGCATTACATCTGCTAATCTTAATGCCCCTTTTTCCCCCTTGTCCCTCCCTTCCCACCCATCTTCCCCAGTCCCTTTCCCTTTGGTAACTATTAGTCTGTTCTTGGGTTCTGTGAATCTGCTGCTGTTTTGTTCCTTCAGTTTTTTTCTTTGTTCTTATACTCCACAGATGAGTGAAATCATTTGATACTTGTCTTTTTCGGCTTGGCTTATTTCACTGAGCATAATACCCTCTAGCTCCATCCATGTTGTTGCAAATGGTAGGATTTGTTTTCTTCTTATGGCTGAATAATATTCCATTGTGTATATGTACCACCTCTTCTTTATCCATTCATCTACTGATGGACAGTTAGGTTCCTTCCATTTCTTGGTTATTGTAAATAGTGCTGCAATAAACATAGGGGTGCATCTGTCTTTTTCAAACTGGGCTGCTGCATTCTTAGGGTAAATTCCTAGGAGTGGAATTCCTGGGTCAAATGGTATTTCTATTTTTAGTGTTTTGAGGAACCTCCATACTGATTTCCACAATGGTTGAACTAATTTACATTCCCACCAGCAGTATAGGAGGGTTCCCCTTTCTCCACATCCTTGTCAACAATTGTTGTTTGTCTTTTGGATGGCGGCCATCCTGACTGGTGTGAGGTGATATCTCATTGTGGTTTTAATTTGCATTTCTCTGTTGATTAGTGATGTGGAGCATCTTTTCATGTGCCTGTTGGCTGTCTGATTTCTTCTTTAGAGAAGTGTCTATTCATGTCCTCTGCCCATTTCTTAATTGAATAATTTGCTTTTTGTTTGTTGAGGTGCGTGAGTTCTTTATATATTTTGGATGTCAACCCCTTATCGGATATGCCATTTATGAATATATTCTCCCATACTGTGGGATGTCTTTTTGTTCTACTGATGGTGTTCTTTGCTGTACAGAAGCTTTTCAACTTGCTATAGTCCCACTTGTTCATTTTTGCTTTTGTTTCCCTTGCTCGGGGATATGTTCATGAAGAAGTCACTCATGTTTATGTCCAAGAGATTTTTGCCTATGTTTTTTTTCTAGGAGTTTTATGGTTTCATGACTTACATTCAGATATTTGATTCATTTTGAGTTTACTTTTGTGTATGGGGTTAGACAGTATTCCAGTTTCATTCTCTTACATGTAGCTGTCCAGTTTTGCCAACACCAGCTGCTGAAGAGGTTGTCATCTCCCCATTGTATATCCAAGGCTCCTCACCATATATTAATTGACTGTATATGTTTGGGTTAATGTTTGGATTTTCTATTCTTTTCCACTGGTCTGTAGGTCTCTTCTTGTGCCAATAACAAATTGTCTTGATTACTGTAGCTTTGTAGTAGAGCTTGAAGTCTGGGAGCGTAATTCCCCCTGTTTTATTCTTCCTTCACAGGATTGCTTTGGCTATTTGGGGTCTTTTGTGGTTCCATATGAATTTTAGAATTATTTGTTCCAGTTCATTGAAGAATGCTGTTGGTATTTTGATAGGGATTGCATTGAATCTGTAGATTGCTTTAGGTAGTATAGCCATTTTGACAATATTT
Source organism: Phataginus tricuspis (assembly GCA_029783875.1). Lineage (NCBI taxonomy): Eukaryota > Metazoa > Chordata > Mammalia > Pholidota > Manidae > Phataginus > Phataginus tricuspis. Next base: position 6,473,919 of record JAQQAC010008525.1, read on the forward strand.
ATTCTTCCTAGCCAAGAACATGGGATGAATTTCCATTTGTTAGTGTCCTCTTTAATTTCTCTTAGGAGTGTCTTGTAGTTTTCAGGGTATAGGTCTTTCACTTCCTTCATTAGGTTTATTCCTAGCTTTTTGATTCTTTTTGATGCGATTGTGAATGGAATTGTTTTCCTGATTTCTCTTTCTGCTAGTTTATCTTTAGTGTATAGGAAAGCAACAAATTTCTGTGTGTTAATTTTGTATCCTGCAACTTTACTGAATTCAGATATTAGTTCTAGTAGTTTTGGAGTGGAGTCTTTAAGGGTTTTTTTCCAGATGTACAATACCATGTCATCTTCAAATAGTGACAATTTGACTTCTTCTTTACCAATCTGGATGCCTTGTATGTCTTTGTTTTGTCTGATTGCTATGGCTAGGACCTCCAGTACTATGTTGAATAACAGTGGAGAGAGTGGGCATCCCTGTCTTGTTCCCAATCTTAGATGAAAAGCTTTCAGCTTCTCGCTGTTAAGTATGATGTTAGCTGTGGGTTTGTCATATATGGCCTTTATGATGTTGAGATACTTGCCCTCTATACCCATTTTGTTGAGCGTTTTTATCGTGAATGGATGTTGAGTTTTGTCAAATGCTTTTTCAGCATCTATAGAGTTGATCATGTGGTTTTTGTTCTTTTTGTTGATGTGGTGGATGATGTTGATGGATTTTCAAATGTTGTACCATCCTTGCATCCCTGAGATGAATCCCACTTGATCATGGTGTATGATCCTTTTGATGTATTTTTGAATTTGGTTTGCTAATATTTTGTTGAGTATATTTGCATCTATGTTCATCAGGGATATTGGTCTGTAATTATCTTTTTTGGTGAAGTCTTTGCCTGGTTTTGGTATTAGAGTGATGCTGGCTTCATAGAATGAGTTTGGAAGTATTCCCTCCTCTTCTATTTTTTGGAAAACTTTAAGGAGAATGGGTATTATTTCTTTTCTATATGTCTGGTAAAATTCAGAGGTAAATCCATCTGGCCCGGGGTTTTTTTTCATAGGTAGTTTTTTGATTACCGATTCAATTTCGTTGCTGGTGATTGGTCCGTTTAGTTTTTCTGTTTCTTGTTTGTTCAGTCTTGGAAGGTTGTATTTTTCTAAGAAGTTGTCCATTTCTTCTAGATTTTCCAAATTGTTAGCATGTAGATTCTCATAATATTCTCTTATAATTCTTTGTATTTCTGTGGGGTCTGTCGTAATTTTTCCTTTCTCATTTCTGATTCTGTTTATGTGTGTAGATTCTCTTTTTCTCTTAATAAGTTAGGCTAGGGGTTTATCTATTTTGTTTATTCTTTAAAAAAACCATCTCTTGGTTTCATTGATTTTTTATATTGTTTTATTCTTCCCAATTTTATTTATTTCTTCTCTAATCTTTATTATGTCCCTCCTTCTGGTGACTTTGGGCCTCATTTTTTCTTCTTTTTCCAATTTCAATAATTGTGTCTTTAGACTGTTCATTTGGGATTGTTTTTCCTTCTTTAAATGGGCCTGTATTGCAATATACTTTCCTCTTAGAACTGCCTTTGCTGCGTCCCACAGAAGTTGGGGCTTTGTGTTGTTGTTGTCATTTGTCTCCATATACTGTTTGATTTCTGTTTTAATTTGATCATTGACCCATTGATTATTTAGGAGAATGTTGTTAAGTCTCCATGTATTTGTGAGCCTTTTTGTTTTCTTTGTACAATTTATTTCTAGTTTTATACCTTTGTGATCTGAGAAGTTGGTTGGTAGAATTTCAATATTTTTGAATTTACTGAGGTTCTTTTTGTGGCCTAGTATGTGGTCTATTCTGGAAAATGTTCCACGTGCACTTGAGAAGAATGTATATCCTGCTGCTTTTGGGTGCAGAGTTCTGTAGATGTCTGTTAGGTCCATCTGTTCTAGTGTGTTGTTCAGTGCCTCTGTGTCTTTACTTATTTTCTGTCTGGTTGATCTGTCCTTTGGAGTGAGTAGTGTGTTGAAGTTTCCTAAAATGAATGTATTGCTTTCTATTTCCTCCTTTAATTCTGTTAGTATTTGTTTCACATATGTCGGCGCACTTGTGTTGGGTGTATATATATTTATAATGGTTATATCCTCTTGTTGGACTGACCCCTTTACCATTATATAATGTCCTTCTTTGTCTCTTCCTACTTTCTTCGTTTTGAAGTCTATTTTGTCTGATACAAGTAGTGCAACACCTGCTTTTTTCTCTTTGTTGTTTGCATGAAATATCTTTTTCCATCTCTTCACCTTTAGTCTGTGTATATCTTTGGGTTTGAGGTGAGTCTCTTGTAAACAGCATATATATGGGTCTTGCTTTTTTATCCATTCCATTACTCTGTGTCTTTTGATTGGTGCATTCAGTTCATTTACATTTAGGATGATTATTGATAGATATGTACTTATTGCCATTGGTGGCTTTAGATTCGTGGTTACCAAAGGTTCAAGGGTAGCTTCTTTACTATCTAACATTCTAACTTAACTCTCTTGTTAAGCTATTATAAACACAGTCTGATGATTCTTTATTTCTCTCTCTTCTTCTTCTTCCTCCTCCATTCTTCATATACTAGGTATTTTATTCTGTACCCTTTTACATTTCATTTGACTGTTTTTGTGGATAGTTGATTTTACTTCTTGCATTTAGTTAGTATTTGGATGGTCTGCTTCTTTGCTATGATTTTATTTTCTCTGGTGACATCTTTTTAGCCTTAGGAGTGCTTCCATCTAGAGCATTCCCTTTAAGATATCCTGTAGAGGTCGTTTGTGGGAGACAAATTCCCTTACCTTTCGCTTGTCTGGGAATTGTTTAATCCCTCCGTCAAATTTAAATGATAATCGTGCTGGATATAGTATTCTTGGTTCAAGCCTCTTCTGTTTCATTATGTTAAATATATCATGCCATTCTCTTCTGGCCTGTAATGTTTCTGTTGAGAAGTCTGATGATAGTCTGATGGGTTTTCCTTTGTAGGTGATCTTTTTTCTCTCTCTAGCTGCCTTTAATACTCTGTCCTTATCTTTGATCTTTGCCATTTTAATTTTTACGTGCCTTGGTGTTGTCTTCCTTGGGTCCCTTGTGTTGGGAGATCTGTGGGCTTCTGTGGACTGGTAAACTATTTCCTGCCACAGCTTGGGGAAGTTTTCAGCAATTATTTCTTCAAAGACACTTTCTATCCCTTTTTCTCTCTCTTCTTCTTCTGGTACTCCTATTATGTGAATATTGTTCCATTTGTATTGGTCACACAGTTCTCTTAATATTCTTTCATTCTTAGAGATCCTTTTATCTCTCTCTGCCTCAGCTTCTCTGTATTCTTGTTCTCTGATTTCTATTCCATTAACAATCTCTTGCACCTCGTCCATTCTGCTCTTAAGCCCGTCGATTGCTTGTCTGATTTCTGCATTGTGTTTCCTCACTTCCTCCCTTAGCTCTTACATATTTCTCTGTAGATCCATCAGCATGGCTATGACTTTTATTGTGAATTCTTTTTCAGGAAGATTGTGCATTTCTATCCCATCAGGCCCTCTTTCTGGGGTTGTCTGGGTAATCTTTGTCTGTACCATATTCCTCTGTCTTTTCATGGTGATAGAAGTGCTTGCTGGTAGGTGCCATGTGTGTCAGCTGGGAGAACAAAGTCCCTTCCTGCTTGTTGTTCTCCTTGCCCTTCTCCCGGGCCTGAGCTGGTTTCTTGTACACTGGGAGGCAGTCTCTGGGATAATCTCCAGAGCTGCCTGTGTGCGGGGTCGCCCTCAGCCTAGCCTATAGCACTGTGTGGATTTGAAGTCTCGCTGGGTGCCTTCTGGTCCCCTTGGTGCTTTCCAGCCCTTGTTGTGGGTTCTGGTGTCCTTCCCGCTTAGCTGCGTGACAGCCAGGAGTACATTCTGTGAGTTTGCTGTGGGCGGGGCCGCTCCTCCGCTGTTCCGCAGCTGTGGCAGAACCGCCGGACCCTCTGCCGTACTGGTCGGGGGGAGCATGGGGGGAATGAATGGCAGGCTGCTGATCTCTGTGGGAAGCCTTGGCGCGGCTGCTTTGCCCAGCCGCCTGCCATGGGGACGAAATTCCCCCAAGACTCCCAGCCTGCTGCGCTGAGTGCACTGGGACGATTTTGTTCCGCTGTTGGGCCCTTGTCTCTTTAAGACTTAAAAAAAAAAAAGTGCCCGCTTTTCTTTTGTCCCAGGGAGCCAGCTGAGGGGACCTGCTTGCAGTCCCCATGTGAGATCCTGCCCTTCCGTTTCTCTAATCTCCTATACACCATGCGATGTGTGTCTGTGCTCCCGGTGCAGATCACCAGGGCTGGTTATTTGGCGGCCTGTGCTTCTACTCCCTCCCCACTCTGATTCTTTTCCTCCCACCGGTGCGCTGGGTGGGGGAGTGCTCGGGTCCCATGGGTGGTGGCTTTGTATCTTACCCGCTTCGTGAGGAGCTGAGTTCTCACAGGTGTAGCTGTAGCCTGGCTGTTGTACTGTATCTTCTGGTCTCTTTTTTAGCAATAGTTGTATTTGTTGTATTTTCACAGATATATATGGTTTTGGGAGAAGATTTCCACTGCCCTGCTCATGCCACCCTCTTCCCAGAAGCTATGTGAGAGGGTGCCATTTTTGACCTTTCTGTTGGACAGCACTGGTTTGAGTCCTGCTACTCAAAGTGTGTTCTATGCACTAATATCCCTCTTGTTTTTGAGGCCTGAATGTTTTATTTTTTTTTTTTGGCAAGGGTCCACAAAATCTATGACAGAAACCATGTCACGCTTAATACCTTAATATCTTCCACTGATGATAAGCATATAACCACCCATTTTCAAATACGCAAATGGAGAGAAGTCATTAGCACAAAAACGTTCTGCAGTTTAAAACAAACCATTCTATAGACTCAGACCAAGCCCCTTCCTGATATAAATATAAAATTGAAACTGCTATGATAAACAGAGAAATAGTTTTTCTATTTTCTAATTTTTAGCATTTCTTATATACATGCTCTACAATACTCAAGTAGATTTTATATTTTTGAAATCTGAGCAATATCATAGAGAGGTAACACTATGGAATCATGAGAGACTAAGTGAAAATTTATGCAAGTATAGAATTTTAAAACCTGTAATGCCAGCCTGAATCTGTGAAAAGCAAGGCAAATCTTAGAGATTCTCCCAGAACTCAAAGGAAAAAACAACAAATGGAAGTAGGGAGGGACCTGTGAAAAGACACAGTCTAGGAAATTTGACGTGGCCCTAGCAGGGTGTGCACAAGAGAGTAAGCAGACAGAGACAATAGAAGAATAATTTCTTGAGAGTTCATTAGTACTAGGAGCAATGAATGAAGATAATACTTAAACGTGATTTTTGGAATCTGAGAATAACTCCTCCTATCTAGATCTGGGTCTGTCACTCTGCCAGAATCCAGACACCCCATGTTCGTGTTTAAAAATACCAACATTTAAAATGTGTAAGTGCAACTCAGTTGCTTAGGTTTTCATATCAGTTGATAAGTCTAATGTAATCAAAATTTTAAAAAGGACTTTTTTTAACTCGACAAAGTAACTAGAAAGTTCATTTGGAAGGTTTTTGAAATGTTTGAGAAAGGGTAGTACATAGGGAGACTTGCATTGCTAGATTTTAGAAGATTTTACAAAGCTGCTGTAGTTACGCAGGGATGCTAATGGAATAGAATCAAACACCCTGGAACAGACCATAGTGTATAATTAATCAAATGATAAAGTTAGTGATTTCAATCAGTGAAGAGGCATGATTATTTGAATAAATGATGCTGGAACAATTGGCTGACTATTGGAGAAAACAGCTAGATGCCTGCTTCATATTATAAGCTAAAGAAAACTTTAGAGAATGAAAAAAGATAAACATAAAAAAAGAAGTCATTGATTACCTGGAAGAAAATGTAGCTGGGCATCTATTTGATATTATGCGAAAGCAAAATAAGAAATTATAGAGCAACACATTGATTTTTAAAACTTAAAAAAATGAAAACCGACACTTGCCAAAAACTACAAACAGAGTTAAAAGGTTTATGATATGATAAATCGGGGAATGATTTTCACCCATCTACAGACAAAGGTGTAAATATAGAGGTACAAATATATACATATGAAGCTATGAATATATTTGAAAAATCCAGAAGAAAAAAAATTCCATAGTGGAAAAATGGACTAGAAACATAACAGGCATTTTCAATACAAGAAGAAATATAGTGGTTAATAAATATATGGAGATAGGCTAAACCTAGTGTATCAGTTGTTAGGAATGATGAAACAAATGACCACAAGTGTGGTTGCTTAAAGGAACAAAAATTAATTCTTTTGTGGTTCTAAAGGCCAGAAATTTGAAATCAGTTTCACTGGGCCAACATCAAGGTGTCAGCAGGCTGTGCTCCCTCTGGAAGCTCTGGGAAGAATCCATTCCTTGCTTCTGCCAGCTTACCTTCCCAGTGGGATGAGGGCAGGGCAGGAGAGAGGAGGCAGTGGGGACGGACCTCTGAAGGATGGAAGCACAGCCTCTCTTTGTATGTGTGTTTATGTGCATATGTATGTTTGGTGGCCTGACCTGCAACAACTCATTTCTGCAACAAAATATTAATAAATGGATCTGTTTCACATAGAATGAACTGTTAAAAATGAACATTATAGCCATACCTCCATTTAGTTATTTTTCATATTTTGTGGAATGTCTAATGAGTGCAGGCATTGAGTTATTTGTCCTTTCACGATGGCAGTCAAATGTTACACTGAGACCATCAAGCATATCTCAATTCTCTCTGCCCAAAGATTCACAAATAGAATCAGTTTCAGACCCTGTGGTGCACAAGAGAACCTGACGTAAGATATGATGGTTCCTGGGGATAGTGTATCATAGAAACATGGACTGCTAGCTTTAATAGAGATCTACATTTGGCCTCCAGGAGTGTAATTTTCCTTCTCTCTTGAGCAAAACTTATCCTGAACTGCAGAGTGGCAATTTTGCAGGAATTGCCGTACTGAATTCTGGGCTCTGCGGGGAAGGAGTGAGAGTATGGAAGCTAGCAGGTCACGCAGGGCTGGGTCCCTGCTGCCTAGGGAGAGGCCTGGGGAGGCAGCACAGGTCGGTAAAGCTAATTTTTACAGAAACTCTGAGCACTCAGGACCTGGAAGTAGTGGGAGAAATCACAAATATTATAGTGCGAATGAAGCTATGAGAACAGGGCTAGCGCATAGGGGCCGCGTGGACATGGGATGTCTCAGCATCGTCTTGCGTATTCCAGCAGCCAAGACCAGGAAGGGACCCGTGCACTTCTGTGGGCACTCCTCCAGGTAGAGGACGTCAAAGTCCAGATGTCTGCCCTGAAGGCACTGGTATTGCTTTACCTTGAACTCGGGTGCAGCCAGGGTGGTGGGGACTCTGAAGACTCAGAGGAGTTTCTGTCTAGCTGAAAGGGAGCTCAATTGTCATTACAGTGACTTTGTGGGCTGGATGCACATGCCCATCAGCTGGGTCACCTTCCCAGGGGGATGAGGGCAGAGGAGGCAGTGGGGATGGACCTCTGGAGGATGGAGGTGCTGCCTTTATGCAGTCTTCTGTGCTGCACACGCAGGCTGCTCACCATCAGGACGGAGGGTCGCTGCAGGCCTGGCCACTGGTACTCTTGAGCAGAGCCTCAACGTTAACTCTGGAACTGAGGCTGTTCCTGAATATCTCCAGGGGATCTGGTAGCCAGAAATGCTTTTATTTATGGCCATGTCAGAAAGTTAGAATTGAGGGACAAGGCCTTGGTGTACAGCGGACAGGAAATCCAGGGGCCCAAACATGGAGCTGGCTATGTTTTCATTCACTGGCTTCATTTAACAGCTTCTCACAACATATGCAGTTTACATTATGGTATCCGGCACATGTAGACTTTGGCTGGGATAATTCTCCTGAGTTCAGAATTTACGATCATGCAAATGGACACGGACGCGGAGTAGGCACAGCAGAATACCGAGAGGGGGAAGCCTTTATTCTGTTTCTTTAGGGCCACGTTAACTCTGTCCTCACCATCAGAAGAACAAAGGTATCTCATTTTCCCCAAAAGGAGGCTGGGTGGGAAATGAATCCTCAGATGCGGCTCTGGAGCTGGGGAGCTGCAGCTTCTCACCCTCTCGCTTTCGGTTCCCTGGAGCAGGATGCTAAGGGGGGCAGGGAGGCTGTGGGGCCCTTTTCTGGCTCTAGGAAAATGAGGTCATTTAAGCAAGGAAAATAGCAGACAGGTCATTTAATAGCAGGACCCAGAAACCTTATAATACTTCATTAGGGCAACACAACAGTTTATGGCCAAACTCAGAACAGGGTCCTTTGAACTCAAAGGGAATTAAATGAGTAAAGTTTCCCTGATGTATGGAGTTAGAAAATACATTTGGGGGTTTACGCAGTCGCTGTGTAATTACATTTAGCTAATGTGAGAGCAATTGTTGGCTGAGGAAATCTGGCCTGAGGACAGAGAAAAATAAGACATTGAGTGGATAGGATGACTTACATTGTTATCTGGGTACCACACGTACCTTACGATTAAGTCATTTAATGCCCCCTGTAGTGCGCCTCCTTACACACCATCAAGGCGTCTTTGTGCTGAAGTGTCCGAGACAGCAGCAAACACAATGTCTGGGTCCTTTTTTGCATTTTTTTCTATCAGGGAGCAGAGAAGGGACAGTGGAGGAGAGCTGGCATTTAATGATTCGCTTGTCATTGACCAGATACTGCCATAACACGCTGTGGTTTCCACTTCACAGAGCACATCACTGAAGTCCAACGAGATTAACTTCTTCAAGATCACAGGGGGAGAGAGGTTGAGCCTGATTTAAAACCAAGTCTGTTTTCCTAACGTCCTCCCTTCAGCCCTCATCCGGCTCAGCTCCCTCTGGCTCTTCTGCTCACCGCTCCCTTCACCTGCTTTGGTGGGGGAGGTGGGGGGCAAGTCACCAAAAATCTTCGTCGCCACAGGTGACTGGCCCTCTTGAACATTCTGTTTGTTTGGCCAGCAGTATTTCCCTCTGTTGACTGCTTATCCTTTCCTGCAACTCTTTTTCCTGAAGTTTGGTGACTGTGTTCTTATTAAGTGTTGACCTCTTTGGCTTCATTTTATCTGATATCATTATAACCAATAATAGCTGCAGCAGTATTTATTTATTAAAGGCTCCCCATGTTCTGGGTACTGTACATGGTCTCTTATTTCAGTTTCACAGCTACTCTCTGAGGTAGGTGTTATTAGCACTACTTACCAGAGGAGAAAGCCGAGCTCTGAAAGGTCTGGTAAATTGAATAAAGTGACGCAGCCTCCAGACTGGAGCCAGGATAGCAATGGAGGTGGGTCAGATTCTAATCACAGGCTGGCTGGGACTCTGGTGCCTGTCCACACTCTCTGTTCTCTTCCACCTCTGCGCACTTTCCGTGAATACTTTCCCTTAAGGACATGCTCTCAGCTCCCTCCTACATGCTGATGACTCCTATATCTCAGACTCTAGACGCTATGTCCAACTGCCTACAGGACATTGCCACCTGGATGTCCCCTAGGGCCTTAACACGCTCCAGGCTTTCCCCCGTTCAGCCTCCCTGTTGCTTTTGATGCTTGTCACCGTTCATGCAGTTGTTTAAGCCAGGAACTGGGATGAGTTCTTAGAGGCCTCCCTCTCCTGACCTGCTCATATCCAAGCCTGAGGATTCTTCGTCCAAAATATCTCTCACACTCATTTATCCTTCCCCTGTGTTCTCAGGGCTTCCACTGGAACACAGACCCTCAGCTTCTCCTGTTTATTGGGGACTCTCCTTCCCTGCTTTCCAACTTTTTAGCCGGAGGACCTCTTTCTAATCTGCACATTGTGTTCTTTCCAACAAGTCTGGTCATAGGGTACTGAATTCTTCAGGGTCATAACAGGAATTTCCTTTCCTCTTTTTTAAAGCAGTGGAATTGTATTTGCATTTTAAACTTATGAGAAACCCTGAAAAGCATGACAGATAAAAGTAGGAGAAGGTGCTGAAGCTTGTCTGCTTGGCCTCTGCTTTCTCCCCTCAACAAGCTTTGTTCACTCATTCATCAATGGACACTGATGAGAGCTGACCACGTGCCAGCACTGTGCTAGCCAGTGCTGGGCTAAACCATAAATAAAGGTGAACCCAGGTCCCTGCCTTCACAGGGCCTGCATTCTAGCTGCAGTAGATGGATGAGGAGATAAGTGAGAAAACAAATAAATCAGTGAGGGTATATTATGTCAGATGGTGATGAGAAAAATCAACCATGGTAAGAGATGTAAGAAAAGCTAAAATGGGCGTTAGTTTGGTTGCTTAAAATAAGATGGTCAAGAATGGCTTCCCCAGTAGCTTGGAACTTGGCTGGAGACCTGAAGGGGGTGCCAAAGCTCTGAGGTCTCAAAGCTTGGAGGCCAGGGCAGCTGCAGATCAGAGGCAGGGGACTGGGTTGGGTGTGACATCAAGGGTTACAGGCAGCGGATCAGGTCACACGGGGTTTGGTAGACCCTTGTGCAGATGTGGGTCAACCTGTCCTCTGAGTGGAAAGGTTTTGAAAGGATAACTGGTGTCAGCTATGGGTAGACCAAGGTTGCAGGTCAACCTTTATATCCCAGTTCAAATGCTACTCCTTTGAAATCTCCCTGTAGTCCCAGGGCTGTTGAGATGTTTCATCTTCTATGCTTCAGTTCAGTTGGTTCAGAACCCCGCTAAAGCAACCACTTGCTGTCTTGCAATTAATTGCTGCTTTCTCCCTAGAGCTGTTCAGCTCCTTGAATGTCTAGACTGAGTCATTTCATCTGGTCTCCTCAGAGCCCACCACGACACTGGCATGTCATGAGTGTTTTAGAAGCACTTACTGAATAATAAATAAATGCATTTTAACTTCAAAACTCATTTTGGAGCATGAGTAGTGTTCAGAGTATGAGTCCAACTTTAGTAATAAGACTCTTGGGGCCAAACTTTTTCCTGGATTTTTCCATGGCAGTGGTGGAATTTTGGAATGTGACTTGAGAGAACAATTTCAGATTTGCTTTTATGAGAGATTTGCACATAGAATATCCCCCAGCAGGTTCCTGGAGTTGGAGAAATGGGAGCTGGAAGAAGCACTAAATGGACATGGAAGATGGGTATTTAGTGTTTTGGACTCCTTGGCCCTTTGGAGAGCTTTTTGGAAGCTAAATGAGCTAATGTAAATGGACTTTGGGGTAAAAAACCTTTACTTTTTGCAACATATGAAATATGTATGTGGGATACTAACCAGTCCCAGCATGCCAGAAGTCATCCCATGTCAAGAGATGCATGATGAGATTCATGGTCCATAATTCGCACACAAGACACTTTTCCTAACCGGGGATTTCTTTATGAATGGACATCTCTGCTTCCCGTCTAATCCTTGGCTTGACACGATGGCTTGAAGTGTTGTTTGTATAATCACAGGCATTTTCAAAGGAAAAACAAAAACATTTGGATCAAAGACTTCCATCTCACAATAGGACTCACCAAAATATATGTATAGCCATGACGTAATTCGCCAGCTGTCAGTTGTTAGAAAAAGCTTTGCTGGAAATTAATTTTCGAGTGCATTTTTAGTAGTTGTTGATTTAAAACCAAGGAATCATGGAATGAAACAGATTTGAAGTAAGATCTGCATGTTCCTAAGAATGAGAAATAAAAATTATGTGCTATTTCTATCCAGGCAATGTGTTAGACACTTCACATTTTTTTTATCTCATTTAATTCTGAAAAGAGCTTTTTAGCATATTTTATTGTCTCTTTCCAAATAAGAGATTAGAGGCTTAAGGTCACGTAGCTCGTTAGGAAAGAGAGCCAGTTTTAAAACAAAGTGCTGTCAAATTACAAAGTTCTTTCTACTACAACCCTGATGCCTTTCTGCCTTGGTATTTCTTATAATGAACACTTATTCCACGGATACATGAACTGTTTAAATAAGCATTTTTGTGGTGTTTACAAATCATCTTTGAATAAGGTGACCTTCTGTCTTGGTTTGCCCTGGACACCTCTGGTTTATGCCTGTTGCCTTGGTGAAATTATTAATAACACTGCCTTTCATTCTCACAACTGTCCCAGTCTTGAAGGTAAATTATATGGTAGCCCTCTCTTTGAACTTGTAGATCCCACTGCTTACTCAGTTGCTTCCTGGTGAACCCTTTGCCTAAGCGCCAGGGGTAGAATTTTTTTTTTTCAGCTTGACTGTCTAACTCCAAGAATCATCTAAATCTTCAGAAGTGTAGGAGAAAAATCCAAACAGAATCATTATACCACAAAGCCAGCAAGGCAATACATGCTGATTTTAGTTTACTGAACAGATTGACTGAAGATTTTTCCAGTTGTTCATCTGGAGAGCCAGATTTAAATTGTGTTGTGTTAGAAATACTGATATGTTAAAAAAAGACATACATATATATGTACATATATATATATATACACACACACATAGATATATATACATACAAAGATATACACACACACATATATATAAATTGTGTGTATACACACACACACACACATCCTGGTGGAGAGCAGTTCTCTGTAGATTTGGCAGTTGGCAGGCAGAGAACCCGTGAATTTCAAATAAGGAAGTTCATCCAAAAATAACTTACTCTTTATTTCTTAAGATCTGGAATCTTCCCTTTGATGGTAAAGCATGCCTCTGCTCTGGTTATCCAGGTGTGCAGCTAGAGAAGCCACCTTCCTTTGTCTTAGTAAGCCAGGTCATGAGGATAAAGATCTGGAGATAAACCTTTGAAAGGTGGGCTAAGCAATGCCCTAGAGCCATTCCACTCTCCCCAGTTACTGGCTCGCCTTTGTAAGGTAGCCATTCTTCATCTGTACCAGTGATTCGTGTGGGACTGTACTTCCTGTGTTGCTCTAGCTAATTGAATTCCCTAGTGGGATGAAAGCATTTCTGTGCTGGCCTGAGAATGGAACAGCCCAAATGCATCAACCGTAAATACTGATGACAACAGAATCTCTTCCCTCCTGTTGTTATTTATTTTGAGATTTTTGCTGGGGCAATAGTTTTACATTTGACATTTATATAGGTCACAGTGAGCTAATAGCCGTCTGCCATCTGGGGACTCTTTAGTAATGAACATTATAGGAGACTATGGAAAAATTCCCTGGCATTTCTGATTTGCACACAACCCAAACTGGGGCTGAGCTTTAATATGCTGTCCCGGCTCCCATTAGTCATGTGCTCCACCTAGGTGCTCAGGGAGGCCCACACACACAGCATGGCGCCCTGGGAGCCTGGGCTGGGCTGAGCTGCAGCTAATTACTCCATCATTCTCAGATGCATCCTTAAGCAGTGAAGATGAGCTCTGACTTTTAAGCTAAGGGCTTCAGGAAATCTCACACGGATCTAATAGTACCTGGACTAGACAATGGGCTTTCAATGAGCCGTGTGGAGTGTGTGTTAGGTTTTCAAAAGAATAATGACTGTAGAAAATGTCGTCTGGGCACAGCCTGGGGCCATTGAAAGAGCCCATCCTGTCTAATGAGAAGACCTGCATGCATTCAAGTCAGAACCCACTTGAACTGCTGAAGCCTCCATTTCTTCATCAACAAAATGGAAATAAAATGTTGACCTTATTTATTTTGAAAATTACATGGGATTATAAATATGAAGCACCTAGCACATCACTTGGTAAATACAATTCCTCCTCTAAGCTGTTCATTTCTCTTTTTTATTCTTTAGCTACCCAATTCTCGAAGTAAGAATAGGGAGCCCTCGGGAAAGGATGGAAGGAGGTAAGCTTCCTTTTTTTCCGTGCTACTGCGTCAGCCCTACTGCTAACACCCTGGGCGGTGAGCCTAGCAGCTCAAAGCACCTGAGAGACTCTGGTTGGTGTCCCAGTGGTTGGTGGGTGGGTGTTGGTGAGCTCAGTTTTATCCTTCCTGGAGGTGCAGTAGCCCCAGTGGAAGAAAAGAGAAGCACTCAGACTCTCTGCAACCCACAAACAAGTCTGGGCCAGGTGGTGAGGCCTCAAGGAAGAAGACGGAGCACGAAAGAGATTTCTAGTATTCTCTTAAAGAGAAATGACTCACGGGGAAGAGGTTTCCTGTGGAGGAGGAGCTTTGTCTCTCTCTGGTTACCAGGATCCATTCTTGCTGCTTTTAGGTAACCTTGGTTCTTTTCAATGTACAGGAAGATACTTTCCCAAATCACTTTGAACTCAAAGATGAAGATGAAAAGAAAACTTGTAGACTAGCATAAATGAGATTTTATTCATCCTTGTATGAGAAATGGCTTGTTGGACCAGAAATTTTGCCTAGCCTCCATTCCAGCAGTTTTTTATTTGACATTGGAGAAAATGACCTTTATTCTAACCAAAGTGAATTGAAGTGTAGCATTAGATCCTCTGATCTCAGGCTACTGGGCTGAGATTTCTGATTGGACCTTTTGCTGCCCCATCACTTAAAATTTTTTTGTTTTGCTTTTTTATTTTTTTACCAATGATGTTATTGGAACTGAATTTAAAACATCTTCCTGTGTCCACAATACTGATCTAGAATTCTGAGACGAGTCATCCCCAACCTCAGCCGTATCTCAACCCCTCTCCCTCTTGGCTTTGTACTGAGTTGCTTTTGTTACCTCTGTATTTATGTGTTTCCTCTTCCAGTCGACAAGTTTCATTAGGACAAGGACGATACCGTGTCAGCTTGGTATAGGCTTAGCATCGAGCAGGGTGATGTGCACATGAGAATATATTTAACCAAAGTTCATTAAAGAAGGAAAGAAATGGCATTAGGTAGAGGAAGGTACCCCCTCTTGCAGGTGAGTCACTGCATGCTCCAGTCTCAGTGTAAGCGACCAGCCCCTCAGAGAGGCCTTCCCCATTGCCCACTCTGAAGGAACGCCCTCCTTTATTATTATTTTTCCAAAGCACTCTTCTTTTTCCATGTGGCATGTAGTACCAGCCGTAATTATGTTTGCATAGGTACCCACTAACTTATTATTCAGGTCCCTCAGTGGGCTATCATAAATTCCATGAAGGCAGGACTATGTTTGTTTGTTCATTACTCTGTAGTCAGAGCTAGGCAAGGTGCTGGCACATAGTAGGTGCTTAATAAAAAAATAAGAATTGAGTAATGAATGCTCCTATCTGAAAAGCTGATCTGAGAGCACTTCCCAGGGGCTAGGAGACCTGCTGTTTTCTACTTTTGGTGAGGAAGAAGGGAGGAAGGAAGATATACGAGCAGAGCCTGCCCTCCTCGGCAGCAGAATGAGCTAGGCAGTGGGGAAACTGGCTTATATTTCTGGTCGTGCTGCAAACTGGTCAAGCCACCTTAGAGAAGTCATTGTTAGAGACCATCACCCCTGAGTCAAGGAGGGGTTTGGAGCAGCTTGTATCTAAGGAAGCTTCTGGCTCCGTAATACACTTTGGAGCAAAACACCTAAAGCTGATTCCCTCCTCACAGCCAAGCATCCCTCTGCATTTCAATAAACACTAATGAATGAAAACAAACAAACCAAAACTATGCACCCACTCTGGGTCCATCGGTGTCCTTCGCATCTAGAGCTCATTTTGTGAAGATGGCCATGCTCTGCACACGTGGGATGCAGAACTCTTTTCTCTCTCCTGTGAGGTCTTACCGGCAGTGCCTATTGCCTCCCAGCAAGAGAGTTAAAGTCATCTCCTTGGTATATAGATAATGACAAAGATAAAGGGGAGGGAGCAGAGCTGACCTCTGATTCTTATAAAGAATATAAAGACTGCATCGAAATAGCCAGACTTCCTATCTTCCTAAGGAATATCCTAGAGAATCAGTTCCACACGACCAAAGGGACTAAGGAAAGGCTTGAGGCATTGAGCGTCAGTGGCTGCTAATATCAAAAGGATCGAACGTTTGACCTTCTCTGTTCTCCGATAAAGTAATGGAATACCCTCCATAACCAAGCCAAGGGGACCAGACTGAGTCTGACCCATCCTCTGTGCCCAGCGGCCACTTTGCAGGAAGTACAAATTTCCAGGAGGGACATCATGACCTGCATGCTGAGCTTGCAACTGGGCAAAGCCAGGTCATGAAAAGTCTGCAGGTCTGTTAACCCAGGATCTTCAGCAGGTGAACTACTCAGAAAAGAAATGGACAGAGGAGCATGAAAGGAGACTTAAAAGACATTGAAATATTTTTTTCATCGACAAGATTAAACCTTAGCATCCAAGGATGAGCACGTGGTGTTCAAACACAAACAAAAGGAAAGCCACGATTATTATAAAGCTCAGGCGAGGAGGAGTTTCTTATAACATCAAAATGGAATTATATAAGAATTTTTAAAGGATGAATTCCTCTTTGATTTGATTATAGAAAAAGGTTATGCAACTGTAATTCATAATTAAGATACACAAAACATTTTGATGTATTTCCTGACACAAAAAAATACATCACAGAAAACACCATGAGCAAAATCAAAAGCAAAATGACAAACTGGCAGGAAATATTAGGACATACAAAAAAAAATGGGCTAACATACAAAGAACTCTTAAAATTGAAGGGATAATGACCAAAAATCCTATAGAAAAAAGAATAAGACTTAAAAAGACAATTCACATACACACATCCAACATATGAAAAGATGTTCAACATCACTCATAAAACTATAGTGGAATACACACACTTTCTCAACAATCAGATATACTCAGTTGGTAAGGTTGTGGGAGAAACAAACACTCACATAGCTTGTTGGTGAATATTCAAATGGCCTAACCTCTTATAGAGTTATGTAATAAAACTCCATCTGTGCTCTGATGGACCTAAGAACTTACTCTGAAGATACACTTCCAAATATACAAAATTATATGCACAAGTTAATCACGGAAGCATTCTTTGTAACTGCGAAATATTAGAAGTCACCTGAATGCCTAAATATAGGAAATTGGTTAACTAAACTGGTATATCCACTCATTGGAGGATGAAGGAGCTGTAGAAAGAATTAGGAAGACTTCTATGATTTGATATGAAATGAATTTAAAGATATATTATTAAATGAGAAAAAATTCATATTGTATATCATTTTTGTGTTAAAGGGAAATAAGAAAATATACACATATCTGGTTTTAACTTTTTATTTTGAAATAATTTGTATTTTGGCCTGCTTATTTTAGAAGAAGAATATTCTGAAAATATAAACCAGAGACTCATGAAGTTGTTTACCTACATAGGATGGGGTGAAGATGGAGGAACACAGGATGGACAGAATAGGGGAGGGGACAGGGTATAACTTTTCATATAGTTTCAATTTGGGGAATATTATCTTTCTACACATTTAAAAATTAAAAGTAAATCAATGAGAATGGGAAGAAAGCCCTAAAATTGTCGGGAAAGAGAAATAAATAATCCTTACTTTATTTCAATGCAATAATATAACCACACCTAAGGGATGAATAAAAAAGATTCCAACTAATTTTGAACACAGTGTTTTGACTATATGTATCTTCATCTAAAGAAAAAGGATGCAAACATAGCTTGAAGTTTCTTAGTTAATTTTTACTGTAGTTGTATGGATACAAGTATTTAAAAGCTATATCTTGTTTAGTGTGTTGTGGGATTAGGCAAATGAATGATGCGTGTTTTGTATTTCTTTGTTTGGTGAGCTAGGATTCTCACTGTGAAGTAGAGCGATACAGATAGAGAATGGCAAGAAATATCCTGGAAGAACTGGTCTGGATCGGAGTTTGCAGTACAAGCAGATAATTTTGAAAATGAGTATTATGAGTTCTGCTTGCTGACAAACCCTTAAAGCAATGACATCCCAATAGCAGTCACCACACTTGGCACCTAGGTCTTGATTTTTTAATACCGTTTCTCAGTTAGCGGAATCTTTGGACAAAGGGTGATTTCAGGGATAGGGCAAGAAAGACACAACAGGATTCTAGAACATCTTGTATTGCCAGAAAGTAAAAAAAAAAAAAAAAAAAAAGAAAGCTTTAAAAAAAAAGATGGGCACATGCCCAGAGGACAAAGGAGAGCTCTGGCCAAATCTGGGATAACTTGAGCACTAACACTAAATAAGGCCAGCAGTGGCTTATAACCCAATGAGTAAGAGGCAAAATATTCACTGGTTGCTAAATTCACAGTGGGGATTGATGGAGAACAGAATATTTACATGGTCTCAATGTACGCCTTGCGAATTACTTTTCAAATACCAAAGGAGAACTAGTAACTCGGCAGCAGAGAAGTCACTGATCAAATGAACACCATCCATAAGGGGCCAACAGACTTTGTGTGCCCCTTAGATGTGATGCCCCAAGAAGAGCACAGCGTCACGCTGTGCTCTAGCCAAAAGGGTGTGGCCTGAATCTAATCATGGAAAATGTTGGGAAAACCCCAAAGAGGGGCCATTCTTCCACAATGCCCATTTCGGGAAGGACAAGGAGAGGCTGCGGAACTGTGCAGATTAAAGAGGACTAAAGACACAGGATGATTACATAGAGGACAGGATCCTGGATTGGGTCCCGTGGGGGAAAAATGCCATAAAGCACATCATGAGGATGATGATGAAATCTGAAAATGCGCTGTGGATTAGATAAAAGTATTATGCCAATGTAAAACTGCCGGATTTGGTAACTGTAGGAGAATGTCCTTGTTCTTAGGAAATACACACTTAAGTAATAAAGGGAAACAGGCCCAAAGAAAGCTATTCACAAATGGCTCAGAACAAACACTATATATGTATAGATGCATAGAGAACACAAATGTGACAAACATTAAAAATTGATGCGTCTGGGTATAGGGTATATAGATCCTTTGCACTATTCTTGCAACTTTTGTAAGTTTGGAATAATTTGAAAATATAGTTAATAAATCCAGACTTTCTCTGTGAGGAGTTGCCTAAGGGACAATGCAAATATAGGGTTATTTTATCCCTTGTGTGAGTTATTATTTAACATTATTTTATTAAGTATTTATTGCCTACCTTATGCCAGAAACCACGCTATGTTTTAAACTTTGACCTGCCCTGCTCCTTCATGCTTTCTTTATTCCAGGAAAGTTAGATGGCATTAAACAATTTTTATCCCCTTTGGGGAGTCCAGGTCTCTCTGGGTCCCACTCTCCTTATTTGTACAATGTGGACAATGAAATAGATGCTTTATGGTTCTAACATTAATGATGCTAAGCCTTTCTACCCAGTTCCTCTAATTCTTATTGTTTCTTTCTTCTCTGGACTGTCCCTGAATGACCATATTTTGGGTGTTTCCATGTCAGATCAAGGATAGCAGCTACAATAGACTTTTATAAATAGGAAAGGCAGCTGGAACCTATTCAAAGAGGTCTAAGTTGGCAGAACCCTCCTCATGCCTCTTGAACCATGGTCTTTTTGGCCCTGGAAAGGCCCCAGTGCTCATGCAGGTAGGGGCCCACTGCGGTCTCCTGACAATAGGCCAGGTATGCTAGTTTTAAATGTTGGCACTTTATGTTTCTATTCATCAATGTTTGCCTGTGGTTTAGAGAAACTATAACTCAAACGTCACACTGGGCATTCCACCTCTCTCCCTCCACGACAGAGTGAGGAGCTGGGCTTTGGGGAGTTCCTCCACCAGCCGAAGGCTTGTAAAGAAAATAATAAAATGAAACCAAAGTACCTATCAGCAAAAAGCAATTGGGGCATTTAATTTTATTTCCTTTATTTGGAGTTTAACAGTTAGTCACTGTTTCTGATTAAGAAACTTCTGAGCGGGAACAAGGGCTTTTAAAGAGAGATACGTCGTGTTTTGGCAGAAAACCTTAATGACTTAGGACATAAACCTTTGTCAAAGGAGCAGAAGGCCCTGGTGTTAGAGAGAGGCCAGGCCGAGTGCAGTAACTCATGTTGCTGGGCCTTTTCTTCTTGTCCCGTCTGCTAAGTCCAGGAGCAGGAGGCCTACAATCCCTTCTGCATGTAAATTAGCTGGCTCTGCTCTGTCTAAGGGGGGGCCTGTTTATTTCCTAGGCTGAAACCAACCTTGGACTTGATAAGAGTCCTTTGCAGAGGTGCAGGGAAGGAGATGGCAGTGGTATCTGAGAACCGGGTGAATTTCTCTTATGGGTTTAGGAAGTGATGGCAGATGGGGGGCATCAGGCCAGCCCGTGGGGCCCGTGGGGTGAACCACAGTGCTGGGGTTCATGCATCCTTCAGTTTTTCAACCTTTATTAAGTAACTTCCACATTTCAGACATGAGCCAGGCCTTAGGATACTGTGGTCAGATAAGGTGCCCCGGGAACACAGTCCATCAGGGCAAACGGTCTCATAGCCAGATAACCTTAGTTCAGTGTAGTGGGTGCTGTGTCTGAAGTTCTGTGGGAATCAGGAGAAGGAAAAATTCATTCTGCTATGGCTGCGGTAGGGGCGAGGCAGTGGGTGTCTTTACAAAGGGGGTGATACGTGTGCTGGGTCTAAAAGAGTAAGTAGAATCTCGTAGGGATTTCCAGCAGTTTAAGGCTGCCGTGCAGCGAGGGGTACAAGATGATACAGGAAGTGTGGCTTGAAGTCTGATTTTGAAGGTCCAGGTGACTGTCGAGGAGCTCAGAGGTGGTCCTAGCGGGGGTGAGAGGAAAGCAGGGAAGGGTTGGGAGTGGGGAGGGACAGGCTCTCCCTGGTCACTGTACAGAGGGAGGTGAGAGGCGGGGAAGGGCGGTAGCAGCGATCAAGATGAGAGGGCATGAGCTTCTGAATGCGTGTGGGGTCCAAGGAGGGGAGAAACTCAAGCATGCATATCTGTGGGTAAACTAGCTGTTGGGATGAAGGAGAAAGAGAAGTTAAGATAGGAGCCTGTCTGTTCTTTTCATTTTTGAAACCTAGCCTCGCACTGCTCATCTTCCTCCCCTCCTCCTTTCTCCTCCATCTTCTTCCAAGTTCCAGTGGCATCTAATCCACGTCTCCTTTCCCTCAGGGTGACGGAGGGCTGCATGGCCCGGTTCCATGGGGATCCTGCTTCAGGCCCAGGGAACCACACCCCTCATCAGTGTGCAGACAGGCAACAGAGCCGAAATGTTCTGGCCCCTGAGTGGATTCTAATTTCCCCAAGGCTACTCTGTGCACTGCTGCCGTCCAGCATAGTCAAA
Organism: Phataginus tricuspis; assembly: GCA_029783875.1. Taxonomy (NCBI): domain Eukaryota; kingdom Metazoa; phylum Chordata; class Mammalia; order Pholidota; family Manidae; genus Phataginus; species Phataginus tricuspis. The sequence continues at coordinate 6,494,974 of JAQQAC010008525.1, forward strand.
GCCCAGCGTGCCTGCTGTATTCAAGGTGTGTCTCTCCAGCTCAGTCCTGTGCCTGAGAAGCTGGGAGCCCCTGAGTGGGGGGTGAGGGGAGGGGGGCGGTGCCTGCCTCTGTTTCTCTCCTTGGAGCTTGTGCAGATAGTCTCTGCTCTCATGGAGGGGCCTCTGCTCTCCAGTGCAGTGAGAGAGACATTCAGTGTGTGAACGCCTTATGAATCGGGAAGTCCATAGCGCAGGCCGTAGGAGATACCTCTGGCCCTCCTCAGCCCTCCTCTGATTTCAGCCTGTGCCTGTGTGGACACTCCATGTGCACTCAGACTTACTGGAGCTGCCAGCACCCCCCTCCCAGCCTGCACCCCGCCTTCTCCTTCTGTGCCAGGGAGTTCTAAGATGCCAGAGGCCCTTGGCCAGCAGCAGGTCAGCAGTGGGGGGCAATCTGTGCTACAAGGGGACCCTCAACTGACCTTGGACACCAGGAATAGGTGGGTAAACACTCCAGTCTCCCAGCCTCCAAGCTGGACAGTGCTTGGCTGTGTTCTGAACGCTTTGCATTGAGTGTAACTGGGCTCCCTTTTGCCTATGGCAGGGACCGTGAAAATACCTGTTTACACTGGCTTTTCACTTCTGCTTCCTGGGGTCAGCGGCCAGATAAACCACCTGCACCTGAGACCTTGCCTCGGTTCTGCTTTTGAAGAGACCCAGTCTTTAAGACATGCTTGATGGAGAAAATAAAAAATACAGTGACTCTGGGTTGGGAAGGGGGCTACTCTAACTGGACAGGCTTCCCTAGGAGATGATAAGGGAGCTGGTTAATCATTAACCTCGTTATTGAAGACCTGCTTAAACTGTCATCAGGACCCCTGTGTCTTTGGTGTGGGGAGATCACTGTGATGGTAACTTCCAGGTCAGGGTTAATTACCGAATATCAGGCCTCACTGGACACCATGCGCCTGCCAGAGATGGTCTGTGCTTTCCTGACTGGAGGAAGTCGAGGTCACACCCTTCTACTTCCTCCTCCACTGACGTCGCTGGAGAGTATTTCCTGGGGGCAGGGATATTTCACATCTGGGAGCCTGCTTCCAGCAGAGGATTTGGGCTATCTTACAATAAGAAAGGGAGAGAAGGTTGGATCTGAGCTGGCCTGGAGGGCAGCATGGGTGATGAACTAAGACTGGGGAAAACTGAGAGCCTCAGGCAGGTGGGAGAACTTGAGTGTTAACATGGAGAGAGGAAATTCCACGGGCATGTGGCCAGATGTGAACCAGCTCTCAGCTCCCGTTCTCCCCTCGTTAGGACTGTGGAGGGACATTTCAGGGCATGCCTGGGGGAAATGGCTGACTAGCAGGAATGCCCTTCCTCTCGGCAGCCCCGAACGCTTTGCAGCTGATAACATCACCGTTTCCAGAGCATGTGAGCGGGGCTGACTGGAGGGCTGCCCCCTCTGGTTTCAGCACACTTTAGCGAGGCCCTAGACGGGGGCCCACAGTCAGCCGGTGCCAGTTTCCACACCTCACTTCCCCACACCCTGGAGCAGACAGGCCTTTGGAAGCAGTTCAGGAACCAGGATGTAAAATTAATTTTCCATCCCACTGTTCTCCAGTTTTGTTCCAGAGTGCTCGCCCTGGCATCTTCTGTTGACCTCACTCAGCGCCTCGGCTCTGGGAATTTTTGGTGCGTGATGAATGGCCTCCATTCAGATAAATCAAAAGGGCCTCTTTAAAGGTCAAGCTGGTGCAAATGCAGCTCATCTCACACAGTGAGTTGTTTCCCACAGGTTGCCTGTAAATCGCCTCTCTTGGCTTCTTTTTTGGAGGCGGCGGCCACTATCCACCAACCTATCAATCTGATCGTTTACCAGTTGGTAATTGGCCTTTAAATCTTGCAAATGTTAATTTCCCTGCCCGGCTCCAGCCCCGTGGTGATGTGCGCCTATGTATAAACATATTGCAGGAACATAGCATTGAAAGAGTCATTTCTAACAGGAAATTCCTCTCGTAATCCCGAAATGTCCCACACCCGGGTCTTGCATCCTCTCCACGGCAGGTCCTCAGCATGTAGCCTCGCTGCACGTGGCTGCCCTTGGCCACCGTCAGCTCCGTTGGCCTGTGTCCCATCTCCCCTCAGTGCCGATGAGAGGCAGGTTCTTGGCTGTAATCTCTTCTTGATGGAGCACTGACTGATGTTTGGATTTTTTTCATACTGAATTTTCACACAGTGGGACTTATTTATGTTGTGACATTTGCTTTGGCCTAATGGTTCTCTAGTAAATTCTAAACTATGAGAAAGAGGTCAGTGTTTCAACCTGGGGGAGTTCAGAAAGTAGGGTTGCTTCACTTGGCCTGCCCATGTCTTTTTCTTTATTTTCAATTTGGTTCTTAATATAAAGGTTAACATAGTCATGATAAAAAATTTGACCTTCTCCCTACCACCCAGAGGTAACCACTGTTAAATCTCTTATGTATCCTTCTGGAAACGAAATAAGGTATATTTAAACAAACATAGACATGTTTAATATAAATTGGATTTTCATCATACATACTCTTCTGCAACTTGTTTTTCCCATTAAACAGCACAGCTTTTCACCTGAGTGAAAAGTGGCTTCCATTGCTACTTCATGTACAAATCTCAGGTGGGCAGTAGTGGGGACACGTGTGTGGATGGAATTAGGAGAGACCCAGTCAGCGCTCAGGGTTTGGTAGGAACAGGACTACATTTGTAGGCCAAGGGGCAGCCCTGGGAAATGTGTTCAGAACCAGGCTGGGCTTTGCAGTGTGTCTGAATAAGGCTAAGACTGGTACAGGTAGACATGTAAGGACTGGTGTATCTGAACTCAACTGAAGTGAGCAATGACTCCAGGAGGTCCAGTTTAATGTCCTTTTTTCCTACTAAATAGTGGGAAAGGTGTCATCAACAGAATAGTGGCTTTTGCCAGGCCCAATGTTAGGCAGGGGGATGAAATACATCACAATAGCTACCATTTACTGGCCAACTGGTTTTGAGAAAACGCTGCTGCAAGGCCTCACACATACTCTGGAGGCGTGATCAGGTAGTTGGCATCAGCCACGTTTTGCAGTTATAAGGCATGAGCCTCAGGGAGCTTGCACGTTTGTCCACAGCCTTGGACCTGGCACGGGGCACAGCCGGCTCAGACACTGACCTGCCTACCTCTGGGATCCACAATCTTTGTGCCATATCACACTGGCTCCTCTAATGCAACATCCTTTTTAAATTAAAAAATCTTTGTGAAAGAGAAAGGCATGTTAACAAAATAGGCAAAAATACCACTAGAAAGAAAGACACGTCAGCTGAACTTATATACCATTTTGACCAGGCTCCAAAGCTCAGCCTTGCTGGTGCTGCCTCCTGACCAGGGGGACACAACCTTGCACCTGAAGCCAGAGCTCCTGTTGGAAGAACCGTCTGGACCCACAGAGATGAAGTCTAGGAGCCACGAAAGGCCTGCTCAACACTTACTTACTAAGGGAAGATGTTGGTGACGTGGTTAAGATTTAAAAAGAGGTTGGTAGACGTGCGTTCTATCATCCCAGTCTTGGTGGTAATGATAGCCCTCCTGCCCAATTTTGATTTATCCAGCTCCAGCGTGTCCTTAACATTTAACTGCCTGAGCTGTTCATCAGAGGCAACGTGGTCATGTTTGAATTTCTAAGGGAAATATGTATTGATTTAATGTTATGACTCAAGAAACAGCCCAGGAGATTTTTCTCCATAAAGAAATATGCGTATATTCACAAAAATCTCCATGGACAGGCTGATTGTATGCACGTGTGTCTACCTTTGGGCTGAGACCACAGGGCTACGTTTGGGCCCAGGGGCAGCTCTGTATGCTGGGGCACCACGGACATGGTGGGGAGCTCTGATGTTCTTTTGCTGGTGCAAAAACTTCTGAGATCAAATTAGTCCCATCCAAGCAAAGAGGGTGTCTGGCTGGAGCAGCTCTGCCGCCTGACACTTCCCAGCATCCTTCAGCAGCTCGAGTATGACAATGCCTAAGCACAGAGTGAATAATCTAATCAAGCCGTTAAAGGAAACAGAAGCCCTCTGCCCTGTTTGATTTCTTCCCATAATGATATGAAGTGTAGTTTAATGAAGTCCAAGGGGTCCCGGGCCTCTTGGTGCCATCAGGCCTTGGGAGGCGGCACTCCTGAGTCTGACGCTGATGCTCATTGCCAGCCCGCCCGCCCCGCTGGCCCAGCAGGCACACGGCCCCTGCCTGCGAGCCGCGCTGTAGCCAGGGCTTCTCTGGGGCAGTTTTCCAGTGGTGCAGCCCTGCCTGCATTTTGTCTACATAAATTAGACCTTGTGCAGCATATTGGCCTGTCAGGGGACTAGGAAGAAACTATATTGTTTCTGGCATCCCTGAGCCCTTCTGCCCCTGACATCTGCTGCGCCTGTGACAGGGAATACATTCTTGACTCATTATCCGAGCAAGTGGAATCCCACCCTGACAGGACCATTAATCAGAATCAAGCAGTCCAGCAAATAAAAAAGAGAGGGAACCAGGGAGCATGTGAGTGAGAGAGTGACTACAGAAAAGAAAAGAGACACTTTCTAACTTTGGGATGGGTGTCATTCGGAGGTCTGGACACCTAGCAATCTATCTTGCTGAGTGACAGAGCTGATGGATGGCATTATTTATGCTTTTGTGTGTGAAAAGACAGCCCTGCCACCGGCTTGCCATTTCCACAGGGGTTTACAAAAAGCTGAAATTTAATTTGGAGGAAAAGGAGGGCAGGAATCACAGGAGGTTGGTGACCTGACGGGCTGCAAAGACAGGATTCACTGGACAGAGGTGGGAGGGTGCTGCAGGGGTACCTCTGGGCGCCTCTCACGTCCAAATGGACTGTGGATCTCAGAGCTTCAAAATGGCATTCGGCATGTGTTGATCGTGTTATGGAGATGAATGTTTGGGCTTTTGAGGAGAAAAGATGGAAATGGAAAATAATGCCTGAGTGCTTGGGATGTGTTTTTACACATATATGTAGACAAACTTTCAGTGGTTACTTCAAAAACTAGAGCATTGCCCAAAGTTGGGACCTGATAAATATGCTGGTAATGCTGTCATCCAGTACACATTAAGTACTGGATAACAAGTACAAGCAATTTGCCTAAGTCCATTGATTGGGGCAGGTGGTGGACCTATGAGTGTGTATGTGTGTGCTATTGGGTGGAGAAAGATGTGGAGATGGGTAGGGAAAAACAGTTCTGTAGCACAAGTTTCTCACCCTCTATGAGTTATTCCTATGACCTAGAATAGGATGCAGGAAGAGAGGAATGAGGATACGACTAAGAGATTACAGCAATGCCTATCAATTAAAAGGAATTGTTTCCTGGTTCACAGATGTAATTGACATATAACTGTGTAAGTTTAAGGTGTACAACATGTTGACTTCCTACCCTCATACTCTGCAGAGCGATCACCGTCACAGTGCTAGCTAACACCTCTATCCCGCACATCATTACCATTTCTTTTTTTTGTGGGGAGGACTTTTAAGGTCTACTGTCTTAGCAACTTTCAAGTATATAGTCCAGTATGGTTAACTATAATCAGAGCAATGCATGTTTATAACCTTCATGTATAACCCTCCACACTCTTGAACGCCTTACACTTGGCTATTGCCATAGATATCTGCTTTTGAAACCACCAGCCAAAATGCATCAGTTGCTTTAAATTAATAACTTAAAAAACCTCCAGACCTTGACTTGTTCAGTTTTTCTATTCTTACCATGCTGGTCCCTCATACTTTTCCCTGAGGGTCCCACCCCTTGGACACCTGCAGCCCTGATGACATTCCCAGGCAGGGCAGCAAAGCTCACCCGTTGGATGGAGGGGACAAAACCTGCAGCTCTGGCGGGACTAGCACCAACCTCCAGTCCAACCACCAGCTTCCTTCCTCTTCCTGAGTCTTCCTCCTTTCCTGGAAGGAGGTGTACATGGTCCTGCTCATCAGCTCTGCTTTTGCCAGAATCTCCCTGGGTGTTGTGAGTTCTAGGCTTTGAGCTGGAGGGTTGCTGATAACCCCTGACAGTATACAGATGGCTTGGAAGCAGAGGGCAAAGGTGCTGTAAGGCAGACACCAACAAGTGGGAGCTAGATTTAGTCTTAAAGGGAGAGATTAGATTAGGATAAAGGTCTAACACTGAATAGTTATTTCATAATAGAAGCCTTGCACATTTAGGAGGAGGACATGTGCCCTTTAATCCAATGGGCTGGTCAGAGGCCCCTGGCGTCTAGCCTAACAAGCATTAGACCAACGGTTGGCCAGTCAAGAATCTATGTCAACCACCAAGCTAAGTAGAACAAAAAGAACAGTGAAAGAATTCTCTGGGGAATGGGAATTATATTTGGAGGACAAAGATTTGTCCCCAAATTGCCCTGATCCGCCCCATTTGTTGGTTTGGTTGTTAGTCTTGGGTTCCAGTCAGAACTTCACTTTTTACCCTTTCAGTTCTCAGTATCTTTATCCATAAAGTACGGATGATAATTATAATTACTTCTTTGAGTTGTGAAGATTAAATGTGATAACACATGTAAATTACATCATAAACATGCTGGCACATAGTGGATGCTTAAGGGAACATCTCAAACTTAAAGGATCCATGGCCCTAAAAGGAACACAGTCCCTTCTAGAGTTTTCACTGATGTCTTTAGCCCCTTATGCCCAACTGGAAAATCATCCCTTTGAAAGAATACCTAGATCTTTCATTTAGCATTATGAAGTGTCATACAATGTTATGGACTGTATATAAATTTGGAATTTGAAAATCAGGGATTGAAAGGGCTGAGAAAAAGAGAATGACCTGGTGGTGAGTTTAAAAACCAAATCCTAAAAACCCAAAAGGGAAGCTTTCTAAATATCGCATTTTACCCATCAGAAAACATCTGATTATGTTATTCTTTAGATTACACAGAGCAAGACTGGCACAGGAGGGCAGGGGTGACAGGCCACAGGGCATTTTCTCAGTGGCCTGTGGGGCTCTGATATCTGACCTCTCTGGGAGAGGAGCTGCCCTAGTGGATTTCCTGCAGAACTTTGGAGCTGACTTCTCTGGGCACAGCAGCAGGCCTCCCCCTCTGGTGTGAGTAGTTTCATCAACAAAGGGAAGAGAAGTGAGCTCATTTCCAATGACATGACTTTATGGAAAATCATTTAACACCAATGGGCCTCAGTTTCTTTACTGGTTATGACATAGAGAGGATCATATTTTCTTTAAAGGATCATTAAATTGCAGATCCCTGCGAAGTGCCCAGCCCAGCACAATGCTTGGAACAACAAGGTTGGGTCTATTTTTATTGTCTTAGTCTGGCTATCAGAAAACAGGTTTGCACAAATGGACTCCGTATTGACCTAGGGAAAGAATCTATACCCAGCAACTGTCCCCAACCACAAGTGTCCTTTAAGAAAAGGTTACTCTAAATAGATTTGCTTCCATATACTTTTCCTCCAACTGAACTTTTCAGTTTGAGTATACTGAAAGACAGTCACTCTTGACAAGGATAATTAGAAAGAGAGGAAAGAGTAGAGAGAGAGAAAGGGCATAGAGTAGACGAGATAATAGAGAAAATAGGCATAGAGATTTCTACATGCCCCTTTGAGAGGAAAAGGAAACAGAGACAAAGTAAACCTGACCTCGGGGACACATTTTGTGCTTGCAGTGCCATGGGAGCTGAGCCTGAGTGAGAGGGCAGGGGGAGGCCGTCAGGGCGTTCTGCTGTGCTCCTGTGTGACGTTACCAAGGGCGCAGTGAGTTTCCAGCAGAAGCGGGAGGCGGACTGGTAAGACCTCACTTTTTCCAGTGCAGGATGCCAAGTTCCTCTTCATTTCTGGGTCCATGGTGGGATCCAGGGGGAGGGGATCAACAGCTGAGTCATTATAGACCAGACCCTGAACATCTGCATGGACAAGCAGCCGCAGAGGGAAAAGTCCTCTTGGTGTCCATATTATCTGCTCCTTATTAAAAGATATTTGCATGCATCTCACTGAAACGGAGAGCCTAAAAATATTCTAGCATGGGGAGAGTACTAGAGTAAATGGAAATCAACCACAGACCAGCCAATAGTAATAATTAAACATGTACAAATTGTTTTTTGATAGTCTCTTTAATATATTGTCTTCACTTTTTTTTAACAAGCCTAAATATACTCTTGAAGGGTTCCATTTATCCTCCTCGTCACTTCTATTTTTCTCAGAGTATTTTAAGCCTCTCATTTACACATGCTCCTACTGTGGGGATTTTATGCCTTGGTCCAGGAGTACATTACAGAGATCTGCCCTGTTTTTTTCTAGGAGGGTAGGTGGATAACTTCCTGTTACACAGGTCACCTGACTGCTAGTAGACTGGGAAGATGAGTCACCAGCCATTCTGGATCTTCTCCAAACTAGTCCTATGACCTTAAGCAAATCAGCAAATCATTTAATAAGTCCCTGCCCCCAACTCCCACCTTCAGGCCTCAAACCTTGCTCATGTATTTTAAAATCCTGATATATGCTTTCACGGGTTGTTGAAAAATGCATGCAAATTTCTTAGCACAGTGTCTGGCCCTTCCTATAAATGGACTCTATGCTTATTATCACATCCTTATGACAGCAGTGGTCAAGTACAACATTTTACAGCTGATACATTTTACTTGATGAAGAGAGAGTGAAAAGCCGCATGGAATTGAAAGAGGAAGCAAACCATTTCAGAAAGACATTCCACCAATTTCTGATGATCGCTCTACCTGGAGCCAGAGACACGGGGGGGGCAAAGACAGTCCTTCCACTCACCGACCACTGGAGGAAATAAACACACAAACACATAACCCCTGTGGAGACAGGCACCGAAGAAGAGATGATCCTGTAAAGGAACATTCCCTGGGAAGCCCCTGGGGCTGGTTAGCTACCCTCATGTGACCCTCTCTCTGCCCTTTGGGCAGCTCGAAGCCCTACGGGCATTTGTTACCCAGAAAAGGGAGCTGTTTCTTGCTTTCAGCTCTGAAGTTCTAAGCCCCTCGGGATCTGCCAGGACAAATCTCTCTTAGGCAGGCAGTTTGCTTCAGGTCCCTGCAGTTCCTTCGGTGGGCTCAGCTGTTCACACCACCCAGGGGAGTTACTCATTAACATCAGGAAGAAATGCCTGACTAACATCTGGCTTGTTGGGGGCTGGGCTTGCTTAAGTCTACTTGGAACAACACCAATATTAGTTCTGCTTGGATTAACACCAGCACTAATGATGACATAAGATTCTTACTTCATTAGCCTGATGAAGGGAAAATCTTGCATGTTCAGCCTAAGCCAAAGAATAGAGCCCAGGTCCAAGACGCGGGAGCTGAGGGTAATGAGTGAAACAAGCAAACTGGACGGAGGAAAGGAGCCATGCATAGAGGGGAGGATGCAAAGCTGTGTTGCAAGGGGTACCCTGAGCCCAGAGAGGTGCACTGGGAATACCCAGGTACTTTAGAAGTTACAGGGATTGGAGGCCAACTGACCTGCATCTCATTTTTGAAAGAGAGTTGCAACGAGCGAGGTGCCTCGTTTTTTCTCTCGTATGTTCAAATGCCTGCTCATAAGGGGAGAAATAGCCTGTGCTCGGGAAATAAAACCACCAGCAGCTTGATTTGGTGTCCTCCTCTTCCTCCCTGCCCCACACTGTTGGGCCGGAACACATATACACTCACAGACACAGCTTCTCTGTTATCACACAGACTGCACATATTTAATAAGCATACGCCATAGGTCTTGAGAGACGCCAGGGCTATAGCAGGAGATGAGGTAGCTATGTCCCTGCCTTCATGAAACTCAGTTTTGGAGTTGGGGCCATTCGGACCAGTACGAGGGAAACGGAAGACGTCAGACCTGCAGGTGGAGCTACACTTCCTGCAGACTCGGACAGGGAGTGGGGGTGGGGAAGGAAGCCACTGAAGCCAGAACGAAGAGGGATCTTTCAGAAGAACGCTCTGACAGAGAGGACAGCTATTCAAGACCCTTTGGAAGAGGGAGCTTGGCGGGTAGAGGGGTCGAGAGACCCCCAGTGAGCTCGGAACTAGAACGAGAAGTGGCGAGAACAAGACTGGAGAGGCAGGCGGGAATCTGACCCTGACCTGCCAGTTGTCTGAAGGAGTAGGTCGACCTCCCTGTTTCCAGTGACACCTTCAAACCTCTCTAACCCAGAAGCATAGTCAGAAATTCACTTCCAAGAAGGATCGTAACGAGAACATGAACCAACAGGGTGTTGCTATTCATGCTCAGGTTGAAGATACTTAGTAAGATTGTGGCTTTGTGGTTTGAGTTCCAATTCCTCAGAACTTCCTTCTTTCTTCCAGCCTGGAAAAGACAAATACTGAGACTAATAATTGTGTTTCTGCTGCCATTCTGACCCAGACATGACCAGGATATCCCCCAGTGGCTGCCCGTCCAAGAAGGTTCCAGGCTGGAGAGCCCTCTCTGATCAGAAGCTCCTGGGAAGAAGCCGGGGGACCTCTTGGAGACGACACCCTCCTTTTTTGGAGTGGTTGGCTGCCTTCCCCTGATACTCGGTGGTCCAGAGTCACCCCATCTTCAGCCCCAATTCGGTAAAGTTTTATTCATCTCAACTGTTTGCATGACACTTAAGTCTCACTCAACTGCATGTTTATGCAAAGATAATTGGACTGCTGAGATTATGGAAAGAGTGAACACACTTGCCCTGACTCTCTTGCCTGATGCCATTATGTGCTTCCAATGCCTCAGAAGGTATTTGCTCCTTTGTTTACATATTGTATTAAGTGAGCCACTAGCGGAAAATGAATCAAACAGCCCCACAAGCTCAGCACTGGCTCCTGATCTTCAGCAGCCAGCAAAATTCATTAGTGTAGCGAGAGGCTGCAGTCTTACTCCAAAACCAAATACCTAGTTAAGGCAGGATTTGAAGACTACAGCTTAATTCCCCTGAACAAACAGAAAACAGTTTGCTAGTGAAATTTAGTCAACTTTATTACAATTGACAATATTAAAATGAAAAGAAAAAAAATTTTTTTTTTCTGGTTCTGCTTTTCACTGACCTGATGAAATGGAAAGGGGCAGCACGCAAAAAGCTGGTGATTTTGGTGTGCTTCTCTCTCTGCAGCAGAGCTGAAATCTGAGGCCTTTGCCTGTCCCCTCGGCTGAAGGCGGGGAGCAGCCCCAGAGTGAATTCTGGGCTCTGGGCTCTTTTTTTCTGCCCCCTGATTTGCTGATAGTACCTGAACAGGAGGCTTTCACTGCTCTGTGGCACACGCCCCTCCCCCCCCCCCGCCCGGGCGGGAATAAAAGCAAATGTCCATAAATGATTGGCAGGATCTCTGAAACTTCGTGACGAGTCAAAGGAAATAATAGCAAGCCCAGTTTTGAAATGTGAGTTTTCTTGGCCATAAGAAAAATATGTTCCATGAGGTCTGGTTTAGGAGGTAAATGGATTCGTTTAGATTTGCATCAGGAACAAGAGGTTTGAAGGGAATGATCTCTGTCGATTGAGAAGAGCAAGGCCAATTTTGAGTCTTCCGTTTAAAGGCCATGTCAGGTGTCTGTCGGATTCCTTGGGCTGTGGAAGCCAATACTGCTTTCAAGGGGATCTGATGTTGACTGAGTGCATATAGCCAATGAACTACATTCATCATTTATTTAGTTCTGAAACTGTGTGAAGTAGACACTGGCTCTTCTTGTAGGAGAGCAACGTAGGGCTCAGAGAGATGGAGTCACTTGTCTGAAGACACACAGACACACAGTATTGGAGCTGGGACTCAATTTGTCTGACTGCCATGTTTGTTCCCTTTCCACTCTACCTCCCAGAGGGTGTGGGAACATGTGATGTGGGATGCGGGTTAATAAATATTTTAGTTTTTGTTTTGTTTCCTCAGATTTGTTTTCTTTTGGGCCTCTTACCAACTAAAGTGGTTTGTTAGTCAGTATGGGATAACTGCTGTAACAAACAATGCATCTCAGTTGGCATAATACAAACAGAGGCCCATTTCTCACTCATGTCACAGTCCCAACGAGAGCTGGGGGAGAGGCGAGGACAGGAGCCACGCTCCACACGGTCATCCAGGGCGAAGGCTCCTTCCATGCTGTGGCTCTGCCATCCACGGAGGCCTCAGAACCTTCTTCTTTGTTCTGTGCATCCAGGCTGTTGATGAGCAAGAGAACTACGTGGGAGATCTCAGAGGCCAGTCCTGGAAATGGTGCACGTCGCTTCTACCTGCCCTGCATCGGCCGGAGCTCAAGTACATGCCTTACCTAAGGCAACTGGGACATGTACCTCAGGGGCGTGCCCAGGATGAACAGGAGAAATAGGCAATCTCTGCCGTAGTAGAATCCTTTAAGTTGATTTAAAGATTTTTAAAATTAGCATCAGTTTTCCTTAGTCCATAGCCACAGTGTACACATGCGCAAGAACATTCCATTCCTAATGGATGGGTGAGGTTCCTAAAACCTGGGTGTCAGTTGTGTAAAATTTGAACACATTTCTTACAAAACCAGAGGAAGCTGTAGTGTATACCAGTTAAGGTATAAGCCTTGGAGTCAGACAGCCTGCATTCAAACCCCAGCTCCCCATTTGGTAGCTGAATAGCCTTGACAAAGTTACTTAATCTAGTGGGTTTGAAACCCTTTTGAATATGCTACACACATGTATATACATACCACATACATACATAATACATGTACCTGTGAATGTGTATACATATTTATTTATTATTTCTTTATCTTTTTATAATTTTTTATTAAGGTATTATTGCTATACACTCTTATGAAGGTTTCACATGAAAAAACAATGTGGTTACTACATTGACCCATATTATCAAGTCCCCACCCATACCCCAATTGCATACATACTTATATGTGTGTATTTATATATATATTCTGTATACATTTAGGCTGATTAATTGATTTTACACCTAATAATGGGTCATGACTTCAGTTTGAAATCACTGATTTGGCCTCTCATTAGTCTCGGTTTCCTCAACTGAGAAATGGGCTTGCTGCACACATCTGAGGGACTAATACTCAAAGAATTTCACACTCTGAGCATTTAATACATGCTAGCCATTACAGCTGGCCTTTGAACAACATGGGTTTGAATGGTGCAGGTCCACTTATATGCAGATGTTTTTCAAAAAAATATATTGGAAAATTTTTTCAAAGTTTGTGACAATTTGAAAAACACTTTCTTCTCTCTAGTTTTCTTTATTGTAAGAATACAGTATAAAATACATATAACATACAAAATACGTGTTAATTGTTTACATTATTGGTAAGGCTTCTGGTCAACAATAGGTTGTTAATCGTTAAGATTTTGGGGAGTCAAAAGTTAGGCACCAATTTTTGATTGTGCAGGGGTCAGTGTCCCCAAGCCCCATGTGGTTCAAAGATCATCTTTTTATTATTAATATTATGATGTCATTTTAATCTACAGCTCGCCAAAATTCATACAACTAGTAAGAGACTGAGACAGAAGCCAAGCGAGGAATCATTGTCTCCTTTCCATCCAGTTGGATCACTTAATTAATCCTTCTTTCCTCTCTTCATTCAGTCAAGTAGGAAATACTTATTTAGTGCAAAATACATACCAGGCGCTGGTAGCAGGGAACAGGAGGATGAATAAATCATGACTGTGGTTCTTATGCATCTTGAATATCCAGAACTGTGCTGTGCAATACCGTGGCCACTCGCCATATGCGGACATTTAAAATCAATTAAAATGAAACAGAATTAAAAATTCATTTCCTCAGTCACACTAGTCACATTTCAAGTGTTCAACAGCCACATGTGATTAGTGGCTACCACATCTGACAGCAAAGGTATGGACCATTTCCATCATCACAGAAAGTTCTAGAGTATACACAAAGACCCTTGATTGAATGGATGCTGATTCCTCAAAGCTGGAGGATAAAGAGAAAGAGAACTTACATGAAATGGTCTCCATCTTCTGAGGAGACCTGGGAATTTCTCAGACGTCTCAGCGTACCACCCACAGATAGATGCTCGCCTCACTTTGCCCTGCTCTCCCATACCCGGGCAGGTATGACTGGCACCCTGCATCTCTTCTGCTCTTTGCTGACACACAATATCTGAGCAGCTATACCTGGACTGGACAATAGATCCCTATTCATGAGGAAATAAAAGGGATAAGCCTGATTCAAATGCAGACATTCGTCCCAGCTGGAATCAGTGCCTCTCCAGCTCTGCCCAGCCACTGGGTGTAATAAACCCCTTTCTCTGGAGCTGGTGAAAGCCAGACCTGGTAGTTCCCTGGGGAGCATTTTATCCACTGGAGTAAAGAGCTGGGGAGTATCTGCAGGTGAACTTGCCCCAGAGGCCTGTTGAGCTTGGGGCTACAGCCCTGACGATCGTCACTGTGTGATGACAGAATGGCTGGCTCCTGGCTCCTGTTGAAAACAGAGTCTGTCTACTCAGCCGGGGACCTTGATCTTCTGCCTATAGCTTCTATCCCCTAGCTTTGAGGGCTCCATTCACTCTGGGTACTCACCAGCTAGACCCCACTTTAACCTGGACAATTTTCCCTGGACTTGTGGCCCTGGCAGCTCCCTGATGCACAGAGCTACCCCAGCTTAGCACCATCTATCCTGATATATTACCCAACCTTAAGGGAGCACCCATGCACACAGGAGCTGCCAGGGAGCAGAAACAAGTCTGATTTGGGCGCAATGACTTGGTGTGGATGGGATCCAGTATATTTAGTGGGATGGAGACAGCAAGAACTTTGGAAACAGGCCTGGGTTCAAAATCATCATCTACTAACTGAGCACTTGAATGGCTTGCCCATTCACTCCCACCACACCAATAGGCCCTTCGATTTATAAATCAGGGATCAAAGTAGATAAGCAAGTTGCCTAGGCTTTAATGAGGTAAATGGTAAAGGGCTTTCCTTCCACATGGTTGGCACACCTTTCTTTCTCCTTCTCCTGCTTTACTTATCCCAGGGGCTTACTTCTCCTGGCCTTTGCTATTTCTGCCCTTGAACCTTTCTCCATGGGCTCTGTGCCCAGGGCATTGCGGGCTTTATTCCCCAGTCCCTAGCCTTCCAAGAATAAAATGGGGCCTCCAGAGGTAGAGTGATGCCAGCCGCCATCTAAGGAAGGGTGGGCACTGCTCTCCCCTGTGCAGTGGGGGAAGCCTTGATCTGGGCTGGGACTGGCCATGGTTTTCTGTCTTCAGTGATAAAGGAACAAGAACCTTTCATGGAGCTTATGACCCAGGGAAGCAGACCATGAGAAATGAGCCGTTACGTGTTTATACAATCAGTCTTCTTATTTGCAACTCTGCCAAGAGCAACCATTTCACATGGGGAGGAGAAACATAAATGAACACCCCAAGAGGGTTGACAGACGCATCACGGGAGTTACACTGGTCTCTGTTCAGGTCTTCCAATACCTACACTCTTTTCTACCCAATCACCTTCACATAAGCACTCCATGTGCCAGGAAAGCTTCTGCGATGGGCTCTTTCCTATAGAACAACAGTAATAGTATTATACACAGCAGTAACAGTAGTATATCTCTGTTCCCATTCCTGGACCTCATTCCAATGTGTGTGTGTGTGTCGGCGGGGGTGGAGGGGATCATCCCACACACCCCACCCAGCACCTCTCGATCACCAGCAGGGTGTCAGAGGGCTCAGCTCAGCTCTGGTGCTCTCTGCCCGGAGCCAGCACCAGATGCCCCAGGTAAAGGGCTCCATCCTACAGGACCGCCCCTGACTCTAGACACCGACCCCACGCCCCAGGCTGTTCCCTGTGCTTCTGATTTACCAGCTACAGATTGGAGGTTCCCACAACCTCCCCCTTAGGTTTGCTTAATTTACTAGAGTGGCTCACAGAACTTGGAGAAACACTTGGGTTTACCAGGGTAATAAAGGATGCTGGAAAGGATACAAGTTCACAGCCAGATGAGGACAGTCATAGAGCACGGTCCCAAATAAAGGGGCTTCTGTCCTCCTGGAGCTTGGGGCCTGGCTCGGTGGCACATGGCGGCCTCCTGGTTCCCCAACCGTAGAAGCTCTCTTCAACAGAGAAGCAGGATCCAAGAGAGAGATGCCCTCTTCTCAGTGGTTTTGTGAGGGCTTCATTGCATAGTCATGATTGACTAAATTATTGGCCACTGGCTGATTCAACCTCCAGCCCCTGCCCTTGGGTGTCGGTCCTAAAGTCTCTCATTAACATGACAAAACACCCATTTCACGTCTAGATTCTGCAGCGTTTTCGGGGACTGTGGATGAAGACCAAATATACCTGGGAAATATGTATTTGGTCATATGAATGACCAAGTATGTATTTTTTATGACTCATTATATCGCAGCTTCTCTCCCTCCCAGCAGACTTTTGGCCTAGATCTGTTCAATATTCATTTATCAGCTAGGAGTGCAGCCATCCCTGATTCCTTAGTAAAAACCACAATGCCTACCCATTCTTCCACCTCACAGGACATGCTTCATTCATAACACTTAAATAAATGTGGAATTACTATGTGTTCATTTTCATGATGGCTTAGTTTTTATCTCTTAAATTGTACTAAAACTCCATGACCCATAGAAGCATGCTCCAAACATAAGACCATGCTTGATTTTTCCTCTCCTCCATACACAGTGTCTGGCCAGCAGCGTCACCTTGGTCCCGTGGCTATCTGAGGCTATCTGCCTGGAGGCTGCTAGTTTTTAAGAGCAAGAAGGCTGTGGCCCATGGGTATACTCTTCTTCTCCGTCCACTCACATTCTGAACCCGGAGAAAAGATACAAAACACTCAGAAGGGGTGAGCTGGGATCGAAGAGTGAATGGATGTAGGCATTGGTAGGCAAATCTGGAGAAAGGATTTCATGGGCTACAGATTAATGTACCAGGGAATGGACAACTCTTAGAAATTAGGAGTAGTGGTGCGACTGCACATTAGTGAGGCTGTAAGGGGGGGTCAGCTTCTTAAGAGGCCTGCTCCGTTTGCCTGCATTTATTTGTTTATTTTTATTAAGGTATTATTGAGATACACTCTTATGAATGTTTCATATGAAAAAACAATGTGGTAATTACATTTACTCATATTGTTCACCCAAGTCCCCACCCATACCCCATTGCAGTCACTGTCCATCCGTGTAGTAAGATGCCACAGATTCACTATTTGCCTTCTCTGTGCTACACTGTTTTCCCCGTGACCCCCCACACCATGTGTACTAAACATAATATCCCTCAATCCCCTTCTCCCTCCCTCCCTACCAATCCTCCCACACCCCTCCTCTTTGGTAACTGCTAGCCCTTCTTGGAGTCTGGGAGTCTGCTATTTTGTTCCTTCAGTTTTGCTTCGTTGTTATACTCCACAAATGTGGGAAATCATTTGGTACTTGTCTTTCTCCGCCTGGCTTATTTCACTGAGCATAATATCCTCCAGCTCCATCCATGTTGTTGCAAATGGCAGGATTTGTTTCTTTCTTATGGCTGAACAGTATTCCATTGGGTATACGTACCACATCTTCTTTATCCATTCATCTACTGATGGACTCTTAGGTTGCTTCCATTTCTTGGCTATTGTAAATAGTGCTGCAATAAACATAGGGGTGCATCTGTCTTTTTGAATCTGAGAAGTTGTATTCTTTGGGTAAATTCCAAGCAGTGGGATTCCCGGGTCAAATGGTATTTCTATTTTTAGTTTTTTGAGGAACCTCCATATTGCTTTCCACAATGGTTGAACTAGCTTACATTCCCCCCAGCAGTGTAGGAGGGTTCCCCTTTCTCCGCATCCTCACCAGTATTTGTTGTTCTTAGTCTTTTCTATGTTGGCCATCCTTACTGGTGTGAGGTGATCTCTCATTGTGGTTTTAATTTGCATTTCCCTGATGATTAGGGATGTGGAGCATCTGTTTGCCTGCATTTATTAGTCAGGGAACACATTCCTCCTGGCCACATTCTCTTAGACTTGTGAATATGAGTGTGCCTGGCTCAATAAATATTTGTTGAATGATGGGTAGAATTCAGAGGGCTTTGAAATAAACTGAAAATAAATATGTATTAACAACCCAGGAGAGTAAGGGCAGAAGAGAGATTTCACACCCTCTGGTGTAGATGGGAGAATTTAGCCTTGCCCTACCAGCTTGCTTTTTGGCCTAGACACTCTCTGAAGTCCTTCGCAGTCAAGTCTTTCCAGCTAGATCTCACATTCACTACGAACATTGCTTCAGTGAGAAAGGGATTCTGACTTCCAATTGAGGAAATCAGGAGACATCCCTGTCCTGCTGAATAGACAAATTGATGAGGCTTCTTAGAGGAGCAGGGGCAGCATTAGGCACATGCCAACTCAGCCACCCCCACGGTATCCCGAGGAGTAAAGAGCAATCAAGAGCCTTTTGTCTGGTGTTTGCACGTCTGGAGATGCCTCTCCAAGGGTGCTATGGAAGTGCTGCCACTTCGTATCCTTAACTGACTGCTGCTGTCGAGGCTCCCCCTGGGACCCAGGGAAGCAAATTTCTCCCTCATCCTTCAGGGTTCAGTTCCATTCTGTGACCCTTCTTCCCTGATGGTTCAGCTGACCCTCCCTGGGTCTTAAGCACATACAATCTGTGGCAGCTCTTGCCCAGCTAAATCATATTGGCCAGAGTGGGCTATGCAATGAGGATATTGTAGTGGACAGCAAAGTGGGTCCCAGTGACATCCATGTCCCATTTCCTGGAACCTGTGGACCTTCCTTGGTAAAAGGGTCTTTACCAATGTGATTATGTTAAACATCTTAAGACAATGAGATTATTCTGCTTATCTGTGTGGGCTAAATATAATAACAAGAGTTTTTCTAAGAAGGAGGGAAGAGGTTAAAGTCAGGAGAGAAGATGACAATGCCAGTAGAGGCTGGTGTGATGAGCTTTGAAGAGGGAGGGAAGGGCCACAAGCCAAGGAATACAGGCAGCCTCTAGGAGCTGGAAAAGGTGAGGCAATGGATTCTCTAGAACCTCCAGAAGGAGGGCAGCTGGGCTGGTACCTTAGTTTTAGCCTGTAAGATCCATTTTGGTAAGATAAAAAAAATGTGCTGTTTTAAGCCATTAAGATTGTGGCAGTTTGCTACAGCAGCGTTAGGAAACAAACACAGACAGGCTTAACAAATACTTGTCTGCCTGGATTAAGGCCTTGTGGGACAATCTGCAGGCTGATGTACTTTTGAGCCTATTTGGAAAACAATGAAATGGCCATGAAATTTTTATGTAATCTATAAGGAGAGAGTGTTTATAGACGGAGAGCCCTCGAGACTAACTAAGAATGCAAGTCCAGCCTCCTCTACAAGGAACCAGAGGCCGTAGGCGTTTGCTGCGCTCCCAACTCAAGGGGCACTTTGCAGTTCGGAACAGTACAAAGAGAGTCTGTGTAGCTGCCACGAATCTGGGAAGAGGATATAGTTTATAATTTAGCTTAAAGTGGGCAAAGCCCCTGCTGTTGACATCGTGTGGCCTGTCCCAGCCAAACAGACAGCCCCTCCTTTCCTGTTGGACTGGGTCCAGGATTTTAGTGGAGGCAACGCTCTTTGTCCCTGGCGGAAGTCAAAAGGCAAGCTGCAAAAGTGCTGAAGGAATCCGGTTCTGTCTGGCTCCCAGATGAGATGGTGGTAGTTAAGCAGATTTCGTTCAAGCCAAGGAAGCACAGCCCTGCCAGGGAAATCAAATTAAAAAAGGAAGGTGGAGAAATGATGTTCATTAAAAACATACCTGCCACACTATTTCTTCAAGCCAATTTGGCATGGAACCTGCCTGTACTGCTTTTAATAGGTGTGAACTGATGTTTTATTTAACTGTCTACCTTCTCCTGACTCCTAATGCTGCCTAGAAAAATAAAGGTTTTAATATTTATTTCTGATTTCGCTGGCCATGAGTCCAGGCTATTCCCAGGGCTACAGCTTCAAGAAAACATTAGAAAGAATCAGGTTTTTTTTTTTCAGAATTAGGTATTTCATTCAAAAACTATTGAGCTCCTATGAATCACATTTGAATCATCTGAGCTCTTTTTTGATGGGGGGGAGAGGAGAGGTTATTCTTAGTTTCGCAGTGTTCTTGGTTCGCTCCCCACACCCAGAGGTTATTAATCAATTTAAATGGTCTTTTCTTTTTGAGCTGATGTGTCTACTTTATACTTTTCAACAAAATCTTGATTTTTATTCATTTTTTTCAATTTTACCAGTGTAGTATCCAATAAGTGATTTTTAGAAAAGTCTTCTAATTTCCATGAAATCTGTGAATAGACACCCTTTATCTTGTCCAGTATTGTACTTTGGTGTTCTCTTTTTCAATTTCTTGATACACAAGTTAGTAGATTCATCTGTTTCGCTGTTTTAGATTTTACAAAACCCTAATTGATTGAGTTTTAGGTTCTCTGTGTGAATTTACTTCATATGTTTTCCTTAGCTTTGTTGACTTGTTCTTCCAACTTTTTGAATTAAATACTATTTATACCAGCTTCTGTTAAGTAATGAGATTTTAAGATTATGAATCTTCTTCTGAGTACAATTTTGTTTGCACTGAGTTTGAATGTGAAGGTTTCCTTGTTGTTATTTAATATTTTAAGATTTTGACATTCTCTTTAACCTGAGGTTTTTATTGGAGTTTGAAATATTTTAGTTTGTGAATTATTTGTGCTTCTTATTTACTTCTCTTTTTTGCAGCCCTGTGGTCAAAAAATTTGTTCAGTACTTTGGAATTAATTAAAATTTTCTTCATATTTAATATGGTCAACTTTTTAAAAAGTGTAGCATTTATTTGCACATAAAAAGTAGGTATATTTTTATTTATCAGATATGGAGCTTGAGATAGAATTTGAAGTGATATAATATACACTATAACTTATTATGTCATTCAGAAGAGGTATGTATATTCTATTTAAAACATTAAAGGCTTTTCATATTTGATTTTAAAGAGTTTTCAAATTTTCTACACCTAGCATGCTTCAGTACAATTTTCAGTGCATTTTAACTGGATTTTTATTTTGTTTATTTTAATTTTATTCTACTTGACACTACAGGTAAAGAATTTATGTTCATTGAGTGATATGACCTCATAATTAAAATAGGACTCTCTGTTCTATTTAACCCTTTAATTTTGAATTCAACTTTGCAAGACATAGCTGTTGAAACCCTGGTTCCTCCTGTATTAGTTTTATTTTACTTCTTGTTTATTTCACACAACTTCAGTTTCTGCCTTAATGAATACGTGCTTTATAGGTGTTTTATAGATTGAAGTTATGTCTTTTTTTTTAACCCCAATCTAGTAGTTTTTCTTTCAATGGGCAAGTAATCACTTTATATTTATAAATATATGTTATTCTCTTGTCTCATATTTCTATCTGTTCAGCTTTTTCTTTTCTCTCTTGTTATGTTACACTTATTATTTATTTTAAAAACATTTTTCTTGTTGCCTATGGTCTGTGCTTGGTTGTCTATCTTTTGCTATATGTTCATGTTCTTTGGCAGGTCAATTTTTTGAGAATTATATGCTGTTCTTCTGGTTGTGAATATTTGATATGTTTAACTGATGTGCCAAAACTAATAATTACTTAATGAAGTTGAGAAAATAACATTGATTTTTTTTCCTACTAAAGATGCAAAAATTATGTTATTTAGATTTTGCTCTTTTTATATTCCTATGGCTCTTGTAGTGAAATTATTGCTACACTAAATTATTAAATTATATTTCAGTTATCTTCTATATTATATACATTGTCCTTGAAGAATTAGATATCCACCATCTTTTCCTTCCACATAATTAGGAATATTACATGGGCCCAACTCTGTGTTTACATACATTAAATGTCCAGCATTAGCTTTTCCCAAGTACTCTTTATTCATGACCTCTCTATTTTTGATTAATTTCTTAGTTGGTTAGACTGTCTTCAGGAGGTGCTATGTTTTAATCTTTGAGTCTGCCTTTCTCCTGTCAACACAGGTGAATAGAAATTCAGCTAGCTATAAAAATTATTGGTTCCTATTTCCCCCTTTTAAAACTCTATAGAAATTGTGCCATTTACTTCTGGAATATTTTGTTTTTGAGGTTTTGCTTTGAGGTCAGTTTAATTGTTTTCCTTTGTTTTGCCTGGCTTCCTGTAGCACTGTTTTTCTTTAGTTTTGAAATTGAAAAGATTCTCTAGGATATGTCTTGAATGTTTTTGATAATTTTGATGAATTATGGCAAATTCTTTCAGTCTGTAGCTAGAAACCTTCATTAACTCTGGAAACATTTTCTACTGTTAAGTCTTTGAATATTGTTTCTCTTCTCTTTTCTCCTTCAAGCCAATGTACTACCTATATGCTTATTTTCTGCCTATTCTCCATACATATTACTGTTTTTAGTGTTTTGTGATTTTTCTCTACAGTTTAGGTGCTTTTCTTTTTGCAAGCTGATTCTATTTTGTATTATTATTAATTCTGATTTTTGATGGATCTTATGACATTTAAATGGCATTATTGTGTTAAATTGTTTTATTTCTAGCAACTCTGTCTTTAAAAAACTGAGTCTACTCGTCATCCTCCTCTTCCAACTTGTTTCACAGAGTCTATTTGCTTTAATTGCTTTGACAGTGTGATGCCATCTACATTTTTCTTTCATTTTCTTATTGAATTTTATCATAGAGTATGAATTTCATCTAAAATGTATGGTCTATATTCATTTTCATTTTTGGGGTGCCCGTTAATCCTTGCAGGATTTTTACATGAGTCTTACGTATTTGTTTCCTTGGTTATCATTTTTCAATGAGAGAAACTTTCTGGCTGCACTCTTTGCTTAACTGAAATGAGTTCTTGTTTCCATTTTCAGTTGACTTGTACCCCCATTTTAATTTTCTCTTTAAATTTATCTGCGAGGAGGATTGAAATGATCAATTCAGTTGTTCTGTAGCTGATGGGCAAGGTACTTAAGCTATGGGCAGCCAGAGAACCTGACATACAAATTCAGTCTCTCTATGGTAGTGGAAACACCTCTACCAGGGGTGTCTGCTTCAAACCATGTTCCTCCATATTGAGAAGGGTTTATCTTTGTTGTGGAGCCAGCCTGGGAAGTGACATTAGAGAGAAAATAAATGTGGCATGACTATACAATCTTCCATTCCAACTGCTGGGCTTAGCGGGTACCTTCAACCTCAGTCAGGACAGAAAATCAGAGTAGGGCATTTGTGGTTTTTCTACGGCTGGTTCATATAGTCAATCTTCATTGCAGTAAATTAGGGGTGAGTCTTTAAAAAATTATGTAGAATTTCTCCCACCTCCCATGACACTGCATAGATCTCTTGGGAGGTGGGGGTGGGTTGTCTGCCTTTGATGACTCATTTCAGTTTGGACCAGATTGTAGCTGACACATATTTCTCAGGGTTTAACGATATAAAGTAAGGATCATTCCCTCCGTTGCCAGTAATAAAGTGTTTTTCTCCACTTTGTTTCTTTTTGTTTTTTGGGGGCAGTATATAGGAGGGTGTTTTTTTTTTTTTTTTTATAAACCTTCACTTATGTTACCATCCATCCCAAAAATCCTCCAGGGGATTCTGCTTATCAGTTTGCTGAACAGCTATTGACACAGTAATCTCTAGTACCTTCTCTCTCCCCTTATCTAATTCCATGCCTTCCCGTTTTCTAGAATAACACCACCTCCCTTCTGTCTGTCTGAGCTTTACGTAACACAGAAGACCCTATAGAGTCTCATCTGCTATGTTAAATCTTCCTTGAACACCACATCCTGTGATGGTCTCTCCCTCCCCCAACATCTTACACTCTTACTGTGTGTACTGTTTGGTACCTGGAACATACAAGGATAACATATATCTCTGTGTGCTCTATACTCTTATCTTCTCCCCAATTATTTTAACTGCCCAACATAAAGCTTTGTTAGGTTACAATGCATTTTCGTTGGTTTAAAATAAGTAGCCTTTAAGCAGGACAAAAAGAAAAAGGAAAGATCTTTCCAGATCTCTCCCCAGTAATGACCCCTGTCCAAACCTTTCCAAGCTGACCACCTGGATTAATTTAGAGTCTACAAAATAGCCTTCATTACTCTAAAGTTTATTTGGTTTTAAACATTTCTCTGAAATCTCAATTTAAAGGGTCATCAGTAGGTCAACTGTTTAAATATCTCCACCAGCAATGTCAACAGTGAATCAAATTACCTATTCACTCAGGAGCCCTTTAATTCCTTCCACCCCTTCATCTCTCCTTTGCTTCTTATTGTTCTCACTCATTTTATCCCTGTGGCCAGAAAAGTTAAATGAGACTGAAAAAAAAGGCATCTGAGGAGGCAACAGAGCTCAGGGAACTAGCTTCCTAAATCCAAATCTGTAAAACAGATCCATTTTATTTTCCATGGACAGCTTGGCACCTGAGGTATGGGGGGCTTTAAAACCTTATGTTTTTGCCTTCTGGCTGAGCTTTAGGTTTCTAATGCCAAATTAAAAGGGCAGAATTGGAAAAAAGCAACTTTTTTTAGAGCATGACTATTTTCCTGATTTCCTACACCTCTTTCAAAGATCTCTCAGGAAATCATTTCCAGGGGGTCTTCAATGTGGCAGCATCGTGAGGCAGATGGTGATTCAGAGTGAGCCCAGTCAGAGGGATGAAGCCGGTGCATCTAATTTTATACTCTATTCACCACACAGACACACACACACACACACAGAACAACAGTGTAAACCAGCCTCTCATGGAACTCACTGACCCAGTGGGCCAGGACCAATCCCTGAGATTGCTGCTGCCTTTGGGGTTCCTTTGGTAGCATTCGGGCGCTTGCTGTTTGTCCCGCACAGAAAACCTTTAGGAATTTATATTCTGCCCCTTTATCTCTGTCTGTTCCTGCTGAAGGCCTGCATTAGGGCCTGGCACTCTTCCAAAGGTAGTATACCCTTTAAGCACCATCTTTTTTTCTCCTATGATAGAGGGTCAAAGAGAATGAGATTGCAAGTGGGCGCTGCAGGTAAGGCCTGGAGCTTCTGCCAGGGCAGCCAGCAGAGAATCTCAGAGCCCTACTGACGAACAGCGTACAAAAAAAACCCATGCTCGGTGTCAGCCATCGCCACTTACAGATTGCCTAGAGGGCAGGTTGCGTCAGGAGCCCCCGTTGGCTGGAGGGGTGCAGACAGACACAGATAACTATAGTATGCAGATGGCACGCACAAAGCTGGGTCAGAGTGGTGCCTACGTAGCCATGGCTAAAATAATGTTTGGAGTTGGGGGGTGAGGAATGTACAAAGCAAAGAGAAAAACAAGGCCCTAACTTCAAGAAGCTCCCATCCAACCAGAGAATGGTGTTGTCTTTCTTGATCAGTGGCTAGAGGTTTTTTGGCAGATACAGTGGGAGCTCCCCAGTGACTGATTTCACAAGACTGTGGGTGAGGGGAGCTGACTGTGGCTATTTCAGTGTCTGCATTCCACCCTCCCAGGGGAAGTTGAGTCAAACATCCCAGGCAGGGCACAGGCCCACTCCAGCGGGGCTATAGGTAAGGTGTCAGAGGTAAGGAAGAAATCAGATTTCAGCAATTTGGAGCAATAAAGCGTGGCCTCTGCTAAGTCCCAAAAGGCAGGTTGAGTAAGGCAGGGCACAGTCACACCCAGAATTTCTTGAGCAACAGCATGTGCCTGATGTTATGTGCCGGAATGTCCCAGAACTACAGACGAACTCCTCTGAGGCTTAGTAGGTGGGTTATAGTGTTCCCGTCTCCGTGGCTTGATGTCATTCTTATTTGTCAGTTCTGTTCTCTGTTGCCTACTCCATTAATACTCATAATCTCTGGTTTTCCTTTTTCCTTTCGTTCCTGTTTTGTACATTTGCCTAGAGCTGTAGTTCTCAAGGGTGGTTCCCAGACCAGCAGGATCAGGTCCACTTGGGGACTTACTAAAATGCAAATTATCTGGCCCTGCTTCAGACCTACTGAGTAAGAAACTCTGGGGTTGTACCTCAGCAATCCATGTACTAATAAGTCCTCTAGGCGACTCTGATGCCTGCTAAAGTCTGAAAACCACTGGCTAGGAATTGGGGTTCTTCTAAGCAGTAGTAGATGGCAGCTCTCTGGAAAAGATATAGGCCTGAAGGATATGTCAATGAATATTTATCAATAGCCTTCTGATGCTCTCTGTAGTACAAACAGCTGGTGGCCTTATACATTTGTCCTAATTTTCCTTCTCAAAGGAAATGTGACTTCTAGGTAGGCACACTATCTCCTGACTAAAGACTACATTTCCTGATTTACCCTAAGAATGCAACAGCCCAGTTTGAAAAAGACATATGCACCCCTATGTTTATTGCAGCACTATTTATAATAGCCAAGAAATGGAAGCAACCTAAGTGTCCATCAGTAGATGAATGGATAAAGAAGATGTGGCATATATACACAATGGAATATTATTCAGCCATAAGAAGAAAACAAATCCTGCCATTTGCAACAACATGGATGGGGCTAGACGGTATTATGCTCAGTGAAATAAGCCAGGTGGAAAAAAACAAGTATCAAATGTTTTCATTGATCTGTGGAGTATAAGAATAAAGAAAAACACTGAAGGAACAAAACAGCAGAAGACTCACAGAGCCCAAGAATGGACTAACAGTTACCAAAGGGAAAGGGACTGGGGAAGATGGGTGGGATGGGAGGGAAAAGGGGGAAAAAGGGGGCATTACGATTAGCAGACATAATGTAGGGGTGGGCACGGGGAGGGTTGTACAACACAGAGAAGACAAGTAGTGATTCTATAGCATCTTACTATGCTGATGGACAGTAATAGGGTATGTGGTGGGGACTTGATGATGGGGGGAGTCTAGCAAACATAATGTTGCTCATGTAATTGTAGATTAATGATACCAAAAAGAAAAAATAATAAAGTACTTAAGAACAAAAATAAAATAAAATAAAATAAAGACTACATTTCCTGGCCTCCCTTGCAGCTAAGCACGGTCATGTATTTCAGTTTGTGGCCAAAGGACTGTAAGTGGAGTCAAGTGGAAGAGGGTATGTTTGTCAACTCTTTCTGTCCCTTCTGTTACTTGGAAATGTCAGTGATGGCTGGAATTATGGGAACTCTCTTGGAGGACAAAGGCTATCTCCCAGGTTTTGGTGGAACTAGAAGTAGGGAGGAGCTTGATTCCATCCAGACAACTTTGGAACTCTTATATGCATCCTAGACTTACCTAGCTCCAGCTTTTCTTATGTGAGAGATAAACGAACATCTACCTCCTTCGAATTACTCGTTTTAGGGCTCCCGTTACTTACAGAAAAACCTAACCCTAAATAATGTCATCTTTACTGAGTCTGAAAAACAGTACCACATCTTGAACTTCTTCTTCCCCAGTCCTTATGAAGAGGAGGGGATTTCCTATTAGTCTTCTAGTCATCTCATAGGAATTCACACCATTTGGCCGAAAATTGCCTAATTCATCGACAGAGTTTAGGTTTAGCTTATTGACTAGCTAATTGAGCTAGTTAGCTAATGGAGCAGTGTATAAAAGGTAAAAATACTTTTCTCAAAGGTTACTTTTCATTCTGCAGTGCAGCTCCAGCTGCCTTGACACCTTTGGGAATATTGTCTCTCAAAAAGAGGTGAGGATTGTTCTGTTTTACAGATGAACAAACTGAGGCAGAGGACAGTGAAGTCACTCTTTTTAGATAATGTAATTGTACCTGGAGCTCCTTGAGGGTGAGGGCTATTTCTTATGTCCTGCATGCCTATAAATAATTTTGGGGACATAGTAAGTCTGCAATAAATTTTGTTGAATGAGTTAATTGAGAGAACCAGGATCAGATTCAGCTGCAGAGTCCCTCCATGGATCTAGTTTAGTGAGATGAACCCAGTGGAGACGTATTCTGGGTCTTCAGTGATTTTCTAAATTGAGTTTTAGCCTTAGCTTAATTTTAACTTGGAATACTGGAGGAAGGGAGAAAGGAGGATTAGGAAATGTGGAATTTCTAAGATGGAGGACATAGTAATTTCTTAACATGACAGTTGAAGATCTCTTTACAGTCTTACTTTGCCCGTAGTAAGCTCGGGTAATTGAGAGGATTCAAGAAAACTGGGTCTAAATTGTACTAGTCTTTGTTTATGGTGGACTGTGTCAGGAAGAAGCAGATTTGATATTAGACTCATCCCTGACCCCAAGTCAGCCCCATTCTGGAGCTCTGCCCTTAGCCTATTCCTCCCATCATCCCTTTCTAGAGTGAATTTCTCTTCGTTTGTAGACTCCATCATTGACATGACCACTCACCCAACCAGTGAGCCTAAGTCTTTAGGTCTAACTGAGAGGGATCTAGTTTTAAATGCTAGCTTTATACTTCCTAGCTGCATGTCTTTGGGTGAGGCATTAACTTCTCTGGATCTCATTCTCCTCATCTCTGATGTGGGGATGATGATACCCAGGGTTGGGGTAAATATAAAATTTTAAAAATACTTTGAATTATCCATTGGGGTATTTTTCAGCTTCCTTAATGCAGACAAACCCAGAGAATCCATGTTTAGCAAAATTTGTAACTCTGGAGATTTACTTTCTCCTTGAGGATTTATCACTGATATCTCCCCACAACCCTCACCACTACCCACTTCTAATTAATGCTTAAGACTAAATTCATGGGCTTAAATATTTTAAAATAATCTTTCTACCCCCCCCAAAGAGTGGAGAAAACAAGCCTATAGGGTAAGATGCAGTCATTCATCTTCATACAAATGCCCACACTTGCTCGGTGTCCACTAGTCGCCAGACACGGTGTAAGCCCTTGGCTGCCGAACCACATGGATGTAAATCTTTCACCTTACAGAGCTTACAGTCAGAGTATCTCCTATTTTCATTTCCAACCTGTCCTTCGTGGGAGGGATCATCTTTCTCCTACCTTCTGGAGAAACAATAAAAGTAGAGATTTAAAAGAATGAGGAGCAAGGAAAGAAAGTCTCCTTTCTAGGTAGTTTCAGTGGGGACTCACTTCAGGTAGAGACCCCGCCCGCACCCACAGAGCTATGGGCTACTCCTCATATTTTATAAGTGTCATGTCAGAACACAGCCAAAAGTAGAACCACAGGTTAGTTCTATTATACATTGTCCTGAGCTCTTCACATGACCTGTGTAATGGCTTTTAGTTCCATCACTCAAAGAGAAGGTAATCTAAATAACTTTGATTCGCAGTCCTGGTCTTCTACCATCTGGTCCAACATTATATCATTATTTCTCTCCATGACCTATTCTAGCCTAAGTGTCATACATATTGTCCCTAAATCAAACTATGATTTTTGTTCACATACTTACTTGCTCAGATATCCTTAATTGTTAAGCTGGTAAGAGTTGGTACAGCACTTTCCTAAGTTTTTTGAGTAGTTCTAGCAAACTATCAAACTTGAGGTGGGACTTGTGGGAACCTCCAGCTTTACAGCAAAGTGGGACAGAGTGTGGGGCCTTTGAGAGCAGCTACTTGTGACCGGCCTCTGACATGGGGGCAGTCTTGTGGGCACTGAGCCCGTACTCTGTGGAGTCTGAGGCAAATTCTGGGCCATTAGTGTCAGCACTGAATGGAATTGTAGGGCACCCAGTTGGTGTCAGAGAAAGAGCTGACGTGGCGAAAACCCTGACCCATTTGGTGTAAGAAGTATAGTGAATGGCTTCTTATGTCATCACAGCGCCGCTAGAGAGGCCTTCACAGTGCCTTGCGTTCATCACGCCGGCGACCATGTCACCAGGCAACTCTAGGTCAGTGCTGCGCCACTGAACGGGAATGCTGCGTCTTTCTGCACCGCCCCTTCCCCAAAATCCTGCTTGAGGTTCCGACTGGTTTCCCACGGTTTCCCAGGAAGTCCCCGCGGACTGCTCAGCTGGTCCGGAGGCATGTCTAAGGGGCCTAAGCGCACCGGGTGGTACAGGAGGCGAAGGGGCCCCACCGCAGATCTCTGGCAGGGCCACAGGCCCCTTCCTCTATTAAAATTATTCTAAATTACAAAAAAAAAAAAAAAAAGAAGTATAGTGAATGAAATAGATCCGACCATTCAAAGCATTACTGACAAACCGAGGTTGGGGCATGTGAGGAGCTCTCTGGCCAGGAGTTCTCAAGACTATCAAAGTCATTGAAAACAAAGACTGAGAACGTTCACAGACCAGAGGCAACTGGGGAGACCTGACAGTGAAATGCAATGTACCCTTGACCTGGAAGAGAAAGAGGACACCAGTGAGAAGACTTCAAAATCAATAAAGTCTGGAATTTAGTTACTAATAATGTACCAATGTCAGTTTCTTAATTTTGACAAATGTGCCATGGTAATGAGTTAACAATGAGGGATACTGGCTGAGGGTCTTAGCATACAGGGATGAAATCTCTGTACATTCTTTGCAACTCTTCTGTAAATCTAAAATTACTCAAAGGCAAAGAACTTATTTTTAAAAACTACCCTCGAGAGACTTAACAAGTTGGAGACGACAGAAGTGTCAGTGAACTTAAATATAGAACAATAAGAAATCTCCAATCTGAGGAAAAGAGTAAAAAAACAAAAATAAAAACAAAACCAGAACCTTAGTGGCGTGTGAACCAATCCAATATCAAAAGGTCAGAAGAGGAGAGAGAATGGAGCAGAAAAATTTTTTTTGAAGAAATAATGGTCAAAAATTTGCCCAGTGTGGTGAGAGGTGTAACTTTATAGATCAGGAAGCTTTGTGGACTCCAAACAGGATAAATACAGAATAAAAGAAAATAACCACACATTGCAGTCAATCAAAATGCTGAAAATCAAAGGAAAAGAGAAGATTCTGATGAAAGTAGTTAACATTATTTGGCTATATCAGTACATAATTTTTTGGAAATCCAAATGCTTGGTGTTGGAGTTGAGGAGAGCGGGGAGAGAACATATTTACCAAGTACAAGAGTGAAGCTGTGTCTCTATTGGTATTTGCACATTTCTACTCTGTGACTTCTGTTCCCCGGTTTACCGCATGGCTCTGGGACAACGTTAACTTGCTCCCTAGCCATAGGCATTCCATGTTCTCATCAAGTGTCATGGGTAAGGGAGGAAAATATCAGAAGCCAGAGACTGAAGTGTTCTCCTTCTAATCTCTGGAAGGATGAGGTAAATATCCAGGCATCCGACAGGATCCCTGGAAATCCTCAGTGTATCATGGGGCTTTCATGCAGATCTCAGGAATTTTGAGGAGTGTGCATCCAATTAACCTCTGGTGAGGGAAGGCCAGGAAACGTGGGTTCTGGCTATCCCCAACCTTCCCCACATCCTAAACTCCTGTGTGATGATATTAGTCCTTGAGAAATAAAGGACATCATGAATCTTCTTCCTTTACCTTTCCATATCTTCTTGATCCTTCCAGGCCTTTCCTTCTCCAACACACTATACTTCTAGCAACCCTTTTCCCTCCCACGTGGCTGTAGGGCACCTAATGGCTGATATTAAGTGAGTGGCTGAGAAGGCTCTCAGGGGCAGGATGGGCTCTGGTGGATGGGACGACCGTGGCAGGATGCCGCAGAGATAGAGATGGAAACCAGAGGGTGGGCAGGACCATGGGAGGAAGGAAACAGAAATCAGTCTCACAGGACCAGCCTGTAGGGCAGGGAGCCATACCTGACTGTGCTTATGCCTTCACTTCATCACTGGGTATTAGGTCCAGAGCTCTCCTCCTTTGAATATGTTTATTGTGAATTCTATCCCTCATTCCTGTAATGACAGATATATCAGCTTCTGTGGATATTGGCAGGCCGGGTATGTGAAGGAGAGGAGGCCTTTCATCAAGAGGGCACACCCCTGGGAAGCCTACAGACTTCCCCACGCAGAAAATGCCTGACAGCACGCCTTCATCTCTCCCCCTCCTTGTCCACCACTCCCCGCTCCTGCCCAGTGGCTCGTCTCCACCTCCCTGAATGAATGCTTCTTTCAGCAAGGGGATTTTTCCACCTGGTTGACTTGATGAAAGCTTTATGAGTTGACATTACATGAAAAAAGAACAAAATGAAGTCAGTGTGCGTGTGTGTGTGTGTGTGTGTGTGTGTGTGTGTGTTTGCAAGGGCAGAGGCTGCAACAGCTAAAAAGAGCTGCTGAAAACTTTATTACAGACTAAGAGACATTAGAAGCAATAAATCACTCATGTGTCTGCCATGAGGCAATGGAAAACAGGGCTGGCTTTCTGGAAGGACTGGACATGCATGCACTGCCTGTGCTAACAGTCAGAGGTCCCCTTTCCCCTTGAAGAGAGCATTGGCATTGTGGTGGACCTTTGCCTTTTTCTATTTCTTTTTTCTTAAACCAAAGAAAAAGAAAAATCAGTAGCAAAGTGTGGAATGAAAGAAAAAGCCATCTGCTTGGAAGGTGGGACCTTTAGTTTCCTCCTGCCTGCTGGGAGGTTAAGAAATTAGGTGCCTGAAGCAAGCTTCCTGAACCAGGGGCATGTTTCCCAGTTTGTGCATGTGCAAGAGTGTATGTGTGAGCCCTTGAGTTGTCTTATTCTTGTCTTAACGGGGAAGATAAAAATGCTTTGCCCTTATGACATTGCAGTTCCCTTCCAGAGAACACCAGGCTTCCTCATGACCTTCACCCAGACCTTGAAACTGTCCATAAAGGTGGTGATAAAGAGAGTGCCACACACTTTTTTTTACCTACTTACGCTCTAATCCCTTAACACAGTCCCTTCTCTTGGCTTCAATCTTCTAGAGAGATCGACCCCAGGAAAGATTTACTCAGCTCACCATAAGGGACCATCAGTTATATTCAACGTTCCCCTGTACCTCTCTCTCCATGAAACTTCTAAGCCTTCCTGGGCATGTCTTGACCCCAAGACTCCCATCCCACAGGGCTCTGTACATGAACTAACCCACCTGTTTAATTCAACAAGGAGGCCACAGGCTGAGGTGGCTTTCATACCTTACCAGCCCACATAAACAACCCAAAAGCTGACCCTGAAATGCCTCAAGGTTAAGAAACCAAAACCTAAGGACAGCCAGCCATGAACAGCCGACTGGGCTTTTCCAAATAAGGCAAATGCTTAAGCTACAGCCAATCAAGTCATTTCCTCATGTTGCTTCCCCATCTTCTTCACAACATCTTCCCTTGGCTCCTGTCTGTGGAGCATTGCTAACAACTTCTGATTTGGTATTGCCTGATTCAAACTGATTTTTGCCCAAATAAACTCTTAAAAACGTTTAATATGCCTCTGTTCACCTTTTAACACACCTCAGCCTTTCATCCTTCTCAATCCCTCCAAATCCTTTCTTAGTGCTGTCCGTCATCAGTAAACCGGTATCCATTCAGACTCTTCTCTGATTTCTTCATTTTCCTGTCCTACCTGAAGCCTGGCCACCCCCAGGACACTGGCTCCTGCTGGCTCTCAAGTGTGGGCTGCTTCTGTCTCTCAGCACTGTTTCCCCCTGGCCTCTCCCCAACTGTGGTGGGTGTCCCTTCCTCCACCATTCTTGGTGACTTCAACATTAAGGTGAGAAAATCCATTTGACACCTGGCACCTCAGTCCCTTAACCTCCTTCCTAACAAAAATGCATCCCTGACTTCATTTTAGACACACACTCCATTGATCATCGCTTAGTCTTTATCATGTCTAGTAATAGCATTACTCCCGCAAATCTTCATTTCTAGCAACCCCACTTTGAGCACCACTTCCTAACATTTCTGCTTGCTTCTTCTGAGCAACTAAACTCCAACAAACCTTTGGGTTAACAAGGATTGACAATGTATTGACTCTAGTATTTTTCATGATTCTTTACTGTTCACTGCCCACAATAACTACATCTTATTCTTCACCCAGCTTAGAGTCCATGATAATTACTACCATTAGTTTCTTGCATTCCTTCTCAAAGCCCTTGCCTTCTTTCCCTTCATAATAATAGCCTGACCCCCCCCCCAAAAAACCCCAATCCTGAATCATTGCCACTTGCTACCTGCTCTAACCAAGTCTGATTTTCTATGTGCTTATTTATTCTTATATGAAACAGGCCTCACAGGCTTTGGTATTAAAGATGGCAGCATGAGAGGTGAGACAGAAAACTCCTCCCAAAACCACATATAATACGAAAATATAGTTAATACAACTAATCCTAAAATAGCAACAAGAAAGAAGGCTGTGCCAGACTGCATACACCCGGAGACCAGAGCAGACCTCACGAAACAGTGTAACATACCAAAGCCTTGATCTGGTGGGAACCAAGCCCTTCCACCACCCCAGCTCACTAAAAGGAGGAAGATAAATGGAGTGGGAAGGGGGTGGAAGCCTAGAACTGCCGAACACCCAGACCTGGAGACCTGCTTTGGGAGCACAGACTTACATTGCATGGTGCTGTGGAGATTAGTGGGGTTGGAAAGATAAGACAGGCAGAATACTTGGAGAGACTTAGATTCCAGCCATTTGTGGAAGGCAGGGATCAAAATCTGGCTGCTATGGGACAAAGGAAAGGTGGGCAGTCTGAGAGGCATCCTAGCAGCAAGAGGGCTGCTGAAGGGGCGGGGATTACACGGAGCTTGCTGCTCGGGAGAAGGGATAGGTGGACAAGGTTGTCTGGGCATACTCTGCCCAGCAGGTTGAGAACTTTCAGGATACCCCTGGCTGGCTACTCAGCTCCGAGGCCCCCCACTGTGATATGCAGCCTGCTGCGTTTTCCTCCTGGCCTGCCCGCACCAGCTCGAAAACAAGCAGTCCCCGCCCTGGTGTCAAATAAGCCAGAGGGAGGCCCTGCCTAAGACAGCTACAGACGCAAAGCACAGAGGCTTACACCTGCGTGCTTGGCCCACAGGTTCTGACAGTGGAGACAGGCACTGCAACCGGGAAGCAGGAAATAGATATTGCCTCCCCCAAGGCACCAGCACCACTTGATGCGACCCCTAAAATCACTCCAGTGGCTGAGCAGCTCCAGAGACTAGTTTCTGGGCACTAGAGGGCACCACATACAACTACATCAAAGGAACCTGGTTCAACCCAAAATCTCACAAACACCAGAAAAGGGGACAAGTGGAACTGAATTCAACAATCTTCCTGAAAGAGAGTTCAAAATAAAAATAAAAAACATGATCATGGAGGTACAGAAAAATATTCAAGAACTCGGGGACGAATTTAGGATGGAGATTCAATCATTAAGAAATTCCATATCTGAAATGAAAAATACAATGGAGAGATTTAAAAGCAGATTACATGCAGTAGAAGAGATGGTAAATGGAATAGAAATTAGAGAAGAGGAATACAAAGAAGCTGAGGCACAGAGAGAAAAAAGGATCTCTAGGAATGAAAGAATATTGAGACAACTGTGTGACCAATCCAAATGGAACAATATTCGCATTATAGGGATACCAGAAGAAGAAGAAGAGAGAAAAAGGGATAGAAAGTGTCTTTAAGGAGGTAATTGCTGAAAAATTCCCCAATCTGGGGAAGGAGATAGTCTCTCAGGCCATGGAGGTGCACAGATCTCCCAACACAAGGAACCAAGGAAGACAACACAAAGACATATAGTAATTAAAAGAGCAAAGATCAAGGATAAGGAGAGACTTTTAAAAGCAGCTAGAGAAAGGAAAAAGATCACATACAAAGGAAAACCCATCAGGCTATCATCAGATTTCTCAACAGAAAGCTTACAGGCCAGAAGGGAGTGCATGATATATTTAATGCAATGAAACAGAAGGGCCTTGTACAAAGAATACGCTACCCGGCGAGATTTCACTTAAATTTGAAGTAGGGATTAAACAATTTTCAGATAAGCAAATGCTGAGAGAAATTACCTTCCACAATCCACCTCTACAGTGTATTTTGGAAGGACTGCTTTAGATGGAAGTGTTCCTAAGGCTAAATAGCTGTCACCAGGGGAAATAAAACCACAGTAAAGAAAGTAGAACATTAATTACCAAGCAGATTCAAAATCAAATCAACTAGCCCCAGAGTCAGTCAAGAGATAGACAGAGTACAGAATATGATATGTGATATATAAAGAATGGAGGAGGAAGAAAAAGGAGGAAAAAAAAACCCCAGAACCTTTAGGTTGTGTTTGTAATAGCATAGGAAGTGAGTTAAATTAGACTGTTAGATAGTAAGGGAATTGCTATTGAACCTTTGGTAACCACGATTCTAAAGCCTACAATAGAAATAAGTACATACCTATTGATAATCACCCTAAATGTAAATGGTCTGAATGCACCAATCAAAAGACATAGAGTTACTGAATGGATAAAAAAAACAAGACCCATCTATATGCTGCCTATAAGAGACTCACTTCAAACCTAAAGACATCCACATACGAAAAGTGAAGGGATGTAAAAAGATATTTCATGCAACTAATAGGGAGAAAAAAGCCAGTGTAACAGTACTTGTATCAGACAAAATAGATGTTAAAACAAAGACAGTAACAAGAGACAAAGAAGGACATTACATAATGATAAAGGGGTCAATCCAACAAGAGGATATAACCATTATAAATATCTATGCTCCCAATACAGGAGCACTTACATATGTAAAACAAATATTAACATAATTAAAGGGGGAAATACAATGCAATGCATTCATTTTAGGAGACTTCAACACACCGCTCATTCCAAAGGACAGATCAACCAGACAGAAAATAAATAAGGAGACAGAGGCACTGAACAATGTATTATAACAGATGGACATAATGGACATCTACAGAACACTGCATCCAAAAACAACATGATGCACATTCTTCTCACGTGCACATAGAACATTTTCAAGAATAGATCATATACTAGGCCACAAAAAGAGCCTTAGTAAATTAAAAAAGATTGAAATTGTACCAACCAGCTTCTATGAAACTAGAAATAAATTACATAAAGAAAATGAAAAAGCCCACAAACACATGGAGGCCTAACAACATGCTCCTAACAATGACAAAATAAAAATAGAGATTAAGCAATATCAATATATAGAGACAAATGACAACAATAATTCAACCCCGCAAAATCTGTGGGATGTAGCAAAGGCTGTGCTAAGAGGGAAGTATATTGCAATACAGGCCCACCTCAGGAAAAAAGAACAGTCCCATATGAACAGTCTAAGCTCACAATTAATGAAACTAGAAAAAGAAAAACAAATGAGGACCAAAGTTAGTAGAAGGAGGGACATAATAAAGATTAGAGCAGAAATAAATCAAATTGAGAAGAATAAAACAATAGAGAGAATCAATGAAAGCAGGAGCTGATTCTTCAAGAAAATAAACAAAAAAGATAAACCCTTAGCCAGACTTATCAAGAAAAAAAGAGGATCTACACACATAAACAGAATCAGAAATGAGAAATGAAAAATCACTATAGACAACACAGAAATACAAAGAATTATGAGAGAATACTATGAAAAATTATATGGTAACAAACAAGATAACCTAGAAGAAATGGACAACTTTCTAGAAAAATACAACCTTCCAAGGCTGATCAAGGAAGGGACAGAAAATCTGAATAGACCAATTACCAGCAAAGAAATTAAATTGGTAATGAAAATAATACCTAAGAATAAAACGCCTGTACCAGATGGTTTCACTGCTGAATTTTATCAAACATTTAGTGAAGATCTATTACCCATACTCCTTAAAGTTTCCAAAAAGTACAAGAGGAGGGAATATTCCCAAACTCATTCTACAAGGCCAGCATCACTCTAATACCAAAACCAGGCAGACACCAAAAAAAAAAAAGAAAATTACAGACCAATATCCCTGAAGAACATAGATGCAAAAATACTCAACAAAATATTAGTAAATCAAATTCAAAAATACATTAAAAAAATTATCCATTATGATTAAGTAGGATTTATTCCAGGGATGCAAGGATGGTATGACATTTGAAAATCCATCAACATCATCCACCACATCAACAAAAAGGAGAAAACCACATGATCATCTCCATAGATCCTGAAAAGCATTCAACAAAATTCAACATCCATTCATGATAAAAACTCTCAACAAAATGGGTATAGAGGGCAAGTACCTCAACATAATAAAGGCCAAATATGACAAACCCACAGCCAACATTATACTTAACAGAGAGAAACTGAAAGCTTTTTATCTAAGATTGGGAACAAGACAAGGATGCCCACTCTCCCTGCTTCTATTCAACATAGTACTGGAGGTCCTAGCCACGGCAATCAGACAACGCAAAGAAATAAAAGACATCCAGATTGGCAAGGAAGAAGTTAAACTGTCCCTTTTTACAGACGACATGATATTGTACATAAAAAAAACCTAAAGAATCCACTCCAAAACCACTAGATCTAATATCTGAATTCAGCAAAATTGCAGGATACAAAATTAATACACAGAAATCTGTTGCATTCCTATACACTAACAATGAACTAGCAGAAAAAGAAATCAGGAAAACAATTCCATTCACAATTGCATCAAAAACAAAAAAATATCTAGGAATAAACCTAACCAAGGAAGTGAAAGACCTGTACTCTGAAAACTATAAGACACTAATGAAAGAAATTAAAGAAGATACCAATGAATGGAAACACATCCTGTGCTCATGGGTAGGAAGAATTAATATTGTCAAAATGGCCATCCTGCCTAAAGCAATCTACAGATTCAATGAAATCCCTATCAACATACCAACAGCATTTTCAACAAATTAGAAAAAATAGTTCTGAAATTCATATGGAGCCCCAAAAGACCCTGAATAGCCAAAGCAATCCTGAGAAGGAAGAATAAAGCAGGGGGGATTACACTCCCTGACTTCAACTTCTACTACAAAGCCACAGTAATCAAGACAATTTGGTACTGGCAAAAGAACAGACCCATACACCAATGGAACAGACTAGAGAGCCAAGATATAAACCCAAGCATATATGGTCAATTAATATATGACAAAGGAGCCATGGATATTCAGTGGGGAAATGACAGCCTCTTCAACAACTGGTGTTGGCAAAACTGGACAGCTACATGCAAGAGAAAGAAACTGGATTATTGTCTAACCCTATACACAAAAGTAAACTCAAAATGGATTAAAGACCTGAATGTAAGTCATGAAAGCATAAAACTCTTCAAAGAAAACATAGGCAAAAATCTCTTGAATAAACATGAGCAACTTTTTCCTGAATGCATCTCCTCAGGCAAGGGAAACTAAATGAAAAATGAACAAATGGGATTACATCAGGCTAAAAAAAAAGCTCTGTACATCATAGGACACCATCAGCAGAACAAAAAGGCATCCTACAGTATGGGAGAATATATTTGGAAATGACATATTCAACAAGAGGTTAACATACAAAATATATGAAGAACTCATACACCTCACACCCAAAAAGCAAATAACCTATTAAAAAATGGGCGAAGGATACAACAGACAATTCTCCAAAGAAGAAATTCAGATGGCCAACAGGCACATGAAAACATGCTCCACATCACTAATTATCAGAGTAATGCAAATTAAAACCACAATGAGATATCACTTCACACCAGTTAGGATGACGAACATAGAAAAGACTAGAAACAATGAATGCTGGTGAGGATGCGGAGAAAGGGGAACCCTCCTACGCTGCTGGTGGGAATGTAAACTAGTTCAGCCATTGTGGAAAGCAATATGGAGGTTCCTCAAAAAACTCAAAATAGAAATACCATTTGACCTGGGAATTCCACTCCTAGGAACTTACCCAAAGAAAACAACTTCTCAGATTAAAAAAGACATCTGCACCCCTCTGTTTATTGCAGCACTATTTACAGTAGCCAAGATATGGAAGTAACCTAAGAGTCCATCAGTAGATGAATGGATAAGGAAGATGTACATATACATAGTGGAATACTATTCAGCCATAAGAAAGAAACAAATCCTACCATTTGCAACAGCAGGGATGGAGCTAGAGGGTATTATGCTCTGTGAAATAAGTCAGGCAGAGAAAGACAAATACCAAATGATTTCCCTCATTTGTGGAGTATAACAATGAAGCAAAACCGAAGGAACAAAATAGCAGCAGACTCAGAGACTCCAAGAAGGAACTAGTGGTTACTGAACGGGAGGGATGGGGAAGGGAGGGTGGGGAGGGAGGGAGAAGGGGATTGTGGGGTATCATGACTGGTGCACACCATGTGTGTGGGGTCATGGGGAAGACAGTGTAGCTCAGAGAAGACAAAGAGGGACTCTGTGGTATCTTACTACACTGATGGACATGACTGCAATGGGGTATGAGGGGGACTTGATAATAAGGGTGAATGTAATAACCACATGGTTTTTCTTGTGAAACCTTCATAAGAGTGTATATCAATGATACCTTAATAAAAAAAAAAAAAGGAAATAGGCCTCACATTCTTTGGTTAAGGATCTGTATAGGAAGGGGAAATACAAAGCTACTGTGTAGAAGCAAAGGCTTTCTCACCTGGCTTCTCCCAGATTCTTTCAGGAAGTGGACACCTTTGGGCGAAAAGGCCACTGGAGCCTATCAGTATAAAAAGAGAGACATGACTGTAATTGAGGGAAGAGCCTATCCTTGGACAAGCTGCTAGGCTAACTCCACAACACAGGGGCAATTTTAATCTTCTTTTTTTGAAAAGAAAAATACATGCCCATTGAAGAAAACTTGGAAAATAAGGAACAATACAGAAAAGAAGCCAAAAATCATCCATAATTCCATCCCCCAGAGGTACTCACTGTGTCTCTATAACATTTGTCTATATATAACTATAACCCTTACAAACACAGTATTTATTCATCTGCTACAATTGGAATTATTTTGGGGCTAGTTTCACAGAACACTAGCCTGCTGGTTTTACGATGTCCTCTGAAGACATTAAAAAATGAAAATCATTCCTTGGGGGTCCAAGGTGACTGATTCCTTACTGGGTGGTTTTCAAGGCTGCACTAGGGTTTGACTCAGAACTTTGAAATTTGAAAATGTCATTTGCAGCTGTTGTAACCAGAACATTGTGGACCCGGCCAATTCTACGGAGAGAGAACTTCAAGGAGAAAGTCCTTCAGAGTCAAGAATGAAGCTGAAACTTCTGGAGAATGTGGTTCCTTTTCCTTTTGAAAGGAAATTATTATTATTACCTCCTGACCCTGTGATTGTTCCTACAACTTCTACTCTGCTTTGAAGTTAGGGAAAGGGTGATGGGTGGTCACAAGGTCTCCTTAAGTGCCAAGTGCAAAGCCTGATCTTAAACAGTTCTCTTGTCCACACAGCACATGCTGCTTCTCCGCCACTCCTGTCCCACTGGGTTAGCCTACAACGACCTCCAAATACCAGCTGCCTGTTTTATCTCATTCATTTCATATAGAAGCGCTTTAAATGATGCAGTATTTATCCTGGGTTCTGTCTGATAGGATTGTCCAAGGAGACAGGCTGCAGTACGTGCAAGGTGAGCCAATGACCTTCCATGCTGGGCTGAGGAAAGCACCCCTCCAGTCATGTAAAAAAAAAGCAGTATGGACCAGACAGGTGGATGCAGTCCTAAAATTAAGTAGGTAAGGAAGCTGCTTCGAGGCTTATCCTTGGCTCTTGACAGTTCTCCCAGTTCTCCAACAGAGCCAGGAAAGGGAGAACCTCCTAGAACAGCTCTCTTAACTGAGATCTCCGCCGTCAGTCACTTGCACTCCCAACTACCCGTGCCCTGTAGTTACCAGAATAGCCAAACTGCCCAGCAAAGCTTTTAACAATCCACAAGGAAGGCCCCCGTCCCCGACCCGGTCAGGCTGCTGTGCTCCATGTTAACTGCACCTGCATTCACCCTGCTCCTGGCTTCTGGGGAGCTCCTCTCTGGGATGCATTTTGCAGCATAAGCTTTTCGGCTGCTTTGTGAAGCAATGCAAAGAATTAAAGACAAGCCTGAAATTAGAACTATTACAGCACAGGGATTCAGAGAATCATACAATCATACAATTTTTTTCATCAGAGGATACCCTAGAGATCTTTTCAACCTGCTGATTTTATATGATGGGAAAATGGCGGGAGTGGGGGTGGGGTCTGGAAGAAGGAGAAGGTGGAGGCGGGTAGAACCAGAAATGCCCTAAACTGGTGGGGCTGCTAAGGTTGTAGACCACGGCATGGGTGACCGGGGTGGGAAGAACAAGGATAAATGTGCCAAATTTTAAGAGTTTTCTAGCCAGAGTCTGAGTCTCTAGTTGATGGTGAAGGTTTTGTGAGTGAAAGGCCTGAACATTTTAGAGCTAGAATTCAGGTCCCTCACTTCTCTGCCCTGCATGTGCCATTTTCCTCTCAATAAAGTGAGACGGCCAAGTGCTTTCATCCTTTTATCTGGTAGAAAAGGGAAGTTTCCCTGAATCTCATAGCAGATTAAATTCAGCCCATTTACATGTGCTTTCAAACAGTGACGGAAAAACAGGGGAAATGATCTGAGGGGGTTTTCTGATGTCTGTAAATATATTTTTTTAAAAACTCCAAGGACCAATTTTTTTTCCCCCTTAAAAAAGGGACTGAAGTCACTTGCAGGGAATGTGAGTTGAAGTGGCAACCCTTTTCCGATTTTAACTCTAAGGGCCTACCTCCACAGAAATGTTTCAGGGCCACCTGAGGATTTTATTCCCTTTCTATTTCTGTGTCCTGAAAGAGCAAGTCACCGGCCAAGCTTCCAGAAGGCCTTAGGACGAGAACCAGAGGTGGGTCATCGAGGCCCTGAACGGCTTGCACACTTCTGTGTGTCTACACATTTTTCTAGAGAGCCCTTGGCTTCCAGCACCTTCTGAATGGGGTATGCTCTCCTCAAAGTTACAAAACATGAGCATAGATGGTTGGGCTGGAAGAGCTCGAGCTTAGACTTCCTTGTATTTGCCAGGGCTGCTATTTTGGGTTCTGGGCCCAATGTGTGTGTGTGTGTGGGGGGGGTTCCCCTACCTATACACACACACCACTAGGCAAGCAGTGCTCAGGACAGCAGCTGGGTGTCTTACAACTCAGCTCAGTTCTGACACCATCTACCTGAAGGTGGCATTCAGCTCCCACAGGTTAAGAGCTCAGTCCCACAAGACCACCCTCCACTTCAGATGCCCGTTGCCAACCCGTGTTGTTAACCTGTGCTTCTGACCAACTGGCCATGAATCAGAGGTTCCTGTGCTTCCTTTCTCGGGTTCAATTAATTTGCTACAGTGGCTCACAGACTTCAGGAAACCCATTCACTCTCTGGATTACTGGCTATCACACAGATGTTAAAGGATATGAATCCACAGCCAGATGGGGGCACACAGGGCGAGGGGCTTCAGTGCCCCCTCTGAGCTGCTCAGTCTCTCTCAATCTCCCTGTTTTCACCAACCCAGAAGCTCTCTGATGCTCATCCTTTTGGGTTTTCAGGGAGGCTTCCTTACACAGGCATGATTACATCACTGGTCACTGGTGACTGACTGGCCGTCCAGGCTCTCTCCCCTCCCCAGAAACCGGGCGTAGGATGGAAAGTTCCAACTCTCTCTCCCTGGCTGGTTCCTTGGCAACCCGCTGCCACCCACAGGTGCCTTCTCGAAAGTCACCTCATTAACATAAACCCAGTGGTGGTGGAGAGGTGCTTGTTATGAATAACAAGACACCCATTTCACCTTTATGGCTCTGAAGATTTCAGGAACCTGAGGACAAGAGACCAAACACTGTGACAAAAAATAGTCCCATGACTCCCAACACTCAGGAAGTTCCAAGGCTTTGGCAGCTG
Organism: Phataginus tricuspis; assembly: GCA_029783875.1. Taxonomy (NCBI): domain Eukaryota; kingdom Metazoa; phylum Chordata; class Mammalia; order Pholidota; family Manidae; genus Phataginus; species Phataginus tricuspis. Next base: position 6,538,519 of record JAQQAC010008525.1, read on the forward strand.
TGAGCCAAGAACCACGCACAAAGACCGAACAGATATGGTTAGTACTGAATGACCAGGTATGTATTTCTCATAAATCACCGCACAGCACAGCTGCCATACCGAGTGCCCCAGTCTGGGTGCCTTAAACAGCAGCGTATTTTCTGGTAATGCTGGAGGCTAGGAATCCAAGATCAAATGCGGTATGCTCTGAATGTTTGTGCACCCAGCCCCATCAGATTCGTGTGTTGAAATCCCAATCCCCAAGGTGAGGGTCTTAGGAAGTGGGGCCTTTGAGAGGGTGGAGCCTCCGGGAATGGGTTTAGTGCCTTATAAAGGTGGTTCCAGACAGCTCCCTTGCTGCGCCCACCAGGTGAGGACGTGAAGATGAGTCTACCACCCAGAAGAGGGCCCTCGCCCAACCACTTCCGCTCCCTGAGCTTGGATTTCTGGCTCTGGTGAGAAACCAATTTCTCTTGTTTATAAGGCAGCCAGTCGGCAGCATTTCTGTGACAGCTGCCCTCACAGACTGAGACGCGGGGCCGGCGCAGCCGGCTGCTTCTGCGGCCGATCTCCTGGGCTTGTAGGGGGGCCGCTTCTCCTCCCTGTGCCCTCACACGGTCCTCCCTCGGTTCGTGTCTGTGTCCCAACCTACTCGTCTTATAAGGTCACCAGATGCATCTTATTAGTATCCAGCCTATTGACCTCATTTAACCTGAACTACCTTTCTAAAGACCTATCTGCAAACAGCCACATTCTGAGGCATGAAAGGTCAGGACTTATTTTGGGGAGACACAATTCAGTCTGTAACATCCCCTACTGCTTTCCCTCATCATGTAAACGGAGAAACTTGAGTCTTGGAAAGGTTCACAAGTTGACCTTGAGCACACAGTAGGGTCAGTTTTTGAATCCAAGCCAAAGCCTATGGTTCCCTCTGGCCCACACCTATCCTCAAAACCCCTGTCTTTAAGGATGATGGACACATAAATGACCTACTTGGGTACACTGAAAAATGTGACTTTATGTGGAATGCTGACATGGGTCACGTCTTGTGGCATGGGGACTAGGACGAGGGGGTGGCCACTTCTGCCTGAGAAGGCCACATGTCCCAAGGGCTCCTAAAAGCCACAGCCACGGAGCTCCCCTGCTCCACAGTGAGGCAGTATGTAGTCATGGAAAGAAAACTGGACTAGAAAACTCAATATCCATGTTCTGGATCAAAAACTCCTCTGTGATTGTACTTTCTGGAGATGGGCTGTTCCAGGTGGGAATGGCTGGGAGCGTGGGGAGGGACAAGCCAGCCTCTGTCACCAGCTGCAGGTGGCACATTCATCCCCCAGGCTTGCTGACTGATTCCAGCCTGATTTCAGGGACTTGTTCTCAGTGTTGGCTTTTCCTGGGGTAATGAGCTTTTCTGCCTTGAGCTTGCAAAAAAAGAGACCACAGCAGCTCGGCTGTGGGTCACCTTTCAATAGTGGGTTGACAAGGCAAACAATGTATGTGTTTGCAGCTGTAGACTTCAGGGAGGATCTGTGATCACTGTGGTGAGTGTCAAAGGTTCAGGCTTCCTGAGATTGTCAGAATAGAATGAGAAAGGCGTGTTCAAACCTGCTGATAAGCTCGCTGGTGAAACTTGGAGCCACCTTCTCTCCTGAGTTCCAGCAGGAATAAACTTTGTTCTAGTTAAAGAGGCTTATAATTATAACAATTGCACACTGGTAATTAAGTGTTTGTTTGTTTTTTTTTCCTGAAGGGTAGTTACCCTGTACAATGCCTATACATTCATGGCTACATGACGGAGGAAGGGTACCCGCTTTCTATATACGGAAGCATACATTCACGCCTACCTACATTGGGCAATTGTCCTCACCTTCGGGTCTGTTGATATTCTCCGAGCTACAGGTGGTCTTGTGCATCTTGGAGATTCATCTGGGCTGTCTGGAAGGCAATGATGAGAACCACATGCACACCGCCAAGCCTCTGATGAAGCTGCCCTTCTATTAGCTTGGATGACCAGGCGGGAGGTTCGGCAGGAGTGTCAATTATTAGGAAATTTCTCCTGAAGCACTGGACACAACCCACTGACGTGAACAGTCCTCTGCATTTTTCAAAGGATGGGAATTTGGCGGCATATGCAGAGCTAGACAGGTTTCTAGGGGCAGAGACCTATTCAGACGACATGTCACCCTTTAATAGTTTCCCTACTGGCAACCTTCGGAAGCAGGCAGAGGGAGCGCTGTTTAACACGGCTCCTCCTGCTCTCAGGGCCTCTGTTTCCCTTTGATGTTGGGAGCTGAGGGTGATGGCATTCATAAGTTGGGTGTTACGCTGTGGTTCCAGCTTTCAGACACCTTTCCGCCAGCTTCCTATACGACCCACTTTTTTATGCAAGACTATTAACTTGAGTGTCCCATAATTCCTATCCAGTTGGATGTGACAGTACCTGCTTACAATTCAGGGATGCATTTAAAAAACAATAAAACTTAGAGAAAACAAAAAAGACCCTTTGAAGGGTCTTTAAAATTAACCCCACACTTCCTTTCCCATCTACCTTTATGAGGTCATCATCCCCAAATGATGTTTTTTTCCTTCCAAACTGATGGAGAGAAACCTTAATATCCATAGATGAGAGATTCTGCTCTATGGGAAGGAGAAAAAAAGTATCGTGAAGATCTCCAAGAAAGAACCTGTAACAACTAAAGGGGAAAAAAAGTCACTCCTGCAACCTGGCTCCTGTGTTTGGCTCCAGACTCTCCTGGGTGGCACTTGACCTGCACCCTGTGATTCAAACCAGGGATTATTTCTCCTAAACTGAAGTCGTGGTGCTTCCATTCGTCCAGGAGTGAGGTCGTTTGTCCAGAGTTTCTGTTCTGATAAAAGGGCAGGCCTCTAAAAGCCCTCTCATTTTCTCCCCTCCACCTTACCAAGATAGGGTGCCCCAAGGAGCATTGCATGTTTTAAACCATAAGCTACAAAACTTTGTACCTCAAGCAATTGAGGCACTGGCTAATGGTGGTTTAGTCCTGATTTTCTGGAAAGAACAGCCGATAAAGAAGTCAAGAGACTGGCTCTGCCCCCAACTCACTGTCATGAAGGTATTAAGTAACTCAGTTTGTAAGGATTTTCTCACTGCAAAAATGCCATTCATTCACCCTCTGACTAGTACAGTACAATCCCTGGTTTTCACTCAATTCCGGTTCCACTTCTTCCATTAAGCTGTGCCCCCAAGAAGACCCCTTCGTTTGGTTTGGCCTCCTCTTTGACATGTCCTGTCTCTCCCCTGTTATTTAGGAACATGTGTGCATCTGTCCTACTGGATGACAAGTGCAGTGGTCACCTAACAGCTCTTCTGCACATGGCTTTGAGGGAAGGATTCGGTGACTGACCCTATGAAGATGTGGTGTCTGGGGCTCCCAGGCAGGGTTCCTATTGTTCTCCACTGTCAGTCCTCATCTGTTCTGACCTCCAAACAAGAGCAACCTCTTTCCCCATCTTGAGACCCCCACATTTGCCCTCATTTACAAAAACGGATCGGACCGTGGCTTGGTATAAGCAATCTGAGACTCCAGGAGAACAAGTGCCATGGACATTGCTGGTAGTATCAGGTAGGGGCCACAGCCATGTTTGAGAGGGGCAAGAAATTATGTAGGACCTTGCAAAAGAGTCTAGGCAGAGCAATGTGACAGGAATGGATGCTGACTCAGAGACAGATAAAGAAATAATTAGGATTTATGTCTTCTCTGGGCTCTCATTTGTTTCTTACAGATGAAGGAAAAAGGTGAGGACACCAACTACAGGGAATTCTTGATTAACAGCCTGCAGTGACGTCTGAAAGAATAAGCTGCCTGCCTCACCTTCTGGCACTGCTGCTTTCCTGCACATCTGAATGGCCACACGGGGCCTGGTGGACCTGATTTCCATGCTGCGACTCTAAAATGAGGCTACATTTTTCCATAGAAAAACCCTTATAGTGTACGGGGCTACTACTCTTTTGTTTCTGCACAGGACTTTGGCTGGGAAATCCCACAGGACAGGGGTTGGCAAACCATGCCTGTAAAGGTCTAGCCAGTAATAATCTAGGCTTACAGATTCTGTCACAACTTCTCAACTCAGCTGAGTTACAACCCAAAAGCAACCACGTGTTATACGTAAACAAATGAATGTAACTATTTCCCAATGAAACTTTACTTATGGACACTGGCAGCTGAACTTCATAAAATTTCCATATGTCATAACATATTCTTCTTTTGATTTCTTTTGACTGTTTAAAATATAGAAAACCATTTGTTACCCATTAGCCATACAAAAATTAGGCAACACACCAGGTTTAGCCCATGGGTCATCGTCTGCTGGCCCAAGCTACAGAAGCCAACTATTTACTGTGGAAATCTGTTCCTCCAAGCACTGGCTGCTTCCGCGGGCCCTCACCCTGACAGCCAAATTAGGGTGTCTCTTCAAATCTATGAAACTAAATAAATGAGGGCAGGCCCCTCTTACCATCCAGAATGCAGTGTGTGTACACTGGTGTTATTTCACCTATCAAATTCCAGCACGGAAAACACTGTCATGCCATTAATAATCTTGGGAGGAACACCTTGAAATTGACTTGCTGAGGGCACATTGCAAATGGGCTCTAATGGGTTTTATTTCTCATTCTTGTCACCTCAGATCTCATCAGCTGTTCTGTCATTTTTAATTCCCATTTGGCAGGATTCTCCAGCTCCCCTGGCCTTTTAGATAAAGGCTCAAAAGCTAGGAAGCTTAGGGCTGGGGAGCGGATCAGGGTGGTGGGGCGCCGAGGAGGCAGAAACCTTCAGGGCTGGCCGATTCAGGAGGACCAGGGGGAAACCTAAAACCCAGAATGACCATCAGTGTCACCCTCCACTTTTTTTCTGGGTTCACTCATGTCCTGAAATTGCTTTCTCTGGGGGAAAGATCTTTCACTCCTCAGTGAGGAATGAGGTTCAAAATTTGTATCATTTTGTGTCAGCCAGGAAGAAGTGAAGCTCTGGACTAGAGCCTCTCAAGTGTCTGGCCTTTGCGTGCAGAGCGACTGAGATCTGGTCCGATCCCCCCCAGACAGGAACACCAGCACCGATCAGGGTCACCTCTGACTGTGACTATACTTTCCTCGGAGAGCAGTAAGGAACTGTGATGAACAGCAAAGAACCCATTTGATAAAAATAAAACTACAATGAAATACATAATAATTAAAAATAAGTAAACACAACTGGAAAGAGCTAAGTATGTTTTTGTGTTTGCATGATGCTAAGCCGTCTTACCCATGTTAGCTCACTGAACCTTTACAGTAACCCAAGAATGTTAGTGTTTTTATTTTGTAGGTCAGGAAAAGAAGCTCAGAAGGTAAGTAGCTTCTCATGGTCCACAGTTGATAAGTAGTGGAGCAGTTTACAAACGCAGATAGATTTTGCTGATTTAGAAGTCTATAATCCTACCTACCCATTTAGGTGGCTGTGCGCCTTTGCCAAATCATGTTACCTCTCTGAGTCCCCTCGGCTCTGAAATGAAGCTTATGACTATGAAGTCACTAACCTCACTTCCAAATCAAAATTCTCATTCTATTCTTTTCATCCTTGCCCCTTCAAGAAGGGAAAGATTAAACACATAAGGTTCATATGCTAACTTAAAAAAAAAACGAGAACAGAATTTCCAGACTATATCTTTGAGTCCGTATTTATTTAGTACAATTTCCTATATCTTTATACAAACCTACGATATGATCAATGATAATAAATAATTAATTAGTATTCAACTTGGCAAAGAGACAAAATGAGGACCTGCTCTGATCTTTACTTGTGAAAAGCTTGTAAACTGTCTTGAAGACAGACATAAATGAGAGCAAAGAACTTTTCAAAAATTCAAGATTCTGAATTATTAAAAAAATTATGCTTATTACACTGTTTATTAAGAAAGAAAAATAGTTGCTAGCAAGATTTTTCAGCAAGGATGGAGTTTAGCAGAAAGTTGTCTGATTCATTGTTTAAACAAGGAGTATCTCTGTTCAATTCTGAAACTTAAAGGAGTCAATTAACTAAAGCTCCCCTTCCTGGAATCCTGGAATGTTCAAATATTGAATGTCAGAGATAGAGGGAAGGATGAGGGCAGGATGATAAAATCCAAAGCCCTCCCCTGAACACTTCCTGAACAACAGATTGGAGCAATTTCTTTCCGGCCAATTAAACCCAGAAATCTAAGATCTATCCCAGCAGGGGCACTCAGGGATATGAGGAAGGTGAGATCTCTAAATCAAGCCCGGTGGTGCCCGCCAATCAGCTCACAGGAAGAAACCACGGCCGACCTCCCCATAGGACACAAGCTATAGAGCATCAAAAAAAAAAAAAAAGAAAGAAAGAAAGAAAGAAAAAAATTAAGAAAGCCAAGAATAAGAATCTGGCGGAAGACAGATTTCCTTCCATCTTAACACAGGCCCTAGCAGAGTGACCTGCTCCCAGCTCCACTTACACGCCTCATTTTGGTCTTTCAAATATTGATTTTAAAAATATTCTCCAGGAGAAAGCCACCCAGGGACCTTTTAGTTGGGGCTCACAAATGACGCATGCCCAGACGCATTTATTGCGGGGTGGAAATAGACTTTTTCCCTCTCCTCCTTTCCCTCCACCTAAGTATCTCTTTATTCATTACTTTAATTACCTAATCGTAAATTTCTTTAGGGGGTTACTTAGAAAGAAAATTAGCATCAAAGCTTGGCAGTAAATTCAGGGGCTTTTGGAGACCGTCCAAGCTGTTTCACCTGTGATTAATTAGATGATTTTTTTCCCTCCTTTAAGTGCCAGAAGGCTGTTGAGGTCTTTAAGCAGTTACATGACTGCTGGCAGAGCTACAATTATGACTGATGCACACGTCTGCAGTCTGAGGCTGCAGCCCAGCTTTTGTTAGTGAGAGACAGAGACAGGGAGAGACGGAGAGACTGAGGCAGATTTGGGACACAGGAGCTTGGAAAAACTCCAGGGGTTTCGAAAACACAATGAAGTGCTTCTTTAATATTCTTGCAAGTGCAAGTGTAGAAGCTCCAGGCCAGCATCTCCCATCAAGCATCTCAGCAATTTCTGACATGTTGGGTTAGCAGGCCTCTTCCTCACCATTAGCCACCAAAGTCCTTTGTGGACTGTTTGCATAAGCTGTCTTTAAGGCAAGCACTGAGGAATGCCTGTTTTCAACAATTCTTCTGCTACTTATAAGGCAGAGCAGTCACACCTATTTTAACATTTCACCCAGGTGGAAATCAAGAGGGAGGGAATGCAGTCTCTGGGTAACTCACTGGGTATGAAATTACCCACAAACGCTGGTATGAAGTCAAAGCATGAAGTCAACTTCTTGGTATATTTGGAAAAAAAGATAATATGTCCAGTCACAATGGATAGACTACCAAAGGTACAATGTAGACATTTGTCGATTGTTTTATTATCAGTGCCAGTTTATCATGTTTTCTTTATTCGCTGTGTCAGTGAGGGAGGGATGGGATCCTTTAAACCATTTGACTCAGTCAAGGTAGCAGGAAGTTCAAAGTTTTTGCCAACTTTTGCTGAAGCGTCTGTATGAACTGAGAAACTGCTAAGCCCCTGGAATTGAGATCATTATTATCTAACATATATTGCTCCACCTGTCCATACATCCATGACAATAGTTAAATGGCAAATTATATATCTGGTACTAACCTGCCCTCTGAGGACTAATAGAAATGTTTAGTCACATGGGTTGGCTAGAGATTTCTGCTTAGAGCAGATGTTGGCCAAGTCTTTCTGTAAAAAGCCAGAAGGTCCATCTTCTAGGCTTGTGGGTCATAAGGTCTCCATGGCAAGTACTCAACCCTGCTGTGGTGTGAAAGCTTAGTCAAGAGGCAAAGGCGTGGACGTGCTGTGTTCTCATACATGCGCTGACCCCGGACCTGCAGCACGGCTTCTCAGACTCTCATGGGCATATGGAACACCGGGGGATGGTGGTAAAGTGCAAATTCTGATTCAGCTGGTCAGGAGTGGGCCTGAGCTCTGCATTCCTTACACCCTGCAGATGGTGCTGGTGTGGCTGGTCCTCGGGCCTCGCTTTGAGCAGCAATCTGGTAGTGTCTCATTGTAATAGGTCCTTTCTATGTCCAGAGCATTTCCAAGCACACCAAGGCTGGGAGGACAGAGACAGGCTCTTAGCTATTAGCAATGTACTACAGGACTAGGATTAGGATTGTACCTTCAAATCCACAGTCTTCAAAAATTCCTCCGGGCCTCTGCCCCTTGGGAGAGCTCAGCTTTCCCTCTCTTCAATGTTTCCTTCCTTTTCTCACCTGTAAGATTGGTTGTTTAAGGTCTCCCATTCCTAAATGGACAGATGGCTCCGGCTGTGGACAGCTGCACACACAGTCACTTATATCAGTTCCTCTGCCTATCAGCCAGCACCCTCCGGCCTCCTTGTGGGGGGCCGTTATCGCCACACAAAGGGCCCTCTGGCCCCTGCCTAATGGGCTGCAATGCAAGAGCTCATGTAGGTGGAGAGAGCAATTAACTGGGCTTGTTTCTACCAAAGCCGCATCTGAGCATCAATTATGCTAAACAACACGCTATATTAAGACATTTCCCTGCCACTATGATTTGCTATGGGACGCCTCAGAGCAGGGTGGAGAGGAGCTGGGCTCTGCCCCTTGCTGGCTGCCTGAAGGATTTCTAGCAGTACAGAGGGCTGGCAATTGGGAGCACAGCTTTAGTACTAGAAAAACCACAGCATAGGGATATATAACTGACACTAAGTGGTTACCTTCTCTGGGCCTCAGCCTCAGCTGGGGGTTTAGGTCCAAGAAGCCAGAGACCAAAGTGGGTGAGGGACGTTGGATCCTTCTGCATGACCTACTGATTCCACTGAGAAATGGAAAACATCAGGCAAGGGGGTGCCCAAAAGCTGGGAGTAAACAGGAACTGGAAGGTGCTGGGAGGTGGAAAGTATCTGTATGTTCTACAGGCTTAGCCGGTGTTGAACTCCATTCCTTCCATCATCTTTCCGCAAGCTTCTCCCTTGGTCTCCACTGCCAGATTTTTCCATCAACACTGGTCTTCAAGCAACCCAACTCATTTTAATTCATCTTGATTGTGCGGTTCCTATGGACTGGAAATGCTGAGTAATCCAACTAAATTTATGCCACGGTGGAGGTGACTGTTTAGTTAGGAGAATAGACTAATTCAGACATCCACTCATCTGCTCCATCATTCACCCATTCGACAAATATTTGTGAATCACCCGTTACACTTCAGGCACTCTGCCAGGTCAGAAGCTCTGTTCCTACTCTATCTAGGTTTACTGCTAGATGGAAAGGCAGGTAATCAAATGAGTAACAGTAACGCAGTGTGAGATTTGCTATTGTGTTTGCCAGAGTAGAGAGTCTAAGGGGGGACACAAAATATACAAAAAGCAACAGAACAATAAAATTAGGTCTCTGTATTCAAGCACTAAATAAAATGTAATGTAGGCTGAAAACTGAGTGTTATGTCCTCTCCCGTTCCCCACAGTTCTTATTTCAAACTTCTATCACTCTTATTAAACACTTTGGAATTTCAAGAGAAAACTGAGAATATCGGCACAAGCTCCCTCGATCCCAGCAATCAAAAAGCTAATCTATATTTGCATTTATTCTCACTCCCATCCTCGGGTCTTGCAGGAAGAGCTGTTACTTCTCTTGGTAAGGCCATTCCCTCCACCTGTCTCTTGCCTGACCCTTCTGCCTCACACAGGACCTTATTGCATCTGTAACACCCTTTGTCCTTCCCAAATAGGCAACTTCATCTCCACTGGTCCCTTCTGCATGGCCAGAAGTTATGACCAAGTCTGTCGTCCATCTCAAAATGAGAGTCCTCCCCTGACCCTGCATCTCCTTGCCTTTCCTTACCTTCCAAGCCTAGAATTCTTGCTTTTTCACTTGCTTTCTGTTATTCCTATCTTCTGCTCACTTGTTCTCCAAACTCCTGCAGCCTGGCCATGTCTCTCCCTGGACTTCCAGAAACCTCTCTGGCCGAAGGCTCTCAGTGTTCTCCAGCTAAACATGATGCATTGCTTAATGGACTTCTCTTTCTTTACCTTGACCCAATATTTCATATGAATGATTATCCAAATATTCTATCTCCCTTTGCTTCTCTTCTAGTTTTCTGCCACTTTACTGGTCAATCTTTCTCCTACCCTCTGTTGACTTTTAATTTTCTGCATGCACCTTAAATATTATGTTTTCCATGCATGTCTCTTCCTTGGACCCCTTCTCACTTCATACCATCCCTGAATGACCCCTTCTTGTCACCTGCTGTCACTTACCATAATCTGGTGACTTTCAGAATGCATCAGCCCCATCTCCCGGCCCCTCTCAGGCATCTCAACTTGTTCTAAACCTAAGCCATCAATTTTCCACCAAAGTCTGTTATTCCTTCCATCTTGTTGAATGGCAGTATCATATGAAACTTGAATGTTATTATCTATCTTTTCTTTTTCTCACCCTGATACCCAACCAATCAATAAGTCCTGTCAACTCTTATTTCTCTGACATCTATTATGTCTGTCCTCTCTTCTCCATACCCAATTACTCTTGCTTTATTTCAGGCCTTGCCACCTTTTATTTGGATAGACGCAATTAGATTACCATCTGATTTATTTACCTCTGATGTTCTCTCTGATTTTATACCCTTTCAGTCTACCCAACACAATGTGGCCAGGGTTACCTTTCTAAAATCCAAATCCGATTGAAAACAAAAGCACCCACAAGGCCTCTGCGGCTGGCCATGTCTGGTGGTGTAGTCAAACTACAGGTGAGGGGTCCAGTGAGCCATCTGCACAGCCGCTAGGAGAGGAGGCAGAGCAGGAAATTAAGAACTTTGAATTCCGGGCTCCCTCTTTCTGCCCTGTGCACCACACCCAGTGTTCTGGTGGCAGGCATTTAACAACCAACCCTTGAGGAATGAAAAAAAAAAAACCCAAAATCCTTATTTGTAGAGTTTGCTGGTTTCCATGGTATAAATACTCCCACTATGGCCAATTTCAAGCTACCAACATCGCTGGAGTTCCCAAGAAATATTCACAATGAACTCTCACAAAATCACAACTCTTGTTCTTTATCTTTCAGGTAGGTGGCAGGTGGAAAAATATTTCCCTGACCCCCTCTGGCCTCCTCTGGGGCAGGATTCTGACGAGCCTCACTTGGCATCAGCAGAGCCCCGGATGAGCATGGGCCTTGTTGCAGATGGCGTGGGACTTCAGAGAGAGGTGATAGCGGGCGGACATTGTACACAAATTGATGAGATGCCTGGGCTCTGTGAACAGAGATGAGGTGAGCCAATGCTGACAGCAACGCTCTCCGCAGCTGCCCGTGAGAACGCCCACTTCTCCGCACAGTGGCCAGGGGCTCCCTAAAGGGATGCTTCTGCCCTTACTCCTGGGTTGACTCGCCACCTCATGGGTGCCCTGCGGCCAGCCGGCCTGGAGGCCTCCCTCCTGTCAGGCACCGCCTCTGTTCCCCAAAGCCACACGCGCTGAACTTTTTTCATAACCGTGACCGAACAGATTACTCCCTTCTGCATGACAAAGTATGTCATTGTCAACATCAAAAACCTCCCTGCTTTGCTCTGGCAGCACCTGCCTTGTTGATTGGGGGCCTTCTGAACAACTCACTCCCACAAAGCACTTCAACCTGTCTGACTTCAAAAGTGAGGTAAGACAAGCCACATCAAGCTGTATAGCACACGACTAATACGATTACTTCTTCTCTTCCTGGGGTTAATACAATTATGCAAAAGCGGCCTTGACCCAGTAAGGATTTTCTCTGGCAAATCCAACCTCTGATCTCCCATAACTCACAACTCCTCCCCAGGGCCCCATCTGTTCTTGCTTTCTGCTCAGCCCTGCAGCTCAACTTCATGCACCATCTTGCCAGTTCAAGAGTGTGTTACCTGTACAGTAAAGCAAACTAATGAAAAATTGTGGCCAAATTTATCTAGCAGGTAAATGACAGAAAAGCCATCCATCTTCATCCATTTACTCATTCTGGAATGGGACCTGTTTGGTCCAGAGTGAAGGCACTCGGGCCAGCTGCATTCAGTGCATTATGAGACTTTTTACAACTGTCTCAGGATTCCCCCATTTCTCACTGCCCTCAAGTTGTCTGGATCTGGAAGCGGTAGGTCCTGCCACTAGGAACTAGTAACAGTAATCAGAAATAGCTGATTGACAAGAGACCAATACAGAGCCCTTGGAGGGAAGACCCAGCACAAAGCAGCTTTCAAAAACCAACTAGATACAGGCAAGGGCCTGCACTTTACCTGGGTGCACTATCCCAAACAACATATGCCTTAAGCGAGGAATTATCAGCAACCTTTTTTGGGTCAGAAAATGATATTTGGAGAAATTAGGCCATGTCTCCAATTTCATGCCCAACACATCAGCAGAGCGAGATCTGGAGCCTGGGCCTCTCTGCCTTTAAAAGTAGCTTCTTCCTTCTGCATCTCACACGACTGCTGCTCGGACTTACCTTTACCTCAACAGAGGACAATGTTTGCCTAATAAGGGTTTATTGGGCTCCCTGGTTTGGGGGTTATAAAAAAGCAGGAACGAAATGGGCATGCAGTGAGGAGGGTGTCTGGAAATGTTGGAGTGACTTAAGACAGTGGTAGGTTCCATTAACTGTGCAACTTTCATAGGCTACTCTAAACACATGGGTTACGAGAAGACACACTTTCTGAAGGACATGTTCAGAAGAACAGTTCTTTCTGGACTTCTTGGAGTTCTGACTCCCTGGCAGCATCTTGGAAGACTTCCTCTCAGATCAGAACCCTGTGTGGGAAGATGCTCAGACACAGAGTATCTTTGATAGCCATATAATAATGAATTGCCGTTTTTCTGAACTGCTTTTATTCATGTCTTTAGTGGTAGGGAACTAGTAAGAACTACAATTATAAGGCTACTATCACCATGGAGGAAACTGAGCTTGGAAATTTTCACGGAACGTGACTTGTGTGTGTGAGTGTGTGTGACGAGGTGGTGGTGGTGGTGGTGGTATTGAAGAGATGCCAGGCAGTAGTGCCCTCTGAACACTTGCAGCTGTAGAACCAAATCCTTCTGTGGAAGAAAGTTTTACAACTAGGTCCCAATGATTCCACAGGGCACCATTCACCATAGGCAAGACATGGATGCAACCTAAGTGTGCACTGACGGATGTATGGATAAAGAAAATGCAGTAACGTACATACAAGAGGATATTACTCAATTATAAAAAAGAGGAAATCCTGTCATCTGTGACAACATATATGATACTTGAGGGCTCAATGCTAAGTGATGTAAGTCAGTGAGAGACAAACACTGTATGACCTCACTTACATGCAGCATCTAAAAAACCAAACTCACAGAAACAAGTAGATTGATGGTTGCCAGGGGCTGGAGGGTTGGGGAAATGGGTGATGGGGCTCAAAGGGTAAGACTTCCAGTATAAGACGTGTGTGTTTTGGGGACTTAATGCACAGCACGGTGACTGCAGTTAACCAAACTGTACTGTACATGTGAACATTGCTAAGATCTTAAATGTACTCACCAAAAAAAAAAGTAACTATGTGAGATGATAGATGTGTTAACTAACTAACTTCATTATGGGAATGCATTTTGCATAGCTATATATCAATCTATCTATCTATCTGTATATATATACATAAAGCTGGGAAAAATTTATCCCTTAAAAATGTCTAAATACTCTAATTACTTGTAGGTGTATTTCACTATTTTTTTAACCGCATTTTAATTCTGGACATGAACAGGCCATTTACTGGAGTGACTTTACACCGGCACAAAGGAAGTACTCAGGCCTATCAGAGATGCCACTGTGGGCCACTGGTCACAGTGGAGGCTGCTTAGCCCAAGGCCAACTCACATTGGGCCTAGTTGGTACATTAACTTGATCCATGTTTTTCTCCCCCTACAGTTCTTTTATGTATAACTGGAGGAGACATATTGGGAACTGGCAGGATCTGCACCTGGGCACTCCAGACCCCTGAGGCTGAGTGCCATCACAGCAGAAGGTGCTAAGTGGAAACCTCTGGAAATTTCACCCCCACCCAGAGAGTGAACCAAGAATAATACCTCATCCCTGTGAACTGCAGAAACAAATGTCACAATAAAAGACTGGAGCGAGGTAAGGGTGGCGATGCCTGTCAGAGTCCCCCTCAGTACAGAGGGTGGCTTCCTAGACCATCCCGTCGGCAGTGCAGCATGTGACGGTCCAGAGGAGTCCTGGGACCCCAGTGGGTGGCCCCCCAGATGTTACACTTCACCCAAGTAGGTTTGTTTCTACTGAGTTTCACCAGCACACGAATAAATGGTTTCTGTCCACCAGTTCCAGCATTTGGCATTTCAGCAAAGTTCCCAGGCCATTTGATGGGCCGTAGCCACCCAATGATGTCTGTATCTCGGACCTAGGTCTTGTGTACTGTCCCTCAGCCCAGATGTAATGGCTGCTTCCAAAATACACTATTCTTACGCTTCTCTTTATTCCTCTTAACAGTTAATTCTGTTGTTGGTTTATAATTTATTGTATTAAATATTCTCTAAAATAGTGGTGAGATTTCTCTTTCCTGTCAGGACCCTGACTCATACAGAAAGACTCCAGATATTTTGTCTATTCTCATGACATTTTGGATAAACTATAGTTTTCAAGAAATGTCCCTAATTAACCTAAATTGCTAAAGTTACTGCATAATGTTGTTCATAGGTCTTTACTATGACTTTCTTTTTTAAAGCCTAATACAGATATTTTTAATATAATGTTTATAATATACAAGTATAAAGAATTTTCTACTTTTTATTCATCAGTCTTGATAGATGTTTACTAGTTTGAATAATATTAGCAAAAATATTACTTTAAAAGTTTCCCTACTGTATTATTTTTTTATTTCATTAATTCTCCTCTAAATAATTTCTTTACTACCACTTTTTTGGGTTTAAATTGTTTTTTTAGTACCAATGGAGAAAGATATTTAGATGGTTAATTTTTAGTCTTCTTTTATAATATAGGTATTTAAAGCTATACTTTCTGTTAAATATAGCTTTAGTAGATTTACTTAAGTTTTATATATATTTTCACTATAATTCCCAGTATCTTCTAATTTCTATTTTGCTTTATTCTTAAATTCATGGATTTTTCAGATGTATATTGTTGATTTCCATCAAGCATTTGGGAGATTGTCTATATTTTTTTTTAAATTGCTTTTAGCTTGTATTTGTTATCAGAAATTGTATTTCAAATAATTTCAGTTCTTACAAATTCATTGAGATGTTATTTATGGCCCAAGTATGATCAAATTATGGTAAATAGTCTATGTTCTTTTTGAAAAAAATGTGAACTCAGCAGTTCTTGGATATGGTGTTCTGTATATGCCAATTAGTTTGATTTATTCAATTATGTTACTCAAAACTTTCATATTTTTAATGGTATTTCCCCCTAAGTCTATCAATTACCAATAAATATTTGTTAACATATTCCACTTTCTATATTTACCTATCTTTTTCTTTCTCTTCTGTCAATTTTTGCTCTAAGTATCTTAAGGTCATATTATTGGGTCAGTATGATTTAGAAATGTTATGTATTATCATTGGATTAACACATTTATTATGAAATATCCCTCAATATCACTATTAATATTTTTTGCGTTTAAGTCTACTTATTTGCTCAGAGCATACTTATGCCAGGTTTCTTCTGGTTTTTATGGTGGAAGCTTTTCTATCCTTTTACTTTCTTTTTGTGTCATTTATTTAGGCTGAATCTCATTAGCAGCATATAGTTTGGTATCATTTATTCAGTCTGAAAATTTTTTACTTTTTGAGTAAATAGTCTATTTTCATTTTTAAAACCTATCACCTGCTACTTGATTACTACTGACCTTTTTAAAAATATTTTTGCTCTCTTTTGATTAATCAAGGATTTTTAAATTTTTCTTTCATATTGCATTCTGTACATTACACTATTAATGTTTACCTAAGAGATTATAATATGCATCTTTCACTTAATAAAGTTACTATGAATTAGTAATTTCACCAGTTTTCTTTTATTTTCCAGAAATGCACAAACCTTGGATGTCTTTCATTCCGTTTATCCCTCCCATGTCTATTTTAAATCCCATAAGACAATATTACTATTGTAAAAATAGTCAATATTCACTTATATTTATTAATATATTTACCCTTTACTTTGCTCTTCATCCTTTATTGAATTGCTGTACCTCCATTTACAGATCTTTCTCTTTTGTCTAAAGAATTCCTTTTAGTATTTCTTTTAGTATAAGTCTAAAGGTGATAAATTCACTTTGTTTGGTAAGTTTTGTATTTTTCATCTATTTATAAATGATATTAGGTATTCAGTTTTCCTTTTTCAAACTTTTAAATGTGTTATTCTACTGTTCCATGATTTTCATTGTTTTTGTGAAAAGTCAGCCATCAATCTTACTGTGGCTTCTTTGAATGTAATGTGTCTTTTCCTCTGGATCTTATGATCCTTTAAGATCTTCAAGTTCAATTTGAAGAATTTCTACTATTATGTGTTTAGAGGTTGTCGTTGGGGTTCAAAGGGATTCTTGAATGTGTGGATTGATATCTTTAGTTAAGCATAATTCTTGGTCAGTATTCCCTCAAGTATTTTTTCTGTCCCATGTGTTCTCTATTTTTTGGAACTTCAATAACATTTTAGACCGTATTACCATGTACCGTACATATTTATGCCTGTTTTCTTTTCCATGATTTACTCTCTATTTTTTTCTACCAACCATTTTCCAATTCAGTAATTTTACTTTCTTGTTTACCCAAATAGCTGTTAAACCCACATATCACACATAATTTTACTTCTTGTACTTCTTAAATCATTTTCTGATAGACTACCATCTTCTGGTAAATCTCCTTATCTTGTCATCTTTCATTTTTCTTTTCTGTCTCTTTTTTTCTTTTCCACTTCCCTGCAGGCATTTAGACTCTTCTTAAGCAGCAGAGTTTCAGAAGTCTTCACACCATGACGAAGAGAGTGAAGGCCAAGAGGTGAATGAAGACAGGGCCCCCTCCCCCTCCACACGCCTTTTAGCCACTGTGATAAACAACCAACCATGATAGAATTCCTGCCTCACAAAGGATGCTTACAACAAAAATGAGAAAGCTTGACGACTTAGAGCCAGCAAGAGTACTTGCTGTTCAGGCATTCAAGCCTAACAGCCGCTTCTTTGTCATCAGCCCCAAGATGATGTTCCCTGCCCAGGAAGGACTCCTCCAGCGGACCGCCGTAGCCCCCTTTGCGGCGGTATCTGAAATTCCAGCCATGTTTGGTTGGCCCAGAGATACACTCTTGCCGGAGCCTGCCGGCAGGAGTTGAACAGGTCCTGAGTGGGGGCGTCAGGCTGTATATACAAAATAACAGGAGGACAGACTGTCTGGTGCAGAATGCCGACGAGGCTTTAACGTATATGACTTTTATACAGGAGTAAAGGAGAAATAGAGGTTAAGTTACTATAGTTAAAGGTAAATCTTAATGACTAGCTAGAGGGTATAGAACAAAGAAATCTGATAACGCTGGGGATAACATTCCAGGCCGTTTTTATCAATGATTCCGGTAGGCGATAAATCAGTGTAAAAGGAGAAAAGGTCAAGGAACAGGTAAAATGGCAAACAAACCCAAAATGGCTGTACTTCTGCTCAGTATGCTTCTGCAGAGGCACCCACACACTCTCTTCAATCTCATTTTTTAAATACTTCCTTTTAAAGACTGGATTCTCAACAGCTGTTGATTACTACTATTATACACTGAACACAGTGTGGGTGTTGCCAATTTCTTAGTTGTTCTTTATACAACTGAGCTTTGCCTTTGTATCTACTTAACCAAGAGTTCACCTGAAGGCACCAACTAGTACCTTTGTTTTCAAATCTTCACTTACCTGAGTAGCAACTTCAAGAACCGGTTCCAACATCTGGAAGGGAATGTTTCCTGGCAGTAGTGCTGCCTGTCTCTTGGGTCAGCTTCAGGCTCAGTCCTTTTTATCCAGTCCTTCGGATATGTTTCTAGTACTTTCTTCAGCCAAGCAATGATGTTTGAAGTGCGAGATGACATTACATGTGCGGCAGCTCAAAGACCGCGTTTGGAGAAAGTGAAAGCTCCCCAGCCCTGACACTCACTCTGGGGTCAGCTCCACATCCGCATCATCTCTCACTGGTGTGGGTGCTTAACACTCATGTCAACAGGCTCATGACCTCACTGCTTCTGGATCTTCCAACTTGGATTCTTGCATCAGTGTGCTTATGACCTGGTTGGTACGTGCTCAGGAGGTTTCTGGAAATCTCATAATGGGAAGAAAAAACACTCAACCATTGGGTTTCTGGCAATTATGGGTCATCCGGGACACACTTTCTTATGATTTCCAGGTGGCGGATGAACTACATCTTGTTGGACTCCCTGGGGTCTGCTTGTATGCCTTCAATTCTAGTAGTTACGGCTCTATCCAATATGGCAAACATTTTCTCCTTTCAATTTTTGGGCCTCTGGGGAGACACAAAGTTAGTTAGTTGTTTTTTTTGATAGATATGCACCAATTTTTCTTCCCTTTTGATTACTATGACACCCGAGACCAGCAGAGTGGGGTCGGAGGGGATGGTGACCCAGCTACCTTGGCAGCACCCACACAACTGCTTGGCCAGGTCACCTGAGAGGCACTGCATGCTCCCAAAGTAGCCAAGGATGAGGGTCATGTTGGACATGTTCCCACTGTCCTTAGGGTACTGCTCTTGTTAACACCCCAGGTCCATCACCTGCCAGTGGGCCTGCAGGAGCAACTCTTGTTGAATGAGTCCACATTTTTGCATAGAAATAATGGCTTGAGGTAAGTAGCCCTTGTCCTTTTAATTTCAGGTATATGCTTTCCAGTTATAATTATTTGGATTGCTCAGTGATCCCTGAGATTAAAAAGGTCCATAATCAAGTTCTGAGTCATGCTAATGACCCTAATTGTGTTGTATAAAAGGAGAGCATATTCAGAAAAGGAAATGGAAAACTAGAAGATTGTTGTATCCTGGAAGTCAAGGGAAGACAATGGTCCAGGGTGGAGGGGGGATCCCTGTGCTGAATCCTGGGCTAGTATTAAATATTGTTCTACATTGAGGGACTAAGTGATCTTAGAAAAATGGGGATTGCAGCCAGGTAGGGGTGGATTCAGAGATGTAGAAATAAAGTAGTGAATGTAGACAACTAGTAAAAAGTCTGGCTGTGACAGGAAGGTAAGAGAAAAGATGGTATCAGGGGAAGGAGTGAGCTTAGGTAATACATTTAAGAGAAGAGCAGCTCTTCTATCCTCTTCTCAGTGCATTAGCTGGCCTTCCCCGGCTTCCTGCAAGACGAAATGCTGCAAAGGTATCTTCTTGAAGGCAAGAAAGAGTGAAATACGGTCAACATTTCCATGTCTCAGAAAAGAAACAAGGCTTGCTGGGCTATCTGGAGGCTAATTTAGGTTGCTAGAGGAGAAAATACATTAAGGCAAAGAAAAGGATGACTTCAACCACTCACCTAACCTGAGGAGTTGCGGCTCTGCCTGGTTAGCCCCCTTTCCTGCCTTTACAAGAGGCAACAGTCAGGAGACAGGAGCATGAAAGCTGCCTATTTCTCCTTTTCAAAAACAAGTGGAGAGCTAGGACTTTTTCTCCTAGCTGCAGGGATCTGTTAATTGGCTCCCCAGGAAAATTACAGAAGCAACCTGCCTGATAATGATTGTAAATGACAGAGACGATCAGGTTTACGTTGTGCTATCCCCAGGGGACTTGCAGGTACTTTAGTCGGAACTTAGCATCAGCCGCTCTGGGTCCTTCCCTCTCAGCACGCAGAGGCTGGGCGCATCCTGTATTCTTTCAAACCTAATTAGTGTTAGGCGCTTTCTCACTCTTCCCCTCTTTCCTCTCACTGCCTTCCCTCCTTACGTTGCAAACTCCCTATGCATGCCAATCTGAGAAATCCAAGGAAGATTACTTTTAGAGGCTGGGCTCTTTGTTTTTTGGCCAGGGAGAAACAACCTCGTGGCTCTGAGCTATAGGTTATCGTTCCTTCCTCCAGGAAACTGCATCCCAGCTTCATTGATCTCCAGGTCCTTCAACTCCTTTATAGTTTGAAAGCACTCAGCTTGAAGATTTTATAGCTAATTAGAGTCTTTGAAATGTGCAGTAGGTCTTAAGTAGATGTTTATCTGCCAAATAGCTACATGTTGGAGGAGGCAGTTTTCATTAAAACGAAACCTCCAGACCTTTAAATCAGAAGCCACTATATGTGTGTTTATATATGTATGTATGTGTATATATGTCTGTGTATAGGTGGGTATGTAATATACATTACACATGTATATTATGTATTACATTATATATAGTGTATGTGCTTATGTGTGTATTCAATATGTATGTGATATATGTATGTATATGTCAATGTGTAATATACATAGTATATAGGTTTGTATATATACTGTGCAACAGATCTCTAGAACGTTTTCATCTTGCATATATATATGTATTGTGTGTGTGTGTGTGTGTGTGTGTGATCTCACCTATGGATCTTGTTACAGTGCAGATTCTGATTTGAGAGGTCTGGGATGGAGCCCACTTTCAGGTAATGCAGATGTTTTTTTGGGATCACACTTTGAACAGCAAATCTTAGAGACTTTTGCATATCCCTACTCAGGCTTCTTCATGTTAACCTAGTTGCCCTTCTCAATTCTGTTTACAAAAATGTTGCTCCTGTGTTTCTTTAGGAGAACCACAGACAATCTGTTTAGGAGAAACATAAACCCAGACAATCCATTGATAGAGGGCAGTTTTGCAATTCCCCAAAATAACAAGTAGCTATTGTGTAAAGCAGACTCCGTATTTGTGTTCTGGTGTCCTGTTCTAGTCAAGTCCATTGGGAAATACCAAGGATGCAAATTCTCTTTAGATTTATGTTAAATTTACTCTACTACTACCTCTTTAATTTGCTAAATTAAGCAATTACCTCATTAATTTTCAATTAATTTTGATCATTTCTGCACATATATACAAGGTCACAAATTCACTTCTTTGTACTGATTTGTAAGTATACTGCCACTTCTAAATTGTAATCAAAACATAAAATTCACCACCTTAAACATTTTTAAGTGTACCATACAGTAATGGTAACTATTTGCACATTGTTATACAACAGCTCTTTTGAACTTTTTTGTTTTGCAAAATGGAAACTCTATATCCATTGAGAACAAGTCCCTTTTCTCTCTCTCCCAGCGCCTGGTGATCACCATTCTTTTTGTTTTGAAGAGTTTAACTATTGTAGATGCCTCATATAAAAGGAATGTTCAGTATTTGACTTCTTGTGACTGACTTGTTTCGCTTAACATAATGTCCTCAAGGTTTATCCATGTTGTAGCATGTGACAGGATTTCCTTTTCTAAGGCTGAATAATACCTTATTGTATGTAAATGCCACATTTTCTTTATCCATTCATCCACTGAGGGACATGTAGGTTGCTTCCACATCTTAGCAACTGTGCATAATGCTGCAATGATCATGGGTATGCAAATATCTCTTCAGTATCCTGTTTTTAATTTTTCTGGATATATACCCAGAGTGGGATTGCTGGATCAATATGGTAGATCTATTTTTAATTTTTTGAGGAACTTCCATAGTAGCTGCACTATTTTACATTTTCATCAACAATGCACCAGTTTCCAGTTCTACATCCCCATCAACATTTGTTACTTTCTTTTTCTTATTTGGTAGTGGTCAGCCTAACGGGTGTGACGAGGTAACTTACAGTGGTTTTGATTTGCATTTCCTGGATGTTTAGTGATGCTGTTCATCTTTCCACATGCTTGTTGGCCATTTGTGTATCTTCTTTGGAAGAGTGTCTAGTCAAGTTCTTTGCTCATTTTTTAATTGAATTGAGTTTCTTTGTTGTTGAGTTGTAGAAGTTCTTACTGTTTTTGGATATTAACCCCTTATCCTATACATGGCTTGCAAACATTTCCTCCTATTCCATAGGCTGCCTTTTCACTCTGTTAAGATTGTGTCCTTTGCCATGCAGGTTTCAGGTGTGATGTGGTCCCGTTTATCTATTTTTGCTTTTGTTCTCTGTGCTTTTGTTGTCATAGCCAAAAAATCATTGTCTAATCCAATGTTGTGAAGATGTTCCCCTATTTTTTCTTCCAGAAATTCTGAGGACTGACATTTAAGTCTTTAATGTATTTTGAGTTAGTTTTTAAATTTTTCAGTTTTTTAATTGAAGTAGTTTATATACAATGTTACATTGGTTTCAGGTGTACAACATCGTGATTTGACAATTACACACATTTTTAAAAGCTCATCGAGTTAGTGTGGGTACCATCTGTCAATGTACAAAGATATCATTATATTTTATTGACCATACTGTCTATGTTAAACTTTCATCCCTGTGACTAGTTTATTTTATAATTGGATAGTTGTTCCTTTGTCCCTTTCACCTATTTCACTAATCCCCCACTTCTCTCCCTTATGGCAACCACTAGTCTGTTCTCTCTTTTTAGGAGTCTGTTTGTTTGCTTGTTTTGTTTTTAGATTCCATATATAAGTGAAATTACATAGTATTTGTCTTTCTCTGACTTATTTCACTTAGCATAGTACCCTTTGGATCTATCCATTTGTAGCAAATGGCATGAATTCATTCTTTTTTATGGCTGTGTAATATTCCACCATGCATATATACCACATCTTCTTTATCCATTCACCTATCAATGGACACTTAGGTTGCTTCCATATCTTAGCTACTATAAATAATGCTTTAATAAAAATTGGAGTGAATATCTTTTCAAATTAGTGGTTTTTGCTTTCTTTGGGTAAATTCCCAGAAGCGAAATTACTGGGCCATATGGTATTTCTGTTTTTAGTGTTTTGATGAACCTCCATATGGCTTTCCCTAGTGGTTACTCAATTTACATTCCCAACAGTGTATGGCGGTTTCCTTTTATCCAAATCCTCGCCAGCACTTGTTGTTTCTTCTCTTTTGGATTGTTGGCATCCTAACTGGTATGAGGTGATATCTCATTGTAGTTTTGATTTGCATTTCCCTGATTTGTGAGGTGGAGCATCTTTCCATGTTTCTGTTGGCCATCTATATGTCTTCTTTGGAAAAATGTGTATTTAGGTCCTCTACCCATTTTTAAATCAGATTATTTGTTTTTTGGGTATTGAGTTGCATTAATTCTTTATATATTTTTGATATAAGCCCCTTCTTAGATACATCATTTGCAAATATCCACTCTCATTCAGTAGTTGCCTTTTTGTTTTGTTGATTTCCTTGGCTGTGATGAAGCTTTTTAGTTTGATGTAATCCCACTTATTTATTTTTGTTTTTGTTTCCCTGGCCTGAGGTGGGGAAGAACATATCCAGAAAAAACTACTAAGCTGATGTTCAATATTTTACCTCTACTTTTTGTATGTGGTGTAAAGTAAGGGTCCCACTTCATTTTTTGCATGTATATCTCTAGTTTTCCCACCACCATTTGTTGGAGAAGAATGCCACACATTTCAATGTTCAGCTTGCATTATTTAGATCTCACAAGTTTCTAATATCCATTATGAAGTTTTATATTTGACCCATGGTTGATATAGGTTTTTTGTCTTGCTTTTTATTTCCAAAATGCTCGTCAATTTTCTTTGTTGAGGTCTCAGTATTTTTTTTTTACCAATTTTGAATTTTATTGCAATGTGGTTGGCATGGTATTATTAAAGACTGACCTTGATGATGACTTCATGGGAAATTAAAACATAATGTGTGTGCTGCAAAAGACTGTCCGTTTGCTACTTCTTAGATTAATTATCTATCTGTTTATCTGTGTTACAAAGCTCATCATTGCAAGATCACCAGTTGGGAGTAAATACATCCTGAATGTGCTGAGCTTTTGGTTACTATGTTAGCAGAGTAATACTTAGGCCTAATGACTTAACTGAAAATGAGGTTATAGAGCAGTGCATTGGCTCATTTTGGAACATCTTCTACCTTTTATGTGATACTTTGAAGGTTATATATTTCAATCTACCTGACTTCACCCAGGCACCCCATTCCAGGACACTCTTTTGTGCCAGACGTACACCTAGGTCTTAGTTATATACAAACTGGCTTCCAGTTCAAACCAGCACCTTCTTTTGCACCTCCGATAGAAAGGGATAAAGAAAGGAGAAGCAAGAGGAAAAAAAGAAGATTTTTTTTACTTACTATTTGCCTGTTTGAGCATAAGGGACATATTCTAGATTTGGGGGCTCTTTCTCATCTCTGCCTCATTTTTTTTCTTATAGTCCCTGCCTGTAGGAACACAGCGAGTATGGATGAACTTCTTGAACACAGCTCACACTAACATGTTTTCTGCTCAAGGGATACAGTACAATGAACTTTCCCCATGCAGGCATTTATCATACATTTCTTTATTTATTATGCCAGATCCAGTGGGATTAGATCAGACTTTTGTCTCTTCCCAAATAGCATGGGCTTCCTGATTAACCCCTAAGCAAAGGGCATGTTTCCATTTTTATTTTCCCTGTTCAAAGACACCATCTCTGGAGATGCTTTATGAGTAGCAAGCTCGGAGCTTGTGAAGAACACCAACAGTCTAGTTAGGCTTTGAATATGCTGAGGCATTCCCCTCTGTGGTTTCCTTCATGTTTTCCATTCCACTTTCTTTCACAGTTTGACCGGAGGGTGTCAGGGATGATAGTTTACCACTTGGAGTCAATGCAGCTGACTTAGAATCACTAACAGGAATAGTCTTTGACTACAAATTATGTATTGATGTAGTCAATGGTGGTGTAGTCTGGTTAACTGGGTCAGCTTGAGAAGCATAATTTACGTCTATAAGTGGATCTCATGTCAGTGACACTACAGTGATAATTTCATATGAACTTGGAGATGAAGTATTATCCTTTTTGTAACAAGAAGTTTTGAAAGGGATGGCACAAAGCACAAGATCAGAGGATGGTAGTTTAAACTCCCTGTCTGGCCGGGTAATCACGAACCTGTAAGAGAAGCCAAAGGTGATTTCTGAGCCGCTGCAGCTGGGTCAATGTAGCTACAGGTAATGGCGAGTAATAACGACGTAATCTTGCAGGACTAAAAGAGGAAATGTTTTGTTTTGCTTTGCTTCACTGGTTTCTGATTAATAGTAAATATCTCTGGCACAGAGTAATAGGAGAGGTCTTAGACCAGGAATGGGGGGAGACTAGTGCTTATCCCTACTTCTGAAACCAACCATTTCTGATCTTAGGCCTGGTACTCCCCTCCTCCGGGCCTTTCCTCATCATTTTAATGGGAGAGGGGTAGGACTGTGGTTTGGGCTGATTGATCTCTAATGACCTTTCTGACTCCAGGTTTCTCTGCTTTTAATATCTGCTACACTAATGAATCCAGTTGCACAATACTGAGCACTTAGCCAAGCTTTATCAAAACCAGAAGATTACATACTCTGTAGATATTTCCATCCTGATTTAGGCCTACCCTAATGTTTATGCTACCAACTTTCACACAGGATGTAGTCTGGCCAGTGAAGAAAGGAGTAAAAAGAAGTTTGAGCTGAAGTTCTATTTGCAGCCTTGAATGGTAATCAAATAGTGAATTATCTGAGTTTTATAGAACACCCAGAACCTGGATCTGCATGGAAAGACTTTGTAGGGAGGCAGGTTGCCTCTGCACAACATCAGGCATACAGCAAATCCTCGATAAACGTAGTTAATTAATTAATACACCAGGGTTCATATCAGAATGTAGAGGCAGGATGGCCGTCCATAACTTTCAGCCCACACTTCACTGCTGCCTCAGACAATCACCTCTTCTTTCCTTAACACCCATCTCAATGCACCACTGATCTTCTTTCACTGAATAATATTCCCTGTGTCCCCTGTAACCTCTGTAATATTCCAAACAAGATCTATGATAATTTAAAACAAGTATTTCCTTCTCTGAGATCCTGTCAAGTATAGGCTGCACATTCTCTCAATCACCATGCTCCACAGGTCTCCCACATGGGCTGGGGAAGGGATGGAGTTCAGGCAGAGACAGAGATCGGCATCCTTTACACTCCCCAGTGCTGCTTCCAGAACCATCTTTGCGCCTCACGCCCTGCAGCCACATCACCCTGCCCGCTGGTTCATCAGTGCCGTCTGCAGGCCACCCTGTGTACTCAGGCCCATGGCCCTCGGGACACTTTTTCTTCAAATCTAGTGCTACCGTGTCTTGTGGGCCTGCAGTGTCTATGGGGTTTACAGCTCCAATATCCAGACACATTTCTGATTTCCACTTCCCAGTAATTTACATCCCCAAACCACTTGCTGGCCACATCCCGGATGTTGTAATTTCTTGACATGTCCCACTTCTACCATCGTGTTTCGATAAACCAGACTCTGACCATAACTTCCTATCCTTCCTCCTCTTTCATGCCCATATTTGGGGAACATCTACACTTCATCAAGATTCCCAGCCCTTTGTCTTTTCACCTGATAGTCCTCTACAAATCCTCAGTAAGCCTCCTCTTCCACTCTTCTCCACCATTAACCCACAAATGTACCTCTTTCTCAACTCCCATACTTCCTCCTCTGTTCTCTCCACAGGACTACGCCTGTACGTACCTGAGAAATTCTAGTGTTCTGTGACAGTCCCCTCAGGCACACCCGTCACCTACAGCTGTATTTGCCTGGCCCCTGTTGTTTCCTTCTTTCCTCTTATGAGCAGAGAACTTGTCTTTCTACGCAAGCCTACTCCACTTTGAGTGATTTGGCTTCTTCCCCGTCTCCTGGGATGAGGTTCCATCAGTCTATTTCCACTCTCTGTTTTTAATTTCTCATTCTTTACTGAATCCTGTCCGTTCCCACTGGGAGACTCTCAGTTTGGGCCTACATTACTATAGACTGCACACTCTCGTTTCCCCTCCTGCCCTCCACATCACGTCCTCTCTCTTCCCTGAAATTGCTGTCAGGTTGATCTTCTTTAAGCTGAAATCTGAACATATCACCCCCACAATTCTCATGTCCAAAGCACAGTGGCTAGAAGTGGCACTCAATAGATACTTAGAGTCCAACAGAAATAAGTACATCTTTCCAATGTGGACAGTGGCTTTTCTGCTTTAAAAAGTTGCACAGAGGACTTCCGGGAAGATGGCGACGTGAATAGACCGGCAGAAAAATTCCTCCCAACATGATATTTATTCACGAAAACACAGCAAATACAACTACTCCTAAAAGAGAGACCAGAATACACAGGAAAGTGCACAGCGTACAGGTACACCTGAGAGGACTCGGCAGCTGGTGAGGCGGATAAGATACGGAGCCGCGACTCGGCGAGACCCGAGCGCTCCTCCACCCCAGCGCTCCAGTGGGCAGCTACACCTGAGAGAGGACTCAGCATCCGGCGAGGCGGTCATAAACACCCCAGCTTAAGAGAGAAGAAAGAAAGAAAAAGGAAAAAAAGGGAGAAATGCGCACTCTGTTTTTCAGCGGTCTTAAATAGACAGGAGTCCAGCAGAGAACCTCATCGCCGCGGCACACTCAGCCCAGCAGGTTGGGAGTCCTGGGGAGCGTCAGACTCCATAGCTGGCGATTGGCAAAGGGTAGCCATATTTAGGACGCCCACAGAGCTCAACAGCCTCACATTCATTCTCACCCTGGCCACAGCTTTAAAGGGCCGTGTGGAGCGGCATGGCCACCGCTCTGGAATAGTGGAGCTACAGTGCCACCTACAGCATCCACACACAAACCACTCCCAGTGGGCGTTTTTTTTTATTTTTTGTTTTTAGGTGTTGCTACTTTTTCTTTTTCTTTCCTTTCTTTTCCGTTTTCTCTCTCTATTTTTACTTTTTTTATTATTAGTAGTTTATTTAATTTTTTTAATTTTCTCTCCTTTTTTCTCTTTCCTTTTTAAAGTTATAAAGAGCCCAGTTGACATACGTGACAACTACCAACAACCAATTCTATAGTCATGAGAAGACAGAAGAATATGATACAGACAAAGCTTCAGACAAACACCACCCCAGAGAGAGAATCTGAAGGAATGGACATGCACCGTGTTCCTGAAAAAGAATTCAGAATAAAAGTCATAGCCATGCTGACGGATCTATAGAAAAATGTGCAAGAGCTGAGGGAGGAAATGAGGAAAGACAAAGCAGAAAGAGACAAAACATCGACGGGCTTAACAGCAGACTGGATGAAGTTCAAGACACTATCAATGAAATACAAAACAGGGAACAGGAATACAAAGAAGCTGAGGCAGAGAGAGATAAAAGGATCTTTAAGAATGAAAGAATATTAAGAGAACTGTGTGACCAATCCAAATGGAACAATATTCGCATTATAGGAGTACCAGAGGAAGAAAAAAGAGAAAAAGGGATAGAAAGTGTCTTTGAAGAAATAATTGCTGAAAACTTTCCCACGCTGGGGTAAGAAATAGCCTCGCAGTCCACGGAAGCCCACAGATCCCCCAACACAAGGGATCCAAGGAAGACAACACCAAGACACATAATAATTAAGATGGCAAAGATCAAAGATAAAGACAGAGTATTAAAGGCAGCTAGAGAGAGAAAAAAGATCAGCTACAAAGGAAAACCCATCAGAATGTCATCAGACTTCTCAACAGAAACCTTACAGGCCAGAAGAGAATGGCATGATATATTTAACGTAATGAAACAGAAGGGCCTCGAACCAAGAATATTGTATCCAGCATGATCATCATTTAAATATGATGGAAGGATTAAACAATTTCAAGACAAAGGAAAGTTGAGAGAGTTTGCCTCTCATAAACCACCACTACAGGATATCTTAAACGGATTGCT
This sequence comes from Phataginus tricuspis, assembly GCA_029783875.1. NCBI lineage: Eukaryota > Metazoa > Chordata > Mammalia > Pholidota > Manidae > Phataginus > Phataginus tricuspis. Next base: position 6,567,354 of record JAQQAC010008525.1, read on the forward strand.
CTAGAGGGAAGCACCCCTAAGGCTAAAAAGATGTCACCAGAGAAAATAAAATCATAGCAAAGAAAGCAGACCATCCAAATACTAACTAAAGGCAAAGAATAAAACACCTAATATATAAAGAAAGGAGGAGGAAGAATAGGAAGGGAGAGATAAAGAAACATCAGACGGTGTTCACAATAACTTAACAAGCAAGTTAAGTTAGATTCTTAAATAGTAAAGAAGCAACCCTTAAACCTTGGGTAACCACGAATCTAAAGCCAGCAATGAAAATAAGTACATATCTATCAATAATTACGCTAAATGTAAATGGACTGAAAGCACCAATCAAAAGACACAGAGTAACAGAGTGGATAAAAAAGCAAGACCCATCTTTATGCTGCTTACAAGAGACTCACCTCAAATCCAAAGATATACACAGACTAAAAGTGAAGGGATGGAAAAAGATATTTCATGCAAACAACAAAGAGAAAAAAGCAGGTGTTGCAGTACCTGTATCAGATAAAATAGACTTCAAAACAAAGAAAGTAGCAAGAGATAAAGAAGGACATTACATAATGATAAAGGGGTCAGTCCAACAAGAAGATATAACCATTATAAATATATATGCACCCAACATAGGAGCGTCAGCATATGTGAAACAAATACTAACTGAAGTGAAGGAGGAAATAGACAGCAATGCATTTATTCTAGGAGACTTTAACACGCCACTCACTCCAAAGGACAGATCAACCAGGCAGAGGATAAGTAAAGACACAGAGGCACTGAACAACACACTAGAACAGATGGACCTAACAGATATCTACAGAACTCTGCACCCAAAAGCAGCAGGATACACATTCTTCTCAAGTGCACATGGAACATTTTCCAGAATAGACCACATACTAGGCCACAAAAAGAACCTCAGTAAATTCAAAAATATTGAAATCCTACCAACCAACTTCTCAGATCACAAAGGTATAAAACTAGAGATAAATTTTAGAAAGAAATCAAAAAGGCTCACAAATACATGGAGACTTAACAACATTCTCCTAATGAATCAATGGGTTAACGACCAAATCAAAACAGAAATCAAAGAATATATGGAGACTAATGACAACAACAACACAAAGCCACAACTTCTGTGGGACGCAGGGAAGGCAGTTTTAAGAGGAAAGTACATTGCAATCCAGGCCTATTTAAAGAAGGAAGAACATTCCCAAATGAACAGTCTAAAGACACAATTATTGAAATTGGAAAAATAAAAACAAATGAGGCCCAAAGTCACCAGAAGGAGAGACATAATAAAGATCAGAGAAGAAATTAATAAAATTGAGAAGAATAAAACAATAGAAAAAAATCAATAAAACTAAAAGCTGGTTCTTTGAAAAAATAAACAAAATGGATAAACCCCTAGCCAGACTCATTAAGAGAAAAAGAGAATCTACACACATAAACAGAATCACAAATAAGAAAGGAAAAATAACGACGGTCCCCATAGAAATACAAAGAATTATAAGAGAATATTACGAGCATCTATATGCTAACAAGCTCCAAACCCTAGAAGAAATGGACAACCTCTTAGAAAAATACAGCCTTCCAAGACTGACCAAGCAGGAAACAGAAAAACTAAACAGACCAATCACCAGCAATGAAATTGAATCGGTAATCAAAAAACTACCCAAGAACAAAACCCCCGGACCTGATGGATTCACCTCTGAATTCTACCAGACATATAGAGAAGAAATAATACCCATTCTTCTTAAAGTTTTCCAAAAAATAGAAGAGGAGGGAATGCTTCCAAACTCTTTCTATGAAGCCAGCATCACTCTAATACCAAAACCGGGCAAAGACCTCACTAAAAAAGAAAATTACAGACCAATATCCCTGATGAACATAGGTGCAAAAATACTCAACAAAATATTAGCAAACCGAATTCAAAAATACATCAAGAGGATCATACACCATGATCAAGTGGGATTCATCCCAGGGATGCAAGGATGGTACTACATTCGAAAATCCATCAACATCATCCATCATATCTATAAAAAGAACAAAAACCACATGATCATCTCCATAGATGCTGAAAAAGCATTTGACAAAATTCAGCATCTATTCATGATTAAAACTCTCAACAGAATGGGTGTAGACGGCAAGTACCTCAACATCATAAAGGCTATATATGACAAACCCACAGCTAACATCATACTTAATAGCGAGAAGCTGAAAGCTTTTCATCTAAGATCTGGAACAAGACAGGGGTGCCCACTCTCTCCACTGTTATTCAACATAGTACTGGAGGTCCTAGCCACAGCAATCAGACAAAGCAAAGACATACAAGGTATCCAGATTGGTAAAGAAGAAGTCAAATTGTCACTATTTGCAGATGACATGATACTGTACATAAAAAACCCTAAAGACTCCACTCCAAAACTACTAGAACTAATATCTGAATTCAGCAAAGTTGCAGGATATAAAATTAACACACAGAAATCTGTTGCTTTCCTATACACTAATGATGAACTAACAGAAAGAGAAATCAGAAAAACAATTTCATTCACAATTGCATCTAAAAGAATAAAATACCTAGGAATAAACCTAACGAAGGAAGTGAAAGACCTGTACTCTGAAAACTACAAGACACTCCTAGGAGAAATTAAGGAAGACACTAACAAATGGAAATGCATCCCATGCTCTTGGCTAGGAAGAATAAATATTGTCAAAATGGCTATACTACGTAAATCAATCTACAGATTCAATGCAATCCCTATCAAACTACCAACAGCTTTCTTCAATGAACTGGAACAAATACTTCTAGATTTCATATGGAACCAGAAAAGACCCCGAATAGCCAAAGCAATCCTGAGAAGGAGGAATAGAACAGGGGGAATTATGCTCCCTGACTTCAAGCTCTACTATAAAGCCACAGTAATCAAGACAATTTGGTACTGGCACCAAAACAGACCCACAGACAATTGGAACAGAATAGAAAATCCAAACATTAACCCAAACACCTAGTAAATTAATATTTGATAAAGGAGCCTTGGATATACAGTGGGGAGATGACAGCCTCTTCAGCAGCTGGTGTTGGAAAAACTGGACAGCTACATGTAAGAGAATGAAACTGGACTACTGTCTAACCCCATACACAAAGGTAAACTCAAGGTGGATCAAAGACCTGAATGTAAGTCATGAAACCATAAAACTCTTAGAAAAAAACATAGGCAAAAATCTCTTGGACATAAACATGAAAGACTTCTTCATGAACATATCCCCCCGGGCAAGGGAAACAAAAGCAAAAATGAACAAGTGGGACTATATCAAGTTGAAAAGTTTCTGTACAGCAAAGGACACCATCAGTAGAACAAAAAGACATCCTACAATATGGGAAAATATATTCATAAATGATGTATCTGATAAGGGGTTGACATCCAAAATATACAAAGAACTCACGCACCTTAACAAACAAAAAGCAAATAATCCAATTAAGAAATGGACAGAGGACATGAATAGACACTTCTCTAAAGAAGAAATTCAGATGGCCAATAGGCACATGCAAAGATGCTCCACATCGCTAATCATCAGAAAAATGCAGATTAAAACCACAATGAGATATCACCTCACACCAGTGAGGATGGCCAACATCCAAAACACAAACAACAACAAATGTTGGCGAGGATGTGGAGAAAAGGGAACCCTCCTACACTGCTGGTGGGAATGCAAATTAGTTTAGCCATTGTGGAAAGCAGTATGGAGGTTCCTCAAAAAACTCAAAATAGAAATACCATTTGACCCAGGAATCCCACTCCTAGGAATTTACCCTAAGAATGCAGCAACCCAATTTCAAAAAGACAGATGCACCCCTATGTTTATTGCAGCACTATTTACAATAGCCAAGAAATGGAAGCAACCTAAGTGTCCATCAGTAGATGAATGGATAAAGAAGAGGTGGTACATATACACAATGGAATATTACGCAGCCATAAGAAAAAAACAAATCCTACCATTTGCAACAACATGGATGGAGCTAGAGGGTATTATGCTCAGTGAAATAAGCCAAGCCGAAAAAGACAAGTATCAAATGATCTCACTCATATGTGGAGTATAAGAACAAAGAAAAAAACTGAAGGAACAAAACAGCAGCAGACTCACAGAGCCCAAGAACGGACTAATAGTTACCAAAGGGAAAGGGACTGGGGAAGAAGGGTGGGAAGGGAGGGATAAGAGGGTAAAAGGGGCATTACGATTAGCAGATGTAAGGTGGGGGGGCACAGGGAGGGCTGTACAACTCAGAGAAGACAAGTAGTGATTCTCATCTCACTACATTGATGGACAGTGACTGTAATAGGGTTGGTGGGGGGGACCTGATGAAGGGGGTAGTTTAATCAGCACAATATTGCTCATGTAATTGTAGGTTAATGATACCAAAATAAATTGTAAAAAAAAAAAAGTTGCACAGACATGGATAAGGGGTAAGTTACAAAAGAAACTTGGTTTAAAATCTGGGTCTACCCTTCAGTATTCACTGGGGACAGAGATGCCGTTCTCCTTAAATGGCCAATATTAGTTGGATCCTTTTCACTGCAGTTCATCCACATTATTTACAGTCATTCTTCCTTATCCTACTATGTTTTCACTTCCCCTACAGCCCTTCCTTGCAACTATGGGCCCTGGGCCCTGAACTTCTCTTTCATGCTGAATAGACAGCCTTGGCTCTCATGCTGGGACAGCTCTTTCCAACCTAGCAGACTCCCCTTTTGTATTTCGGGTTGCGCTCCTCTTCATCTATCACGCGGTATACGCCAAGGCACAGGATTCCAAAATTATCTAATGAGCCACAGAACACTTGCCCAAAGGTCTTTTTTGGCTGGGGAGAGAAGAGAAAAACCTATGTGTGTTGGCATTTTCATCAGGCCATACCAAGCCCTTCTGGAGGGTCATTTGCTTTGCTTCTAGTGAGGTTTGGAAGACCCGAAAGCCATTTCCTGATAGCTTTATGGTGGTCTGGGAATCAGCTTACAATTAGTTTACAGCATCTTTGCCTGCTTTTCTTACTCTTGGTCTCTCACGAGGCTCTGGTGGGTGTGCTGTAGCCTGGTGTTGCCCCTGTTTTTATTACTTCGGCTATTTTGGTGACCATTAGGAAGGAACGATGAGTGGCAGGTTGGAAAATTTGGTTTCCAAGGTATATTATGAGTTGGGACGGTAAGAGAGCTTGAGAGACCTTACCTCCCTCTCCCCCACCCTCGGCCAAACAGGACAGTCCCAAGCATTCCACCTGACCTCGCCGTCAGGCTATCACCAACAAGGGCATGATGAACAGACAAGTTCAAAAGTAGCAGCAAATGGGTTCAGGGATGTCAAAAGAGACATTCTTTTTAGTTCTGTGATTCTTCTGGGTACAGAACAAAGTGAGGATGAGACATAAATGGAGAAAGGAAGGGGAGGAATGGTGAGCAGTCCTCTGTCACCTTGATACTAACGGGAAGTTGCCAGCTGCAGTCACCTGGGCTTATAATCACCCATGAGTCAACCTTAGTGAGGAGCCCAGGACCACAGAAATCCGGAGGACCACGCCATAGCGAGGGAGCTCTGGAGAGCTGACTGCACCTGGCATTGATGCAGAGCGTGGGCTTGCTCTTTCTGGCAATATCTGTTGAGACACATGGGGCTCAGAGGCTTGGAAGAGCCTTGTGAAGGAGAGTCTGCTGATGTCCTCTGAACCAACAAGAGTATTTGCTTACAGAGGCTGGTCTCTAACAATTAACAGTAGAGAGCTGAATGCAATGCTAATCAAAACTAACCAAACAGCACCACATTGATAAGTCGGTTCCTCAATCTCAGGCTGGACTCTGATCCCCAAATTCCCAGACACTCTATTGGAATTGTTATCTTTCCCTTTGCTTTAATCTACTGTTCACCAGCTCAGTGGGCTAAGAAAACTCAAGCTTATTTCCCATTGGTGAACCCAGTCAGATTCTTAGACCCAAACGCAGAATCTTTCTGCCTGGTTTCAGCTGACCTGACCATATTTCTTTATCAGTTCAGGTTTAGGGAGAGTAGGTGGACCCTGGTTCTACTGCCTTAGAGGGAGCCCTGCTTTACCACCTGTACATAATGTGGCTTCAGGTAAGTGCTTGTTTCTCTGGGTCTCAGTTTCCTGATCTGTTCAGTGGAATTAATAACAATACCTACCATTTAAGTCCTTGGACAGATTAAGTGAAAAAATAACAACAACAACAAAAAAAAAAAAACAAAGCAAACAGGCACAGGGCAAATGCTTAGTAAATATTAGCTATTATGATTATTATTAATATTCTTGTTAAGGTACAAAGTTATTAGACCTCTTGGGTGTTTCCTGCAGACTTGGATTTTTACACAGAAGATGGGGATAAAAACCACTGCTTTATCTACTCCTGGAACTGTTCTAACAAATAAACATAACACGTGGAGGTGCTCTGTCAGCTGTGAAACATGCTATGAGCCTAAGGTTGTGTTAACTGTTGTGACTATGATTGTCATTATGTGTGTGCTATTGCCCATCTAGGAACCAAGGTAGCCTGCGACATTTTCAGACACTCTAAGGTAAGGAAGTGGGAAACTCTGTTATGATAAGAGGAGACTCACTTGAATGTCTGACAAAACGTTTGGTTTAAGGACAGAAGCCCCAGCTTACATCGCATTCTTCCAGACAAAACTGCAGCACAGCTTTCGGTCAGCCCAAAGAAATCCTTATCCAAATGTTGTTTCAGCTAAGAACTTCTCCCTCCTGTTACCAGCATCTGAAATAATTCCAGAACGTGATAATTGCAGAAGGCCTGGAAGGCAAGGACATGCCACGTGCGAAGTCAGAAGAGCTGACGTATGAGCTGGGGTGGGTGCAGTCTTAGAGATGGAGTGGTATCACTGAAGTGGGTCCCAGGGTGCGAGGCAGTTGCTCAGGGTCATTATTAAAATTAACTAAAAGCTGGCAGTTGGGTGAAGGGCTGGGTTAGGCGAAGTGCAGAGAATGCTGACCCTAATCCTGCCTCCTGGGGTTACAGTGTGGCAGAGAGAGAAAACGGGTAATGATAACTGACACCTAGGATGTCCCCTCTTCCTAGAGGACTACAGGAGCATGTCAGACCACAGACACCCTAATAATCACCATGTATGTAAAAATATGTATTGAACGAGACTTCTATAGGTTTTCCCTTGGGGGACTACTGATATTATTAGTCTTCTGGATATGAATCTACTTATATTCCTTTTGATTGTAACCTACTGGTGGACAGGTATTGACTTAGGTCTCATTAATATTTAGATCTCCAATAGCTCTTATTAAAAATCATAGGTATTGAATGAAAGAAGAGAATTTTAGGATCTTTGGTATCAAAATGAAAGCAAAGGAGGATACATGGGCCAACTTCTTATTCTGAAACTACCTTGAGCTGGAATAACCTGAGCCACTTTTCATAAACTCCTTCTTCAAAGGACTCCTGCCACATGTGGTGTAGTTGAGGCACGGACATAAATGTGAAAAACACTGTCATATAGTACACTTTAGGTTTTCTCAGGTTTATCAAATATATACGTTTAAAATTTTCCACCCTGTTTTACCTAAATGAGACTTTTACTCCAGCAGAAATGAGAATTCATGTTTACATATTAACTATATAAAAATCAATAATTTTGTGTTTATTATAAATAACAGGAATGAATTCAACCGTTAATTGTTCTAAAAATTTTGCCATTCAATTTTGCTACTCGCAGACTCAGGGGCTTGTCTTCCGAAGCCTGGATTACGATGGGGACCTCTTTACTACTCTTTCTGTCTTTTCTTCTCATTTGTTCTGTTGTTCAAAATGCTTCCAGAGAGATTGTCTGGAAACACAAACCAGACCCGACCATCCATCCCTCAAACCATCAGTGTCATACCCCTGCTGTAAAACCAAGCTCATCTCCTGATGAATGGTTTCCCCCCGTGCCCAGGAGTCTATGTGTAGTTGCTTAGCTATTGATTTACTCTCTCTTGCTTTTGCTTTGGAACATGGGGTCTCGTCAACTTGGCCAACTCTATGCTGGCCTGCTCATCAGAATGACATTTTCCTTTCTTTATGACCCTGCAGCTACTGGCTTTGACTCTATCTCATTCTTCTGTATCGTACAGTTCACAGTTTTTCTGAAATGCACCTGGCACCTGAGTTTGAATCTTGGATGGCACGTCCTAGCTGAACAGCTTTGGATGGTTCATGTGTTCTTTCTTGGCCAGTTTTATCATCTTCAAAGCTGACATGCTAATACCACCTTTGAGCACTGTTTGCAGGATTAAAAAGAGATACACAGCACACATTGCTAATTCTGCCCTCTTCAACTCTGGTTCTTGTGTCTGGGTCACCAGAAGTGATATTCATGAGTGCAGGTCTCTGGGGTCTGAGGTCTCCTGGACAGGGACTTATGCACAGGACTGGGAATCAGAACTTAAAGGGCACCTCTGGGCAGCACTTCCTTAAAATATGAACTCTTGTGGAGGACAGACTTTGCCTGCTTAAAACTCATGTCCTCAGGAGTGCAGGTGCTCAAAAGCTGGAGGGATATGACTGCAGTTGGCAGTTGATTTTTAACAAATAACTATTGCTAGTAAAGGGTAGAGGCCCCTGGCACCAGGTGACCTAGGAAATACATGCTCTATGTGAATCAAGAGAAGATAAAAGGAAAACAACTTTTGCAATATTTTTCAGATTAAAAGATGACTTTAGCTGCCTTCTCCACCTAACGTCCAGGCTGAAGGAATCCTGAGGGATGGTTTCCTGCTCCCATTTCCTCTGTGTTCCATCCTGCCACCACTCAGAAGGGTGCTTACGGTATTGGCTCCCTGATCCTGGAGGCCACGGGGGATGTAAATCCAGGGTGAGCCACAATCTGTTTAAGAATAAGGAGCCATAGCATGGCGTGATCAGACATAATGCTATGAGAATAATTCTCCACTGATTAAAAGAGTAAAGTCTAGGGTTATGCTGGGGTTGATGGCTCTAGGGAATCATGTACTTTACATATTTAACCGAGAGGCTTAGCTTTTGAATGTATCATTTCTTCAGTTTTGACATCAAAAGGATTGTAATTCTATACTGGGGAAAATAATGGGATTTACATGTCACCCTTACTCTTTGAGCTCATCTCGCATTCTTATTGTTAGGGGTTCTGCGGATTTGCCCGTAGGTCTTTCTTTTCTCCTCCTGTCCTTCCTTCTTATTCCCTCCCTTCCCTCCTCCCTTCTTTCCTTGCTTTTCTTTCTCAAGAAAACATGAAAGTTGAAATGTGTTTGAAATATTTTAGGACGTCCAAACTTGGGTAGTGTTTCTAATGTAACCAGATGTGCTAGAATCTGGACTTGTACAGCCAGAAAATGGTGCCGCCCAGAGTGTTTCACTTTCAGCTTCAAAGGAGCTTGAGGACTCTCTCCCAACTACAGTACTACTTAGCAATATAGATGCTAACATTCTAGCTACTTGCTGAAATCTATTCTGAGACTCTCAAAAGGCCTTAAGACCAACATTCTTTGAGAAACACTTCAGGCTCCATGGCAGGAAAACTGCAACAAATCAGCTGAGTGCCTTGAGGAAGCCCTGTAACTTCTGGGGGGGGGGGGCTCCATTTCCTTATAAGCAAAAGAAACTGCTCCCTAAGTTCACGTCCAGTCCTGAAGTTCTAGTTGTATTAAAGCCAGATGGGAGGCCCGAGTGTCTCTCTGTATTTTGATTTTTGTAGTGTTGAACTGACAGAGGATTAAAAGTGATTCTGAATTACACCTTATAGGCACATTTCTCCAACTGGGGCGGGAGTTTACAGTGGCGTACTTGAAACCACAGTGTCAGAGGCATTAGGAGGTTAGGAGGGAAACCCATTATTTTATGTTGGAAGAAAACCCACATATACACTGGGGATAGAACAAGAAAAGTGCATGAAAACCTAAAAATGTCAGTGTTTCTAAGCAGCGATGGGATCACAGCATGTTTCTCAGGCTCCATGCTGTTCTCAGGTCATTTCTTTGTTTTTTTTAAGGGCAATTTGGAGGAAAGGTGGAGAAGCGTTAAGTTTCCTGAGTACACGTGAGAAGGAGGACCCTTAGTATTAGGGTGGAAATACAGTTCACCAAGATCAGAGTCATCCTTGGTGAGTTCGTCTTGTTTCACAACCTGGGAAGTGAGAGCCCCCTTCTCCAGTGGGGGGCTGGTCTGCAGGCCTCTGCTTCCCACCTCGCCCTCCTGTACAGTATGGGCATCAGGGACACAAACATTTCGGCTCTAATTACAGCTTCGGGCAGTGCAGCAGTGGGAGCAGAGCTCTCAGGGCATTAGGCGGGGCAGCAGGATGGAAGAGCCAAGCCTGGAGATGCTCCTTGGGGGTGTTATGGGTCAAAAGGACATGGGGAACGGGCAGGATGGCACACTCCTGTCTCCCACTCTGACTGCTGATGGAATACTGGAAACCTGTCTCAGAACACAGGAGCACGATTCTGTTCCTCTTTCTTATGCCGCTGTTGGTCACCTAGTCTAACTTCTACGAAGTGGCTTTCAAAATCTTCGCAATAGAAATCCTTCTTCAAATCCCATCTTTCTCAGGAGCTTCACCCAGGACACAGGGGAGGACAGCGTTTGGCGGGGAGGAGGGGTTGGCATGGAGGGCTGGGTGCGTCCTGGGCTCCTCCCCGCTTTCTCAGCGCCTCCCGAGCACCCTGGGAGACAGATGCTTCTAAGCAAAACCTGAAACTCATTGTGTCGAAAGGATTCGCATAACCACAGAAAAAGAGTTCAGGGATGGTGGCAAGGGATTGTGGTGGTGAGGTCTGACTCTGGAATCAAATCATAAATTTGGGTCTGAAAACCAACTCTCCCTCTGAAAGTGCTGTGTTTTTTAGCACATTATTTACTCCTCTGAGCCCCTGATTCTTTGTAAAATGAGGCTCATAATGATGGTCTCCTAACAGGGTTGACAGGAAAATTAAACAAGGTAATGGAGGTAGAACATTTAGCAAAGACCTTGGCCCAAAGTTTGAGAGACACTGTTATTTCAATTCCTATTATAGGTACCGCTCTGCATATTAATATTATCCCAGCAAGAGAACTTACTGGAACAGGTTCCTCGAGGTCTGTACTGGGAAAGATTTGCAGGTGTGATCTGGAGGCAGGGAGGTGTGATGTTTAGGGGTGTCTGCTGTGGGACCATGTTGGAGGTGGTGACAAGCACAGGGCCCTTCCCTGCCCCCCTCGAGTTACCGCAAGCTGGACATCTTAGCCCTTCTCCCACACTTCTCAGCAAGGAGATGCTCCCATATGTACGGAGAATGAAGCAAAGTGCTGGAGAACATACTCCTGGGCCACCACAGCGGTCCCACTGCTTTCAGTCGAAGATGACAAACGCACTTCTCCTCTGAGGCTGCTGTTCTCATTCCCTCATGATCCGCTATACGGTCAGGAGGCCAGCCAAGATCAAATGGTGCTCAGAAGAACAGAGACAATGGAACTGGAGGCGCAGGCCTGACTTCGGGGTCTCGCTTTCTGTGTGGCTGGGTGACAGAAGTAACCCCCACCCTTGGAGGGCGAAGCAGAGCCTGCAGCATCAGGCCAGGGGTAAGAGAAATAGGAGGGGCCGTTACCTGATTATTTCCCAAGAGCTAGCTCGACTGTCATGGCCAGAGATTTGGGGCTGGAGCTCTAAATGGTATTACGGTCTATTCATTTTGCTGTGCCATACGTCGTTAAGGACTCAAGAGCTGGGGCAGAAGCCACTGGGTAGGTATTCAGAGATGCAAGCCAGTTCCCTTACTATCAAGGACACCTTCTACCCAGAAGCTCCACTGCCATCCTCACCCAAATTCAGTTGACCAAGTGCCAGTTCTAAGCTAGCACTTACCAGGAGTCCGTAAGGGCAGGCTGGTGGTCCTGTGTGGCTTCTGACCTCGTGTGACTACCCCCTGTATCAGGCCACAGTATGTGGCTTTTCTCTCTCCCTTCCAGCTTCACCATGGGGGCTCAGAAAAGACTCCTGAGTTTTTACTTAGCTTTTTTCATTTTCCTGGGGTTTTACATAACTTTTTCATTCTCCCCTGAGAAGCTCACTGATATCTGAAAGCAGCCCAGGAGGGAGTGGTACTCCTGAGAGAGGTCACATGGCCACACCCATCTGGGACGTGAGGAGAGGCCCAGGTACAGACTCTTGTTACCAAGTGCATGTTTCCTCTGCTGCCTTGTGTTATGTGTTCACTTGTTGTCATTTCTCCTCTCCAAGCCCTTCTCTGCTCATCCTGTTCTTTCCACCAGCTCTAAATAGAATCTGTGACTTTGTCCGAACCTGTGTGGACCACTGGGGTTTCTTGAAGGCTTGAGTTTAACTGAAGTCACAAAGTGGCCTGCCTTCTAGGGGTCTCTGAAGAGAGTGCCCATTTAAGCTGTATCTCACAGACAAGCACAGTTCATCAGAAGTCACCTCATGCCTGACACTCAGCCATTAATTTCAGGCAAGGTAACTGATGTATCAGTGACAGTGATGAAACCCTCGCCCTATGGAGGCCCCATCCCAGAAAGTAACCTGATTTGCCTCTCCGTCTCGTGCATCTTTCCCTGGTCCACTCAAGGCAAGATGCTGCTTATGACCATTAGGAAATCCACCGTCTACCAACTTGCTGAATGCTAAACTAACATTGCACAGCACTATCCCTCGGAGAGCTAGATGGGGCTTATAAGCTGCACCCCCTCCCACCAAAAAGGCTTAGGGAGGCAGGGCCCAGAGCAACATGGTCCTCTCAGTACCAAATAGCATTGATGCCACTAGGGCAAAGCATGTGCCACGGCTACGCTCCCTGAAAAGCACAAACTGCATCTCTGAGGCACCCCGGCCAGTCAGCAACGGTTTCTCTTCTCCACGAAATTACAGAGGCTGCAAGTCTATCAAACTGCACTCAGAGCCTTGTACACTTAAGCATTTGCATATTGATATTCAGCCATTTTTCAGCCCTTCCCCTGGATAATCTGGGTAGGAGGAGCCTGTGAGGTAGAGGGTTACACGGCTTTTCCTTTGGAGAGGTTCCTTTAGCTGTTCATGAATGGCTACGCACAGATTTCTCTGAGCTTCAGTCAAATTCCTTGAGTAAAGCGGGTGTGTTCCTATGTCACTGCCTTTTCCCTTCCCTCTGCTCAGCTGAAGCGTTTCTTCCCCAAAGATCAGAACGGCGTGTGCTCTCCTTGCTCCAGAACTTGACTCACACACCAGCTTCTCAATGCCACCTTCCCTGGCCACATTACTGAGACTCACCGCTCCTTTCCAAACCCCCAACCTCCTTAGACCTTGTATGTGTCTGACACACCATATGTGTTCCTTATTTATCATGTTTATGTCAATCTTCCACTAGCATGAGCTCCGCATGGGCAGGGACTCCGGGCTGTTTTGCCATGGCTGTGTCCTCAGCACCCAGGACAGCGCCCTGCACAGAGTAGGTGCTCAGCAGGTGTGTGGACAAGGAATCCCTTCTACTTTGGAAAATCCTGTACTCAACGTGAGGGTCTGCTCAGTGACTAAGGACAGGCCCTGAAATAAAGACCAATCACATAGTCAAAAATACACTCCAGGAGCGGGCATTGGAAAGCAGATCTAACTTAGCTCTGAACAAAAAAACACTTACCCCACCAAAGGCCAAAGCTTTTTCCTCGAACCCCATGTCCCTTTGCAGCTGATTTCTGCATAAGCTTTTAGGGATATTTCAGAGGGAAGAGACAGCAGTATCTCCTAAGCTCTGATACCAAAGAGCCTGGTCTGCCAGGATGCCCAAGCAGCTCAAAGGAGGGTGCTCTGCTACTCATGTGCCCATTACTCCTGGGAGCAAGTGATCTCTAAGGACCTCAAGTTTTTAATCTTGAAAATGTAGAAATTTTGCTTCCTTTGCCAGGTCGTTGTAAGAAAAACAATGAAATAATATATGTGAACCAGTCTTTTTGGAAAGTCAGAGAGCTCAGAATTATGAGGCATTATCACCATCTACCCAAATCCAAAGCCAGGTGCTCTCCCCACTGCAAGGGGCTTGGCTCTGGGGGCTCCCGGCTTAGCTGCACTTACTGTGGCCAGGAGGGAGTCCAAGAAGCTGCCAGAAAAGACAGCGCCTGTGGAAAAGGAAGTGCTGAGGGGCAGGCTTGTTCCTGAGAGGAGCTCTTCCGTTCCACTAAGCTGTTCAATGAAGTGGATGTTGGAAGGATTTTGTGTAAGGCAAAAGAGGCAGAAAGGGAAGGTGGGCAGACAGGCACGAGAATACAGGGCCGCCACACGGGGCACGCCGAGGGGCGATCACTGATCAAAGGATCTGATGCCAACTCGGGTGTCAGTGTGGGATCTGCCCCCGATTCAGTACATTGTTTTTCCAAGTATCTTCCTCCCTACAGAAATGCATCCTTCTTGGGTACCTGCATCATCAAGGGGATATCCCTGTACTGTAGGCCCATTTTCTCCAAGCAAGTGTCCTGACACTTTGGGAAGTAAAAGTGGACGCTCCAGTAACTACACTGGGACAACAGGAATAAATAGGAACACATGAGCACTCCAGTTATCGTCTTTTTTCATAATACTATGCCCAGATGGCTTGGGTTCCTAGAGTTATCTGGGTGCATAATGAATTAAAGCACCACCTCTCAAAATGAACGTGCAAATGAATGACTGGGGATTTTGTTACAATACAGGTTCTGATTTGCTAGGCCTAGGGTGGGGCCCGAGATCCTACATGTCCAGCAAGCTTCCAAATGCTGCTGAATCATGGGGTACACTTTGAGTAGCAAGGGCTTACAGAATCATCCTAATTGAGGCAGGTGTAGTAGTGGCCAAACCGTCCATTAGCACATTTATGCTGGTCCCAGGCTGCAACTCAGAGTGAGGTGGTGAATTGCAACTGGTCATTGCTGGCTGTGGGATCAGAGTCGCTGACTGCCTTGTTCCAAGACTACTGCTTCAAACATGTTTGAATACAGCATGGCGTTGCAAGATCAATGTAATATCTGCCAACCGAGCAGGGCAGGGCAAGCTTACTGCCCATTATAAAAGGTTCTGGTTCCTTAAGCTAATAATTCCTCTCCAATAAAGCCATCCACGGTGGGTATGGGTATCCCTTGGCTCTGCTCATGTCACCCTGTGGGAAGGAGGGCCTGGGCAGGCAGCACAAAAATCATGACACTGGCTACAGCTATGGCTTGAGTAATTGACTGTCCTTTGTCTCTGCCCAGCATTCATGTGTCTCCTGCCGGCATCCGTGAAACCATGGCAGGTTAACTTGTTAGTTTGCAAGTAGCGTAAAGTCTTAGGACTCTTTACAGTTCTTGACGGTATTATTACAGATCCACGCAAATCTACTGGGCATACAACTCAGGATATGTTCCTAACTCAGACTGGACTGTCCTCTCATTCTTTACATTACTCTTTAGTTGTTTGGGGGCAGTGATATATTGCTGGTATCAGTGAATCATTTTCTTCCAAGAACTACATGTTTTTATAAAAGATGACCAAGGTCTGACTAACATCATCCCATCTTTTCTGTGCACTCCTACTTTCCTCTTCTTGCATTGCCAACCATCAACACACGCACAGGCGCACACACACACACACACACACACACACACACACATCCCAGGAGCCCTTGTCCAAATCTTGCTATGTCATCTAAACTGGTGGCCTTAGCTTTCCTGGATACTTTCCCGCAGGCCACTGTACATCCTGTACCAGAGTGCGGGCAGTCAGACCTGCGGCTCTACCGTCATTGTGACGCCCTCCAGCCAGCAAAGGACAAAGAACTGGGTGAGCGGGCAGGCGATCTGTTAGACTAATTTGACAAGGGCTGCCTGGTGCCAGCAAGTCTTTAGTGGAACAAAGCTGTAAGTCCTTGGAGAGTTACCACATGTGCTCTGGGCCAGTGAGAGGCAGGCTGGTCCCCTCCCACCACTCTTATATTACAGTCTTAGAATCAGTGTCCTTAAGATACATACACTTCCAGGTTAGAGATGGCCCAAGAAGGTAGAACAATAAAAATAAGATATAAATAAAAACTGTACCCAACAGCTTCATGCTGGTTACAAATAGGCTGACAGGTACCAGTGGGGATCAAGGAAGCAGAGATCTTCTAAGATGGATTTGAAGAGCCTCTGCTGCAGGATCCATGGTAACTAGACTGTTTCCCACCCACTGCGCTGTCCCTCCCAGGGGGCATGGTGGTGTCATCTACTCCTTCCTCTCGAGGGCCCCCTGCCTCGCTTCTGGGACTAAGGGGTCTGTTCACCAGTGTGCTGTAAGTCTCACTCAGCTTAGATACTCTAAGTCACACAAACTGCCTCAAGAATTTTGCTAGCCTATGGAATCAAGTCGTATCACATGCCCAGGACCAGCTTTTGAGATCATCCTTGGGTTGATCCAGTCTGTCCTAAAGGCACGGTTTCCTGATGCAGTGTCTTCCCCTCTCCGTAGTGATTACTGTCGGTATGCAATCCCACTGTTTCCCCTAGTGCCTCACAAACACCCCCCCAGTGCACACTTGTGCCTTCCCCTCCCAGAGCTCCTCAGATCTAGGAAAGGTTCATGCCTGTGCCTTTTCCATAAGCTGTTATTGAGAGGGAAGAGCGCACGGTCATTTCTGCAGGGCATATTCCCATTTTAGAAGAACACCTCCCACACCAGGTTTAAGATGACAGTGAGACGCCTGGGGACGGAAAAGTCACGGTCCCCAATAGTGAGCGCTTTCTTCAAGTGTGCACCCTGAGTGCCTCACTTGTGTCACCCTAGTCCCAGCCCTGATGCCAGTACAGGACTTGGAGGGGACTGGCTTAAGGTCCCGTGATGGGCAGGCCGGTCAGTAAAATGAGATCCTCTCCAGCAGTCTGCAAGCTCACGTCTCCTCCCAGGAAGGATTGCTAGTAGGTAAGACAGCCAGTTGCTGTCTCCCCACGCCGGTACGTGGAGGGGTGGAGAAGGCAGAGGCCATTCCTGCGCCCTGACCCCCAGATACAACAGGCCCGGCTGGACGATGTCCCAGTCAGGGAAAAGCCCAGGGTAACACCCAGTCAAGCACTTAACACTGTCTGGGCCCCACACAGGTTCCTCAGTCCTTCGACTGTGGATTCTACAGTGAACCTTGGGACATTAGTTATGCATCACAAAGATTTCTCCCTTGAATTTTTGTCCCTGAAACACAACTTACTCAGTTCAGTGAGGATGGGGACTCTTCAGTATTTTGATTTCCCAGGACATTTACTGGAGCACAGTGATAGCCTCTCTGCAGACACAGACGACAAGGAAGAAAAGAGATAGATAAATGCAAACCAAGTGGCTTGCAAGACTTGACAAGGATGTCAAAACACACCATGTAGCTCGGTGCTTCAAAGCAAAGTTACTCTCATGCCCAAATTCCAAGTCCTTTTCTACATACAGAAAAATACAGGTGGGCCTCAATATCTCCTTATGATAAGGGTGTGTGTGTGTTTTCTGAATAGCACTTCAAGTGACTTAGAAAAAAAGGCAAATCTTAGTAGTTGCTTATTAACATGAGAAGTCTTCTCCAGAGCTGTTGTGCTGAGTAATGGCTCAGGCAGACAGTGCCACAAACCACATCCATTTGCTTGTAGAACTTTCAGGAAACTATGAAGCAGATGGTGCCGCTCCCTGGGTGCTTTTGGGGACACGGCCCCTGGTGCCTTCTGCCTCTGAGATGCTCTCTGGGCTGAGGCACTGCTCACGTCTTCTTCCTTCTTCCATAGAACTGGCTGCCTCCCATCTCTGGTTGGCCTGACCCAACCCAGAAGGCCTCAGAAGTTCCTTACATACTGCAGTGGGATGTCATCTGGGGCTTCTGACCTTTGTGCTCAGTTTACAGATTTCCCTCCTGCCTTGGGAGGAAAGTCTCCACTTGCCTCCGTGAATCCTGACTCCAAAAGAGCCAATGCACAGCCCTGCCCTGAAACACAGAATCACTGTGTGGTGGATTATGGAAAGTTTCAAAAACAAGCATGACATCAGAGTTGTGGTCTCCAAATTAAACCAAAAATTGTGGAGGGAGAAATGGGAAGCTCAGGTCCAGTTAAAACACACACACACACACACACACACACACACACACACACACACACACAGTGATACAGTGATGTCATCAAAGTTATGCTTTAAACTTGCTGACTACCTTTCTTGAACTTTTCTGACAATGCTACATAACAGGGCAAAAAATACTGTCAAAGTTACAGTTCTGCTTGTCATGAAAGTTCCCTGCTGTTTGGGAAAAGGGTGGAATATCTGGAGGGTCCTTTGCTTACTGAGCCAGGTAAGTGGTAGGGGAGGGGAGTGAGAGGTGGAGTTAATGGGGACCGACAGGGTGGCAGCAGGCAAGGGACAATGGTGCAGGGTCTAGTCAGAGAAGGGGACGGGGCATGAGAAGACCCAGGAGGAGATTTTTGCAGAGGGATTACTATGTTACCACCTCCTCTGTCTCCCCAAGGAACACTCAGTAGACAAACCACTTCTTATTAGCACAAAGTAGAGCTAATATGTTTCTGACAGTCACTGAAATTCTGAGTCACGTTTCAAGGTGGATTCAGGCTAAGAACTGAAGCTGCACAGGAAGAGCCCAATTCACGTGGTTTACAGTCAGATCTGGCAGTGACCTTAGGAATCCGGGAAAACACGTTAGCTTCAGGTCAGGAAATGTCAACCTGTTCACACAGCTATTTTAAGAGGAAGGTTTTACATCGATGGCTAGGATCAGATATCCTAATTCACTGGTAAATCTTATTGTGATGGGATCTGAATACCTTAAACCATTTTTGATAAAAAAAAAATGTCTGGTATTTCCATAATGCAGGAAGACTTGGGGGAATTGAGATTCTACTTTATTCTCAGAACTGTGCAAGGTGCTCTCTCTGCTTTATGTACCTTTCCCTCTTTCCTTTCTTCCTTCTACAAATATTTAAAGAGAGTTTTTTCCATGCTAGGACTGTGAGGAGTCCTTGCCCCAGCTACTTACCTCATGTCACCCACACAAAATATTTTCAGATGGCAGTAAGTGCTACATAAAATCCTAACTTTTAGAGGCTAGTGGTTGACATGGGGTGGTGCGTTTAGACAGGATTTTAAGAGAGCCTTCTCTGACGTTGGAATGGAGTCCTGAGGGATGAGAAAAAGCTGTCCAGGGAAGGGATAAGGGACCCCACCACATGAAGGAGCCAGTATAAACAGGATGAAGCAGGAGAAAATGCAAGCTCCCCACAGGCCTGTAAGACCCTATGTGATTTTCCTATCGTTGTCATGGGTCACCACTATACAGTTTTAGGATAGGGAACTGACATTATCTGATGAATATCTGTACAGGATCCCTGTGGCTGCTGTGAGCAGGAGGAACTGTAGGGAGATATGAATCACACCATGGTCATGTCAGATCTGTCAATTAAATATAGTTGATCACCTCTGAAGATGAGGAAACCGACTCAGGGCTTACATATCTTGTCCAAGAATATTTGGCTTAAAAATGGTGAATCGGTTTTCATACCCCGATCAGCACCAGCCCCAAAGCCCATACCCTTTTCAGGGCTACTTTGGACGTACAAGGTTTTGCTGGCATTTTCAGTAACATTGAGATCAGTTTCCCACAAGAGGGAGAACCTCCTCTGAACCCCCCTTTCTGATTCCAGTTCCCTCTAATAAAGGGCTTAGACTATACTGACTTTCAGTGTTAAATATTCTCACTGGATATAGACACGGTCTACATTGGCTGACATGACTGCTTAAATATCTACTTCTGATACCAGCAACTGAATTCCTGCCTGAACCCCATCCTTGCCTGCAGAGCGATGGTTAATTTGAATATGTGTCAGATCATGGCCTGGGTACATTTTACTAATGTCAATATTTTTGCTGCCTAATAGAACACAGTGTGATACCTGAGATCTTCCAGGCTGGCAGGGTGCTATTACAAAAGATTGCTTAATTGTGGATTACTACTGTGCATTTAAATTTCAGTAGCATATTAAGTTGTCAGACTTAATTACCGCTATATGTTTAGATTATGCCACAGATTATTTAGTTCAGTACCTAGGTTTGCCAGCCTGTTCTCCTGGTGACATGACAGGGCAGTAATTAGAGCATTGCTGAGAAACCTGAAGCTTTCTGCGGGGATGTCCAGGAGGCCCAGCGTTCCTACTGACCCTTCGGAGAGTCCTCATTCTTCTGTCCCCTCTGCCCCCCATCCCTTGGTGAATCACTGTATTCGCCTGGGAATAGCCCTGGCAGTCCTAGTGGGTTTCACACATGATTGTATCATGAGCGGGAAGACGTGGGGAAGCCCACTGATCTGCACGTAAGCTAATAGGGAAAAATTTCTGATTTCAGGGCTCTTGACATTTGGAGCCAAAAACTGGGGGCTGTCCCATGAGTTGAAGGGTGTTTGGCAGCACCTCTGACCTCTGCCCATTAATGCTAACAGCACCTCCCCCGCACCAAGTTGTGACAATCAAACATGGTCAGAGTCTGGGGGCAGGTAACATTGCGCCTGGCTGAGAACCACTGTCCCGGAGGAAGGGAAAGAGGACTGCCTGTTGGCTAGTCCTATGTCGATGCTCAGCATGGAAGGTGTTTTCTACCTCCAGGTGAATTTCACAGTCCTTATGCCATCCGTTCCTGGAGGCGGGCATTCCCATTTCCACCTCTTGGATATGGCACAAGAGGAGTATTAATAAGAAATTAGAAGAATGGTTAAGAGAGCCAAATGGGCTTCTCTGAGGATTGGACATTTCTATACATTACCTCCAGGTAGATAGATTCCTGTGGTGCTAAGGTATCTGGTGAAGTTTTAAGAAATGGTCCTTTGCTACTCTTAAGTGCTCAGAATTTGCCTTTACTGATGCTATAGCACCAGATAAACAGACTTGATGTCTTTCGTTAGGGGGCGCAGTAGAGCCTGTCTGGATTTGTATTTTCCCGTCACACAAATGGGTATGAGGACTTCCATATAAGGAATGGTGCAAGGTCCTCACAATACATTTTCCTCTAAACATTCCCTTTTGTCTTTGGGGAGAGCACCTATTCATACCTCGTGATGACTCAAATACTCTGATATCCCTCATTTTCTCTTCTTTTCCGTTCATTTTTTCCTCCTCCTAAGCCACCAGTTAGTTGCTCCTTTAAGGGAAACATAGTACATGACACATCATATAAAATTCAACATATTTTTGTTTAATGAATATATAAGTGAAAGGATGAATATAAAGGAAGCCAGAAAGAAAATCATAGGTTTCTATCTTTCTAGCCTATATAGGATGTGAAATTTAAAAAAATATTAATAGGAAGGACCAATCACTCAGATGATTAACTGGATGGCTGACGTCTGTTGAACCCAAGTTTACACTAAGTGGGCATTTTCATTTGCATATTGGTGTGCCTGCCCTTCACGTGAATACTTCTTTTCTGTCCAATTATAGAAAAGTTGCCCTCAGGATGCACACGCCCACCCACACACACACACTCACACACACCATACACTCACCCCACACACATGCAAACTTTGTGTAAATCCGCGTGACCCTACTCAGTGAACTAAGGATTTATGTGCAGAACACAACAGCATTTCGACGGATCTTCAGATTTGTTCAGCAGAAATATGGCTCACACCTCCTAGGTCTGGATTTTCATGGCACTTTGGATTTGGTTTCAGGATGTTTGTAAAGCAGAACTAACAGCAAGCACTTCATGAAGATCAAAGTGCCATTTCCCAAGGGAAATGGCTGGATTCAGGGGACTCTAATCAGGGCTACTTTCATTTCTTGAATGGAAAATCTGTTTTAGATACAGACAGCTCTTCAGGAATAGTACTTTCATGTTAGCTTGAATGGCTAGTGGTCAATTTTTAGGAACTGACTAATATACAAGCCTTTTCCCATTTGAGGGGAAGGTAAACCACAATTGTGGAGTGGGAATTTACCTCAAGCACAGTTTGGGTAGTGAAATGTGTGGTGACCCCTCAAGAGTCCAGCTTACTGGCTCATTTGCTTCAGTTCAACAGGATTGTTTTGAGCATCTAAGTGACATCATTGTGCCAGGCAGCGGGAGGAATTCAAAGGAGGAAAAGACACGATTCCCATCCTGAAGAGATATCCACTTTGTATGACCTCTTTCCAATCTGAAGCTGAAATAGACATTTTTTGTCTATAGAAGTTGGAAGGGACCTTAGAGACAATCTCCTAAAACTCATATATTGACAGCATCTTGAAGAGTAAAGGAGAATTATACTTCATTCTCTCAACCATGAAACCAAGAACAGTGACTTCAACATCTACAAGATCCAGCAAGACTTATGGTCAATAAATACCTGTTATTAACTATAATAATATGCCAATTACTATGTTCACTGATTTTTGACCAATAACAACAGTAACAGCGCTCACAATTCCATGATTTTCCTTAAAATAGGAAAACAGTGTTACAGGCATTCCATCTAGACAACGGGTATCATTTTTCACTTGACTTAGGATTCCCTAGGACTGAGCTGTCTGAAACTTCTATTATGAAATTCTTAGAGTTGGAAGGGATCTTAGAGGCCATCGGCCCAACCTCTCCTACTCCCCGTGACTGAAGTTCTTCAGAGAGGAGTTAATTCTCTCTCCTTACACCATCCCCCATGCCCCTTCCTGTCAGGGTGGCGGTCTTACCCGTCTCTGTCTGGGCAGAGCAGCTGATCCGCAGTGATCGACAAGGAGGGTGGCCATGATGGTCTCTATGTCCACCAAAGTCTGGCTGCTCCATGACACGGGCGGCGAGGATGAGACGGCACACACGGAACATTCCTCTAGGTACTGCATGGAGGGCCCCAGGAAAGAGTGCAGACCCCTAATGAGAGGAGGGACTTGTCAGGCAGAAGGATTTTATATCACGGCTCCCGGTGGTGGCACTTTGTGGCTGATGTCATTTTTGAGCCAAAGCGTCATCAGCCTCCACTGACTTGGTTGTAAGTCTTTGTTACCTGGTATCTGACCCAGTTAAGCCTTACCAAGCGTCAACGTCTTAGTGTGACTACATTTCACAGACTCTTTTCTGAGAGCAAGTATGGATGAGACAAGACAGGGGGAGGGGGTTGCTAAACCCATTTCAAGATTCAAGTGGAGGAAGAGAGCACAGGAGGGAACCGTGGCGGAAGTTCCGGGGAAGGAGGAGTCACCGATCTAATGGCCGATCGGCATCGTCACCCTGTTGCTCGGGGCTCCCCCTGATTGTGCTCTTCGGGTCAGCTGGCCAAGTGGTGGCTGCTTCTTTCCTCTGGTGAAGAAACAGGGGCACGTCCGGTCTGCTTTCAGGTAGCGTAGGCCTGAAACCACAGTCATTCCTAACACGAGGTGGATCTGAAGACCTCTGATCATTTTCTTTTCTTACTTTCTTTGGACTGAAGTAAGGCGGAGGTGTGGGGAACTTTGTGGTGGCTCTTAAAAAACAAAAAAAACAAATGAAATTTGCTCCTTGTGAGAACCATTTTTGACTTGTGAAAAATATTCCTTACATATTGCCAGCATTATTTCATGAAAAATCAAATGCTTTGGTGCATTTCATGCCGCACATAATGTTGTTGTTTTCCTTTTTTAATCTAGGGAAATGGTGGCATATAAAGGGATGCAGACCTATGAAGGTTCAGAGCAAATACAGTTACCACCACAATGCCACATATGCGTCATGGATCCATTTCTCAGAAATGTAAATCTAATTCTTCCTTTTCTTACATCTATCAAGGATTGTGTGGCCTTATGTGCTCCATAAAAGATGTGTCTCCGGAAAAGATGAGAAAATTAGAGCACAAAGGCTGGCTACTATCAGCTTAGGTTTAGCCATTAAGTCAGAATCAGATTCAGAAATGCAGACAAACTCTGATTTATATAAAGACCATAAAACATGGTTATAAACATAAAACATAGAACATAGTGACTCCTGGGTGCAAAATCAAGAGTCACAATGTCTGGATTTAAATCCTAGTTCTGCTACTTACCTGCTGTGTGAACTTGGACAGGTTACTTATTCTTTCCATGCCTAATGTTCAACATCTTAAAAATCTACCCCATGGGGTTATTTTTAAGGTTAAATGAGTTAATATATGTAAAATGCTTAGAACAGTTTCTGATACCAGATACTGATTTCTGACATAACTGCAAGCTATTATTTTTATTATTATTATTTTTACTATTGTTAGTATTATCATTATAAATATTCACTATGCCTTATGTGATACTTACAGGCAGAATGTGTATCTGGGGAAAATTCCAGAGATAGAGCCATTCTCTCTGCAGGTAGTCTAGAGAGCCAATGTACACAATGTCCTTCAGCTCCTGCAGGGTATAGTAGGCTAGTTCTCAAGGGCATTCCAAAATTCCAAAGCCCCATCAGGGTTGAGTGGGCGTCTCCGAAGACACATGCTACCACGTGGTTTCGAAATTCACGTTTTGACTTGTCAGTTCGTTTCCAAGCATAAGCATGCCAGAGTTAAGTCTGTTTGGGAAATAAGTTGAGGGGCCTTTAAAGCGGGCTCCTTCCCCTCATCCCACCTCTTCTAGGTGCATCCATAGGAGCACTTCTGTAAGGACAACAGGACGTTTGCAAACTGCTCGTAAGAAATGGAACTTATCCACAGTGGGATAATTATAGTTTTTATCTTTCTGTGGATTCCCTTATCTCACTTTTTTTAGTTCTCTATTAGCCTGGAATTAGCCTGTAGCGCATCAGTTAAAACTGAGATCAGCCTCATTCCTCAAGGTGTGAAATCAATGAACCAAACGGCAAAAATATCTCTTATTTTCATTCTGTTCTTAGACTTGTGTGCACTATAGCAAGGTCCAATGAAAAACTAAAACAATCCAAATCCCATTGCTGAACTCACACCTTTTTGTGAGCCCTGAAAATTACATCAAGTCTTACAACATGTTGCAGTTTTCAGTGGGTTTTCATATAGAAGAAAAATATATATTAGTTAGAACTAAATGAAATTGCCTTCTTATGGGTCAAAAGTGGTTGAATATTGGCAATTTCATGTGATTCAATGGACTCTTTCCAGAGTGGAGGAAATTCACTATGTGCACAGAAAGAAATGAGAAGTTCATAAGAATTCCATCTGATCCCAAAGTGTTACATTTTATCGGCATCGTCTCATTACCATTATCAGCATCATAATTTGTTAAAAATCTCTTCTATATCTCTAAATTTAGAAAAAAATAATATATTCAACAAATACTTTGATGACATTTCCCCCACATTCACAGAGATGTCAAAAAATGATAAATGTAACTTTTAAAACAGGAATGACATTCCTGTAGGAAACTTATTTTTGGCCTTTGTCTGATTTCTTGCAGGGAATGAGTCGATGTCTTCTTGCGTGGCCCTGGGGTGGAGCAGAACAAGCAGCGGGCCTGGAATCAGAAGACCTGACTTGGTATTCTGGCTTTGTCATTAGTTGTATAACTGTGAACAAATCGTTAACCTCGCAGACCCTCAATTTCCTCAAGTTTAAATGGTTTAAAAATAAACAATTGTTAATTCTGTTGTGGAAATTAGACAACATACTGAAAGTATAGTGCTTGTAAGTGCTGTTCTCTAATGATTAATCCAACCTGAATCTTACTGAATTTC
This sequence comes from Phataginus tricuspis, assembly GCA_029783875.1. Taxonomy (NCBI): domain Eukaryota; kingdom Metazoa; phylum Chordata; class Mammalia; order Pholidota; family Manidae; genus Phataginus; species Phataginus tricuspis. Next base: position 6,592,971 of record JAQQAC010008525.1, read on the forward strand.
TAGACTTTCAGAGGTGGACTCTTGGAAGCTGGTAGAGAACAAATTAAATGCATTTAAAAGCAGTGCGTGTATGAGTGTGTTCTATTCCTGAGCACAGGAACACTCAGAATGGATATATGTCATTCTCCTTTATGCCAATCCTTAGCTGAGTTAAATGACAAGTTTCTATGAAACAGGGGTTGATGAAATTCAACATAAGTAACACTTGATATCTCAACAATTAGAGTTTGTCCAATTAGCATATACTAGGAAATACTCTCTTTCCAAAGAGAATTGCCCTGTGAAGAGAATCAAAGCAACTTGTCTGGAGAGCCTTCCTGGAGAGTGCTATGAATCTTAACCAAATCTATTAAATAATTGTCTCTAGCTAATCTCATTAGTTTTAACTTGGACAATGAAGCTTCTAACGGTATTTAATGTAACATGCCTGAAGTCCAACATTTGCTCATTTCTGTAGAACTAAACAACTAGCAACAAGATACATGGCAGAATGCATTAATGGGCACAGCTTAAGAGGCAATTTCTCCAAGAAACTGTGGCACAAAACCGTCTCCCAATTGAGAAGAGTGGTGGCTTTTGGGGGAAGGGGAGGATGCACTATTGTTCAAAGTAACTTAAATTGACCATTTCCACTTGACCGTTCTGTCAACTAAACCCAGTTCAAAGCCTCCCTGAATTCTGCAATCTGGACATTTCTCCTCTAGAGTCAACATTTCAAAACCTTTAGAATTTCTTAAATCGGAGGCCCTTCTAAACTTATCAAGAGATTCAGCTGGTGTTCTGAACTATATTCCACATCAAGGGTCATAAGGGAGGTATCTATCATAGCAACCTGTCTGCATGCTTAATAAATAGGGTATAATGTGTGCTATTTCCATTTCTCGGTCTCTTAGAAGCTTCTATCTGCAACCAACTTCCCATCCTTTCTAAAGATTTCCCTCCCACTGAAAACATGTTTAGCTTCCTGCTCAACGGGTGTTTATTTTGCTTAGCTTAGAATAAGACATATTTGCTAAGATGGTGAGTTTTAGCAACCCAAACAGTCTTCTGGTTGATGTGACAGCTCTGACAATTCTGTGCTTCTGATCAAATGATTGATCATGCTTTTACAAAAATTGGAACATATTCTGTCAGGACAATGGCACTGAGCCACAAGGATTGGGTGTGTGTGTGTTTAATAGAAAAAAAGCAAACTAACCTACTTTTGGAAAGCAAGGAAAAAAATACATAATTATCAATTACCCATAGTTGAACAAATTACATAGGGTTCATAAACATGTGAGCAATCACTTTTATTAGGTAAATTTACCAACTACTTCTTGCAAGGTAAACCACCAAGGTTATACTTGAGTTTCCAGCTCTGGAAAAAATGAGAATAGATAGGAATCCAGAAAGTAGATGTCAGAGCCTGGATTTTTACATCTTAGCTGCTGGCAGTTTAGAGAGCTAAGTTAGTTTGTCTCCTTTTGAGAACAGAGACAGGCCCAGGATTCTAATATCTATATCTAATATCTAACATCTGTAAGGATTTGCCCATGTAGGAGGTGGGGCAAGAATCTAGGTGACACATTTTTGGTAATGTGTTAGGCATAAGGATAGTCAGTTTTAAGAAAAAATACTATAGAAAATCTAAACTCTAAAGCCAATATTTAGGAAAATGTTGATTTACTTGAAAAAAAAGATTTCAGACTTCTTGTAAATGGTACATTTCCCTGGTGCATTTAAATTAATTAGGTTTAATAGGAAAACAGGATAGTTTCAGGAGAACATTATTCTGAATAACTGACTCAGCTAAACTGGTCAAGGAGGGAAGAAGTAGTTGAAGAATCTCATCCAACTGTTTCCGATCCACCATATTACCCACATATCTTTGTCAAATGCCACATCTGTTACCTTTCATACCATTGGTATGGCTGCTGAAGTATGTGCTTTTCCTTCAAAAATCACAGTTTACAAAGAGAAATGGCAGGTGCTTGTAACTAGGAGAAGGGCATCATTTTCCCTAAGAGAAGCTTTATTTTATTTGCTATTTGGTGCAAGATCACCTACCAGAATCACCCTGTCCAAAGGGGTTGCTTTGCACTAGTGAAACATGCCACTGCTGTCAAGCTGGTCAGAACTGTCTTCCGTTTCTTAGAGAAAAGTCCTAAAAAACAGGGAGAATGGAGAGTTAGCCTGAGAACATTTGGGGCTCTGGTGCAACAAAGCCGAGATGTCAAACGCATCAGGGCCTCGAGGCCGAAGTGAAGAATCACACCTTGGAGAATGACACTGGCTCTGTGAGACCCCAAAATAAAGAGGCATGTCTGAAGGATACCAAGACCTAAGGTCCAGACTACATCATAGCTGACATGCTCTCTGTGGCAAAGCCAGCAGGATCTGTATGTGTGTGCATGTACCTGTGGGTGTGTGTTTTACAGACACATCAGTCTCTCTTTGACTTCAGATTATATGTGCCCTGAAGGTAGTTATTTCTGCTTTTAACTTTGCTACTATCATGATGCTACTCTTGTTTGGGAGAATGCATGAGACGTGTTTTGGGTATCTGCATATAGAATTTAAAAGGCTGTGAGACTGAGTCATGAGTGTCATCTCCTCAGCCTGTTTGCCTCCCCTCTCCTTCCACATGCTTCCTTGTGAGTCCCTGTTGAAACATCCTTATTTATTTAATGCATTTTACATTCTTTACAGCTTCCATAACTGGCCTACATTTGATGAGACTTTGCTCTAATCTTGGTCTGAGTCTTGGCAAAGCCTTCCACATGATCTCCCCACCATGCGGTTAGGCACAATGACTATCATGTAAATAGTAAATTACTGAAAGCGTTAGAAAATCTTTTGAAAAGCCCACCACATCCTAAGAAATGCACATTTTCTTGTTAAAAAAGAGGGGAAACCTTTCTGGAATCACAGAAAGTTTAGGGTTGAAAAGACCTATTTAAGTCAGAAGAATTTAGCTTAGGCTACCGAAACAACCTCAAAGTCCCAAGGGCGTAACACAGCACAGGTTCTTTCTCACCCATATTATATATTATACTTGGGTGAACAGGTGCCTCTACTCCACATGGCCACTCAGAACCTGAGGGGCACAGAGACTCCACCATCTCAGACCACACAGCAGAACATGGATCACCCTCGTTCATTAAGGCAAGGGAAGACAAGAAGACTGGAGAATCAAGCTGGGCTTTTAACTTCCTTGGCTCAAAGTGACACACATCATTTTTGCTTACATTTCATTGGCCAGAACAAGTCACATGGCTCCTGTTAACTTTAAGGGGGCTGAGGAACACAGGAAGCAGTTGAAATATCTGGTGAGCATTTCTGTCTCTGCCAAGGACATTAAAGACCACTCTTTATTTTATGGACAGAAGTTAAAAAAGCCAGCAGATTATAGACTGGGAGTTTGAATATAATGCTGAGGGTGAGTATTGATGCTCATGACATCGAAAAATCCTTTCCTTCTTAGCAACTGGGCAGTTAGGTGGGGGCCACATGACTAGTTATGACCAATGAAATAGGAGAAATGGCGGCTGACATCATGAAAAACTCCCATGTGATTCTTCAGGCTCTCTCCTAACCTGCTGCAGAGATGACCACTCTGAGTACATGAGTGCCCATGTGGAGCAGAGTGCCCTCCCCTCCTTGACTTGGGTTGGACATGTAACTTGAACAAGAAATATACCTTTGTTACGGTAAACTACTATAATTTCTTGGTTATTACCACAGCAAAAGCCCACCCTATCTTAACAGAAATAATTTTTCTAAATAACAGATTCCATGGAATATTAGTAACTAGAGAGGTTCTGAGAAATATTTTCTGTAGTCAAAGTTTGAGAGAAATGTCCTCTCTTTGAGATTCACACTGTACTTCAGCATACGAAAGGTTCTCCAAATCTTGCGAAATAAATCCTTTGAAAGTTTGTATAATCCAGTATTACATACACTTATTTGACCATGCAAATGTTTACTATTTACTTATTTGCTTACTTATTGACCTGTTACTATCCTTTGAAACACCTTTTGGGGATACTATCCCAGGTCACACCACAGGTTAAGCCCTGGTTATCAGTAGCTATGGCAGTACTCTCCTGGGAGAGTTTACTCTACATCCTGGGAGAAATACAACCTACTGTTCTCGGTGCTGTAAGGTTAGGGGGTCTCCCTGTGCATGAATATAGCTTGTTATTTAACACCTGGCCTAAAGAATCCAACATAATATCAAGCAACTTTCTCTCTTTAATAAGATCAGTTTGTAAACTGCTATCTTAAGTCCTACTTTTCAGACAAAGGCACTTACTTAAACCTAGACTGAAGTGTTACACCTCGAGTAATGGGAGGGAGAGAGGACCCGGCAGGGAGTGGGAGTGTGGTGCACTGGAGAAGGGTCTGGAGAACTAGAGAGCTAATTACTAATGAAACTCATCAAGGCCAAGGTACAACCCTTCATATTCCTCTACATTTAAGACCTGTAAACTTAGTGGATTCCAATCATTTATCTAGCCAGAAGACGTTGTAATGTCAGCCGCAAGGTCAGGTGGACTGAAATGGATTACTTAATCAATTCAAATTAACATGCCTTTGGTGGCTTAAATATCCATAAGTCATGAGCCCCGGCCCAGATTTCTAAGAGCTATTCAGGCTCTCTTAATGGTGCTAGACAGAACCATGGTGTTGGCCTTGTACCAAGCTTGTTCAAGGGATTCATCAGGGAACACACCTAAGGCCTGAGTCTTGGTTTTAATTCTTATCAGGTTTGAGAACTGGAGAACTATGTTCCTCATTCACAGAGCCTCCTTTCCTCTACACGTGTAGCTTCCTGCATGCCACCCTTCAGCAGGTACTACAATGTATCCAAAGTACCTTCTGGAGGTTGCTTTCCTGCCTCTGCCCTCAGCACTCAAGTTGCCAACAACTGCTATTACTGTTCTTCTGGTGACTTTCTTCAGCTTTTTCCTCTTCCTCTTCTTCTCCCTATCCTTGCTCCCCCCGACCCCTGCCCCCTGCCTCCATAATGGATGAAATTTTTGGTCTGGAAATTAAATGCCCTTTTCACAAATGGAAGATGATGATCTTCCCCCAAGCACATTTTAACTTGACTCAATAGCAAATGAATCACTGTACACTTTTCTATCATAATAAAAGCATGATCTATGTACACCAGCTATCACAGACCACATCTTTCTTCATTCTGATGTTACGGAAAACAGATATGCCTTAGAGGAAACACCTGTTGGGGACCTGCATAAAAGAAAAGGCTGGAGGAGCCCCGCTTCATCACAAAGGCATCCATCTGGTGTCCTTACCAAAGCAAAATCTGACGCAGCTCCGTTCACCATCCCTTAACTAAAGCTCTCTCTTGCCATATGCCTTGCAAATGACATGATCCTTGCAGAAATATATGTTCCTAAAGAGACTAATCAGTCATCTATGAGAATGTGCAGTGCTGGCAGTCTTAGAACTTGGAAACAAGGATCAGAACACAAAGACGGATGCCCTTGGAAGGAAAGGGGCCACAGGGCACCATCCAGGTCACTCAAGGCAAAAATGAAAAGCCACCTCCTGATCACAGGCATAAGCCTGCAAAGGGGTGAGGGGGCTCTCTGTGTAGAAGTTGCAAGAAATGTGGTGGGAGTCACTGGAAAGGAGGAATTATTGGAGAGGGCTGTCAGCAGGACATGCTTGGATGAGGGTGGGGATGGGTCACTGGTCACAAAACAGGCTTCTTATTGTGCAAGCAAAGTATGGTGCTTCCACCTGGGAGCATCTAAGAGGCCTTAAACCTTGAAATATCCTCAGAGTTGGGTCTCTGACTTCCACATTTGGAAGTTGATAGGTCAAGTGTGCTGGGTGGGAATAGCTTTTGCTGCCAGCCCTCTTGTGGAGGGCAGAACAGCACATGCAGGAAGCCTCCAACTTTTTTGCTGACCACTGCCTTTTTTTGGACTGCTCTGCTCTGCATGAAGCCAGTGTCTTGTGAGCACATGTTTGCACATGTCCCAGCGAAGGAAGGTAGGCTCCTTCCCCCTCTGCTTTCTGAAGAGAACTCTTATTCTCCCAAGCCCATGGGGTTAACCTGTGTGAACCCTATCAACTTAAAAAAATAGAGGTGAGGGGCCATGTGCCCGTGGTTTCCAGTGGTGGCATCTTATGAAAGAGAGAGATCAAACCACGTAGAAAACCTCTAGTAAGAAGGTCGGCTAGGTTTCAGTGCCAGGTCAAGAAGCATAGCTTCTAAGAGTGCAACTCTAAGTCATTGTCCCCTCCAACTTACAGACTTGACATGCTCTTGAACATGACTTGCCAAAGGCTAACTCTCCACTCTACACCCATTAGAAAGCTCAAAAGGTACCTACGGTTCTTTTTGCTCTTTTACAGGCCTCGTTTTAGATGTGTTAGGAAAGCCTGGCTGCTAACCGTTCCATCTGAAGCCTTTTAAAAACTCCATAGGTGGCTTGTAAATTTTTACGAGAGATTTTTCTGGCAGAGCCATGTTTTTGTTTTTGTTTTTTTTCTCAAGACTTGAGTTAAATAAAGATAAGTTTCACAAAGTCTTAGCAGGAGGACAAGTCCCTTGGCTGAGTGTTGGGGAGGAATATGTCCATGTGTCCAAGAGTTTCAGCATCTTTCTTGGTTCAATCTTTAGAAAAATCCACTGCAACCATCTCTTGAAGGTAATGATCAAGTTCCCACCAAAAATGGGGGGAATATTTTCAGCCCCGGGATGCCTCTGGTGCTGGTGAGGATTTTGTATCTCGAAGGCTATGGCTGCCATCTCTCTAATCACTTCATATACAGTGACAAGGCTATTCAGTTCATATTTACCTGGAAATATCCATGCATCATCAATTCTGACTACCACCCTTTTGTGTTCTGGGAAAGAGAAAACCACCTCAAATTGGGGAACATGAGGACAAGCTTGTTTCCCACTCTATCCTGCACCAGTACCTCTCTCCCTGTCTCTCTCAATCTTACATACACACACATACACTCCTACATACCTACACATACACAATAGTTGTATTGCAGAATATGAGCCTTTATGGCCACATTATGACTTCATTTTGGGGGATTTCAACTGGTTGCCATTTATTCATTGCAAGGCATTACTTTTACCTTGGAGGGAAATGTAAGATTTAAAAACATGGATAATTTCTTATAGTCATTCCTTTAGGAACCTGTCTAAGAGCAAATGGAAAAGGGCTCCTGCGAGCTCTAAGAAACTTTCAGGTCCAAGCAACTGTGGAAGAATCTCAACCACCTTCCCTGTTAGAAGGACTGCTGTGATCACTTACTTTGCCCTGAGAAGGGGGAAGCATGCACAGGCTCTGTGCCTTCCTCCAGCTGGACCAGATATCCTCACTGAGACTCCTTTATGGGGTAAAACGCCAGAAAGCCTGCATTAAATCTCATGGGACATGACATAGGGTGACAGCAGGCTGGTTACCTCCAAAGCACCATGCCCTCTTGGTTGCCATGTGGGAAGGCTTAGGGAAGGTGGGGAATAAGAAATTCACTGTGTGGCAGCTAGGGTGACTGACCCTTCTCGTTTACTCAGAACTGGGGTTTCCCAGGACCGGTGACTTTCAATACTAAAACTGATCATTCTACTGCTAGAATGGAGAAAAGCTCCTAGTGGGGAAGGAAGGAGGAGGGGAGAAAGAACAAAACCCTTAAACACAGGCAGTATAGCAAAGAGAAGACAAGTAGTGACTCTATAGCATCTTCTTATGCTGATGGACAGTGACTGCAATGGGGTGTGTGGGGGGGACTTAATAATACAGGGGAATGTAGTAACCACAGCATTGCTCATGTGAAACCTTCACAAGATTGTGTATCAATGATACCTTAATTAAAAAAAAACCCTTAAACACTATGCCCAGAAAACCTTCTATAATGGGTCCCAAACCTCTTCCACACCTCTGTCTATAGATGAGTTTGATGTTCTATGAAGAAAGGGCAGCTAAGTGGTCAGAGCCCTGTATGTTTTAAGACAAGTAGTTTCCAATGAAATACATATTGCAACTTCTCTCTGGTTCCTGTCCCCTGATTCTTTGCATATGTAGACTCTTCACGAAGTCATTGTGGAATTATAAACTTGAATAGTAAAGATTGTAGTCAAGATTTAAAAATCTGTAGATGGCATTTTAAAAAGGAGATACATTAAATTCAGGATATCATTGGATTCAGCATGATCTTACTCAGTCTACATAGGAGAATGTAAACTGTGTTCTAATATAAAACAGATCAGCTGTGAACAGTGTTCTGTTTGCTTTTAAATGGCACTTTACTGATGGCATCTATCACATCCATGGCCTCTGTTCTCAGTACTTACAACTGACAATCTCCACAAAGACATTTTTTCCACCCTCCTGCTTAGAAGTGAGACCCGAGGTCACAGTGGCCCCAGCTGAGGTGAAGGCAAGAATAGGATGGTGTTCCTGTTAGATAAACCCATATCGGAGCTCACACGTGAGCATCTCTCTGCTAAGCTTTGCTTTATTTCTGATGAGTTCAAACTGACAGCTTTCTGCAGGGCATTTGCTGGGAAAACACGCACGCAGGCATCTCAGAACTTAAACTGTTACCAGACAGAAGATCAAGGAGAAAAAGAAAAAAGACAATTTCTCTCTTCCTCACCCATTCCCCAGACAGACACCTATTTAAACCCCTTTATATTTTATGGATATTGCATTTGGGGTTTCCTACAATGTGAGGACAAATGAGGTGTGACCCTGAGCGGCAGGTACCTTTAGTAAAGGCTGGAGTTTGTGCCCTGGAAAGATGAGCTCAGAGCTTAGGGCGAGCATCACATAACATGGGAACAATTTCCTCAGCCAATCTTTGCAGCATGAGGTTGTATCCTTAGGTGCTCTTCCCCAAACCACACAACATATTCTAAATATCCGATGACATAGTTAACACAGAGGTGGGCCTAAATGAAACATATTTTCCTTCCACAGAGGTTGGGATACAGTTTGATGGACTGGGAACTGAACAGTAAGCCAGTTACTCTGATACTTTTGATTGTAAAACACATTACTGAAACAAATGCAAATTTCAGGCAAAAGATTTTTATGTTTTTGGCGGGATATGGCAGTGGGAAGAAGGAATTTGGAGTATCTGAAAACTAGCTCATTTTTCATTCTATTCATGTACTTTCTAAGGTTTTATGGGATTGAACCTGGGTCAGAGATTAGCATGACAAAAATATTTTCCTTATGCAGTGGGGCTAGAGGGTTGGTCTGGGCAATCACTAGCAGTAATAACCCTCAAAAGAAATTAGGACTGGAAAGAAACAGCCTCCATCAATATGTTACTGCTATGAGTGCGCCTGTGTGCTCGTGTGCCTGTGTGTGTGCGCATGTGTGTATGTGAGAGAGAAAAAGAAGTGTATCAAATTGAAAGGTACAAGCTGTGCAGAATAAATAAATATAATTCCAGGGCACAGGAGTACTACTGGATTATTTTTAAGACGAACTTATTTGTGAAGTCTTCTTATCCACAATCCTTAGTTTCTCCGAAATCCCTTCTGCTGAATGTTGAAATGGAGATATTTGCTGGTGTACTGGTGATTACGGAGTTTTGGAAACATTGGGAGGACCTAATGATGTGTAGAGGGCCAGAGACTTTCAGAATTTGCTCACATCTGGAAGCCATCACTGGAGGTTAGCCTGTTGAATAAAGGCATCCTGACTGTTAAAACATTTTCCTTAGCACCAGTGACCTGCCAAGGAGCCGCGGACATAATGGAGATGGAGGTCACTTGGGATCGCTCATGACAGGCTCTCCTTCTGCTGCTCTTCGTGTTACATGAAGGCTAGTTTTTCAAAGCGGCATGCCTTGATGAAAGGTGAAAAGTTGGAATTAGGGGCCTCTGGTGGGAGAGAAAAGGTTGTGGCTAGGATTCTTTAACAAAAATTAGTGATTAAAGTCTGGCTGTTGTTAGGGATGAGAGGGAGGAGGCAGGGTTTTAGTGGGAGATAGACTGGAAGGTCATGGATACTCTTACCTAGATGCTCCCTGTGTTTTGGCTCTTTAAGTTAAGGATGAATGAGAAGAAAAGAGGGGAAGAAGCAGAATGGCCATCCTGTTCTGTTCCCCTCTAATGTGAAATTAAGTTTCGGCAGTGCCTCAAGTCTTGACTTGTGCTGTGTGTGATCGTATCAGTGACATTCACACCTGGATTTCTTGAAGCTGAGGCCTCTCGCATCAAAAAACCATCTGAGGCCCCACCTCTTACCCCTACTGCTTAAGGTCCAGAAGGAAGTTTTTGAAGGCATTTATTGCCTTTTTAATATTTACCTAGTGATTCTACAAACTTTCCAGGAACTTCCCTAAAATTTAAAAATTACCACCAAACATACAAATGTTTACACAAACACACACACTAACTTTCGGCAAAAAATTTCTTTCTGATGTCTAAATCAAATGTCATCTGCACCATGGAGCCATTGTGCATGCGGTTAAGGGAGTTTTGACGTGGATCTTTGTTGTTACATCTCACCGCAGGGGCAAGATAACCCCGTGGTCCACCACTTGTCACCCACCAGGTAGAAGCGCATACACATCCCTCCTCTCCACCCGTGTAGACCAAATGGAAGGACCGAACTGGTGCTTTGTGATTTTCAGCTAAGAAGCTCTGTCTTTTATAGATTAGAATAAATTGGCATCTGCACAGAATTATACAGATACATAATATAAATCTGCCTTTGTTTTGACTATTTTGCAAGAATGAAAATGCTTTTTCTATCATCTTTTTCTCTTAAATATCAAAATCTCCATGGAAGTATATTCCAAGTTACTTCTGAGCTCTCATCACTCTGTGAAAAAATAAAGAAACTACATGCTGTGAAATCTCCTGACTTTTTCCATTTGACCATCTGACAGGAACCCATCTTCCTTCACTCAGAATGCTAGCGCTAAACCAAAGACAAGGTGTTTAAGTGGTTACTTTATTCCACATTGTGATTCCTTTATCTTCTATGATCTTTTTTGGGGGGGTTTCAACAGGAAACAGGTTATATAGTTGAAGAGTCAATTGCTTTTTTAAGTGGGCACTCTTTATTTATACCCCTACTTTCCCAAACTCTTCACTACCCTTTTAATCTACATTCAAAAGTTTTCTTAATACTTTGGGATAAGAATTAATGCCTTGGGAGAATTATCCTAAAATCAGTCCTTAGCTATTCTTTATAAGGCATCTGATGTCATACTGATCAACTTAACCATCTAAAACAGGATTAAGAAATTTTTTTCTTTGAAGGGCCAGACAGTAATTATATTAAGCTTTGCAGACCAAGAGGAAAAACTGACATTATACAGATAGTTCTATAATAAGACAGAAATAGATGTGCACAATATGTCATTGCTGATATTCAAAATATAATAAGTATAATTTTTTATATTACAGATCTATTAATGAAAAGAAAGGAATTTTTAAAGGGATTTTCCTTAATTCGAATTCAAATTTGATGCTAGTCTTCTCTGTCATCAAAATCAATTGCAAATGTTCATATGATAGTGCTGACCCCTAATAATATTTGACATATATTGCTCTCGAAGGATTCAAGATGGCAGTGTGATGGGTGAGGCAGAGAACTCCTCCCAAAACCACAGATAGTGCAAAAATATAGTTAATACAACTAACCCTAAAACAGCAACGGGAAAGAAGGATGCACCAGACTGCATGCATACAGACCTCACAAACAGAGCAGACCTCATGAAACAGGGTAACGTACCAAAGCCTTGATCTGTCAGGACCCAGACCCTTCTGCCACCACAGCTCACCAGCAGGAGGAAGATAAACGGAGTGGGGAGGGGGTGGAAGACTGGGACTGCTGAACACCTAGCCTTGGAGATCTGCTTTGTGAGCAGAAACCTACAATGTGTGGTGCTCTGGAGGATGGGGAGCTGGGACAGGCAGAGTGCTTGAGAGAGAGATTCCGACCATTTGTGGAGGACGGGATCCACACCCAGCCACTCTGGGACAAGGGAAAGGCAGGCGGTCTGACAGGCTTCCTAGCGGCCAGAGGGCTGCTGAAGGGACGGGGTTTGCACGGAGCTTGCTGCATGGGAGAAGGGATAGGGAGACAAGGTTATCTGGGCGCGCTCTGCTCAGCACTGGGAACTTTGAGGAGCCTCAAGCGCTCTACACCTGTGGCTGGCTACTCAGCTCCAAGGGCCCCACTATGATACGCAGCCTCCCAAGCCTTCCTCCGGGCCTGACGGCACTGGCTCGCAAACCGGCAGTCACTGTGCTGGCGTCAGGCCAGCCAGAGGGAGGCCCCGCCTACAACAGCTAGAGACACACAGCACATAGGCTTACACCTGTGTGCTTGGTCCACTGGCTGTGATACGGGAGACAGGCACGGCACACAGGAATCAGGAAACAGATATTTCCTCCCCCCAGGCACAGCTATGCTCCCCTATGACCCCCAACCTCACTCTAGGGGCTGAGCAGCTCCAGAGACTGGAGCTTCTGGGCACTAGAGGGCACCACACAGAAATATGAAATGTCAAAAGAACATGGTTCAGACCAAAATCTCACAAACCCCAGAAAAAGGGACAAATAACACTGAACTCACCAATCTTCCTGAAAGAGAGTTCAAAATAAAAATCATAAAAACATGCTTATGGAGGTACAGAAAAATATTCAAGAACTCAGGAATGAATTTAAGTCGGAGGTTCAATCATTAAGAAATTCCATATCTGAAATGAAACATAAAATGGAGGGATTTAAAAGCAGATTAGATGTACTAGAAGAGACGGTAAATGGAATAGAAATTAGAGAAGAGGAATACAAAGAAGCTGAGGCACAGAGAGAAAAAAGAATCTCTAAGAATGAAAGAATATTGAGAGAACTGTGTGACCAGTCCAAATGGAACAATATTCACATAATAGGGGTACCAGAAGAAGAAGAAGAGAGAAAAACGGATAGCAAGTGTCACTGAGGAGGTAATTGCTGAAAAGTTCCCTAATCTGGGGAAGGAGATAGTTTCTCAAACCATGGAGGTACAAAGATCTCCCAACATCAAGACGCATAGTAATTAAAATGGCAAAGATCAAGGATAAGGACAGACTATTAAAAGCAGCCAGAGAGAGAAAAAAGATCACATACAAAGGAAAACCCATCAGGCTATCATCAGACTTCTCAACAGAAACCTTACAGGCCAGGAGGGAGTGGCATGATGTATTTAATGCAATGAAGCAGAAGGGCCTCAAACCAAGATTACTCTACCCGGAAAGTTTATCATGTAAATTTGAAGGAGGGATTGAACAATTTTCAGATAAGCAAAAGCTGAGAGAATTTACCTCCCATAAACCACCTCTGCAGTGCATTTTGGAGGCACTGCTATAGATGGAAGTATTCCTAAGGTTAAATAGATGCCACGCAAGGGATAGACAAGGTACAGAATATGATACCTAAAATATAAAGAATGAGGAGGAAGAAAAAGGAGGGAAAAAAGAACCGTTAGGTTGTGTTTGTAATAGCATACAAAGTAAGCTAAATTAGACTGTAAGATAATAAGGGAATTACCCTTGAACCTTTGGTAACCAAAAATCTAAAGCCTGCAATGGCAATAAATACATACCTATTGATAATCACCCTAAATGTAAATGGTTTGAATGTACCAATCAAAAGATGCAGAGTCACTGAATGGATAAAAAAACAAGACCCATCTACATGCTGCCTATAAGAGACTCACTTCAAACCCAAAGACATACACAGACTGAAAGTAAAGGGATGGAAAAAGATATTTCATGCAACAAATAGGGAGAAAAAGCAGGAGTTGCAGTACTTGTATCAGACCAAATAGACTTCAAAACAAAGAAAGTAACAAGAAACAAAGGACATTACATAATGATAAGTGGTCAGTCCAACAAGAGGATATAACTATTATAAATATCTATGCACCCAACACAGGATCACCTACATATGTGAAACAAATACTAACAGAATTAAAGGGGGAAATAGAATGCAATGCATTCATTTTAGGAGACTCAACACACCACTCACTTCAAAGACAGATCAACCACACAAAAAATAAGTAAAAAGACACAGGCACTGAACAACATATTCGAACAGATGGACCTAACGGACATCTACAGAACACTCCATCCAAAAGCAACAGGATACACATTCTTCTCAAGTGCACATGGAACATTTTCAAGAATAGATCATATACTAGGCCACAAAAAGGACCTTGGTAAATTTAAAAAGATTGAAATTGTACCAACTACCTTCGCAGATCACAAAGGTATGAAACTAGAAATAAATTACTCAAAGAAAATGAAAAAGCCCACAAACACATGGAGGCTTAATAATAACATGCTCCTAAATAATCAATGGATCAATGACCAAATAAAAACATAGATCAAGCAATATATGGAGACAAATGACAACAATAATTCAACACCACAAAATCTGTGGGACGCAGCGAAGGCTGTGCTAAGAGGGAAATATACTGCAATACAGGCCTACCTCAGGAAAGAAGAACAATCCCAAATGAACAGTCTAAACTCACAATTAATGAAACTAGAAAAGGCCCAAAGTCAGTAGAAGGAGGGACATAATAAAGATTAAAGCAGAAATAAATAAAATCAAGAAGAATAAAACAAGAGAAATAATAAATGAAAGCATGAGCTGGTTCTTCAAGAAAATAAACAAAATAGATAAACCCCTAGCCAGACTTATTAAGAAAAAAGGAGAGTCTACACACATACACAGAATCAGATATGAGAAAGGAAACATCACTACGGACAACACAGAAATACAAAGAATTATGAGAGAATACTGTGAAAAATTATATGGTAACAAACAGGATAAACTAGAAGAAATGGACAACTTTCTAGAAAAATACAGCCTTCCAAAGCTGACCCAGGAAGAAACAGAAAATCTGAATGGACCAATTACCAGCAAAGAAACTAAATTGGTAATCAAAAACTACCTAAGAACAAATCCCTGGACCATATGGTTTCATTGCTGAATTTTATCATATATTTAGTGAAGACCTAATACCCATCCTCCTTAAAGTTTCCCAAAAAGTAGAAGAGGAGGAAATACTCCCATTGTATTGAATTCTATGAGGCTGACATCACTCTAATATCAAAACCAGGCAAAGACACTACAAAAAAGAAAATTACAGACCAATATCCCTGATGAACATAGAAGCAAAATACTCAACAAAATATTAGCAAACCAAATTAAAAAATACATCAAAAAGATCATCCATCATGATCAAGTGGGATTCATCCCAGGGATGCAAGGATGGTACAACATTCAAAAATCCATCCACATCATCCACCACATCAACAAAAAGAAGAACAAAAACTGCATGATCATCTCCATAGATGCTGAAAAAGCATTCGATAAAATTCAACATCCATTTATGATAAAAACTCTCAACAAAATGGGTACAAAGGGCAAGTACTTCAACATAATAAAGGCCATATATGACAAATCCACAGCCAACATTATACTTAACAGCGAGAACCTGAAAACTTTTCCTTTAAGATCGGGAACAAGACAAGGATGCCCACTCTCACCACTTTTATTCAACATAGTTCTAGAGGTCCTAGCCATGGCAATTAGACAACACAAAGAAATAAAAGGCATCCAGATTGGTAAGGAAGAAGTCAAACTGTTCCTATTTGCAGATGACATGATATTGTACATAAAAAACCCGAAGAAATTCACTCCAAAACTACTAGATCTAATATCTGAATTCAGGAAAGTTGCGGGATACAAAATTAATACACAGAAATCTGTTGCATTCCTGTACACTAATGACAAACTAGCAGAAAGAGAAATAAGGAAAACAATTCCATTCACAATCACATCCAAACAAATAAAATACCTAGAAATAAACCTAACCAAGGAAGTGAAAGACTTATAGTTTGAAAACTACAAGACACTCATGAGAGAAATTAAAGAAGATACCAATGAATGGAAACACATACTGTGCTCATGGATAGGAAGAATTAATACTGTCAAAATGGCCATCCTGCCTAAAGCAATCTATAGATTCAAAGCAATCCCTATCAAAATACCAACAGCATTCTTCAATGAACTATAGAAAATCATTCTAAAATTCATATGGAACCACAACAGACCCCGAATAGCCAAAGCAATCGTGAGAAGGAAGAATAAAGCAGGGGGAATTATGCTCCCTGACTTCAAGCTCTACTACAAAGCCACAGTAATCAAGACAATTTGGTACTGGCACAAGAACAGAACCATAGACCAATGGAATAGACTAGAGAGCCCAGATATAAACCCAAGCATATATGTTCAATTAATATACCGTAAAGGAGCCATATACAATGGGGAAATGACAGCCTCTTCAACAGCTGGTGTTGGCAAAACTGGACAGCTACATGTAAGAGAATGAAACTGAATTATTGTCTAACCCCATACATAAAAGTAAACTCAAAATGGATCAAAGACCTGAATGTTAAGTCATGAAAGCATAAAACTCTTAGAAAAAAACATAGGCAAAAATCTCTTGGACATAAACATGAGCAACTTCTTCATGAGCATATCTCCCTGGGCAAGGGAAACAAAGGCAAATATGATCAAGTTGAACTATATCAAACTAAAAAGCTTCCATACAGGAAAGGACACCATCAGTTGAACAAAAAGACATCCTACAGTATGGGAGAATATATTAATAAATGACATATCTGATAAGGGGTTGACATCCAAATTATATAAAGAGCTCATGCAACTCAACAAACAAAAAGCAAATTATCCAATTAAACCAATTAAAAAATGGGCAGAGGATCTGAATAGACACTTCTCCAAAGAAGAAATTCAGATGGCCAACACATGAAAAGATGCTCCACATCACTAATCATCAGAGAAATGCAAATTAAAACCACAATGAGATATCACCTCACACCAGTGAGGATGGCCAACATCCAAAACACAAACAACAACAAATGTTGGCGAGGATGTGGAGAAAAGGGAACCCTCCTACACTGCTGGTGGGAATGCAAATTAGTTCAACCATTGTGGAAAGCAGTATGGAGGTTCCTCAATAAACTCAAAATAGAAATACCATTTGACCCAGGAATTCCACTCCTAGGAATTTACCCTAAGAATGCAGCAGCCCAGTTTCAAAAAGACATATGCACCCCTATGTTTATCACAGCACTATTTACAATAGCCAAGAAATGGAAGACGCAACCTAAGTATCCATCAGTAGATGAATGGATAAAGAAGTGGTACATATACACAATGGAATATTATTCAGCCATAAGAAGAAAACAAATCCTACCATTTGCAACAACATGGATGGAGCTACAGGGTATTACGCTCAGTGAAATAAGCCAGGCAGAGAAAGACAAGTATCAAATGATTTCACTCATCTGTGGAGTATAAGAACAAAGGAAAAACTGAAGGAACAAAACAGCAGCAGACTCACAGAACCCAAGAATGGACTAACAGTTACCAAAGGGAAGGGGACTGGGGAAGATGGGTGGGAAGGGAGGGATAAAGGGGAAAAAGGGGCACTACAATTAGCACACATAATGTAGTGGGGGACACATACGGGGAAGGCAGTATAACACAGAGAAGACAAGTATTGACTCTGTAGCATCTTACTACACTGATGGTCATTGACTGTAATGAGGTATGTGTTGGGGATTTGATAATAGTTGGAGTCTAGTAACCATAATGTTGCTCATGTAATTGTACATTAATAATAGCAAAATAAAAAAAAGATTTGACATATATTATCTCTGAAAATATATTTTCACATAGATAGGTACTCCCAAATACTGATAATGCTCCATGAGCATATGATTCTAATTGAGCATATCCATCACTTAGAAGGCATTTACAAACTCTGGTAGACTCTTCTCTCAATATCTGCCATTTAACATGTCATTATATGGCAGATTAATCACTTACAATGAAAGGTTAGGGGGACAGTCCTCAATCGCAAAATTAAATAAACTTAAATACATAGAAATTTCCTTTGCATTTGTATCAAGGTCCAAAGATAAAAATCCCTGCTGGAACTGAGATCAGAAAATATATCCACTGCATATTTGTGTGGAAATAGTGATCTCACTTCTTGTTTTAACTTTTGTCATGATGGGAAGTGTATAAGATAGCCTGATATTATTGTGATTCAAAGAATGATAATTCTCACTGTGATGACTTTATCATAGAACAAATTTCACATATTAGCACTGTTTTGTCTTTTAATTTAGGTTAATTTCATTAAGAAAAATTATCAAACCTGCAGTGAATGCTGAGTTTTGAAACTATTTAGTGTTCAATAATAGTCATTCAGAAGAATTTCAGTCTTGATCAAGACTTCAAAATAATCACATTAAATCTTATCATTGCCACACTGTTGAATTGCTTGTTGTACGGCAAGTCAGAGCACCTAGCTTCTATTTCTGACAAAAATTCACAGAACTAACAATGGTGAAGTCAGTAAGAGCAAATGAGGTTCACCATTGACACTACTGGCTGAATAACTCAAGATAAATTTAAATATTTTCCAGAAAATACCTGATGATAAATAATATGATGAACAACCGTAATATTTACACACCTTCCATTTCAACAATTTTGTACATTTGTCTAACTAGGAATTTTTTTCTGCTCCACATGTATTTTTAACACTAAATTATAATATATCTTAGCAGATTCCACTTCAGACTGTACTGGAGTAGTGTTTTCTCAACTTTTAAAAATATTTTTTCATAGATAATTGTGCCAGAAAACTATTCTCAGAGGCTAATTTTTTCAGTTACTTCAAACAGTGCATTGGCTCCTTTAATAAACAACTACAAACATTATCAGTAACATTTATCAACTCATAAGGAGCTAAGGAAACCAGTCATACTCATTTGCCTTATATTTTAATTGACTATTGATATTGCTCCCAATGTTAACTCCTTAAACAACTGTTTTGCTGAAAAGTTGATAGTATTAAACAATTCTGTTTTTTCCGGACACATTTTTTGGCTACTACAATTAAACACAATTTAACTGACTCACCATTAATAAATGACTTCTGTTGCCTGGCTAGTAAATGAACCACTTACAAACAAATTTTAGTTTCAAATTCTGCTGTGATGAAATAGTCTTTTTAAATTTTCTAATTTTTAAAACCAGTGTTTTGCTGTGAATTAGGAATGTTATTTGTGATAGGTGCCTAATCTGATCATGTCAATGCACATTGCACTCTTTTAGCATAGCTAGACTGTCACTACAAATTAAAAATACTGCTTTGCCACAGCAAACCATTTAAAACAACTGGTGGGATGGATTTGGCCTTCAGGCTAACCTGCTGATCCCTCATCTAGAACACACCCTGACATCATTTTAAAGTAAAGTTTGCATAGAATTTTTACTAGAGGGTCTCAATAAGAAATTTGTGCTGGCAAGAGGAATCAACAAACTTGAATATAGATCAATGGAGATTATCCAATCTAAAGAAAGAACAGCAAAAAGAAGAAGAAGAAGAAATATGAACAGAGCTTCAGAAAACTAGATCAAATGTACCACCTTCCATCCCAGAAAACAAATAGAGAGAAAGGGGTAGAAAGAACATTTGACTAGTAATGGCCAAAAACATCCCAAATTTGATGAAAACCTTAATCTACATGTTCTGAAAGCTCAACATATTCCAAGTAGAATAATTACAGAGATTCATGCCTAGATACATTGTAGTCAAACTATTCAAGGCCAAAGACAAAGAGCAACATGAATACAAAAACAAACAAACTAACAAAAACTATTAGACACAAGACAAAAGTTATCAACTCTGTTTCTATTCAACATGGTGCTGGTGGTTCTAGTCAGAGCAATTAGAGAAAAGAAGGGAGGAAGGGAAGGAGACAGGAGGGAGGGAGGAGGAAGAAAAAAAAGGCATCCAAATAAGAAAAACAGAAGTAAAGGTAACTCTTTCTATATATGACACAATTTTGAATATATAAAATCTTCAGGAATACACACAAAACTCTATTGGAACTAAGAGACAGGTTCAGCAAGCTTACAGGATATACAGCTCAATAAACAACAATAATTGTATTTGTATATACTAGCAATAAATAATCTGAAAATAAATTCAGAAAACAATTCCATTTACAATAGCATCAAAAAGGATTAAAATATTTAGGAATAAATGAACAATGTGCAGGATTTGTAAACAATTATTTTGCAAGGAACTGAAGGAGATCTTAAGAAATGGAAAGATGTCTCATGTTCATCGATTGGAAGACTAAATTTTGTTAAAATGGCAATAATCTCTAAATTGACATGAAGTTTCAATTCAATCTCTATCAAAATCCTAGTTGCATTTTTTTCCCCTTCAGAACATAATAAACTGATCCTAAAATTCATATGCGAAGTGAAAGGACTTAGAACAACCAAAACAATCTAGACAAGGAAGAACAAAGTTGGGGAATCACATTTCCCAATTTTACAACTTCCTACGAATTACATTAATCAAGACTGTGTGTTATTGGCACAAGACTGGAAAAACAGATCAATAGGCTAGAATTAAAAGTCTAGATATGAACCCTTTCATTAATGGCCAACTCAGTTTTAGCAAAGGTACCAGACTAATTCAATGAGGAAAAGAACAGTATTTTCAACAATACTGCTAGGACAACTGGATATCCATATGACGAAGACTGAAGTTCTTATATAAAATTATACCTTACATAAAATTAACTCAAACTGGATCAAAGACTTAAATATGAGATAAAAGTATAACTTCTTAGAAGAGAACAGGTGTAAATGTTCAAAACCTTGGATTAGGCAACAGTTTCTCAGACATAACACCAAAGAGCATGGCAATAAAAGAGAACAGACAATTTGGATATCATAAAAATAAAAATCTTTGTGGTTCAAGGGATTTCATTAAGAAAGTGAAAAGACAACTCATGAAATGTGAGAAAATATTTGCAAATAATATATCTGGTAAAAGATTTTATCAGGAACTTATAAATAATTCTTTTAATTCAACAACAAAAAGACAATCTGATTCAGAAATTGGTAAAAAGGATTGAATAGATATGTCTCCAAAGAAAACTTACAAATGACCAATAAGTACATGAAAAGATTCTCAACATCAGTAGCCATCAGGAAAATTCAAATAAAAACCACAGTTAGATATCACTTTACATCCACTAGAATGGCTATAATCAAAAAGAGTAACAAGTGTTAGGATGTAGAGAAATTAGAACCTTTTATACACTGCTGGTGTAATTGCAAACTGGTACATCCAATATGAAAAATAATTTGATGATTCCTTAAAATCTATGCATAAATTTATCATATAACCTAACAATCTCCTCCTAAGTATATAAGCAAGAGAATTGAAAATGTGTTCATACAAAAACTTATACACAAATGTGCACTACAGCCCTATATACAATTACCAAGGAAAGAAACAGTCCAAATGTTTATCAACTAATGAATGGATAAACACAATGGAGTGTGCTGATATAATGGAATATAATTCAGTCCTAAAAAGGAATGAATAACTGACATGCTACAACAGGGATAAACCTTGAAAACATTATGCTAAGTAACAGAAGTCAGATATAAAAGGCCATACATCGTATCACTCAATTTTCATGAAATGTCCACAATAGGAAAACCCATAAAGACAGAAAGTAGGTTAGTGATTGCCAGGGGTGTGAGGAGGGATGAATGGGGAGTGACTGCTAATGGCTATGAAGTTTCCTTTGGGAGAGATGAAACTGTTCTGAACTTAGACATGCATGATAGTTGCACAACTCTGTGACTACCCTAAAACAACTGAGTAAGGGTGAATGTTATGGGAATATGAATTACATCTCCATACAGTTTTCATTTTTAAAATGTGGCAATAAGAAGAAACTAAGAGACTTCCGGGAATATGGCGACGTGAACGGACCAGCAGAAAAATTCCTCCTAACATTATATTTATTCACGAAAATACAGCAAATACAACTATCCCTAAAAGAGAGACCAGAATACACAGGAAAGTGCACAGCGTACAGCTACACCTGTGAGAACTTGGCAGCCGGTGAGGCGGATGGGATACGGAGCGGCGACCCGGTGGGACCGAGTGCTCCCCCCCCCAGAGCTCCGGTGGCCAGACACTCCGGACAGAGGACTCGGCACCCGGTGAGGCGGGACGGAAACGCGATCCAGCGAGACCAGAGCACCCCTCCACCCCAGCACTCCGGCGGGAGTACCGGCAAGGCGGGTAAGGTACGGAGCCGTGAGCAGACCGAGCGCCCCTCTCCCCCAGCGCTCCAGCAGGAGGAGAGGATTCAGAGCCAGGAGGGAGTGGAAGTCTGGGCCAGGAGCGCCAACACACAGCCGGCGGTGTAGCAGAGATAGGAGAGACAGAGGGCACAGGGTCCCAGCCGGGAACGTGCAAGTTGCCCGCGGCAGGCTCCGGGAAGGAAAAAGAAAGGAGAAAAAAGGGAAGAAAAGCGGGCGCTCTACCTCAGCGGTCTTAAAGAGACAGGAGCTCAATAGAGGGGCCGGATAGCCCCGCAAACTGAGCCCAGCACACTGGGAGTCCTGGGGAGCTTTGGACCCCGTGGCTGGCGACTGGGAAAGGGTGCCTGCCATTGAGACCCCCACGGAGATCAACAGCTTCCCATTGTTTCCAACCCAGCCAGAACTATAGAGTGGCGCTGGAATAGTAGAGCAACAGAGCCACCTACAGGACTCGCGCGGAACCCACTCTCAGTGGCTTTTTTTGTTGTTGTTGTTATTGTTTTTTTCTCCCCTTTCTTTTCCTTTTTTTCTTTCCCTCTCTTTCAACAGCCTCCCATTCATTCTCACCCTGGCCACAGCTTTAAAGGGCCATGTGGAGCGACGTGGCTACGGCTCTGGAATAGTGGAGCAATAGCGCCACCTACAGCATTCACACAGAAACCACCCCCCGTGGGCATTTTGGTGTTTTTTTGTTGTTGTTGTTTTTTGTTGTTGTTGTTGTTGCTATTTTCTTTTATGTGTTGCTGCTTTTTCTTTTTCTTTCTTTTCTTTTCCTCTCTCTCTCTCTCCTTTTACTTTTTTATTATTAGTAGAAATTTCTTTTTTTTTTCCTTTCTCTCCTTTCTTATCTCTCTTTGCTACCAACAACCAATTCTATAGTCATGAGAAGACAGAAGAATATGATACAGACAAAGCTTCAGACAAACACAACCCCAGAAAAAGAAGCTGAAGAAATGGACATGCACAGTCTTCCAGAAAAAGAATTCAGAATAAAAGTCATAGCCATGCTGACGGATCTACAGAAAAATGTACAAGAGCTGAGGGAGGAAGTGAGGGAAGTGAGGAAAGACAATGCAGAAATGAGACAAGCCATCGACGGGCTCAACAGCAGATTGAACCAGGTTCAAGACACGATCAAGGAATTACAATACAGGGACCAGGAATACAAAGAAGCTGAGGCAGAGAGAGGTAAAAGGATCTCTAAGAATGAAAGAATATTAAGAGAACTGTGTAACCAATCGAAACGGAGCAATATTCGCATTATAGGAGTACCAGAGCAATAAGAGAGAGAAAAAGGGATAGAAAGTGTCTTTGAAGAAATAATTGCTGAAAACTTCCCCACGCTGGGGAAGGAAATAGTCTCACAGTCCACGGAAGCCCACAGATCTCCCAACACAAGGGACACAAAGAAGACAACACCAAGACACATAATAATCAAGATGGCAAAGATCAAAGACAAGGACAGAGTATTAAAAGCAGCTAGAGAGAGAAAAAAGATCACCTACAAAGGAAAACCCATCAGACTGTCATCAGACTTCTCAACAGAAACCTTACAGGCCAGAAGAGAATGGCATGATATATTTAACGTAATGAAACAGAAGGGCCTCGAACCAAGAATATTGTATCCAGCACGATTATCATTTAAATATGACGGAGGGATTAAATAATTTCAAGACAAAAGAAAGTTGAGAGAGTTTGCCTCCCACAAACCACCACTACAGGATATCTTAAATGGACTGCTCTAGAGGAAAATACCCCTAAGGCTAAAAAGATGTCACCAGAGAAAATAAAAGCATGGCAAAGAAAGCAGACCATCCAAATACCAACTAAAGGCAAAGAATAAAACACCTAATATATAAAGAAAGGAGGAGGAAGAAAAGGAAGGGAGAGATAAAGAAACATCAGACGGCATTCACAATAACTTAACAAGAAAGTTAAGTTAGATTCACAGATAGTAAAGAAGCAACCCTTGAACCTTTGGTAACCATGAACCTAAAGCCTGCAATGGCAATAAGTACATATCTATCAATAATCACCCTAAATGTAAATGGACTGAATGCACCAATCAAAAGACACAGAGTAACAGAGTGGATAAAAAAGCAAGACCCATCTATATGCTGCTTACAAGAGACTCACCTCAAACCCAAAGATATACACAGACTAAAAGTGAAGGGATGGAAAAAAATATTTCAAGCAAACAACAAAGAGAAAAAAGCAGGTGTTGCAGTACTTGTATCAGATAAAATAGACTTCAAAAC
>JAQQAC010008525.1:6622474-6906837 GCA_029783875.1 Phataginus tricuspis
CTTGGCCTAGAATGATTGAGTGGTTTTACAAATAGGGAAGGGTATCACAGCATAACCCGTGACTTTACTGTAAACAACCCTAGCAAGCAGAGAACAACCCAGCCCTCCTTGAGGGCAGGGCAAGTGGTACAAGTCCACACCGCTAAGCCTTTCTTTCATGTTCTTGAAAAATCCTCATTTGCCTATAAAAACCCCTAGACAACGCAGCACACCGGACTCTCTTGTCCCCTCCTGGCGTGAGCCGGGAGCTCTGTCCTATCACTTTATTCCTAAATAAAAGTCTGTACCTTGCTCTCCTATGCTAAGCTCATTCTTCGGCTTCGTGAACAAGAACCCCGGCATCACTCTGAGAAGGCTTGAAACCAACAAATATTGCCTGCTTCTCCCATCTAAACACTGATAACCACATTTACTAAGGCAAAAGTATTGGATAATTCTCTGAAAGAAATCCATTTCTGCAATATAATAAATTCACTGCAGAACAAATGGGACATCATGCTATGTTTCAAAACATACACAAATATCATTTTGTTTACAGGCAAACCATTTAGCCTGAGATTTGATGGGTAGGTAACGGCTTTTGTTTTTTACTATCACTACAGTTTTGCCTTTTCCAGAATTTCATATAATTTGGATCACACAGTATGCAGCCTTTTCAGACATACTTCTTTCTCTTAGTAATAAACATTTAAGATTCATCCATGTCTTTTTGTGGCTGGAGCTCATTTTTTAAAACTGGCTGAACAAAATTCCATTCTTTGAATAAAGCGCAGGGACCCACTGACCTATTAAAGGATATCTTTGCTGCTGGCAGTTTTTGGTGTTTATGAATAAACTGCTATAACATTCACATGCAGGCTCTTGTGTGGACCAAAGTTTTCAAAGAAATTGAGTAAACTCCTAGAAGTACAATTACTGGATTGTGTGGTAAGACTGTGTTTAGTTTTGTGAGAAACCACCAAAAACTGTCTTCCAAAGTGACTGCCACTCTGTATTCCCACCAACAATGAATGAGAGCTCCTACTACTATGCATTCTTGGGAACCATTGGTTAATAGTCCATTTTGTTGAGTTCTAGCCAAATGAATAGGTAGGTAGTGGTATCTCATTTTAATTTGGAATTCTGCAATGATAAGTGACTTGAGCATTTTTTCATGTTTATTTTCTATTTATCTTCTTCGTTGAGGTGTCCTTTCAGTTATTTTGCCCATTTTTAAATTGGATTTTCTTACTGAGTTTCAAGCTTTCTTGTTTATTTTGGATACGAGTCCTTTATCAGATAGGTGTTTTGCAAATATTTGCTACCAATCTGCTTATCTTTTCATTTTCTTAACAGTATCTTTCAAAGAGCAGCAGCCTTTGATTTTAATCAATTCCAATTTATTGATCTTACTGGTTTCTTTTTGGATTATACTTTTGGTGTTTGATCTAAAAACTCATCCACAAGCCTAAGTCCACCTAGACATTCTCCTTTATTTTCTTCTAGACATTTTATAACTTGCATTTTATGTTTAGCTATATAATCCACTTAGAGCCAATTTTTGTTAAAGGTGACATGTCTACATCTAGGTTTTTTGTTCTTTGCATATGGACATACAGTGGTTCCATTACTACTTGTTAAAAAGACTGTCAGTTTTCCTTTGAATTTTATCTGCTTTGTCAAACATCATGATGTTGACTGTATTGCTGTAGTCCTATTTCTGAGCTTTGTTATGAGGTCTTGATTAATGCAGGTTTCTGGTAAGTTCTGCAATTGGGGAGTCTGAGTTCTCCAACATTGTTGTTCTTCAGTATCATGTTGGCTATTCTAGATCTTTCACCTTTTCAAATAAACTTTCGAATCAGTTTGTCAGTATCTACAAGACAGCTCACTGGAAGTTTGACTGGGGTTGTGTTGCATCTACAGAGGAAGTTGGGAAGAACTGACATCTTAATATTGAATCTTCCAATCTATTATATGGAATATTTATGCATTTACTTAGATTTTCAATTGCTTCCACATTTTTTGTTTTTGTTTTAAAAACAGACCCATACAATTTTTGTGAGGCTTATACATATTTTTTTTATTGCTACTGCAAATAGTATTTTTTTAATATCAAATTCCAGTTGTTTGTGGCTGGTATTTAGGAAAACAACTGACTTTTGTATGCTAACTTTATATCCTGTGGCTTTGCTATAATCACTTAATAGCTATAGGTATATTTTTGTAGAATCTCTGGGATTTTTAGAGACAATCATGTCATCTGTGAAGACAGATAGCTGTATTTCTTCCTTTCCAATCTGTATTAACTTTTATTTTTTTTTTCTTGCATTATTTCACTTGCTAGGACATCAAATATGTTGATAAATAGGAGTGATAAAGAGTGTATATCCTTACCTCATTCCTGATCTTAACTGGGAAGGAAGCACCCAGTTTCTGACTATTAAGTATGAGGTTACCTGTAGGTTTTCTGTGATTCTCTTCAAGTTAAGGAAGTTTCTCTCTTTTCCTAGTTTGCTTAGATTTTTTTTTGCATCATGAGTGTTGTATTTTGTCAAATGCTTTTCGTGCATTGACTGAAATGATCATTTGACTTTTCTGTAGTTTGTTGAAGTAGTTGATTATACTGATTGAATTTCAATGACTTCAGTTTCAATTCCAATGTATCAGCCTTCCATAATCATGGAGCATAATTCTTTTTATATGTTCTTACATTTCAAGTGCCTCCATTTTTTTGCAGATTTTTGCATCGTGTTTCTGTGAGCTATTAACCTACTATTTTCCTTTCTTATAATATCTTTATTTGATTATGGGATTAGGGTAATGCTGGTCTTGAGGTAGGAATTATACATTCTGCTTCTTTTTTATGAAAGAAACTGTGGAAAATTGGTATCAATTCTTAAGTGTATAGTGGAATTCACCAGTAAAACCTGGGTTTTTGTGGGGGAGGAGAGAGACTATTAATCATTGGATCAATTTATTTAATATATATAGGCATATTCAAATTACTTAGGTCTTTTTGTGTGTTTCAAGGAACTGTGCTGTATAAGTTAAATTACCAAATTCTTTGCATAGAGTTTATGGAATTCCTGAATTATTCTCTTAATGTTCATGGCATCAGTAGTTATGATCCCACTTTAATTTCATCTGGGTAGAGGTTTATAAATTGCATTGGTATTTTCTACCCAACTACCTTTGGGTTTTGTTAATTTTCTTTTTTATTTTCCTGTTTTTGTTTTGATTTATCCTCTAATTTTATTACTATCGTTCTTCTGCTTGCTTTAAGCTTAAATTTTTTCTTTCTCTAGTTTCTTAATGTAGAAGCTTAGATTAATAATTCTAATTCTTTCCTCTGTTCTCATATATGCATTTAATGACATAAATTTCCCTTTAGGCATTGCTTTTGCTTCATCCCTCTAATTTTGCATTTTCATTTGTATTCGTTCAAAACATTAAGAAATTCCATGTAGACATCTTCTTTGACCTATGTGTTGTTTATTTCCACATATGTTGGGGAATTCCAGCTTTCTGTTACTGATTTCCAGTTTAATCTCATTGTGTTCTAAGAACATACTTTGTTATGATTTTCTTTTAAATTTGTTAATGTATGTTCTAGGGACCAGAATGAAGTCTATTTTGTGTACTTCACAACGTGCATTATTCTGTTGTTGGAGTATTCTACTAATATCAGTTCAAGTTGATCATAATGATGTTCAAATCAACTATGTCCTTACTGATTTTCTGCTAACCTGATCAATTACTGAAAGGGGATCATTAAGTCTCCAACCATTAAGAGTGGATCTATTTCCTCTTTCAGTTCTAACGATTTTTTGCCCCATGTATTTTGATCTGATGCTCTGTCTTCAGGTGTGTACGAGTTTAGGACTATTATATCTTCTTGAAGGGTTGACTGCTTTATCATTATATAATGTTTGTATCCATGTTTTGAAGCTTCTTTTACTAAAATTAACATAGCTACTCAAGCTTTCTTTTTGATTAGTGTTAGCATGCTTTATCTTTCTCCATCTTTGCATTTTTAACCTACCCAAATTTTAAGTTTAAAGTGGGTTTCTTGTAGGTAGCATATAGTTGGCTTCTGTTTCTTTATCCAGTGTGAGACTATCTGTCTCTTACTTGTTTTATTTATACCACTCTTATTAAAAGTGATTATTGAAATAGTTGGATTGTCTACCATGTTTGTGATCGTCTGCTGTTTATTGCATTTATTCTTCCCCGACCCCCTTTTTTCGGCCTTCTCTGGTTTTAATGAAACATTTTATATGATTCCACTTTATGTCCTCTCTTAGCATATTACTTTACTTCTTTTTTTTAAATGAAGAGTTTCCTGCAAATTTGCAACATATACTTTTAACTATCACAGTCCACCTTCAAATAATACTCTACTTCCTCATGCATGATGCTGATAGCTTGTAAGACAGCATTCCGGCTTCCTCCCTCCAATCTCTTATGACAGTGCTGATATCATTTCATGCATCTATATGCTATAATCACCCAATACAATTTTACTTATTTTCAATAGCTTTATTTTAAACCAATTAAGAATAAGAAAAATAAAACATTTTTATTTTACCTTCATTTAATCCTTCTGTAATGCTCTCTTTTCTTTATGTAAATTGGAATACCTAACCTATATCATTTTCCTTCTTCCCGAAAAGATCTTTTTACTTTCTTAACTTCTTTGGATGTTTCTTGAGGGGCAGGCTTTCCAGTAAAGAATTCCCTAGGTTTTTGTCTGTTCAAGAAAGTCTTTCCTTTTCCTTCATTTTTGAAGGAAAATTTCACTCCATATAAATTTTTAGGTCGATGGTTTCTTTTTCTATGAATACTTCCAATATTTCACTGTGTTCTTCTTCATTACGGTGTCTGACAAAAAGACCACTGTGATACTTATCCTTGTTCCTCCACAGGTGGGTAGTGTTTTCCCTAGGGGTTCTTTCACAATTTTCTCTTTGTCTTTGCTTTTTAGCAGGCTGGACGGGATATGCAGAGTTATAGATGTTTTGGTATTTATCATACTTGGAATTCTTTGAGCTTTCTGGATCTGAGATTTGGAGTCATTCATTTTGGCAAGTTCTCAGCCAGAATTACTTCCCATCTCTCAGCTTACATTACTCATTCGTTCTTCCACATTATGTTTTTCATCAGAGCCCTTAACATATCAATCACACTCATTTTAAATTCTCTGTCTTGATAATTCCAAATTGGTGAGATATCTGAGTCTTGTTCTAATATTGCTTTGTCTCTTCAGATAGTGTTTTTTTTTCCTTGGCTTTTAGCATGCTTTGTAATTTTCTTTTTTTGCAAAGGGATATGATATATTAGATAATAGGAACTAGGTAAGTGGATCTATAATAGGGTAAGATTTATGATGACCTGGTTAGCAGTGGCACTGCGTTTAAGTTTACTGTAGCTGTAGTTTCTAAAGGCCTCAGATTCCTCTGTCCTTGCTTTTGTCTCCTTTATTGTCTTTATGTTTCGGTAAGAACTCTTTCTTGAGCAGTCTGCACCTTGCCCCTTTTTCAGCTATAAGACACTGTTATACTGGAGCCCTGCCGGTGTAGTAATAATGCATGGAATAGAGGAAGATAATGTGATTTTGTGATTGAATTTCAGTTTTCAGTGGCCCTATGTCTTGGGGCTGTGATTTTCATAACTGTATCTTAGCTCTACCTTGCTCCCCTCAGGTGAGAAGGGAAGACTAGAGGGTGCTGGGCAGGGAGAAACGCCATTCTCACACCTGAGATGAGGCACTGGTAGAATCTTTTCCCCTGGAGAGGAGGCCTTTGCTACAGAGGACCCCCTGGGTGTATTGACTGTAGTTACTCTTCCTCTCCCTCTGCCAGAGTGACTGAGGGAGTTTTCCTGGGCTCTTCATTGTGAGAATTTGGTAGAATTCTTGAAGGTATAAAACTCCCAAAAGTGTGTGGTCCCTCCAAGCCTAGAGTACCAAGGAAGTCCACACTCTTCACCTCGTCTACACTCAACCAGTAATTCATCAGAATGACCATTTAAGTGTTCACACCAGCTCATGGTTCCAGCGGCTCTTCCCCTAGGTCCTAAGTGTGTCTCTGCGGTGACTCTCCAGATTTCAAGATGATGGCTTTTTGCCCTGTATCCTCAGTTGTCTAATGGATGAAGAAAAGTCTTTAATTCTCAGTTTCTTCAGTTTTTTTTTTTTCTATTGGAATGACAGGAGTGATGACTTTGAAGCTCTTCCTACATTGGAGCAAAAACTGGAAATTGGGCAATGGCTTTCCTTATTTTCTGTACTGCAAGTTTCAGAGGCTGGTTCTTCCCCGTCACAGAATCAGGCCACTCGGTTTTCAAACATGGTTCCCATCTCAGCACATTACCTGTTTAATCTGAGAACTTTCCTTCCAGTAATTAAATATACTTTCTTTATGGTTCATTATGATGTGATTTATGACATGTGTGTAATTGTCAGAATTACTGTGGGTAATTAAAACATGAAGTGAACGCCGCCAGAGGCTTCAGTCACTCCTGGTGCCCTCATTAAAAATCAGGAGCTGACCAGATTATAAAGAGACTGGTTTGCACAACTTCCCAGAAAAACCTAATTATGAAACTTATCCTTATTCCATCAGACCTCACTCCATTAGTCATGCAAATTCTAAAAATGATTAAGTTATTTTATGTGCTTGAATTGTGGAATTAATAATAAAGAGGTGAGGAGTGGTAATTAGACATTACTATGAAACTTTACTATGTCAGGTCACTCTGGATAATACCTCCTCTCTTCCTGAACTCACTTCCAACATACACACACACACACACCCCTTCAAGATACTCTAATGAGTGGCTAAATAGTTTTAGCACATTTATGATACCTCAAAGCAAGGAAGTCTAAAACAAGGAAGAGAAAGATTTGTAAACTCTGCATGAGGTATTATCTTGGAATGTGAATTTGTAAGAGAAAGAGATTTGGCAATTATTATCATTGGGGGAGTCCTTTCTCTCTAGAAAAGGCCAAGAACCCCAAAGAGAAACTATGAGGATGTTTCAAGATATGGCGGCTGGAACAGGAGCAAGTGATAAAGCTTGAGAGAGCTTTAGATGATCATGTTTCATCTCCTCTCTAGTTTTCCAGTTAGGAGATTTAGTGTAGAGAAATTACGAGGCTGCCAGTGAGTAAGAGAGACATGGTGTGTCTGGCTGGCATCCTCATGCAAATGTGACAAATAAACAGAAATCCATATGGAAGGTCCTTGGAATGATGACATAGGAAAAGAGATGAGAGACAAGGGAGTCAGAGGTACAACACGAGAAAAGGGTCTGCTCTCTGCTGAAGCTCAGACTGCCTACATGTCACTCCCAGAAAGGCAACCATTTTAAGAGATAGTGGAGGCAGGGCTTGACATGAAGGGATCTGGGGATGAGGAGATGAGAAAAAGAGAGAGATGGACTAGAGAAAATGCAGAGAGAAGGCAAAGTTCTGGTTGCAAAGTGGTGATTAAAATGACCACCTTCAACAGGGGTAGGGGACAATCAGCTTGAAAGTGTGTGTGGTATGTGTTGTATGATTTGACTTCACAGCAACACCATGAGGAGAACAGGGAAATATTCTCACCCACATTATCTGATGATGGGACACTAAGGGACTCACTCAAAGTCCCGAGATGGAAAGCAGTGACTTTAGATTCCTGTCACCTAGGCTGTGTCTACTGTGTGTTCCCTTACAGTATGCTGGTCCTTTATAGAACTGCTCAGAATGGATGCAGCGGTGGACAGGGAGGGTAAGTAGGAAAACTCACACATACTGTCCCCTCCTCTTATAAAGGTGGTTGGCTTTTTAGTGTGTCAGTTTTCTCTCCTGCAATGGTGGCAGGGCTTCGGCCTCTGCAGAGGGGCTCCTGTGGCATTGTGGCAGCTGCCTGGTGCTGTGAGAGGAGGAGCAGCTAAGGATTCCCAAGCGTGCACCTCGCTTCAGTCATATAAGGCCTTGGAGGCCTCTGTGGCCGCCCCCTCCACGGGGGGCTGACCACCTCCATGGGGCTCCTGGTATTCCTCTCTGACTCCAAGGGGCCTGCTGAACGGTTCAGATCACAGTTTTCTCTGCACCCTCCAGGAGGCTTGCACATTCACCACTTCCTCAAAGAATATTCAATCCTTTCAGTGTGTCTTTCTGCTTGTTCTTCTATGTGTATGTGCGTGTGTGTTTTAGTTTCTCAGTTTTTTAGGAGGAGACTATGACACGTTCACCTCCAAATGTGGAGATGTCTCAGCCAGAGGCACTCTTGAGAAATGGCATTTGTTGTCTGGCTGGAGCCAAACACAGCCACCTCTTCTCTTGTTTGAAACCCAAAGAGGGTGACTGCCAGTCAGGGATTCCAACCAGCTGGTGGGCTTGGCCTCAACAATCTGACAAAAGGGATCCCTTTTCCCCAACAGCAGCTTCTCCACCTCTTTCTCTCTCCTTTTTTGCTTGAGAATGCACAGTTTTTCACTTGTCCTTCATACAAATAACTGGAGGGTGGGAATTATTCAGAAAGCTCATGTTCGACACCCCATCTGTTCAGTTCTGACAGCCATATATAATGTAAGGCTATAAAAACTTGAAAAATAATGCAACATAAAAAGGGATTGACTCAGCTCCAAGAGGCCATAAATGGTAACAAATACCACTGGATGATTTATTTCATGCTGTAATCTTTACAGTAAGTCATCTTTCAGACATTTCCTTGTGACAGGTTTTAATAATATTAATGCCCAGAGCAATCCAAATCATCGCCAATAGACGTATTTATCAAGCTGCCAATCCGAGTAAATGAAATTCTATAAGCAATAATGTAACATGTTTAAAGGAAGCTAATAAAACAAGTCAGCAGAGAAATATTACTTCAAAGTGTTCTCTCCCTCTAATCCAGCCCTGTATGTAACACAGCCAAAATGCAAATCTTTCCGTACTTGATTTATTGCTCCAAAAATACCAATGACCTTTTCCCAAGCTTCTGTATATTCACTCTCACACATTCATAAAGCCTGCCGTGCATCCTGACAGAGCCTCTGAACACCGGAGTGCTCAGCATTTACTGTTAATGTTTGTCTTGCTCTTACTCAGGTACTTGATTG
Source organism: Phataginus tricuspis (assembly GCA_029783875.1). Classification (NCBI taxonomy): domain Eukaryota; kingdom Metazoa; phylum Chordata; class Mammalia; order Pholidota; family Manidae; genus Phataginus; species Phataginus tricuspis. Next base: position 6,631,565 of record JAQQAC010008525.1, read on the forward strand.
GCAGCAGTGGTGAATAACATCTAAGTTTCTAAGCCTTATTAAAATGTAACAAACACCTGAGCCATAAACCAATGTGTGCAGTGCCCACTCTAGGCTGGCCTTCCAGAATAGGAGAGAAAGGGACTTGATTCAAGTCCTAATGGTTTAACAGTTGCCAGGTAAGTTTCATGTCACAGAAAGCCCTCGTGCATTTCCCTCCAATCAGGTTTGCTTTGCTTTGTATTAATTATTTGTTATGCACGCAGATCACAGGTCGCCAGCTGGTAAAACATTTGACATTTCAAATGCAGCTCCAGTTCTGCCTCCTGCAGGAAGCCTTCCTTATTAGTAATTTTGTGATCTCTAGCACAGTACCTGACCCAACTTCCTAATCAATGAGTCTGTGAAAGCACAACGCACATCAAAGGCACGCACCAAACATTAGACAGAAACACGGCGCATGGATTATTTGATCTATTCTACAATGAATTGATGATTCATTTTTTTCTTGACTATCACACTCATGATCCTTGAGAACAGATTTACTGTTTCGAGGGGAAAGCAAGTGTTCACTAGGCCACTGCATATCCTGTAAGAGCTGTATGTGTATGCACGTATGTATCCCCTAACAGACATGATGTTATTTATGTCTTTATTACGATTATGGGTCTTGTGTTTACCTGAAGTAGCTCCTTTGAGGTGTCTACCAATCCCATTATGTGCATTTCTTTCCTTCTCTGGGAACTGCCCCGTCCCCCACTTAACGGCCAAGTTTGTTCCTGATACCCCCACTTCCTGGGTATGACTGGTCAAGTCAGGGACCCTGACTTCAGCTGAACCAATCAGACACGCTCTTCCTGTAATGGGAACCTGGGATCCTGGGGGTCCAGTCCCCTTGTTTGTAGTAGTGGAGCTGGGATGTGATTTAAGGGTGGGAGTGGCTAGATTCTGCAGAACAGAGTTACAGAAAGCCTGTGTACAGAGGATGACGGCTCAGTGGCGGTGCCAGGCCCAGGGCAGCGTGCCTGTGAGAGGGCAAAGGTGGCTGTCTCGGGGCACATGTTTCCTCTTCCGGCCTCTAGGCTCCCAGGCATCGCTTTCTCCCTCGCGGTTTTTCTGTTCCCTGATTCCTTATTAGAAATTTTCTTGTCATTCTTTAGTTTAAAAGGTTTCTATTACTTGGAGGGGATTACTTAATTAAAATTTTATTACATTAAATGTTTATATTAATTGAAATATTTATGATTAAAGTGTTTAATGAACTGAAATGCTTATATTTCACTGATAAATCAACACTATAAAAGACCACATGAGAGACGTACTTTTATTTGAAAGGAGTTCATTCCTTATAATGAGAAGCTAGATTTTTTATTTACTTTTTGGATGCTAATCAAATACAAAGCCCTTCGTATCTTGGTAATTCAAGGTATTTGGCATTGAATGTTGAAGTACTCTTGGAACAGAATAAGACCTTACTAGACAAAGATGAGAAAAAAGCACATTTGAGTTATATGCACAGCCCGCAGCAGGCAAAACAGCATGGGGTCTATTTGGAGAAGAGAATATGGTACTATCTGAGTTCTGATGGCTTTTATGACAGGCAGGGGCCAGGTGATGAAGGGCATTGTTAAGGATTTTGATCTCATTCCTAAGGGCACTGAAAAACTACTCAGGGGAAGAAATACTGTCAACTTTTCATTTCTGATACATCACCCTAAGTGGGGCCCCAGGTCAAAGGTCATGTTAACAGGGGTCTAGGAAGAGGAGACAGCAGCGTGGATTGGGTTTAGGATTGGAGACGGAAACGGAAGAGAGATTCAAGATATTTTTAGGGGTAAAACGGAGAAAATAGGAGACCTGGTTGGATTTGGGCGAGACACCTATCTCAGAGCCTGGGCGCTGGTTCTTGTAGCCCTTGCCAGGATGGCAGGCTGGGCGCCAGCTGCTGACGGGGCCCTGCCAGGTCCACTGCTCTGCGGTCGGCCTGGCCTTTGTTTTCCTTCTGAGGCAGTTAACAGAGGCATGTTCTTCTTACGTCCTTTCAACCTCAGTGTTCCTGACATGAATGTCTAGCCCTGCATGCAGATTCTCGGTGTGAGAAAAGCCAGCCAGGGGCGGCGCTAGATCACGGATCAGGATAAAGTCTGAAGAGGGCTGCCTTCCCCTGAAGGGTTTATGTCGGTGCTCACATCACACTCCTAAGCTCTGGGCCTGACTGGGCCATTTCTTCTCTACTCTTCTATTATTTCCTGGCTTGGAAAAAGACTATGAGAACCCTCGGTGGCTGGAACAGTAAAATGAGGGAGGGTACAGAAGAACTAAGGGGAAGGTGAAAGAGAACAAAAGGCGGCTCCTCAGATCTGGTGGTGGAGGTGAGAGTAACTGGTGAAAGAGTGAGAACTTGGTTAAGAACGATTTTCCTTGGCCCCTCCTCCCTCCAAGAAAGAGAAAGGTTCTAGGTGGGAAGGCCGACCCTGAAAGGCCCTCTAGAGGGCTGACGGTCATCAAGGGTGATAGAGAGAACCTGCTTATCCAGACTGTAAAAACATGCTTCTTCTGTATTCCTCCTGGTCTCAAATAACCCTTAAGATTTAGAGTATCTGACATGGCCTTTGGCTGAAAAACAGATGAATGTTAACTCACACAGGATAGTTTCTGCCTGTTTTATTCTTTAGTATATTCACCTTTTTCTCCTACAAATTGGCTGTTAACAACAACAACAAAACACCTGATATAACCCATGTAGAGAGGTCAGGGCCTTATGTCACTGTGGGGTCATTTTCTCCTACCTCAGGGTTTGCTCCTGGGTGAGGTTAAGGGATACAGAGGCAATCAGTTACTCTGGGTGGGGTATGGGTGCTCTGAACAATCCCTGGAAGGCTGAGCTCACAGGCCACACACATACTTGCTGTGGTCCTACAAATCCCTCCCAGTTACCTTTTTATCTTAAGTCTCTAGAAACTGGTTTCTAATGCTGATCCACAAAAAGGGATCCTCCAAGTATTAAAACAGAAGTCAAGTGAGAAAAAAGGAAACATGCTGCATGGTCCTGGCAGCTGAATGCTGGGTATTTAGAAAGGTCCAAGAATATTCAGATTTACCCCCAAACACTGCAAAAGCTGTGCACCAGGCTTGGCTGACTGTAAAATCCAACAGGATACTTCAACTGAAGCAAATGTTATGAAAATGTTTTTCATAGAACATTATTTTAAGAACTGGAAATAGTAATGTGCTAATACTTGTAATAAAATGCAAATATAAAGGTATTAATTATAATGATCTCATCAATCAATAAATTAAAACTGAACATTTTTATGGTGGAAGACCATTTGCATTGCTCTCAATTACTAAGCCATACCAATGGATTAAGATGCTACTTTAAATCAAAGTCTGTAAAGTTTTCCACTCCACATTTCAGACTCTTCTAGATCTCTCTGTAAATAGGTATATCTGTTATGAATGTATGTACAGGTACATATAAAGTATAAATGTATAAAGTAAATCATATACATATATATGTATATATATATGCACAGGTATGTGTGATTTACCTCATTGATTCTCACAGAGTAAGCCAGAATCTTCCCCCAAAGAGTAATTTATCCACAATATATGCACTACTGATTCTAAAAAATATTTATTAAAAAATTCTTCCATTATCTAAGCTGAACGTTTTAGGAGAAGTTTGAGACTGAAAATGGCAGCTTCTTTCCCACTTATAAATTGCTTTATGATTTTCTTTTTTTTTTTTAACTAGCTTTTCCCTACTGGTACCTCATATGCAGATGAGATATAATCATACCTACGTTTCATCACAAGGAAATCAGAAGGCAGAGAGGCGGCAACCTGTCTGGGTTAAAATTGCAACTGGGATTAGAATCCCAGCCTGGGGAAAAGAGGCGGAGCTTTGCCTGACGCAGGACAAAGTGCAGAAGCCAGGCCGGGGCAGGTGCTGGTACCTGGGCCATCCTGTCTGAGGGTAGAACTGAGGGTAGAGGAAACTCCAGTTTTTAAGACAAAACTAAGGGGTTATTTCTTGTCTTTACATAAGGATGCTCCATAGAATTACATATAATAACCTACTCACTGAGAACACAAAACAGAAAGACATTTTAAAAAACATTTGATTTCCACATGTTTTAACGTATATGACTATTGGTTGAAGAGAGACGGGCTTGTAGATAAAAAAGAATGGGAACAACTCTGCTTTTCCCGAGGCTTTGAGGACAGCAGAGTAGGTTTCCAGGGAGCCAGCTTATTTAGTTTACTTTTTAGCACTATCTGCAGCAATGTTTCAGAGTGAAATAAGCAAAATATGTGTTCCTTTTCATCTGGCAGCAGCAAAGATCTTAGGGAAAAAAAATAATGAAGAAATATGTAATCCCCATGGTATAATCCCAGGGTATGGAAACTCACTTCTCTTAAATACCTCCCTCTGGCATAATTGACTTTTCGTGTGCATTTTAATAATGGTATTTCAGCAGGTTGCAAGAGAATTTTTTTTTTCTGTTGCTGTTGTTGTGAATTATGGTTTGGAAAAAAAAAATGTGTTGTAAATCTAATTACATTTTCACTTATATTAACAAGTCAGCACAATCTTCCAGCATGTTTACCAAGCAATTCCAATATTTACAGCTGACCTAATTGGTTGTGGGGTAGAAGCAATGAACAATATTTTATTGTCCTGATGGCTGTGCATGTGCTGAAGACAGCTGCTAAGGTGTAAAGCTACCCAGTGACCCTGAAGTTCTGCCTGCCTGCTGTTTGCCTTCATCAACAAGCTGTAGGGCAGGACGGGATGCAGGGAGGGAATGGAAAGTGGGTTCCAGACTGGGGAGCGAGGAATTTTGTTAAAGATACCTTTTCTTAGTCCTCCCTTGGCGAGGAAGATTTTTCCAATTATTTGGGGACTGTTACAGACTCAAAAGCTAACTTGTTCTTGGAGGGTGTGGATGAAAAGTTAGCAATAACTGCATGAACACCAATAATATGTTGGGTAAGTATCCCTGATATATGATGCTGAGTTGAGGACATTTATGGTCCTGTCTTGGATTTTCACTATCAAAGGCACTGTGGTCATTCGGAGTTCAGCATGGGTCTGACACAGGCTGGAAATTTTTATATCCTCATGTCCTTAGACAAAGGGCTAAAAGGAAGCAAGCATCCTTGGGAAACGGGAACTGGGTCTACCTCTCATGTCGCGGAATGTGCGTCCTGCTGCAGCCCTGCCACCCCAGATGAAACTGAACTGACATTTATCTCTGTGTCCTCTGTCTTTCCTACTCAGGCTATTGGTGTTCACACAAATGGAGAATGCCAGTAAAATTTTAGCAGAAAGCTGCTTTGAGATGAGAGTCCTGACCACGGATTCAACTATTCTGTGGGACAATCCTGTCTTCTGTGTCGTGATCTTTGCTAGCATTCACTAAGTGCTTCCTCTCTCCTAGGAACTTCACCGAGAGTCTTACACTCCATCCTCCCATCAGTCTTATGAGATTGGTACCACTGGTTTTACAGATGAGGGTTCTAAGCCACAGAACAGTAAATGGCTAGTTTGTGATCACAGAGCATGGAAGTCACAGAGCTGAGGTCTGATTCTTGATGGCTAATACTTCTAGAGTTCTACCGCAGCCAAGGGTCTGGATGGCCTCCTCCTTTATCATTCTTGCTGCAACCGAATAACTAACATGCCACAGCAAACAACAGGCTTTGAGGTCTGGTTTTAGACACCCAGGAGGCCCTTACTGAATGTTCTCAAAAGTTGCATTTCTCATTCTGGTCGGTGCCTGAGCTCCTCCAAGGAGCATTCCATTCCTCAGGAACGGAAAGAAAAGCTTGAGGAAAGAAAAGCTACCCTTGGAAGGATTAATATTTTAAACTTCTGTTTCTACAGATGATGGTTCAAATTGTAGAGGCTGATGGGGACAGTAAATAGCTAGGGAGTGAGTCCCTGAGAAGGGGTGATGGCAGGGGTCAAACAGAGAGCACAGCATGAAGAATGGAAAGTCTGTACCCATTGTCTACTTGCCAGTTTAACCCTGGAAACTATGTCAGCTGTGTCCTTAGTCCTTGAATAGAGTTTTACTTAGAAACACTGGCTAAGCTTCCCATAATCTTCACCTTGTCTTGTTGAGCTGGTCTTTTACATATGACCTTAAACAGACAAGGTCTCATTCCTGCTTTTTAGATGTAAGTGATGTGATGAAAATATGCAAAAGCTAATAATTACTCAATGCAAATAAACATGCATACTCAGTAAATGACCAGTTGTTGCGCTGTGATACTTATTCCCATGCCATGAGTGCTGCTTCCTCATTACCACCCAGCCAAATCAATGCAAATTTCCATACCCGCAAGTCCTAGGAGAATCCGACTTCATTTTTCTTAAGACCTGTCCACAGATCTACAGAGGGGTTTAAAAAGGGCCTTTGTCTCTCCTTTATTACAGCCATCTAAGCTAGTCAAACAGGGGGAGGACGGTGAGAGTAAGGGAAGGGATATATTGAATTTTCCAAGGTATTACCTGACGCCTTTATTTTTAGGTAATAAAATATTGTTTGTTAGCCTAAAGAATTCATTTATTCAATTATACATACGATGAATTATCCTATAAACATGGTACTTTGCTAGAGTTGTGGCACATTGCTTCTCAGAGATTGGATTTTTGCCCATAGACAGAACATAAGAACTAGGAAAGAGGTATGTAGCGGGATTAAAGCAAAGTATCTACTCATGCTTGCCAAATTCTCATTCTTCTATTCCCTGTCACCCTCTTTCACCTGTCTTTGGGCCTGAGGCTTGTTGTGCTTAAAAGTATAATTTCTATATGTGCTTATGTATGTCAATCTTTATCCCTACCCCCATACCTACGCCTATAACTATATGTGGATACATTTGCATTACTGTTTGCTTTGGACTTCGTATTAAGCTTGACCAAGACGCTTATTAAACTTCATGGCTGATGCCCCTGCACGTGACTTCTCCCTATCCAAATACCACCCAAGGAAATGAGGAAGGCGTCCTCAGAGGTTCTGAAATCTCAGGTAGGAAACCACAGGACTGAGAATATGAACATTATTTGGGTTCTTGGAGAAACGTGACTCTGGAAGATGAAATGCTACTGACACAGTATGAAGCAAATGTGGATTTCTAGAACATGATTTGAAGTCCTACAGTCAGGGCATATTCACTCAGTGTGTATGAATCAAAGAATGCTTCTGATTGACAAGTTATGGATTATATCTTACTCAAATAGAAAAGTCTGTGCTTGTCTAGAGGAAAGTCATTTTAAAAGCTTAATATGAATGTAAGGAAAAAAAATAATGGTCTCAAATAATCTTATATGAGCAGTTTTTGTAGAAAGCTCAGATAGGATGTGGAGAAAGAAGAAGAGCCATGTATGGGGACTCATAGGCAATCTTTTTCCCCTGGAAACTGGTCCTCAGTAGGAGTTCAGGCATCACTGAGGCTAGAAGATGGTGTCTCTCTTGCCAGGATCATCTGAGGCACAGAATTCAATAAGGTGTGCAGGACTGAGAGTAAAAAGGGAGGAAGGATCCAGTTTCCTTTCCTAACAGTGTGTGTGTGTGTGTGTGTGTGTATGTATGGGGGGGTTGTGTGTGTGGTGGAGGGGGCTCAGCAGCTGGAAGTGAGAGGTCTTGGGGCAGATGTTTCAAGAGTCTTGCCTGGGTATAAATTATGTAGGGCTGCGAGTGGGTGTCCCAGAAGAGAAACAACTTCTCCCAGCTGGGTGGGTTTCCCCAAGTCCTTATGGTGTGTGTCTCTTACACTAACAAGCCTCCGGCCTGGCAGAGGCTCTACATGCAGTCCTTTCGGATGGACTGTAATTTGTTCAGAAACTGAAGACTGTCAGGGAATCAGCTGTGCTGGAAGGCACTGGGAAACAGCCAAGGAAGGAGCAGATCTGCCATGGACAAGAGTGTTCTGGAGGGGGAATGGCAAGCTATAGGCAGGCCTGGAAGTGGGGAAGGGAGTGCACCAGCGGAGGCCCCTCATTACAGACCTTCACTGAACACCCTGCTGATGGGCCCCACTGAGCTGATGGTCTGTGGATGGTGAGTAGTAAGCAGACAGTGAATGAAATTTTGGAAGGTCTTAAACTTCAAACCCTCTGCCACTGAATGTGAAAGAAATGACTACAAAAGCATGGAAATCAGAGAGCCAGGATAATGACAGCAGAGGAGGATGGGAGAACAGAACAACGCTGTCAACCCTTTCCACTTGCTCCAACTTCACCATGCATTAGGCACTGCATCACTGTGTGAAAACTAATCCATTTCATCTCATTCACTCCTCGCAACATTTCAGTTATTTAGGTTCTAATGTGATCTCTACTTTGCAGATGAGGAAACTGAAGCTTAAAGGCTTCTAAAGAAGGTGGTGATCCGGGGCTTCATGCCTGCTGTAGGGGCAGTGCTCACGGGTGGTGCTGTGGGCCACCTGAGCTGTAAAGAGCTAAGGCTGGGTTAGACATTAGGAAAGAGGGAAAAAATAACACTCAGAATACGGGGAGTATGAAGATAAATTTGATGTTGTAAATATGATCCTGGTGACAGGTTTTCCAAAGACATAGTGGGAAGGGAAGTTATGTGGGAAAGTATTTAGATATCGGTGTAGTCTGTAAGAGTTGAATTAAACAGACCCAGAGGGAGGATTTGTAGGGGAGAGCTGATATGCCCAAAGAAGACAAATCTTTTTACTAGAAATGGCTTTCTCTCCTGACCCAGATTCATCAGACATTACTTGGAAAAATCTCTGCCTCTCCTTGTTTCACTGAGAATCTGTCAACATCTACTTGAGTATATAAACACCTACTGTTAAAAATACTGGAAGTGCGGTTACTGTATTACTGGATTATAAATTACTTGTATTTAAATCTCTTCATTCTAATATCTGTTTAAAATCGGTTTTACTGAAGAAGTTAATTTTGATAGAGAGGAGATGGAAAATAGTAATAACTATAGAAAAACAAAATGGGCAGAACTCACCCGGGGTGGTCACAGGAGGGAAATTGGAAGTGAGGGCAAAGGAGCCCCAGGAGTGGCTGAAATACATTTTTATGCTGTAAAATTGTTCACGGCCTAACTTTATCATCCTGAAGAGGAAGAGGAAGAGGAAATATTCATTCTTGCTTTCTCATATTATATGACCCCTCGATTTAAGAACATAGAACTCAGGTGAGTGGAGCTAGGGTTTATTTATGTACTTGACAAATACATATTTAACGACCATCTGTTAGACTTCTGTGTGCTATAGTCTTGAGAACCTAGCTGCTATTTATAACATTGCTTAGTCTATGAGAAAGAAAAGACCCGAGGGATGCCATGGAATATTGGACTCTAACGTTGTGTAAGTGAGGGCTATCTATATGGCTTCAAGTGCTAAAAATAAAATTGGGTTCTGAACTTAACCAGAAAACCCACTGTTGGCCTGAAGATCACATCTTTAAAAGTATCAAGCCCACTGTCAGCAAAACTATAAATAATAGCATGCTGTTTTTGGAACAAGTGTTAATACTATCAGCACATCAAAAATGGATTGCAAATAGCAATACCACACGTTTTAGGTATTTTATCCCAGTAATGCTTAGTTGACTCTACTAAACCATCAAGTCTATGTTACCACTCGTTGTTGTTGCCCAGGACACGTGTTTGCCAGTTTGGGAGCTGGAGTTATCTTTGCCCTGAAAAAAAAATCCCACAAAATAACCCCTTCTCTATTCTATAGTACTAACTGGGGCAGAACCCCTTTAACACTGCACTTCATCAGCTGAGCTAACCAACCCTGCTGATGAACTATCCCGGGGATTCACCTCCAAATGGTGCATACCTACTGAGGCGTGCTCCGCTGTCTAACCAACAGTATGGCCCTCATTAGGTTTTTAAGCTCTGTAGTTCATGGGAACACATCTTGCTTTTGGATTAACAGGGCAAGTGAATTAGGGATCATCCCTAGATATGATCTGGATGGGTCACTATCACTATCTCTGACCTTCTTAAGGAGATTTTATAGCATATTCAGAGACACCCCCCAACACACACACACACACACAGCCAGATGGAGGGCTGGTAGGCTCACTCTGTACATGGACCAGACCATCTGGATTAACTCTCCTTTTAGATACCTGCTTTAGACCATTTCCTTATTTATCATAGACAATGGAGGAATTAAAGACAATGGGAAATATACCATTCAGTTAAATTATTTTGTTTTTATAGCTGCGCAAAAGAATAATGGGAAAAGTCTGTAAGCTGAATGGCTAAAACTACATTTAGCAGTTTTCTGTGGCTTTTGATTATCCATGACTTGTCAATCCTCTATTATTTCAGAGAAGACATGGGAAAGGGTAAATGAAGCAAAAACGTGGTTGGAAAACTTATCACATGCATTGTCTTTATAGTCTCAAAACAATTTTCAAATTTGTACATTTTTATAACAGCGTTGCATTAGCATAACATGATGTACACACATATATATGTGCATGATATGAACAGACAAGAATGTTTTCTTGAGAAACCTGAGCAGTTATTTCTCACAATACTCTATCACACACATCCACGCCTCCAGTCCAGCTACCTGGTACATGGAAGGCTGCATATTCCTCGTTACAGTCTAAACAGGAGTTGAGATTCCCACTGTTCTACCTTTCCAAATCCCACTCCCACAGGAAACTTGCTGGAAGAATCCATCCAACCCTCACTGACCTCCCGCCAGAATCATTAATGTTGCACTTGAAAGAGTGCTGCCTTACTTGGCCTTTGATTTATTTTATATGAAATTCATCTTGTTTAACTAGCTAGATTGCTTGGGGGTTGAAACATGATTTCTATATCTACAAATGCACGACGTGTGCATTGCCTACTTAGCCCAGAGAGGGACTCAATGAATGACAATATACCAACCCTTTGAAAAGAGAAAAAAAAAAATCTATCTGCAAATCTCAGTGCTAGTCTATAGCTATTTTGCTGTTAGAAGCAAGACAAAATCTGAATTCCTGAAATTCCACAGCACCTTTCCTCAGGACAGTTCTTTATCCTTTCCCATAGATTATCTGTTTTATAAAATTCTGAACGGAAGTCCAGGAAGGGCAGAAACTGTGATTCCTAGGACTTTTACATTCCTCTTAGAAAGTGTTCACGTGAAGTGGTGGTACCTTTGGTGTCTCAGCGGTTGACACCTGCCTCACCTGTGGGAGAGGCACAGCAGAACCTGTTAACCAGACCCAGAGTCGTCAGTTCAAGAGAAACATGATTCTTCATGAAGTGAAAGAAAGAGGTGAATTATGGCAAAAACAAGATCACAGATTTATTTCAAAATCCATATTCTTGGAAGATTCTGTCCTTATTAAATATGTAGTCCAACTCTGTACACTTTCCTAGCTATATTGATAATTGCAATAATAAGGGACATTTAATGAGCATTTACTCTCATCAATCAAGCAAAGTGCTTTTAATATCTAATCTCATTCAGTCATTACAAAAAACCTACAAAGTATTCATTATTATTATTTTCATTTGAGATACCAAAACTGAGATGCCTAAAAGTAAAGCAGCTTGGCCAAGAACGCACAGCTTAGAGCCACCTTACATTATGGAAGGCCAGAGCATAACTGTGCTCTGCTGATAATACAATATTTAATGGTAGACAGTCACAATTCTTGATCACTGAAGATTCTCCTGGTATATTATAGCTTTTAAACTGAAGTGTTGCCAACATATTACAGAGTTATCCACAACAAAGCTTGGAGTGAGAGAACTTTTAGCTCAACTTCTATTTAAAATCAACTCAACAGATCACCCCCAGCCCCACCCTCCAACCCTTCATTCTGGTTAATCAATGTTGTAATGTACTAAAGGGCTGCAGGGAAAAGAGAGTGGGGAGAGGCGGAATTTTTTTGACCCTATTTTACAGAATCAAAAACAGGAAATCTCAAATGATTTCCCTCATTTGTGGAGTATAACAACAAAGCAAAACTGAAGGAACAAAACAGCAATAGACTCACAGACTCCAAGAAGGGACTAGTGGTTACCAGGGGAGGGGTGTGGGAGGGCAGGTGGGGAGGGAGGGAGAAGGGGATCGAGGCGTATTATGTTTAGTACATGTGACATGGGGAAAACAGTGTAGCACAGAGAAGCCAAATAGCGAATCTGTGGCATCTTACTACACTGATGGACAGTGACTGCAGTGGGGTAAGGGTGGGGACTTGATAATATGCGTGAATGTAGTAACCACATTGTTTTTCATGTGAAACATTCATAAGAGTGTATATCAATAATACCTTAATAAAACAACTAATAATAAAAAAAAACAGAGACAATCTCATGATCCACTAGTTGGAAATAGGGAATGGATTAATAACAGAAAAGCTACTTGAGAGTATTTTGAAATTCTGCACCAACCCACATTTCTGGAGGGCCTGAAAGGTGATCTGAAAGACATCAGATTATCATCAGGTTAAATTTATAGCTGTTGCCTGAAGGAATATTTACTTAGCTTAATGATATTGGGAGAGGTTGGGGTGAACTTGTGTTGGTGAGCAACGACTTCACTGGTCACTGTAGGGGCTGGCAAAGCAAATATTCTGCTTCAAGTCAAATTTTTATTGCTCCGTGATTCTCAAAAAATCAGGGCTTTTAGAAGCTCTCACCTGGTGACAGTGCTCAAGCTGCTTGTCATTTTTGACTGGTCCCTTGGAAAAGAATCCCTCGGTGCGGCAGAGGAGAATTTCTACACGCTGCTCTCCTTTTTAACTGGTGTTGTATCTGCAAGAGCACAGCGATCTGAGTGAGCTGGCATGACGTCTCGTCCGAAGGCACTGTTGGACGTGCCTATTGGCCGAGCCATTTCTAGGCCCTTGGCTGGGGAGTGGTTGGGGATCCTGTAGTGCAGCCTACTTAGCTACAGTTCTTTCCTTTTTTCCCCTCCAATGTGGAGCCTATGGGCTTTTGTTGAAAATTAAAAAAAACAACAACAACTGACGTACATACACAATAAACAAAATGCACAAATCTTAGTGTATGGCTTGATGAAATTTTGACATGTGTACACACTCATGTAGCCGTCGCCCAGATCAAGATAGCAAACGTTCTAATTTTTTTCTTTTTTGAACAGTTTTTTTTAGCTACAGTTCTAAGAAGATGAATCGTAGAAAAATTTTTCACTTCCTTCTACAGAGTGAGAGAGTGGATGGCAAATGATTGTGGGGATTCTGGTAGTCATTGGGGGTGTGCCTGAAAGAAGCACCTGTCGAGTTGCTGGTACACCTTTCTAACCCGTCCTGCCTGCCATCTTACCCACCAGCATAGCATCCAGGAAGCCTTCCCGCTACCGGCAGGGTCTACAGCCACCACAGGACTCTAAGAAAGGTTCCTGATACAAGACCCTTTCTCTGTTTGCAGACACTGCTCAGAGTGCAATTCTTTCTTCTCAGATCTATTTCCTCCTTTATTTACCCTTCAAGGCTTCCTTTATTATTCATTTTACCTTTTGGAGACACTTGATCTGACGTGGGATATGTCTCAAAACCGTTGTGAATTTCACAAAAGCAAGTAATTATCTCATCTGCAAAATGGGAAAAATACTGACTTTAAAGGATGACTGCGAGGATAAATGCAAGAATGGTTGAAATGTAATATTTACACGGGCAACGTGAAGCTGCTTCAAGATGGAAAAACCCTGACACATGAGCCATTACTTCTTCCTACCCCCGTCTGTTGGTACTAATCATGCCACTCTTATTCCAGAACCTGGATTCCACCTAGGAATCCTTCCAGCACACTGGGCTAAGAAGCCATTGCTGGGCCACAAGAACTAGCACTTAGTGATGTGATAAAAAGCAGCACTCTAATGGATGCTTTGAAGCCAAGGGCTCCTCCTACTCCGCAGGGACCCCGCATTATCTGCTTGCCTGAGCCTGACTGCTGGGGATCAGGAATGGGGAGATGGCCCAAGAAGAAGTACAAGGAGATGGACAGAGTCAAAGAGGTGCCACCACCGCTGGCCTTCCTCCCCCGTCTGCCCCAGCGGAGAGGAGACATGACCTTTTCCCTCCTGGCCAATTTAAGAATCATTGCTGCACTTTGACGATGGACAGTTCAGGTGGAACAAGGCTTTAAAACCACCCATCACCAGGTTTTGGACCACAGAAACAGCCACAAAAACATCTCGGTACCCCTCTCCTTTTGATGTAATTCTTTCTGAACCATTATAATCCATAGAAAGTATCGAGTCGGGAAGAAGAGGGACATTCTTTGGATATGTGATTGGTCAGCTTAGATCAGCAGGAGTTGCATCACAGGGGTGCGCTGAGAGCCGGGTCTGGAACAAGACTGCTCCCAACCTGTAATCCTCAAGACGCCTTCACTTACATACAGAGGATGACTCGTGTTTCCTTATTTTATGGATACCTTTCGCCCTGCGGGGAATGGCTTAGGAAGGGAAGTCTGAAGGAAAATCTGAATGAGGACTAGTGTGTTACCAACTGTCAGGTTGTAGGCTAGCCAGCTCTGTACACATGACAGAAACTGAGCTATGGAATATGAAAGGCAACATGCCCCGACTGGCTGGGGAACAACGGAGCTCTCGGAAGTCTCTCTGCTTTCTCAAAACCTAACTCTCCAGCCAGCATTGGCCAGGTATTACAGAGAGGGTTGTGGGAGTGGGGATAGTGGGGGAGGTGAGTGCTAGGTACGAAACTCAAAATTTCTGCTAAAGCTTTGAGTCTTCCCTCATGCTATTCTTAATAAAAATCTCTTCCAAAAACTCATTAGTGATTAGTGTAGTTCTGGAAGCTTTCATAATTATGGCAGTAGGTGCAGTACGTGGGTTGGAAAAAGCAGCCTACATGAGGGTTGATGTGGGCCCTGGCTGGGTGCTGGGTGCCTGATGGTGAAAGATGAATGGGCCCACGTAACTCTTTTCCATCCCTTCTAACCCTCAATCCAAAAAAAGCCTAAGAGTTTTCTCTCTACCCGGACACAGACAGAGCAGTTCTCCTTTCCATCTTCCTCAAGAAATCTTATTATTCGTACAAGTGAAAGTAATTCCTATGTTATCTGGATAATTCTGAATCTGTCCCAATTTGCTACCAAACTAACTTGTTGCAATTACAAAAAACTTAGTATTTGCCAGTCATCGTGACACACCTGAAAAGTGACAGCATTTTTAAGAACCACTGCTCTTAGAAGATGAAAAAGCAGCAGGACAACAGATCAGGCCAACGCCCCAGCCTTGCAAACTAGGGAAAATGTTCATATAGGGTCAGCTTTTAAATTTACATAGCTGCTCATGATCAGAACTTCATTCATGAAAAATTATTACAGCCGTGAGAGATGGCGTGGGTTGGCATGACAAGCGGCTAGATCCAGGGAAACTGGCTAGGAAGCTACTGCCATCACAGGCGTGAGAAGTAAGGAGGGCACAGCAAGGGGGAGATGGATGCTAAGAACTGGAGAGAATGAAACTCCAGGGTCAACTATAGGATTAGAACAATAGCAGTTGTCAATGGATATAGGAATACTAGGTACTTGTGCATGGTCTTCATGGATTTCTTACCAAATTGCTTTCCTTTTTATTGAATTCAGTGGACATGTGGCCCCTGACCCTGCTTTAGAGAAGAGACATGTGAGAACACTTACTCTGTCGCCTCCCTAAGGCCACCAGTACAGGACAGCGCAGATCGGATGTCGCAGCTGCCTGGGGGGCCAAGTCAGGGCGACCGGCCAGTGGATGCATTAGGGTAGTTAACCTCAACCCGGGACTGGAATTCTTCGTAGGGAACAGTGGCTGGGGCGACTCCCTTCTCAAAGAGGTCAATTAGTCTTGTTTATCGAAAAAGGGACCCAAGACCAAACATAAAGAGAACTGTGAAGTAAGGTACATTCAAGTTTGGACCATTTATTCAAACCATGTCTTACCGTTTCTTCCTGTCTCTGACTCCCTTCATATCCTCTTTCCAGTTTCCTTTTCGTAACTTCCCTGTCCTTTAGGCGTGACTCCATCACAAAGTGAACATTTTAATGAGGACACTCAAACAGTTCTCAGTGACTGAGGATTAGGGCAAGTTGGAAACGACTTCCCTGTGGGTCATTTTCACACCGTCCCCTCCCTCCCCTCATCGCATACAGACCCTTATCTGCTCCTTGCCGGGGTTGAGGACCACTACGAAGCCTGAAGCACGATTCCCCTGGTCAACCACCCGGCAGGGAACTGCATAGTTGGGGCTGGGGAAGCTCCTGCCCAATGAATGATCTGATCATAGTAGGAAGAAAAGCAGAAAAGCAATTACTCCAGCTCTCAAGGCTGGCCCTACTAGTCTCCATGCTCTGAACGCAAAACCATCAGGGCAGGGGGTAAAATACGTATCATCTACTAGGACTTCTCTGCCAGTTCTTCCTTCATCTGTAATTCATTGATGAGAAAAGAAAGGAAATGCTTTTTGAGTTCACATTCCCACGGGTAATATGATAATTATCACATATGAAATACTATTTGCCAGGCACTGCTCTTAATGGTTTTTTTATATTAATATCCTCAATTTGTATACTCCCTATGTACTAATATTCTCATTTAATCCTCTGAGGCATATAATAGTATTATCAACATGTTACAGAAATCTGAAGCATACCGAGAGGTTTAATAACTTGCCTCAAGTCACACAACTAAGAACTCAGGGAGTAATGTCGAATTCATGCTTTTAACCACTGGACCAGGCTGCCTCTCTGAAATGTTAGATTATGAGCTTGAGTGGAGAAACTCTGGTGTGGTCCCAGTTTAGGAACATGGGAGTAATCAAAGGAAGAGGGAATATAAATCACAGAGCATCAGAATTGGAAAGGGCCGTGGAGAGGAGGTCTGCCTTGTTTGGAAATGATACTGAAGGTAACATGTCTTGCCTGAACCCCAGCTAATCAGTTCATTCAAATCTTCTGAATTCTCACTGAGTACAGTAGGAGGAAGAAACCGGTGGGGCCAAGCAAACCTAATTAGCTCAATAAAGATAATTATTTGAAGGGGCTGGACTGGGGATATGCTTCATCTGGCTTTGAAACGAGAAATACTCAGCCTGAAATTTGTACTCATCTGAAGTTAGTACATTTTCTATTTTGTCATCTATTGGTAAATTCCTAAGTCCTTTCTAGAAGTTAATCCGCTGGGCGAGTTTCCAGATAAAGTCATGACGTTAAATCTGTGAGACTGAGCAGTCCTCTTCCACAGTATCACCTCTGGCATGGTTTTGCCAGAACGAAGTCTCCAGGCTTGAATTCACTCCCCAGCCCCAGACGCGTGAGCATTTCATGGTGCTCTGCTGCCACCGTCTGGCTAACTCGGGTCGAGGCACGCTGACTCTGCTATTTCAGAATCCTGCTAACAAATGATTTAGTTCTCCTGGATGCGGTGGGATAGGTTTGGTAGGAGGGTCTATGGGATCCCTATAGGGCAGGAAGAAGAAATCGTTCTGGTGTGAGAAGAATGAAAGTTTCTGAGGAATGTGATAACTACATCGAAGCTCAAACACTAGACGGAACACTGAAAGTCATACTAAATTATTCCCTAGATACTTCAAAATACACGTCACAGAAGTGGGTACAAATACGAAGGCAGAGGTTTCCTCCTTATATAGAAGTTTTCCCTCTGATACTAGAGCAACTGCCTGCTTTAAAATATTTATACTAGAAACCACACTTAAAAGTCAGCTAAATAAAGGGGTGATTACTCATTTTTATAAAACATTTCTGTTTTGGAAAGTGACAGTGGTGCATTCATTAGAGTGTATATAATTTACCTAAAAAGTTTCTTTTGCATGCTGTGTTTCCAGGGATATGGTGAATATGTGGAACCTGCTAAATTCTTTTCTAGTATACAGCTGTGTGTAGTGAGATGATACTTTTAATGTATAATGTTTTCTTTCTTATTCACACCTTCTTTAATGGAATATTTCTCCTATTTAGCCAGCTTCACCCATTGCCTCAAGAGACACTCATATTGTTATAGAATGCAAAAAGAGTCAGTGTTTAACTTTTGAATCCAAAATAGGGTCTCAAAGCCCATTAAGTGAATGATATTCTTCAGAATCAAGCATTCAGTTGGAACCCCACAGACAATAGGGATTTCAGGAAATTACATAAGAATAGCTTCTTTCTACGTCCAAAATTGTTGCATATTTGCAAGGCAAAATCAAAACGTTGAGAGAAAATACAGACAGGGCTTTTAGTTCTACGTGTGGAAGCTCCATGGACCTCAGAGAAACAATAGCTAGTGAAAATGATTATAACACACACACACGTTTAAATTCTCTAGAATTTGTCCTACAGGCATATGCAAATGAAGGAAAATAAATTTGAGAAATTACACTGTATCTTAGGAGGAACTGCGAAGGCCACAGACACTTGAGCCACAAACTGCTCCAAACTCCCCTGCCTCCCCTCCCACGACCAAATGGGAAGACGCTCCATTCTGGGTAAGTGTGCCCCAGCAAGCCGCGCCCCATCTCCCCCAGCACCCAGTCAAGGGCTCCAGCATGTCTCTGGGAGGGGCAGGGCTCCAGTATTTTTCACTCTCCCAGCAGCATGTTGCAGAGGCTGCGCCTCGCCTCAGGTGAGCACAGCCAAAGGACGGAGGCTCCTTCCTCCCCCAGCTCTCACGCACAGGGCAGAGGCCCTGCCCAGCCATCGCGCGGTGACGAGAGGGATGCTGACCACCTGCCCCCAGCTCACATCCCCAGAGGGAGAGGCAGACCAAGAAGAACAGAGGCTACCACCATGGCCCAGGGGCTGCTCAAAAGCAGGTGTGTCACTTTGAGAGAAGTGGACAACTCTCCCTGCAGTGGAGCAGCGGCTCAGAGATTTGCCCAGAGACGCAGAACAGAGAGCTCGGAAGCCCCTCCCAAGGGAACTGGAATGGAGTTTGGAGAAGTCCAAACTCACTGGTGCTCCTGAACACAGTGGTGATTTTGGTGGCAAACAATTAAGTGGAGGCTGGAAGCTGCATGAAAGCAACACGGTAGACCACCGTGAACCAGGAAAAGAGACAGCTAATAAGTGCTCTCTTGGGGTCAGAACAAATGTCAAAAACTGGTCTCAAAAACTACTGCTGCAAAGGGGTGCATATTTAACTGGATAATACTACAGAGCCCAAGGGTATTGTCAGAATTACAGAGTAACCCGAGCCAATTAGTGTAGCCTAAGAGCTGGGTGTGATGGCAACAGAGGCAGAGAGCTAAACAGAGAGATCAGGGAAGGAGACAATTAGAAAGAGCCCAGTTAACACCACTGTGATCCCAGGATGACTATGCGCATGCCCAAGGCTGCATGGCCTGATGACAGGCAACACTAGAGGCTTCACAGTGCGGGGGAAACAGATTCCCATGACAGTCCAGCCAATTCACTAACCAACTAACCAAACAAGCAATGACAAAGCCTTGGTGCCTAGAGTTGCTACAATATATTAGCTAAAGTATAGTTTTCAAGAAACAGGAAAACATGAAACATACACAGGGGTAAAAAAAAGCAGACAACAGAAATTGCCTAGCAAGAGTCCTAATGTCAGACTCAGCAGCGGAAGTTTTCTGAGCACCTTTCATAGACCTGTTCAAGAGCTAGAAAACCACGATTCAAGAAGTAAAGAAAAGCATGATGACAATGTCTCTTCAAAGAGACAATATCAATAAACAGATAGAAATTATAAAAAAGAACCAAATGAAATTCTATAGTTGAAAAAGTACACTAGCTGGAAGTTATTCAATAGAGGGGTTAATGGGCTGAACGGTTCCCCCTAGAATTCATGTCTACCTGTAACTTCAGAATGTGACTACTGTGGACTGAACTGTGTCCCACTCAAAGTCGAATGTTGCAGCCCTAACTCCTGATGTGACTGTATTTGGAGACAGGCCTTTACAGAAGTAATTAAGGCTAATGGGTCATAAAGGCAGGGTCCTGATCTGATAGGATGAGTGTCCTTATACGAAGAGGAAGAGAGAGCAGAGCTCACTCTCTCTGCCATGTGAGGACAGAGAAGGTGGCCATCTGTAAGCCAGGAAGAGAGCCCTCACCAGTGCCTTGGCTGGCATCTCAACCTTGGACTTCCCAGTCTCCAGAACTGAGAGGAAACAAATTTTTGTTGCCCAAGCTCCCTGGTACATGCTGTTTTGTTCTGGGCTTAGCTGACTAATACAGTGAATGGACGCAGCATCTTTGCAGATGCAGTTAGTTAAGGATCTCAAAATGAAATCCTCCTGGATTTGGGGTGATGCCTAAGCCTAACAACTGGTGTCCCTATAGAGAGAAGACACATAGACATGCAGGAGAGACAGAGGAAATGCCTGCAGATGGAAGCAGAGGCTAGAGTTATGCTGCCACCAGCCAAAGAACATCAGGAGACAACAGAAGCTGGAGGAAGCAGGGAAGGACTCTCCCCAGGAGCCTTTGGGGGAAGTGTGGCATGACTGGTGCCTGGACTTGAGACTTCTGGCCTCAGAACTCTGAGAGAATAATTTTCTGTTGTTTTAAACCACCCAGTCTATGGTCATTTGTAATGACAGGCCTAGGAGATGAATGGAGGGGCTGTCAGTAGGCAGAAAATGCCCCCCACCCAAAGATGCCCACATCCTAATCCTAATCCTAAGGAGGTTCTAGGGGAGGCTCCATTGCCTTTCCTTTCCCAGCTCCTACAGGCTCCCTGTATTCTTTGCCTTGGGCCCCTTCCTCCATCTTCAGTCAGCAGCACAACACTTTCTCTCTCTTAATATGCTTCCATCACAAGGCTTTTGCTCGTATGTATGCCTTCCTATTACAAGGACTCTTGTGATTACATTAAGACACCACAGAAAGGATACAAGATAATCTCCTCATCTCAAAACCTTTAATATAATCACATCTGCAAAGTTCCTTCTGCCACATAAGTAACATTCACAGGGGTTGGGGTACAAATATTTTGGGGGTCCGTTCTTAGCCTGTTACAATACACATCCAAAGATCTCAATGTAGTCCAAGCAGAATAAACACAGAGATCCAGACACAGACAGATCATAGTAACAATGCTGAAAGCTGGAGACAAGAAAAAAAACCTTGAAAGCAGTGAGAGAAACAAAACATGATGTACAAGTGAAATCCAATAAGATCAACAGATGACTTCTCATCAGAGAGAATGGAGGCCTGAAGGCAGTAGGAAGACATATTCTAAGTCCTAAATAAAAAAAAACCTGTAACACAGAATTCTATACTTGGCAAAACTATCCTTCCAAAATGAAGGGTAGAGTAGACGTTTTAATATCAATAAAAACATGGAGAGTTTATTGCTAGCAGACAAGCCTTACAAGAAGTACACTAATAAGGGCCCTTGAGTCTGAAATGACAAGAGACTAGGCAGTGACTCAAACCCACAGTAAGCAATAAAGAGCATTGCTAAGGGTATATAAAAGAGAATCTAGGGTTTTTTCTCTTTGACTTAAATGATTGTATAAAGCAATACTTATAAACATATGTTGATGGGGACCTATAAAGATATAATTTCTGATGATAACAACACAAAAGAAGGAAATGTAACTATGTGAAGATAAAGTTTTTGTATATGATGGAAATTAAGGTATTAGCTAATGCTACAATGGCAATTATATTGCAATGTAAATATCAAATCCATTCATTATACACCTTAAACCTACACAATGTTGCATGCCAAATACATCTCAATAATTTCTTTCACATGAATGGTCATGAGGACCAACCAAACAGTCAGATACAACGCTGAACTTGCAGACTGAAACTGGGAAGATCAGTGTGAAGTAGTGAAAAAGCAACGGGCTGAAAAGTCAGCATTCCTGGCTTGAGTTGGGAGATGCCTCCAACTGGCGAGTCACTTTGGACATTATTGAACTCATCTACCTGGCCTGTGAAGGAGCTGAGCTAGGTAACTAGTTAAGGTTTCTCTGAGATCTGAGAGCCTGATTCTCAGGTGTTGCATGCCCAGTGGGGGAAGTGTCTGCCACTTGCTGGCCAAGTTCATATGGGCATTGTCTTTCAAGAGCTGGAACCTCTCCCTTCTCCCTGGTCACACCCCCAGAAACTGGGTTGAGGACAGCCAGATATGCAGTACACTTACCTGTGATACGTTGATGATTCTGGCTTTGGCAGCCGCGTTTTCCAGCGAGCTCAGGAGTGTACCCATCACCGTGACAGGTGGCACAGTAAAAGGCAGCTCTGGACAAGGAAAGCAAATCCAGAATGACGTATGCGAGGCTCCACACTACGGAAGCACAGGGCTGACACAGCCTGCCTGCCATTAAGCTGCATCTGTTTAGGACTTTCTCCCCACAAAGTAACACAAAAAAATTACCTTTTGACATCCTTTGTAGATTCGGCAATAAAGAACCCTAATGTATTCTTATGCGGCTTAACTTCTGCAGGTGGATTTAATATCAGACCACTGGAAACAGAAAATAATAATGTAACTTTTCACTGGAAACAGAAAACAAAAATACAGTAATTTTTCAAGTTTCTGTGGCAATATTTGGTGTTTCATTCTGTCATTACCAATGGATTCTCTAAGCTGCAGCGTTAATAGGACTCAATCCCCTTTTACTGCCCAAAACAGTAGAAAATGTGAATTTGACGGCAGTTAATTCTTTGACTGATGCTGAATATACTGAGGGGGGGGCCAAGGTCACAACACAATTGCTAAGCTGCACACATCCCAGAGCAAAGAGCAAGCTCCTCCCTGGACTGGACTGTGTCCTGAGTCTGAGATGGTCAAACCAACTCAGAAGCAGGAAGCCTCGCTAACTCGGGCTATCCAATGGCAAACAGGCCAAGGTCACACGGTTGCTAGTCTTCCTGCCATCCTGCTGGTGTTCATCCTCACACTAGTTACCCTTTCAGATTAAATGACGTCAAATTAATCTGCTGGATTCAAAAGTTCCTTTTATTTGCCTATACAATGAGTGAACTTGTATGTCTGACTTCTTTACCTTGATTACAAGATTTCGGGGAGCAGGAACCACATGAATTGCTTCTATTTCTACATTATTTAAACATTTTGATTCTCTATTTTCTTCTGGCTTGTGTGCTTGAAAATGCTGTCTTACAGATTTCACCCGTGATACTCACTGGTGCAATTCTCCAATTTGAGTATTTGAGTTCCTCACATTTTTCCCTATGTGAGTCAGCATCTGCCAGTTTTATTTCCTTTAATTCTGACCTCCAGTACAGTGAAGTCTCATAACACTGTAACTCCCCTCACTTTGGTGTGCATGATTCAAGTACTCTCTTCCTCCTTTAAAACACACTCCTTTTCTATCACACTGGAAAGAGGTCAAGTCTTAATTTTGGCAAAACTTACTCTGTTGTTCTGGTCCTCTGAGGTAATTTGCAATTTGGAGCCTTATAAACACCAGAGTAATTGTACCAAAAGCTCTTTAGCCCTATGCCAAGAGTAGGAAGATTCTGAATGGCCATATTCAGGTAGTTTATTACCTGAGGCACTGGATGCGTTTTCTGAGCATTTACTGACTGTTATTAATGAGTGGGATGATTGCTTTTAATTTTGAAAGGAAAAGAGCATGGATTTGTGCCCACCCTAAATATCAATATCAATGGTTGATGTTCTCTAATTAGCAAACATACTTGGTTGTATCTTCACCTTTTTTTGAAGAGTCCTTTAACTCTTGTTAAATATTTAGTTATGAAGATACTGTCCTGGTTGTATTTGAAAGAAGAGATGAACTTCTTTGGAAGATAGACCCAAGCTGACATTATTGCTTGGTGCCCCTTCATGAATGGTGGCCACTGGCTCTCTTCGAGACATGTTCTCCACTAGAACAAACTCAGACCGCTATCTGACTGAGGTCAGATCCAGCTTTACCTCGTAGCAGGTGACATGTTATTCCCTATGCTAAATCCTTATGATTATATAGGTCTATTTCAAGTCTTAGTAGGGTCTCTTCAAGAGTATCAATAAGAACAGGAAATAAGAGGTGACAGAAAGATAAGCCTTCGCCCAGTATCTCAAAATATTTGCCTCAAATCCTGCTGTGGAGATACCCTACCCTATTTTCTTTCCATTTAGCATGGCTATGGTGGGTTTACTACAGTTTGTTGTTTGTTGATCAGAACTGAGTTCAGATTCTGGCTTTACCACTTGGTGGGTGGTGTGAGTTTGGAAAAATTACTTAACATTTATGGGCCTCAGCTTACCCCTCTGTCAAATGGGACTAATAACTGTACCCATTGTTGTGAGGATTCAAGAGTCAATGTAAGTAAAGTGCCTTTAATACTGTTGTTCGTGAACTAGCAATCTTATAAATAAGAGATTTCTTTATCAAAAACATTGCCAAATCAGGATTTAATCCCTTTGAATCACATGATATTCTGGCAGAGAAACCAAAGGTGAATCTATATTAGAGCAGGTTCCTCTTTCACTGGCAGTAGATGTGTGTTAAGCAGTAAATAGCACCAGAACCTCTTGAATATATGTGGAAATTAGTTCTTAATAAATATTCATGTTTCTGGTGTATGAGGTCCTAATAGCCATCCTAATAAAGTTTACAGAAATCAGTTGGAAAGGATCTTAAAAGAATTTGGTTCAATAGTTTCCATACACCAGTGAATAAATCGACTATACCATAAAGACTTAAAAAATTCTCAGGCCCTACCCTTGAAGGTTTTGATTTTGCAAAGTCTTGAAGTGGGGTTTTAGAGTCTACCTGTCTTTAAAGCTTTGGAAATACCTCTGATGCATAGCCCAGGTCGTTGAAGGCCCAAGACACTGACACCTGACCAAGTTTTGGGCCAGTCTGAGACCCAAACTGCCTTATAACTCTTAAGACACCATTTTGTTTTACCATGACCTATTTCTAGCAGAAAGGGCATCTGTGCATAGGTTTAGATTTTGAGCTTTTCTTGAGCATGGCAGGGTTGTTAAATAAAATTTATCCAGCCAGACAACACTATTTGTTATTTTCTCCATAATGGCTTCCTTCATACAGTACCCCATTGATTTCTTTTGCCCAGGTACCTTCTGCATCCTCTCTACCTAAGACAGATCTTTTCTTCTTTCCAACTTTTCATATAAAATCATTCCTTTGTAGCATGGTATCATTCAAAATTATTGAATTTTGACTGTTTCCCTATAATTCTAGGGTCCCTGATAAAGTCAGTTTTAGAATTGGAAGGAGTCTTAGGTATTAATTAATATGACTTCCTCATTTTTCTAGATGATGAACATTTCTCTAAGGCCACAGGCTAGCAAAATCCTAATCCTAATTTTCTGACTCCAATTCAAGTTAGCTAAAAAATACACATACGCCAACATAAAATAGTCTTTCCTGTTCTCCATCCCATTTAAGCTCAATTTTTTCTTATTTTTCAGAATCTTTTATCTCCATATCTTTGCCACTGATTCTCTGTCCTAGGTTTTTCATTTTTATTACATGATGACTTCTCTTGTCATATTATCCAATATGGATTCTCAAGAAAAGCAAATGATCTGGTAATGTTACCCCTTTCCTTTATCTACCTTATCAACAGTAGATCTTGTCTAATATGTCATTGAAATTCCCATTTTGCCATATTTTGTAGCTCAGTTTCTATGGCTAGAGTTTGTGCAAGCATTTTCATCATACATAACCCTATTTCATAGTATTGTTTCATGATCAAGCCTTACAAGATCTGGTAATATAGTAAGAGGAACAGATCTGAGAAGGTGACCATTTCTTCTCTCCCATGTTTGTGAGCGAGAATTGGGGCAGGGCCACAGGCACAGAGGCAGAGCGCCTTCCACCCACTAGGGTGGACACTCTGACCCCAATCATTAGAGGCACTACTATATACACCACAGCAGCCTGCGTGTCCAACTGGCCGGCTCTCAACGAGTGGCAAAAAGCTTAGTTATGACTGTGTGTTTGGAGAAGTCCGAATCAGATAGATTCTCCTCAAAAAAACTGAAAAGATTTGAAGCTTCATTGGCACCAGTAACTGTGAAACATGGATTTGTACTTGATGGCAATGAGTGTGAGTTGCATCTTCACAAAGCAGAGCCTGGGAAGGAAGACAAGTAACTGTGAGGGAAAAGAGGACAGCAGGGCGCTCGTTCACAATAACCTAACCCTTTGTGCTCTGCGCCTGGAACACTAGCGCCTCAGCAGAGTAGGGGCCTCCCAACATGGAATGTTCACTCCCGTAAGTGATGCTGGCCTGAGCTAACGCACAGCCAGCATGTCCCCCTGGGACGGAGATGAACCCGGCCCACGCAGACTGTGAGCTTCTAGCTTGTAGGGAGGGACTCAGACCTACTCATTCTTCTATCTTCAGTGTTTGTTGTGGAACCTGGCCTACAGTGAGCCTTCAGTGAACATCGTTGAAAGAATGTCATTGCATGAGAGACAAGGGAAGTATCTCTTTCAACTTACCGGAAACTTCAGGAAAACTCATTCCAGCAAATCATCAGAGAGACGTTGAGTCAGGATTTTGTTCTTCAGGCTGTTACAGAAATATTTTTGCCAGGGCTTTTTAGGACAAACCTGGAAAACACAATCATGCACACAAAACACATTGGCACGGAATATGGGATGTTGTAATTCAAGTTGTATATTCTGCTGAGCAGCAAACCAGTTCCCACAGCACTTTGGGTCACAGGAAGGCGACTTGTCCCCGGGGCTTAACTGAAGAAACCCCAAAAGAAAAGCTAAATGCTGACACACGTCTCAGCCATTTTCACTAGCCTAGTTGAGAATAAAGTGGAAGCACCATGACTCAGTTTCTCTTCAGATGTCATCTAAGGGTCCTTGCTGGAAATTAGAATTCTTCTGCTAATCCCAGCAAGGTAGACTGGTGTTTGAGTCAGCAGCAATAAGATGGGAAGGATAATATGATATCCAAGTTGTCTCTCTCTAGATATGACTGTTCGAGAGTGTTCTTTTTAAACACATTAGTTTTCATGCTAACTGTATGCCACAAAGAAAAAAAATATTCATGGCTTCTGTTCAGTATCAGAAGCGTACATAAGTTCAAATGAACTCAAGAGCCGTCCTGATCAATGGGAATGAGAATGTTCTAGACAGCAGTACGTTTCTATAGAAATGGGAGATGTCAGTGAAGAATTTCTCTCAAAAAGGTTATGCGGCTTGAGAGGGGTGGGGGCGGTTGGGTAAAAAATCGCTGACATTCGTGTAAGAGTCTCCGGAATATTTTATGCTCTGTTCGCATCCTGCCCCTGCTGTCCTGAGAATCACCACCACACTGTTCTGACACGACAGGACAGAATCTTTAAAGCCCAGAATCTCAGATCAAAATCTGGGATTATTCTATAGACTCTGAAACAGTGTGGCTGTTGAGAGTCCAAGCTAGTTCAGAAGCACTCTTCAGAGGGCCGTCCAGCAAAAACAAAATGAATACACAAACAAGTCTGCCCCGCTAAAAAGGAGCATGCTTACCATCCAATCCAGGCACCCACCGCCCCTTCCCAAAGATTCAGGTGAATCTCTTGTCCTTTCCCACTCTCTCAAACTCCTCCACTGACATGGACTCACCTCACGTGGCAGTTCATACCACCAGTTAAATCCCTATTACTAGAGAAACTGGCTTAATGCTGCTAATCTAAATGCTTCCGTTTTTGAAGGAAGGTAAAAAATGATAGCCATTGGGACAGAGAAGACTTCCTGAGTTAGTTTTTAAGAGATCAGAAAGGGAAACAGGAAGACAGGATGGATTTTGGATTTTGATAGTAGAATCAGGGAACTCAAGTAAATTAGTTGGATTAGATCTAATCTAAATTTAAGCTTAAGGCAATGTTCTGTGCCCAGAACCAACTGGAAATGCTCTACAGACTACAATTTCTCACCTTGTAATCATTGGAATACATGGCATTGACCCAAGGCATTTTAATCTGAGTATTCATAAGTTTTAATTTAATACTTGGAAACATCAGGTTATGAGATTACTCTCATTTTATAGATGCAGAAACTAACAGTCGGAGAAACTAATAGCCTAATCCAAGAAAAATGGGACATAGGACACTGGAGTCCAGGCCATTAAACCTAAGTTAGTAGTTTATTACAGAATTTAAGATACCAGAGCAGAGAACACTAAGAAATCTTGCCCTGACTCTGCCCAGTTTAGGGTTTTTGGAAGTAGGTCTCAGACTTCACCTCCAAAAAAAAAATGGTGACAACAAATCTCTCTCAACTTCTGTATTCCAAAAGCCATCTTATGGTGAATATTGACAGGTGACCATCCTCAGTGAGAAGGGTATAACTTTATAGATAACAAAAAGAAAACCATGACAGGGCTGGCGGTGTGCCTCCTCCCTTGTGCATCTCCATGCAAGAGATGAAGTCTTCGTACAGAGTTCCCACTCCATTCACTCTCTCCAGCCACAGAGACTAAAATCACAACCACCTGAACAGACCCTGCAGTTATCCTCCACTTTCTAAGGATACAGGAGAGGCAAAGACAGTGTCCTTACAAACCACTTCGCAGGCAAACACAGTGGTCACTAAGCGAGGGTGAAGGCGGGTCAGTGGGCAGCATAAAGCTCACTCCCTGTGGCCCGGTGATCATTTCTGTGTACCTGTATATGATCTACCTTTACATTCACAGGAGGAATTACAGAAGAATTCCACTTTCTAGTTGGTATTTTGCCAACCACAGCATCTTTCACCTCTTTTGCTTTTCTTAGCACCAGGGACAGGACCAGAAAACTGTAAAAATTTTAAATTTATGGAACAAAGGAAATAAAGTGCAAAGATAGGCCAAGAGGGAAATTGAGTATACAAAAAGGCATATGTGGGCTCATAATTAAATGGAGAGAAAGGTCACTCTCTGGAGAGGCTTTGCACAATTGGATATTGGGCCCTGCTGAGCATTAGAACACCTTTCCTGGAGCATTTCATGGGAACAGCATTTTGGAAGGCTATACTCTTTCCTGGAGAAGTTCCTCCCAGTAGTCCCTTCTAGATGCTTATTTTATCTCAAACAAAGGTATCAAAGGACCTGATGTGGGATTTGCATAGACACCCAAAACCAGATACAGGGCACAGGGCTAAGACCACAGGTCACACAATTCTACCTCTGCTACTGACCAACTTACTACACAATCACATTAGCTGGCTTCACTGACCCACACTGCTGGATATCCATTACTGGGTTCAAGGATACTACCTTGAATTATTGAGAAAAAACAATTTAAATTACCTAACACGTAGTAGGCACTCAATATACGGTCACTATTATTATTACTGCACGGGATGTCCCCCAAATAACCTGGAAATGATTTCTGTTTGATGAATATAAATATGCATTATTATGCCAAATATTTAGCATTCAACTTATATTTAAATATATGACTCCTCTATTAATAATATAATCTTTATTTATAGTTCTACTTTCAATAACTCAAAGTGCTTCTACCTTTATGAACACATTTACATTCATAACATCGTGGACTGCAGGTAGCAAGCAGAGTTATAATTTCTAATTTGCAGATAAATATTCTTGGGCACGAATAAGATGAATAACTTCTCTCAAGGTCAGGGCAGTGCCTGGGATGTCAATCTAGATCTCTCAGTCTTTTTGCAGTTCAAATAGAAGTCAAATCTCATATCTTGGGGCATTCTAGCTCTC
This sequence comes from Phataginus tricuspis, assembly GCA_029783875.1. Taxonomy (NCBI): domain Eukaryota; kingdom Metazoa; phylum Chordata; class Mammalia; order Pholidota; family Manidae; genus Phataginus; species Phataginus tricuspis. Next base: position 6,661,171 of record JAQQAC010008525.1, read on the forward strand.
CTCAATTTTTTTTTTTTCTATTTCTGATCCTAATATATATGAGGGCAGGGGGAAAGAGCCATGATTTAACACCAATTTACAAGGTTACCTTTTTGTTTTGTTCAACAAATAGAGACGTCAGAAAGGTGCAGAAGCCTGGCACCAAAGAGCCTTGGGCGATAAATCCAAGCTTTAATTCAGCAAAGCAGATAATGTTGTCTCCAGCATTCCAGTTCCAGCTGGGAATCTTTGGCAGGAAAACCTGTTTCATGGTAGAAAGTAGGTCAAACATTAGGAATAAATATAACTGAAGAAAGTTCTTTCGAGAGGGATGTCTTTTTTCATTTATCTTACTTGAGATATCTTACTTGAAGATTTATGGTGCCCAGGTCAGAAGAAATTATCAGAACAAATTAATTCAGTATTTAAAAGTGGTTAGTGATAGACGGCTCCACTTTAAAAAAAAATCAAACATAGCTAGTCTTGCAAAATCAGGTCAAATGGCTTAGATCTCTGATTCTAATTTATGCCCAAATTTACAATCTTTTACTCACGTGTTTGTTTTTATTGAGGTATAAACTGACCCACGTTATATTAGTTTCATGTATACAACATACTGATTTGACATTTCTATATATTGTGAAATGATCACCACACTAAGTGTAGTTAACATCCATCCTATAGTAGTTAAAATACATTTTTCTTATGAGAACCTTTAAGATCTACTCTCTTAGCAACTTTCATATATACAATAAAGTATTATTAACTATAGTCAACATATTGTATATTACCTCGTCGTGACTTACTTATTCTGTAAGTTTGTTCATTTTGACCCTTTCCCCCATTTTTCCCACCTCCCCATCCCCACCTCAGGCAACCACCAATCTTTTCTCTGTATCTCAGTATAAGTTCCTTTTTTTGTAGATTACACATGTAAGTGAGATAATAAGGTATTTGACTTTTTGTCTGATTTATTTTACTTAGCATATTGCCCTCAAGGTTCATCCATATGGCAATATTTCCTTCTTTTGTATGACTGAATAATACTCCATTATATATATGTAATATACATACACACACACTATTTTTATCTATTCACCCACTGATGGACACTTAGGTTGCTCCCATATTTTGGCTATTGTAAATAATGCTGCAGTGAACATGGGAGAGTATGTATCTTTTTGCATCACTGTTTTGATTTTCTTTGGGTAAATATCCATGAGTGGAATTGCTGAATTATATGGTAAATTCCACTACTGAGTCTTCAGGTTCACTGATCCTTTCTTCTGCTTCATCTAGTCTGTTGTTGAACACCTCTACTGTATTTTTTAATTTAATTATTCTGTTCTTCAGCTCTGTGACTTCTATTTGGTACTAACTTATATTTTCTGTCTCTTTGTTGAAATTCAACTTTATTCACTTAGTATCCCAAGCTTAGGGAGCATCTTTGACTGCAGTTTTGAACTTTCAGGGAAATCACTTATCTCTGTTGCATTAACATCTTTTTCTAAGGTTTTATCTTGTTCTTTCATTTAGAACATATTCCTGTTTCTTCATTTTCCTTGATACTCTGTGTTGGTTTCTATGCATTAGATGAAAAGAGCCACCTCTCCCATTCTTGAAGTAGTGGCTGCATGGGGGAGCTGAACCTTATCATTAAACTCTGTCCTAGCTCAACGTTTGTGATTGTGCAATCAGCCTACTTTATTTTTAGTGGCTCTCAGTAGTCAAGGATGTGCCAAGGCCTGTTAGCATCCAAAAGGGGAGGATCTCAGTCAACACAATTAGATTCAGGCTAACTGGAAGTTAGACTCTCAGGTTAGCAACCTTTAAAGTATTTGAATATAACTTTCTGAATTTACATTCTTAATTGATGAACAGTCTCTTAATGTGACTCCAAATTTCATCTACAATTGGCAGAAACTTTTTGAGTGTGAACCCATAAAGTAGTAAGTTCCATCTACTGCTTAAATGAACTAAGTTCACCTAGCTATATAAACTAAAGGAAGAGGAGACTGGATAAGCTAGAATGTTATACCTTGTTATGGGACTGAAGTATCTATATGATGACTCTGGTCTTAGGGCAATAGTTCTTGATAGAGAGCACCCTACATAAACAATAAATATGTTCATCAGTGAAGTGATATACCCAATGGCTTTGTAATATAATTTAACTCAGAGTTAAACTGATGTGTGGATAAGCATAATAAAACAACATGTTTTAAAGTTCATTGTTTTGCTGTTCTCTAAAAATGTTCCATTTAATAGCACACACATAGAAGGGTACTATTGTTTTAGTGACTTAGGAAACTAAATATATTTAGTCACCTTTTGGTATTAGGAGACTGTTTATTCTGGGACCAATTCTTGGGGAGGAAATAACAATTTCATCTATTTTAGCTTTTAATATCAAATACATTAATTATAGAAAAAATGGAGTTTGTATTGTTGTCTATAGCTTAAAGTAGTTTTAGACTGTCTTATTCAACATTCTCATTTTACAAATTAAGAACCTATCTCATAATTAACATCTATCTCATATTTACTGTATTATGCAGAGCTAAAATTCTCAGCTGTCTCTTGCTATTTGTAGAGTCACCTTCAGTGGCATACATTTTTCTCTGGAGGCTGCCTGGGTTAGGCACAATGCCATTGCTCAAAGTTCACAGTTAAAGATGGTAACACCAACTCTAGCCATCTTGAAAATACTTGCCAATAATCACATCACACAGAACCATACACAATCTTTCACTGGAACAGCTGGAGAAAAACCCCAATAAATTCTACAAATAGGGTTCACATGTTATAAATGGCATCTTAGTTTTGAGGTGTAGAGGCATTACTTATAATGGTGCTATCTGAACAGTTATGTTTTTGCATGCTTGCTTTTAAAATTTAGGTAGCTATTATCCATATAAACTTCAGAAAAGCATGTGGAAAAGCACATTGACAAACAGGAGCCTCTATTTTCACTTCTTTTTTCAAGTATCTGCACAGTCTCAAGTATCTGCAGAAACCTGAAATACATTGAACTTAGTGCAGTAATAGATGACATCTTCTCTTATTTAGTCCTATGCATTGGGCTTTATTTTAAAAGAGATAGAAATAAAATTAGCATTGGAGCATATATAATACAGTGCCAGATTCTTACCTCATAATGTTTGAAGTATCTTCAGCATGTGGATCACTACACAAAGGGTTGGCTATAATCAGGCATGCTTCTGCAGAGTCCACCTATTCTTCAAGATTAAATAGCAGCCATCTAGTTAATTACATGGGAAATATCCTAGGGTTCCCCCCTTGGGTTTTCTTATGGGTCTGTTGTAACATTTCCAATAAGAAAGAGAACACACTTGGGAGGGAGTTGTGAGAAAAATGTCTTTACACCAGAACCATAGTCCTGCAAAGGCTACAAGAGCTGTGATGGCTGCAGTGGAGGGACAAGGGCAGAGTCTCCAACATAGATGCAAGACTGCTTTAAAATAGGTCCAGTGCATAGTTGTATTTTTCCTATCATCCATAGCCATCAATTTATGCCTAGTGATGTATAATCAGATCTTTTTAAGAAACTGCCTATATATTTATTTGCCTTTCAGGACAGCAAAGAATGGAGGAACTTGAAGTCTGCTCAGCCCACGGTAAGCAGGCATTGAATATCTGTGGTTCTGAATCTTAAGGTTCTAGAAAATTACTGAAGTGGAAGGAAAGATAAAGATTGTTCTGGATCTGTCATTTTCTGCTTTAATTCTTTATGTTAAGTTGATAGATCTCTGCTTTAAAAAAACTGAAGCTTTTGTGAAAGCATGTTTTTCTGGAAAATATGATTCTTTGAAACCTACATGAGAGGAAGCTGGCATTGATCTTAAGTGAAAGCTCTCTAGAGGGCTGGCCTTTGCTCATTAGTTTTACTCTCAATCTTAAGGGGATTTCTGCTGTTTTCCTTCATGTTTTTCCTATCAGAAGGCATATCAGTCTGTAAATCTGTCTGGTAAGAACCCTATTTGGATGGTTAAGATAAAACACACTTTAGCTAACCATAACTTTTTGAGATCTCTTACTAATAAAATAAAACTGCTTTAAGTGGAGGATTTAGTAAAGAAAAGAATTTAAATGTAAGTGTAGGTAAACAGTGAGGTCTGCTTGGTATTTGTCAAGGAGAGTTTGTAGGTTAATTACTACATTTCTTTTGGGATCGCTTTTTAAAGTTGAGGCAGTCATATTTTTCCCAATTTAAGGGTCTGGGTAATACTTTTGGAAGAGCAATATATCTTATCATCTTAAGGGCTGCAGCTTAGGGAAACTACAAGGAGGAAAAGAACTAGCTCTTATCGCAGCTCGCCTCAGATCCTCCCATTTCAGTGCAGATTCAGAAATAAAAGTTGTAGAGGCCATGTAGCATTTAAATATGGTTTCCAATTCCAAAGAAGGAGGAACTCTGGGCAAAGAATGTAGGACCAAAGATGGGAACAGATGATTGACTTTGATTTAGAGACCATTATACTTATTTAGTGCACTTAATAGAACCCCTAATCTCCTCTTGAAAAACATCCTTCCCCCATTATGAAGTAAGCCACATGGTTAGGTGATGTTGACACAACGAGCCTAATTCGAGGGATGGGCCTGAAGCTCAGATCTAATCAATCACAGTGATATGAAGAAATACAAATATTAATGCTAAAAATAATTTTAAAAATACTAAAGATGAAAAAGTTCAGTATAAAAACAATTCTATTATTAAAAAAGATATAGCATTATCTAACAATTATGAATTAAATAAAATAGCTTCTACATATATGAAGAAAAAATTGACAAAACTAAAGAGATAATATGATGAATGGTCACTGTAATGAGAGATTTCAATCCATCTCTCTCAATTATTGATAGATCAAGCAGAAAAAAGTCATCAAGCTTTATATTTATAAATTCTACAAACATTTAGTGTGTCTAATATTTTAAAAACTGCATTAAGGAATAATTGACAAATATAATGGTGAGATATTTAAAATTTCCAATGTGATGGTTTGATATACATATACAATGTAAATGGATTCCTCCCATTAAGTTAATTAACCCATCTATCACTCCACACATGTACCTCTTTTTTTGGGCTGAGGACATTTAAGTGCTACTCTCTTAGCCAATTTCCATAATACAGTGTTATCAATTACTATGTTATACATTAAATCCTCAGAAATTATCCAACTTGAAAATGAAAGCCTGTACCCTTTACCAATCTCTCCCTGTTTGCTCCACCCCAATCTCTGGCCCTGGCAACCACCTTACTACTTTGTTTCTTTGAGTTAGAGTTTTTTTTTTTAAGATTCCAGATATAAGTGATACCATGCAATATTAATCTTTGGCTTATTTCACTTAGCACAATACCCTACAGGTTGATCCATGTTGTCATAAATGACAGGATTTCCTTCTTTTTTAAAGACTTAATAATATTCCATTGTGTATGGAATTGATATACACCACATTTTCTTTATCCATTCATCCATCAAAGGACACTTAGGTTGTTTACATACCAGGGTTATTGGGAATAACTGATATTTTTAAAGGGCACACAAATATTTATCAAAAATGATAAATTACTTGACTAATAAGGAAAGCCTTGACACCTTGCAAAAAAAAACAGTTGTACATATTATGATCTCTGATGACAATACAATTAAGTTAGAAGTTAATAACAAAAAAATATATTCTTCAGATCTGGACATTTAAGAAAATAGATTACTAAAAAAATCTCATGGGTTTTAAGAAGAAATTACAATGAACTTTATAAAATCTTAGAAACAAATTATGTTGGAAACACTAAATAAGCCAATGGATATTGGAATAAACCCAAAGAAATAAGAAGGAAGGAGACTAGAAAAACAAAAGTGCAAAGAATGAAATAGAAAAGAAAGACAAAAGAGAGAAGCTCAACAGAGGCAGAAGCCGGTCATGTTTGCGCGGGTGGTGGGGTGGGGGTGGGGTGGGTAGGCAGGAATAGCCGTGGTGGGATTTACAGATGAAAAAGAAGACAGAAATGATTTATATACTGAATGAAGAAGAAAAATACCTATGGGCAAAGTAGAGATAAGAATAAAAAAAGAATACAACAAATAACTAAATCAAACAGCTCTTAAGACTTAGACAGAACAGACAAATTACTGAAAATGTATCTTACCGGAAATCACTCTAGAAGTGACAAAAAGCCTGTATAGTCCTATGACTGTTAAAAAAATTGAAGCTGTAGTTTAAAATCTCTAAAATCAAAACAAGCACATACACAAAGCCACACACCAAACAAAAATTTTAAAACCACCAGTTGTATATGGTTCTATAGGTAACTACTTCCACATGTTCAAGCAACAAATCACCCCATCTTTATGAAGTCTTTCCAAGATATTAAAAGGAGGAAATAGTCCCCAACTAATACAACAAAGCCAAATCATTGTGCCAAAACTATTAATGTAATTTGCCACATTAACAAAAAGTGAAGAATTATAGTCATCCCAGATGCAGAGAGCATGTTGATGGAAATATCTTTTCACAGTTAAGAAACACAACTCATGGTACATTACAAATAGAAGAGAATTACCTTTACTCAATAAAGAGTATCTTTAAAATAAAAATGACATATTTAATGGGAAAATACGAAAATGATTTTCTTTAAAGTGAGAAATGATTATACAATGATCCCTTTTTTTAACATTACATTTGATGTCTCAGTGTGTACAATAAGAAAATAAAAGTAAATTGTACATATAAGGACTGGAAAGCAGGAAACAACTGTCATTATTTGAAATAATATTATTACTTATATAGAAACCCCAATAGCACTACAGAAAATAATTAAAAATACTAGTATTTAGTAATACTAGGAATTTAGTAATATGGTTAGATAGAAGATTAATATACAAATGTCAATTGTTTTTTATACCAATAGCAAAAAACTAGAAAACGTAATGACAGTATTTCTAAAATATCAGAAAATATCAAAATACCTAGAAATATAAATGAACATAAAAAATATATATTTATAAATAAGCATCCTATCATTAATCCATGTTGTATATTCTCTAAGGCTGGTTATATGGCTCTTATGGAGATTACAAGAGCTACATAATATCTACTTAAATATACATTCCTTTCTGCTTTAATTTAGCCATAGTTAGTTCTTGCTGCATGCCACTAAAGAATCTGACTTATAAAAGTATACACTAAAAGTTTACCTTTATGACATTTGATAGCATACTATCTTGGATATTTTTTAAAATAATAAACAAATAACCAAAGAAAGAAAAGTGAAAATTTCTATATCAGCTATTAAATTTTTGCACAAATCTTGCAAGATCTTTGTGGCTTATATAACAAATTATTATTTCTTGATATTCTTTGGTTTGACTGGGCTCAGCTGGACAATTCTTCTACCCTATGGGGGTTTGCTTTATATGACTGCATTTAGCTGAAAGGTGTAGTGGGCTAGAACATCCAAGAGAGCATGCAGGAGTTGTCCAACTGGGTTAGCTGGAGTAGCTGGCAGCGGGATGGACTGCCTCTCCATCAGAGTAGCTGAACTTCATATACAGTGGTTCAGGGCTCCAAGGGCCCTGTTAGTCTTCTTAAGGGCTGGGCCCACAACTAGCCCAGTCACTTTTGCATATTTGATTGATTAAAAAGAGTCAAAGGTCCAGCCCCTACAAGAGAAAAAAGGCTTGACTTTTGTTGGGAGTAGGAGAATATGTTTAAACATTTGGGAGGAATGGCTAGTAGCCATCTTTTAAAAATAATCTACCACGGTGTGCCATCTGGTCACAAGAATTCACATACTTCACTGTACAAAATACTCTCACTTTCTCCTCCAAGTCTCATGTCTTTAAAGCATCAACTCTAAGTTCTGGATCTTGTCAACTACATTAGGTCTAGACATGAACAGGGTTTCTCAGGCACAGCACTTTTCCATCTGAAGACTCTGAACCACCCCCTCAGCACTCAACAAACCATCACAAGGCAGGAATGGGAAAACTGCAGTTGATGCTCCCAATGAAAAGAACCTGGGGTGGGAGGTAATGGAGGGGGCACACATCATTAGGCCCCACTTCTCCCAACAGTCTTCCAGGAAATTTTCTTAGACAGTTTCCCTAGGTACATTTTCAGCCTTCCATGTTATTTTTGGTGACATTGTTACCAAAATCCTGCTCTTCCTCCAGTATGCTATAGCAATTTTTCCTCATAATGGTCTGGTCTCTAAGAGAATCCACACAATGTTTCCAGCCCTTGCCTATCACCAGTTCCAAGGAAAGGCCATATTTTGGCTCTTACTATGATAGCCCCCATTTTTAGTACCACTCTTTGTATCAGTTACCTCTTTCCACAGAACAAACCATTCTGGAACTGCTGACTTATGACAATGATACATTATTTCTCATGATTTTTGTAGGTTGGCTGGTCTCAGACAGGAAGTTCTGCTGTTCCACAATGTTGAATGTGGTCAATCATGTGGGTACATTCATCAGGGAGCTTGACTGGGGGCTAGAAAATCCAAGATGACTTTCCACATGTGACTCTTGTGTCAGCTATGTGACTAGAGTAGCTGAGAGCTGGCCGGGCCTTCTCCTCAGCAAGCTAGTGTCACGTTTTCTATGATGGCTCAGGGATTCAAGACAGTGAAACTGCCCGTCCTCTTAAAGGGAGGCCTGCAATTGGCCAAGCGTCACCTCTGCCACATTCTAGTTATCAAATCAAGTCAGTCTGGCCCAGATTCAAAGGGAGGAGAAAGAGATTCCATCTTTTATTGAGAGGAACAGCATGAATGTACCACAAGGGAAGGAAATGTTAACAGCTGTATTACAGGAACATCTACCACAATTATAGATTGTGATAATTGCTTTAAAGGAAACGCAATGGAGTAATGAGAGAGAAGGATTAGCAGACACTAATTCAGAGAGCTTGGAGAGGCAAGGACTCTCTAAGTACTGAAGGAGGAGAAAAAATTGGTCATATAAAGTTAGGGGATGGGCTCCTGAGCAAAAAGAACAAATCAATAAAGTGGCCTTTACAGAAATGCAGGAGAGACAGAGTAATAACTTGAATAAGGTTGTGATAGTGGAGACGAATTGGCAGGAACAGAATTAGGATTTATTTAGGAGACAAAAATGATGACACTGAAGCTAATGTACATAGGGTCTGAGAAGGGGAGTATCAAAGATAATGCCTAGTTTTCTGCTTTAAGAAGCTGTAATGATGAGGTCCCATTTACTGAATCAGAAAATGCTATAAATGTTGTTTTCTTTCATTCTTCAATTTTTTTTATTTGCCTTGTGAGATGGAAAGGGAACATAAGATCATGAATTTACTTTTGAAAATGTTGAGTCTGAGGAGCCTTTGAAACACTAGGGTACAAATATCAAATAGGCAATTATATGTGTGAATGTGGAGCTGTAGAGAATGTCTCATGAAGCACATAGATTTGGAGTCATGAGACTACATACGTGATTGGCAAAATTCTACGTGGATGATTCCAACATTTACCACGTAAAAAATTTCATTCGTTATCTTGATAAGGACATGCAATAGCCTACATTAATCCCTGAAAATACAGCAATGGATAAAATATGTCACTTTCTGTACATCTGATGTTTTCCTCTTTTTCTCAATTGGATTGTAATTACTAACCTCTTATCACTGGTTTTAGCACTTTGGTTTTCTTACTATTTAGAGTAAGGGTTCAATATATAAATTACTGAAAACACAGGCATAGCAATGAAACAGAACTGCTGGCCACCCATCAATATCAAAATGCCTATTGGCTATCTGATATATGAGAGCCCAAAGTTACAGTGTATTGGACATGTCATAAAGTAAAAAGTACAGAACATTCAACTATAAAATGCATGAAGGTTGAGGTGATCCCATATACAAACCTGTATAAGATCAAAATGTCATTTCAAATATGTCTGGCATATTTAGTGTGTTGTGCTTATATAACTGATTAACCATTTGGACAAAATAAAGAAGTTAGTTCCCATTAATAAACAAATTAGTTAGCATATATTAAATTAAATTATTCATTTTACATATATACATTTATTTAATATACATTAAATAAAAATAATTTTAAATAAATATATATTAAATAAAGAAGTTAGTACACATTAAATATATAAACACATTAAATCAGTATAATAAAGAAGTCTGTACATATTACACTGAAATTCCAGAGAGCTTAACTATAAACATTTCAATATGAAAACATAAAAATGCTAAAGAAATATTTGTTAATTCTAGACTGGAAAGGACCAAGAATGTTGGGTAACCAAGAAGCCAAAATGAAAGAGTTAATTGGTTGGAATACATATAAATCAAATGCTTCTGTATTAAAGTAAACACACACACACAGAAAAAAAACAAAGAGTGAAAAAATTATTTACAGCCTAAGACACAAAAGGGCTAATATCAAAATACATTAAAATATATTAAGGGTGCTTAAAAGTCGGTAAAACAACAGATGACCATCCTCATAGAAAAAAGGATGAAAGAAATGAAGACAAATTTCAAAAAGGAATGGAAAACATCCAAACACACAAAAACTGTTCAATCTTGCTAGGAACCAAAATTGTAGAAACAGTAAGAAACCACTTAGCCTACTTAAACATCTTCTTGTATCAAGTACCCATTTTCCAGGGTTTCACAAAATATTTGACTTGGACTCTGTTTGTAGAAAGGCAAACTTCATAGAACAAAAATATCATCAAAAGTGACCTTTTCCACATCTATTTGAATTTTACATTTCCAATTTTAAGAATTAACAGTAGAGATTCAAGATGGCAGTATGAGAGGTGACACAGAAAACTCCTCCCAAAACCACAAATACTACAAAAATATAGTTAATTAATACAACTAACCCTAAAACAGCAACAAGAAAGAAGGCTGAACCAGACTGCATACAGAGCAGACCTCACAAACAGAGCAGACCTCCTGAAACACGGTAACGTAGGAAAGCCTTAATCTGGAGGGACCCAGGCCCTTCCCTGACCCCAGCTTACCGGCAGGAGGAAGAGAAAAGGAGCAGGGAGGAGGTGGAAGCTTGGGACTGCCTAGCCCTGGAGATCTGCTTTGTGAGCGGAAGCCTATATTGTGTGGTGCTCTGGTCATTTGGGAGCTCAGATGGGCGATGGGCGGAGTGCTTGGGAAACTGACATTCTGAGGATGTGGAAAAAGGGAACCCTCCTACACTGCTGGTGGGAATGCAAATTAGTTCAACCATTGTGGAAAGCAGTATGGAGGTTCCTCAAAAAACTCAAAATAGAAATACCATTTGACCCAGGAATTCCACTCCTAGGAATTTACCCTAAGAATGCAGCATCCCAGTTTCCAAAAGACATATGTACCCCTATGTTTATCACAGCACTATTTACAATAGCCAAGAAATGGAAGAAGCAACCTAAGTGTCCATCAGTAGATGAATGATAAAGAAGATGTGGTACATATACACAATGGAATATTATTCAGCCATAAGAAGAAAACAAATCCTACCATTTGCAACAATGTGGATGGAGCTGGAGGGTATTATGCTCAGTGAATAAGCCAGGCAGAGAAAGACATGTATCAAATGATTTCACTCATCTGTGGAGTATAAGAACAAAGGAAAAACTGAAGGAACAAAACAGCAGCAGACTCACAGAGCCCAAGAATGGACTAATAGTTACCAAAGGGAAGGGGACTGGGGGAGATGGGTGGGAAGGGAGGGATAAAGGGGAAAAAGGGGCATTACAATTAGCACACATAATGTAGCAGGGGGGGCATACAGGGAAGACAGTATAACACAGAGAAGACAAGTAATGAGTCTATAGCATCTTACTACACTGATGGTCAGTGAGTGTAATGGGGTATGTGGTGGGGATTTGATAATAGGGGGAGTCTAGTAACCATAATGTTGTTCAAGTGATTGTACATTAATGATACCAAAATAAATAAATAAATATGTAAAAAATAATAAAAAAAGAATTAACAGTAGAATAATAATTATTAAGTACACCAGACTTATGTACAAAATTATCATCACATATAATAAAAAAGGGTGTAGAATAACCTATGCCATGGGGGGATCACTAAAATAATATAATACATATATACAGAAAAACATCTGGTAAGATAGATTTCAAAATATTTTCAGAGGTTAACTGTGGTAATGCAGTTGCTTTTTCTTTTTATGTATTATTATTTCCTAATTTTCTAAGAAAATTATTAGGGTACTTTCCTCCCATTAAAAAGAAATTCACACATAGTTCAAGTATTAATTGAAAGCTCAAGAGCCATATGGATACACTTACTCTCCCAGGAAAACAATCTCAGTGTTGATTTTCCCTGGTTTGTGGCAGAGAAAATTCCTTAGGAAAGCAGTCACACTGTCAACAGTGGTGTTTCCACAGACCACGATGAACCTAGGCGGTAAGTACAGGTGAAGTGGATCATCCACGGACAGAAGTATCTTCCTGGCCAGGAACTACTTGACAGGAACTTAGTTTTAAATAAAACGTAAACTTAGGTTTAAATAGTGTACTGTTTGCATTACCCAGATAGGTAAAACAGAAACCCTAAGGACTGTACCTGCACAACAGAAAGGGCGCATCAGGTTTTGGTAGCGTCTAGCTCATTTCATGCAGAGTATGAGTCCAGATGTGAAAATTACACATAACTTTGCAGGAATACAACCATAACTGTCGGAATTGCTAGATTTTTCAGGTGAGGAAGAACTTAGACTGGACCTGCACATGTGTTATTTCACTGGATTCCTGCTTGGCTGATCTAGTCCTTTCTCACTGGGGAACAACTAAGGATTCAAAAGGTTCACTGCTTTCCCCAAAGTCAAAATACTATGACAGAGGTGGCCCTGGACGCTAGGTTATTCTGGTTTACCTTTCACATCTAAAGTTATCTAGTAGTTACAAAAGAGTGAGTCCAGTGGAGAAACACCTAGAGCAAAAATCTATGCAAAAAATTCTAACTTTCATGGTGAAAAACAGACATCAATTCCCTCAGGCTTAATATAAAGAATGTATTTTTCCATTTTTTATTAAAGGAAACTGAAGGCATAGTTTTAGCCTAAGTTAACCTTGAATTTTCCAGACCTTTAATGACTAATGTAGCATGTATCCTATACCCATTTCCTGAGATGAACTGGGTCTGATTTTGGCTTATCCAGTTGATTTCACTGTTTTCCATAATTGTTTTTCATTTATATCATTATTATTATTATTATTATCGTTGTTTTACTTTCCTCTTAAAACTCCTAGGCCAGTGTTGGTTTTATCTAATTTCATTCACTTAAGAGGATACTCCAAGGGAGTTTAGTTCCATTATACCTTTTTCCTTTACAGTAGGTGGAGACTAGGTGGAAAAGAAAAAAAGAAAGAAACACCTCAAATTTAAGACCTCTGACCCACTCTCTTTTTCTTAGAAGTGAAAACCCACAATGGAAACTGATGTAACATATGTTTACAGAGAAATAAGGTACAAACAAGTCCTACTGCATTTCCCTCTGGAACAAAAAGCTGAAGGGAGTGCTACAGAGGCAAAAATCACTCCTCACTCAAGAATCATCTCTACCATGAATGAGCCCCAGATGGTTTAGGGGAATTTTTGTGAGACAACTGAATTGAAGTAATTATTTTAAATTCAAACCATTTTATGACATTATCTGCCATTTTAGTTGATTTGCTCCCCTTATGTTTCACCTGTAGTTTGTATCAATTAGCACATATCATCTTCTTATGGCATTTATTCTAGCATAACCCTCTTTAGTGAATGGAGGGCCTTGCCAGTATACTCACTGATGCCAGGTAATAGATGTTTAGAAAGAGATATGAGACTTGTAGCCTATCTCAAACTATAGAAATTAGACTTGAAAGCTACTTACTTCTTCCCTTTGACCACTTCATAGGAACTGGTGTATTTTCTCTTGTTGGCAAAAAGTTCCACAATTTCAGGGACATAGTGTGCAAATAGTATCTAAAATGAACAACAAATTAAACCTGAGGCCTTATTCCTTCCAAGGATCTTCCAAAACTGAGATTACAAAAGAGAAAGAAGGTACATAAAACTTCCCTCCTCTAGAAGGTGCATGGCTTTGAACTGTATTTTAAAAGGCAGGCCATTTCTCTTCCTTACTCCAGCCTTCCCATTAGTTAAAATGTAGTAAAATGCTTTTCAGCATTCAGAACCATGAAAGCAAAGTCAAGCAGCAAGGCAACCTCCCTGCCCGCTTTGTTCCCTCGTCACTAACTGTGCTTCTGATTCTCTGCTTGATACTATTCAGGGCCTTGGAGGAAGTAAAGCATATGGGACAGAGCAGGGTTAAGGGAAAATGAGTGAAATGGGGGGATTTTCCAAGGTGGAGGGGGGAATATTAGAAAGGTGGAGCAAGAAGTCTGCTAAGGTTTTTAAGGAACTGAAATCAAAGTCACTACAAGAAAAGGAGGCTTCCTCTGTCCGGGACACACTCCCAAATTAAGCACAGATGCTCACTCATCTGGTTTGGAGAGAGCTTACTCATCTAGGCTGGAAAGAATGCAATGTTCTTCAGATCATATCTCAAACGCCCTTCTTTGGAAGAAAGATTTTAATCTGATGGACAAAAGACGAAGGAATATAGGATTGCTCAAGTCAATGTAGAGCCAAATAAGGAAACTCTGCTTTCCTTTGTCTACCTTCCTCCTCCCTGGCAATCAAGCAATTACATCATGTGCTCCAGGGGATGGAGTTTGCAAAATATGGGATCAATGTATATTCATTTTCATTTGACACTTGCTCTGAATAGTGCAACATTCACTTTCAAATCTATACTGCTATTTCTCACCATTAACTGTGTGCTTTGGTTTTTATAACTTTGGTTTAGTATCCAAAGATATTAAAAATATTCTTTACCAAACTCTCCAGGGTGAAGAAAATGATGAAGGTCTGTCCTAGAGATGTCTTGGCCACTACATCTCCAAAACCAATAGTTGACGCTGTTGCCATGACCAGGTAAATGGACTCAAAATATGTTATATTCTGTGAATTTCTACCTTTGAGCCAGGGATCACCAGAGTTTTCCACCTGTCCAAAGACAAGAGACTCAGAAAAGGTCTCTGAATGGAAGCCAAGCGAAAGTTTATAGATAACAGGCAAAATGTTGGATTAATGAAGTTGTGCTTAATTCAATCCACATGAAATATTAAATGATTCCTATGTTGCTGCAAAGGGTTTGCAAATTGTGGGCAGTGACTGTGAAGTCTTGTTTTCCTTCATTGTGATTGCTGAAATCTGAGGGGGAATGTGGCTTGAGCCCATATCTGGAATGTTCCATGGGGGACGGGCTGCCCAGTATCTCTTTCCATATGGGCACATCATTACATACTGGAGCCATGGAATTCCAAAGGCTCTCGGATTGAGCAATTATTATTCATTCATTGTCAGTTTTCACCAGCTCATGATTATCATTAAGGAGACAGGCACTAAAATGAGCTTAAGCACATGAATACTAGTGTCTAAGAAAAAGCAAGCAAGTTCTCTCTCCCCACCCCCACAAAAATCTTTTCAGTGATTTTAAAAAGACCTGAAAAATAGTATTTCTGATTTTCCCTCTAAGACTACATTTTACAGAAACTAAATTTACCAGATTACCATTTTTTATATTAAATAAAGAGTAAAGCAATGGCACTGTACTTTATAGTATATATAAACTTATAAAATATATGTCATCATATAGAACAATGACATGCAATATATAAAATTTCCCTTTGTTTTCCCACTTTTAGACATTTTTTTCCAAATCGCTTACATAGTTCCTAGATATTTCCATTTCTATAGTTAGCGTAAAAATGATCAAAGGCTAGAGACAGCCGGGGAGAGTAAGTTTTTTGTTCTGTTGTTAGCAACTGGAATGGAACTTAGAATAATGTAGTTTGCTCGGGTATTTCGATCACTTTTTCAGAGATGCTCCAAGGGCTGACCCTTTCTTAAATTTGATGAGCCTGTTAGGAGGATGGATTCCTACACTGTCCCCTCCAGATTAAGAGATTGTGTGTCTACACTTAACTCCCATGGCTGGGAGTAGATTTTGTTGCAAAGTCTATTAATCTGCTTCCGTGGACTTCTAGAGTCTTCACTATTTTCTGAGACCAGTAAGCTATAAGAAAACCAAGCTTAAATCACAAAGATTTAAATCATATGTATTTATGTTTTTTCTTTGTTTCAGGAGTACCAGAGTTGCTTAGGACAGTTTCCTCTAAGCTAAGACTTTACAGTGTCTTTTAAAATCTTAGGATAGGGATTCAATCATACCCTTGCATAACATGTTGTATAAACTAAAACTAAATTTATTCCCACCTGAAAGAAGCCTCACTCTCTCTGGGAGGGTTACTTCAGTGGTTCAAGCCCTCCTAAGGGCTGGCAGCCTCTTGCTCGTCTGCTGGTCCCCTCTGCTCTTCTTACCCAGCAGTCCCACATGGGAAATAAGAGTTAGGGTAAAGGACTATGGACCAATGTTTAGAAACTGAATTATCTATTTTTCACTTCATATTTCAGAACTGAAATGCTATGTCTTTAAACTTTATGTCTCAACTTTAGGGAATGAGGATAGTCTCCCTTCTTCTTTTACTTCCCATTATTTGTATCAGCCTTATTATTTTACATTGTACATGTTTGTTCTGGTCTATACCTACAATTCCCTTGTTTTGTCTTTATTCCATTTTAAATTCACTCAGTCATCACCACCACCACTTTTTAGTGGGGTGTCCTCATTCTTGAATTCTTAACCAGGATTCATCTCCTATGTGGCTGGATTTTATCAAGACACATTTTTAAGGGCTCACATGGGCTGTATTTTCTCTTACATGCCGAAAATGACAGGCCAGGTTACACTTCTCTTCACACAAACTTCGCGGACATGGTTCTATCAACTTCTGGTATTGACAGATGTTGCCAAAAAATCTGAGGCTCGTTTCATTCTTTCCCCTTCATACAGACTTTGCTTTGTTCTACTTGGATTCGCTCCTGATCCTTATGCAATAAATAATTCAGGGTTATTTTTACTGGGATATAGCAAACTATTTAGCTCACAGATTCAAGACTTTATTTTAAAACACTTTGCTGGGGCCGTTGATTGGGTACTTTTCTTCAGGAACAAAACTAACTTAATAGTTTCTTGAATCGACATCGCCCATTTTTCCTGTTTCTTAAGAATCTTTATTCTTTCTCCTGTCAGTATTTTTTGCCTCGGTCCTACCTACCATGTTTCTGAGCACATTTTTGTCACATTTATTACATTTTGGTTATCTCTGCTGTGGTTTTCAGCTTTAGAATGCTTTTTGCTTCTTTTTCTCATATCTTTCAGCCCCTTTCCAACTTCTGCTACACTTCAATAATTTTTTATTTAAAACCTTATGTATTTTGTTTGAGTTATTATTTTCAATGGTTTAAAGCCTTTTCATTTGTATGTTTTCTCAAATAAGGAGGTTTGGTTTTTTTTAACTCTTCCTTTTCTCTCTTGGGAAAATTATCTTGTATAACTATTAAATAACTTGTTATATTTCTCTGCTCTCCACTGTTACCCCCTTACTACTTTTGGCAGAATTTAAACACAGGCACCATATGGATTACTTTTTGGTCAATACTCATCTTTGAATGGTATTTGCTTTTAGCTGAAGGACAGTGTTAAGTGTGGAAAGATGGGTAGTTGAAATGATCAGAGGTTTTATTATGGTTTGTCATTTCAAATATCCTCTTAAGTAAGAAAACCTTTTTTTTTTTTTTTTTTTTTTGCTCTGGGATACAGCTCTCTTAGGTTTTTAACATCCCAGATGTTGGTGTGACTCTCAGTGGATCCCCTTAAGCCCTGGCCATCTGGTTGCTTCTCCTCCTTTTTCTGTACGCAACTTGGCTAGAGGTCTCCTTGCCCAGGTGGCTGGAGGCCCAACCAGGGCACGTGTTCACACGCTTAGAAGACCTGCACAAAAGATTTTAATGATTGAAATGAGCCTAGTGGAGATCGTGTCCAACCCAGGAGTGTGTGCTATTCACAGGGGAACAGCTAGTTTTCGACTATAGCTGTGGGTGGCCTTGGGAGAGTGGGCTGCCAGAACCTCGTGTTTTCTCAAAGAATCCAGAAATCTGGTTTTTATGTGAGCTCTCCATAAAAGTTATCAAGCAATAAGAACAAAGAAAAGAGAAAATGAAAACGTAATTAAGTCCAATGAAATATACGTATAGCCCACATTCAGCCTGAGAGTCCCCCACTCACTGGAAGGCAAAAAAGTCCTGTCACCATGGCCAAAACCGTTCGCATTCTCTGGCCTCTGTGATGGCCAATAGGTCTTTACAGGGATGCTGGTGACTGCTTCTCCCAGGGTCGCCCCATGTGCCAAGCCGACCCCTCTAGACCCAGGGATCTGCCTTTACCACTGTGACCCTTGTATCTGTGGAATCTCTCTTCTGTCTGAGTGCTGAGGGGGCATGTGCCTGGCCTCAGATTTCTTGAAGGTTCACATCGTAGTTTGCATTTGGTGGTTGACATTTTTCTTTATGAATTGAAGATGGTTTTAAAACTTCTTTTTGTTATTGTTTTAATAAATTTTGAGAAAAGGACTCAAATGATAGGACTTTGGTCACCTTTCTCAAAGGCCTCTTCAGGTTGTTAACATCCCACTTCAATTTCTGCATTTTATAATGACTGCTCCTCAACTGTCCTCAAGCAGTAAGTCCAGGAGTTTCTTACTGTTGAAATCCATTATTATGTCCCTGATTATGTGAGATAAGATCTAACCTTTCCTATTGGCAGGAGGTAGCTAAGTACACAGAAGGATTTCACAACCAAGAAAGTCCCAAAGCTCCTCTTTGCAACTCAGCTACTCCTCACCCACAACTCACCCATAACTGCTTTTATTAAGTGTAAATTCTCTCCCTGACTTCATTTCTTTGACTCTTAATTCTCTTTTAATATGCTTGAACCCCTATGAAGATACAATGATAAGTTTTACCTATTACTTATACCTCTGAAGGGTAAGCTTATTAGATCCTTTCCTAAAAGCAGGTTTGGGAAGCTGACAGAGGGGATAGAAATACACTTTGGATGTAGGAGATACACCTTTATGAGTGATATGGGGGGTGAAGAAAACCCAGAAAAGGGAAGTGAAAAATAAACCTCACACTGGGTACAGGAACGGAGATAGGACTTCAAAATACCTCCATATTTTAAAGAAACAACAGTAGAGGGTTTGAGGAGATGCTTACCAGGTGAATGAATCCTGCAGCAGTGAACCAGGTACTAAGAATTATGGCTAGCAGTTTGGAAAACTTCACTGAATTGCTAGAGGAAGAAAGACAAAGAGCTGTTGAATTCTCACAGGTACCAGAACAACACAAATACCTCATTCTCTAAACTCTTGCTACTCAAAGTGTGGTTCATGAACTGCAAGGAATAATATGCTTACTGGGAGTGTTATTAGAAATGCAGACTCCCAGGCCCCACCCCTGACCTCCGGATCAGCACTGATACAAGATCCTCTGCTTGATTCATGCACACATTAGAGCTTGAGACGCACAGTTCTAAAGCACACCCGGTCACGCACTCTTGTTCAACCAGTTTAGATTCCGCCGTATCTACTAACCTGACATACTGCTTTTAAAAATATATGTGTATCATTATAAAACAAATTTAATAGATTGCTGCCTGTCTAAAGCAACGGTACAAAATGCAGTGTCCCAGGAATTCAGAGAGTGGGCTTGCAAAGGAAATGTTAAGAAGGTTACAGAAATGTGCTTTTATACTGCTGCTCATACCAGGATCTTTGAGTGAAGATCAGCTTTGTTCAAGATTTTGTCTCCCAAGTAAAGAAAGCCCTAGAGTTTAGCGGAAACCTCTGTGGTTTTTAGGCAGGGCCACCTGACACACAGGAACTGCTCTTTCCAATCCTGACTGCTCCATAATGCATAACACTTAGCTATGAAATCAACCTAGTGTGTGATATTTGGTACATCTAGTGAGAATGTAGGCTATTTGATGTTTCTAGTGAGCACATAAAGGCACCGAGATTTTGAGAGGGTCACTCAAAAATTAAACCAATTGCTTAAAACTTTAGAAGTATTGCTGCCCAAAGGTATTTTCTTTTTTGACAAAGAGACATTTAGGTGGCTGTTTTTTTTTTTTTTTTTTTTTTTTACTCTTATTTTTTCTTTACAATTTATTTTGGTATCATTAACCTACAATTACATGTGCAATATTATGGTGATTAAACTCCCCCCTTCATCAGGTCCCCCCCATAGTTCACTGCTACCACCTGGCAGCCCTCATGCTCAGAGGAATCATCCTACACTCACAGACAGGCAAGATGTGATTCAAGATAGCAAATGAATAAAATCAAAGTCTCTGAATTTCTTTGATTTAAAAAAATTTTTTTTGGTCTGTGGGGGCAGAATTAAAGTCTGAATGGACTTACACATTTTACGTGTAACAAAGAAGAAAAATACTCCTTAAAATGATTGCAAACTTTTCAGCCAATGTGTGATTTTAATAGGAGAAAGTAGGCAAATACGATCATGGGAGCTAGACAATTTCATGATTTTTGCACTGAAATTCTTTTTTATTGAAGTGCCATTGATATACAATACTTGTTCCAGGTGTACAACACAGTGATTCGATAATTATGTATTACTAAATGCTCACCATGATAGGTGTAGTTACCATCTGTCACCATCCATAATTATTACAATATTACTGACTATATTCCCTGCGCTGTACTTTACAGCACTATTACTTATTTTATAACTGTAAGTTTGTTCCTCTTTATACCCTTCTCTCCATTCCCCTCCCCTCTGGCAATCACCAGTTTGTTCTCTGTAATTATGACTCTTTTTCTGCTTTTGTTGTTTTTTTTTAGATTGCACATATAGGTGAACTCCTATGGCATTTGTCTTTCTCTGACTTACTTCACTTAGCATAATACCCTCTAGGTCCATCCATGTTGTCACAAATGACAAAATTTCATTCTTTTTTATGTCTGAGTAATTCCCCATTGTATATATGTACCACATCTTCTTTATCCATTCATGTATCAATGGTCACTTTAGTTGCTCCCAGATCTTGGCTATTGTAAACAATGCTGCAATGAACATAGGGGTGCATATATCTTTTCACATTTGTGTTATTGTTTTCTTCAGTAAAATAAATGATTTGAGTTGAAGGTTCAGTTAACATTTTAATTTCCTAATCCAAACCAGTAATAAGTAGTAGTTGAGGCATTTACCTGGTTCTGATGGCTTGTAGAATTTGCAAGATTTGAGGGAGTTCTAGCAGCCGTAAAGCTCTTAGGAACCTTAGACCTACAAAACAATTCAGAGGAGAAAGCTGCCAAAGAAGAGGGTCATGGTTGGGAGTATTCTGAATTATAACACAATTGGCACTGTTTATATTCTTTCTCTCCCTGAAATGATCAAATATAAAATACTATCATAGGTTTAAGAGCATGACTTCTAGTTCAAACTTCTTTAACTTCTTTAGTTTCTCACCTGTAAATGGGAATTATACTAGTACCTACCTGATAAGGTTGCTAAGCTAACTTTATATGTAAAAGCATGCCTTGCATACAACAAGCACTATTCACATGTTACTCTGTTTAACTTTTCTTTAAATGGAGAGCAAATGATCCATAAATCACTTAAACTCCTAACTATAGAATCTCTGCAATATGCTCCTCGGTGTTTGCATGTTTTACTTTACATAGTCTGATGACAACGATAGCAAAGAATAATTTGTAGATAATAGTAATATAAAGTTACACAAAAACTGATGAAAGCCACATAACATTCATGCACTGTCAATACATCCACCTTAAAGATGAGATTACTAATTAAATACATCCCTCACATGTTGCAGCATGTCTGGATACAATGATTTATAGCTTTTAAAGACCAAAGGAGGCTTGTCATCTCTCCCAGTCCATGTGGGATCCCAGCATCAAGGTACTGCAGCAGGACGGGATGGTCGGGCTGTGGAAGAGCCAGTCCATAAACCATAAACCACCACTGAAACCTACTGCTCAGCAGGTATATCACTAGGTACCGAGGGTAAGAAGAAAGAGCTCTGAAAATATATTACATCACCATACAAGCACAGTGCGGGATATTTTAAGTGACATCAAGGCTTTAAAGGAAAATGAAGGGTACTTAGGAATGAATGTTGAGGCTTTTCCAGAGATTGCTCCTGATTACAACACACTTACCTAGCCAATTACTATTCAGATAATAAGAAATAAAGGTTGGTGGGATGGTGAAGATGTCTACAATTGAATTCATCTCCAACCAGAACTTGATCTTGTCATCAGCTTCAAAAACTATGAGACAGAAACAAAAGACTGTAAATTCTGTTACCCCCAAGAATGCAAAAAATGAACACAAGGGTGGCTTCATTCAGCTTCATTCCATTCATTGGCTGAAGCTCTGATCTCATTCTATTATGTACATACACATACACATACATATTTAAATAGCTATCTAGACTATATATGTATATAGTTGCATACATACATATAACATTTATATGGAGATTGTACCTTTCATGGGTGTTCAGTAAATGAATATGAATCCATTTTACTTCCCAGACCTTAACTCTCATACTTCAGAATAAACACTTTTTGGACCTTCTTGCTATTAACTAGAGCTGTCAGATATATATATATATATATATATATATATATATATATATATATATACACACACACATTATGTAGGTAAAACCCCCTATTTGTGAGCAATGAAGATACATGATTTAGTGTGGTCTTCAAGGGAAAAGGTACAGCTATCTAGAAGCTCGGCAGGTCAAGGCCTGTGTTTATGAGGTTCCCTATCTAGATTAAGAAAGCAAGAATTTCCAAAAGGGGAAGTTTGCTATAAAAAGAAAATTTTGATGGTCAGTGTGGTCAGAGCAAGTACTGAAGGAAGGTCATAAAAATACATACCATATATATATAACATATATATTTGTGTGTGTGAATATATGTATTTCTGTATATATTTATATACATATATTCATCTAAGTATGTGTCCATATATATACAGTCTCCCAAAAACATGGAATGGATACACACATTGTAATCAAGACGAGTTAATAAGAGTGTAACAAAAATGAGACAAAGAGATAAAAGTATTTTATACAGTTTCATGGCACATATGCCACCACTGGAACCGATGACATTTTCAAAGGCATGTTATTCAGGCTTGCTATCTTGCAATTATTAGAAAAGCTTTCTCAGTGGTAGGTGGGAAGCCAACAAGGACGACAATGTGATGGAGTGATGCTGTTTGATAAAGGAATAATTTTCATTTGTGTTAGAATTTTTGGCCCGGTTTCCAGCTACAGGTTCAGGAGAGAGAGTTTCATTATACATTTAACAATTTGAGGCACAGACCCTGCTTTAGAGCCTGAGTCATAGGCAGATTGTATAACTAAGGTACATATGCACATCTCTTTGTGTGCACCTGTTGTGTTCACCTGTTTGCCTCCACTCTCAATAGGTAGTTACTCTCAACCCAAAATAGAAACTGAAAAAAGTGTTGAAAGTCAAATCAATAGGGATGGTTTTGTCTTGGTATGAAGAACAGCTTCTCACAGGGCTGGAAAAGAAAGGAGGACAGTTTGTAGAGGTGTGCAGTTTAAAAGTTGTGTCAATATATAACTAAATACAGGGGAAAGGTGGGCAATTTTCTTTTTATTCACCATGGATGGTCAATTCAGACACTTAAGTTCACATCTCAAGGAAACTATTCTCTTGAGAGAAGGGGTAATACATGAACAAAACCACCACTAGGCTGGGTCTGGAGCTGACATTAACAGGGAAAGGACCTGCTCTTTCTTTCATAGAGTTTATTGGTTCTATTTCTGTACCATCAGTAGTATCCAGGTGCATAGAGATTATGGGACTTGCTCTGGTTTGCAAGACCATCTACCCAGGACATTCTGGCTTCTCTGATAAGAGTTACTCCACGTCAAATGCACTGATCCAAACCAAATGCAAAGGAAATTTCTGAAAACATCAGTAAGAAATTAACAAAACAAAGATGGCTAGTTTCCCTGAGATCTCTAAAGTGGCTTGACTTTTGTGGCTCTGTCATCCCAATTTACTTAAGCTGGAAATCCAATTAATTCCCAGAGGATCAGCATGGACTACAGGTTAGACTGCGTTGTGCCCAAGAAACTGTCCTAACTTTTTGGCACAAAAGAAGGGAATGCCTTCAGAGAGGAGCAGATAACAATTTGCTCCTTTATCTTAGGTGAGGCCTAGCATTTTCCTTTCTCAAGTCCATCCCAAGTTGTTTGAAACCTGTAAGAACCTCTGAAATGACTAGAGAACTTCTGCTTCCACACCCTTGCAATAGAAGGATATGAAGCCATTGTAAGTGGACCAGGGAGGAGGCCAGCTGGAGGCATGTGGTCCCACAGACGTTCTAGAACAGACCTGTGGACAGCACCCAGCCTCCTGAGGATGATGGGATGCAAAGAAAACACATGTGTTTTTTGTGGAGTTGGGTTTAGAGTTTCCTGAGGGAAACTAAACACAACCTTCTTTTATGTGTATCTTTGAGAGAATATTAAGCATTATTTCTGAGAGAAAATTCCAAATTAGCTGACAACCTACTTTTATAGCAGACAAAGGTGACTAGGGAGTTTACTCACTCAGTAGAGTTGATGAAACAGATTATAAGAGACCCAATGCTTAGTACAAAGACAAGGATCATCTGAAAAAGACACACACACACAAAAAGAACAAATGTACAAATCCACTGTATCTTGCAAACTATTGAATACAGATGAATATACAAACCAAAAAAATCGCATTCTTAACTTGCCTATGTACATGTAGCCATTTTTCACACGTTCATTCATGTTACCATTCATTCAAGAACAACTGACTCTTTACTGGGTATTCAATAAATGAATATATACCCACCAACTTAACCAAATATTACCTCTCACACACTGCAAAATAAACAGTTTGATCTCCCTGCTGCTTCTCAAGCATTCTGATCTCAAAAAATCCTATCATTTATTCACTCATTCACTCACAAGTACTAAGTGCCTAATATGTGTTATGCACTTTATTACATGCTAGAAATTGAGAGCTATTGGATAGAGACTTTAGACTTGAATTGCCTATTATGTTGTAGAAGAAATAGTCCCAAACATGTCTATGTCAGGGATGGTCAGGATTTTGGCAAGAGGGAAAGTGCTATGTGGGAAAAAGAAAATTAGTGCTTTTAACATGCCAGTGTATCTGGTCTGTAAAATAAGCAGAGCTTGTGGAATGGAACCAGAAGTTCATTCATTCAAAACCCTCAATGCATTTGAATGAAATCTTTCCCAGCCTCCATGACTTTACAGGTCAACTTTAGGTAACCAAACATTTTTCTAGTTATTTCTAGTTTCCAAATCATTTTTTAAATTATGTTCAGTCCAGTGTAGTATTAATAATATTAATAATAGAACTCTGAATTTTATTTACATTAAAGCTTGGCTACCTTTCAGCTCAGGTGTTCTATGGGCAGGTTACTTGCATTGGGAAAGAGGTCAGTTTTTTTCCTATAAACGCTTTTGGGTTTTTATCCCTACTTGCCCACTGACTAGGCTATGTCTGGGCTCTCTAGAACTTCAGGTCAAGGGTGAGTGAGTGAACAGAAAAGGGTGGTCAGAGCAGGGAACGCTGGACTTGACTGGCATTAGACCACTATACTCCCTCACACTACGGGGCACTCTGGGGATGACAGGTGTTCAGTGATTACTTTCATGGGTTATTTATTTTAATTTTTAATTAAGGTATTATTGATATACACTCTTATGAAGGCTTCACATGAAAAAACAATGTGGTTACTACATTTACCCATATTATTAAGTCTCCACCCATACCCCAATGCAGTCACTGTTCTTCAGTGTAGTAAGATCCCACAGATTCACTATTTGCCTTCTCTGTGCGACACTGAGTTCCCTGTGATCCCGTACACCATGTGTACTAAACATAATACCCCTCAATCCTCTACTTCCTCCCTCCCCACCCCGGCCCTCCCACACCCCTTCCCTTTGGTAACCACTAGTTCCTTCTTGGAGTCTCTGAGTCTACTGCTATTTTGTTCCTTCAGTTTTGCTTTGTTGTTATACTTCACAAATGAAGGAAATCATTTGGCACTTGTCTTTCTCCTTCTGGCTTATTTCACTGAGCATAATATCCTCCAGCTCCATCCATGTTGTTGCAAATGGTAGGGTTTGTTTCCTTCTTATGGCTGAATAGTATTCCATTGTTTATGTGTACCACTTCTTCTTTATCCATTCATCTATTGATGGACACTTAGGTTGCTTCCATATTTTGGCTACTGTAAAAAGTGCTGTAATAAACATAGGGGTGCATGTGTCTTTTTGAATCTGAGAAGTTGTATTCTTTGGGTAAATTCCAAGGAGTAGGATTCCCGGGTCAAATGGTATTTGTATTTTTAGTTTTTTGAAGAACCTCCATTTTGCTTTCCACAATGGTTGACTAGCTTACATTCCTACCAGCAGTGTAGGAGGGTTCCCCTTTCTCTACATCCTCGCCAGCATTTGTTGTTCTTAGTCTTTTCGATGCTGGCCACCCTTACTGGTGTGAGGTGATATCTCATTGTGGTTTTAATTTGCATTTCTCTGACAGTTAGTGATGTGGAGCACCTTTCCATGTGTCTGTTGGCCATCTGAACTTCTTCTTTGGAGAACTAGCTCTTCATATCCTCTGCCCATATTTTAATTGAGTTATTTGCTTTTTGGGTGTTGAGGCATGTAAGTTCTTTATATATTTTGGATGTTAACCCCTTGTCAGATATGTCATTTACAAATATATTCTCCCATACTGTAGGATGCCTTTTTGTTCTGTTGATGGTGTCCTTTGCCATACAGAAATGTTTTAGTTTGATATAGCCCCATTAGTTCATTTTTGCTTTTGTTACCCTTGCTTGAGGAGATGCGTTCAGGAAGAAGTTGTTCATGCTTATATTCAGGAGATTTTGCCTATGTTGTCTTCTAAGAGTTTTATGGTTTCATGATTTACATTCAGGTCCTTGATCCATTTTGAGTTTACTTTTGCCTATGGGGTTAAACAATAATCCAGTTTCATTCTCTTACATGTAGCTGTCCAGTTTTGCCAACACAGCTGTTGAAGAGGCTGTCATTTCCCCATTGTATGTCCATGGCTCCTTTATCATATATTAATTGACCATATATGGTTGGGTTATATCAGGGCTCTCTAGTCTGTTCCATTGGTCTATGGGTCTGTTCTTATGCCAGTACCAAATGGTCTTGAGTACTGTGGCTTTGTAGTAGAGCTTGAAGTTGGGGATCATAATCCCCCCAGCTTTATCCTTCCTTCTCAGGATTGCTTTGGCTATTCGGGGTCTTTTGTGGTTCCATATGAATTTTAGAATGATTTTGTCTAGTTTGTTGAAGAATGCTGTTGGTATTTTGATAGGAATTGCATTGAATCTGTAGATTGCTTTAGGAAGGATGGTCATTTTGACAATATTAATTATTCCTATCCATGAGCATGGGATGTGTTTCCATTTATTGGTTTCTTCTTTAATTTCTCTCATGAGTGTCTTGTAGTTTTCAGAGTATGTCATTCATTTCCTTGGTTAGGTTTATTCCTAGGTATTTTATTCTTTTTGATGCAATTGTGTATGGAATTGTTTTCCTGATTTCTCTTTGTGCTAGTTCATCATTAGTGTGTAGGAATGCAACAGATTTCTGTGTATTAGTTTTGTATCCCACAACTTTGCTGAATTCAGATATTAGATCTAGTAGTTTTGGAGTGGATTCTTTAGGGTTCTTTACATACAATATCATGTCATCTGCAAACAGGGACAGTTTAACTTCTTCCTTGCCAATCTGGATGCCTTTTATTTCTTTGTGTTGTCTGATTGCCATGGCTAGGACCTCCAGAACGATGTTGAATAGAAGTGGGGAGAGTGGGCACCCTTGTCTTGTTCCCGATCTTAAAGGAAAAGCTTTCAGCTTCTCACTGTTAAGTATAATGTTGGCTGTGGGTTTGTCATACATGGCCTTTATTATGTCGAGGTACTTGCCCTCAATACCTATTTTGTTGAGAGTTTTTATCATGAATGGATGTTGAATTTTGTCAAATGCTTTTTTAGCATCTATGGAGATGATCATGTGGTTTTTGTCCTTTTTGTTGATGTGGTGGATGATGTTGATGGATTTTCTACTTTCATGGGTCATTGCATTACTTTTTGGAGATCCTAATTCAATTCATTTTCAGATCATATGTCTTAGGCTTGCTATGGGAGGAAAGAACTCTCACACCTCTGCCACAACAGAGTTTGTTCTATTTCCAACTCAGCCTAATCAACATTGGCTTGGGTAAGAGGCTATGTGCTTCAAATGGTTTTCTTCCCACTGCTCTGTAAGGGCCACTGATAAACAGCCAGCACTTCCAAATTCTGCCTCTCAACCACAGAGAAATGTACAGGCCCTCTCAGAAGTACCTCCCATTTCTCCCTGACCCACTGGGTGGTGTACACAATTGGTTAGCTCCCAGGCCTTCTTTGGGTTTGGTATATTCTTTTCTTGGGGGTCTTAGATTTTACAATAGGTTCTACTTAAACATCTAAATTTAGTGTCAGTGAAGATATTAAGTTTGTGGGTCTAACTGTAGTTAGAAATGTAGTCTGAAGCTTAAGAATAATGTTGGGAATGGGTATGTATATGCACACACATACATATGTTGACATACACATATATGCTGAGATACATATATATGTATATATACACATATAGATAACCTTTTGATAATATTTATAATTATCCATCTTTATTTCAGATCATTATTACTATTACTAGATTCATGAATCATCAATAAACAGCTTTCTTCTCTCTTCATATGATTATATTTGTTTCTCTCTTACTGAACCCTGTAAGTGATTCTTCAAGTAGACATCATGTACTGATCAGCTTCCAGAAAGATGATGGCAGGCCTTCCAAACCATTGAAATGAACAAAAAAAGAAAAGAAAAGAAAATTTTCATTTTACTGAAACTAAGAACAATACCAACCTCATGCCACAAACCTAAAGAATACCATCCAGAAATAATACATAACAGGAAAACATAGGCACTGGGAGCTAGCCACTTGTGTATACTGCTCAGTGGGTCAGGGATAAATGGGAGGTAATTCTGAGAGGACCTTGTACATCTCTTGGGTTCAGAGGCAGAATCTGAAGTGCTGGCTGTTCAGCAGAAAGCCTTCCACCTGAACTACAGATTGAAGATGGAGCCGCAAGGCTGGAGGGGCCCAGAGGAGACACTCTGAGGCCAAGTGGCAGCTGAGGAGGACCTCTTGGCTATCAGCAATGCTTCTCTTCTACAAGCACCTTAGAAAGCAGTCACAGAAAAATAAACTGAAGAATCTGAGCCCTCACCCAGGGAGAGCCTTCTGTGTGGAGTTGCTGGCTAGCCATATTGTTATCCCCACTGTTTGTCTCTTGGGAAAACATACAGTAAATTGAAACTGATTTCCACAGAGGGGCTTAAAACCCCATCTAGTTGGTGGAGAGTTATGGGTGTCTTCAGAATATAACGAGCGGCCAACACAGTTAACAAGGAACACTACGAATAGGCTAACCCTTCATTTGTGAATATTAGCAGGCAGATAATAGAAATTGACAGGTATATGGGAAGCATAGGAAAATAGGAGAAAAAGGCAGAGAAAATAGATGAAATGACCTATAATGAAAGAGTCAACATAGACTATGTAATTAACCTTTTAAAAACTACAATTAGTGTTCCTAGTGAGAGTCTAAAAACCTGTTCCATAGGATTGGAGAAGTGCAAAGGCCAAAAGGGAATATGGGGGAACAGAGGTAAAAACTGCAAGAAGCTGCACCCCGAGGCCTCACTGGGGGATCAACAAGAGGAGGTCAGGATTATTAACACTCAGCATCTTGAAAGGGGTGCCCTCTGGAATTGGGATTCAGAAGTTGAGGAGTCCTGGTTTGGCTGGCAATGGTATGCTGTGATCTGAGGAGATGCTGTGATCCTGGTTCTGGCAGTGTTGGGACGAAAATGGAAACAGGAGCCAAGTGCTGCTACTGGAGTGAAAGGCCATTGATTAGATGAGGCTGAAAGAAGACAGATGGGGAACACAGAAGGAGCAGTTCCCTCCTCTGCACTAGGCTTTCTGGCATCCTTTGTACCAGAGTCTAAATCTGAGCATAATCCAGCTAACAAGAGAGACATGTAATTGCTGAGTCCTGGCCTCATATCACCAAGCAGAGGATAGAGGGTGGATTTGGAGCTGAGATACAACAGCCTTCGTATCTAGCAGGTAGCCTATGTGCAAGAAGACATTAGAACAGCATTTACAGAGACTTTAGGAAAAGCCAAGAATTTTACACACAACCACATTGTTGTTTACTTGTAAGAGCAAGGGGAAAAAAAAACACTTTTGGACATTCAAGGGTTCAGAAAGTATACCACCCATCCACACTTCCCCTTACAAATGAATATGGGAAGTAGAAAAATATATTCAGAAAGATAAAGTGTGTTATGTAAGAAAAAGTGGTGCCTAACAAAACTAGTAAAATTAATGAAATTTTAACTCTAAAGCAAATATTAAGAAAAAAAATCTTACCAGATGTATAATACTAAAAACAAACAAAAAACCAGAATAGCAATCTGGAACTGAATGTTCAGATTAGTCCAACAATTTCTGGAAGGAAGGAGGAGTGCTGTGGAGGAAAAACGTGCCAAAGGTCTCATGCAGAAGGACATAGATATAAAACCTGCAGATATACATTGAGAAATACAGAGAGGAAAGTTTGTTCTGAATTTGACTTACCTAATATGCCTATGATATTCTATTAAAAATGGAATTATCCCAGTCAAAAGATGCAAGAAAAAAAAATAAAAGCAATAAAATTAAAAAGTAGTATAATAAAAGTAACAAATAAATAGAAACATCAGCCAATGGTCAGTACTTACTATACTCTGAATGGTTTACATGTATTATCATATAATTCTCCCTATAACACTTTAAGGAAGGTTATTTACATTACATGAATAAAATCCAACTTAGAAAAATTAACTGGCCCAAGATTACAGTAGGAAGTGGGGGAGCCAATGTCTCTCAAAATTCACAATCACCATCACAATTCTGCCTCTCCAGTAAGCAAAGGAACTAAGATTGTGACAGAGCCCTTAGCTGAGTACCTACTATCCATTCTCTCTTTACTAACAGACCTCCCATTTGTTTTTTTAAGCCACTGTATTTCGGTGCCCTATTATGCAGCAAATTCAACCTCTAAATATTATAAAGGCCAATAAAACAGATCACCATAAAGGAGAATAATTAAATTCCCTGGGAAAATTTAAAAATTAATGTATTCTTTAATCGATAAGAGAAAAATTCAACTATATATTTACAAGAACACACTTAAAAGGGAAATAAGAAAGACTGAAAGAGAGCTGGGCAAAGACATCCCACTCAGGTATGAATTAATGAAAGCAGGGTCACATGCTAATATTGTATTCTGAAATATTCCAGCAAAAAATACCCGAAAAAGGAGAACACCCTAAATGTGACAAAAATGTATATTTCGTATTGATAAAAGGCACTATCAGCCAAAAAGATAACAGGTAACTTAATGCATTAACTGATGTTATATAAAATATGTAATGCAAAATCTACTGGAAATGCAGATATTCGATAGAACTATAAAATCGTAAATGAAAAATTTCGACATGTCCCTTTCGATCAGTCAGCAGTAATTAAGGATATGGAAAATACATATACCATAATTAATGGTGCTTATATATCAAACGGATAATACATATTCTTTCAAAAGTCCATTAGGTAGTAATAAAAATCGATTGTGTACTAGGCAACACAGAATTTCCCCATAAATTCCATAAACTAGAGATCATAAAGGCAGTGATATTCTTGCACCATAAATTTTACCCAAGTAGAAAAGACAGACGCTCTATCTTCAAGAAAATAAAAGCTGACCACATTCCTGTAAATAGATCATGAATCAAGCAAGAAAACAAAATTAAAATTTAAAACGACAAGGTGAATTAGGCTTTAGTAAAAGTGAGAATATTACGTGCCAAAATCTATGAAATACGGCCATGAAGCACTATGAAGGGAAACTTTTTATAAACCAAACCTAACGCACGAACCGGAAAACAAAACGCCAACCAGGACGTCGGGCCACAGTACAGGCTGCGCAGGTGCGGTGGGGCCCGGCGCTGGGCATGCGCAGTGCCGCCTTGTGGCCTCAGCTGGGCCAGGTGAGTGGGGCCGCAGTTGTCCTGCTGTCCGGAAGGCAGGGGCGCCGCCCAGGGGACGTTACCGCAAAGCCTTGAGTGGAGCTATCTGAGGGGCAAGTCTGAGGCGAGCTCAGGAAGACTCTGCTCCTCAGAGCTGCCCCAGCAATATAAATGGACTCAGTGTGTGGAGCCTTAGTGATCAGTAAATTGGCCCCCGTGATGATTTAGGAGGAAACAACGGACTGTCAGGACCCTCATGGCCCCGACTCAGGAAGCTTTGGAAAGAGGGCGTTTGACAAGCATCGCGCTGCTTCTGCCGAGGACCCGGCAGCCATCGAGCACAGCTACGCTACCTTCCCATCACCACTGAAAGCCGGCCAGCGATGGGCAGGTCCCCATGCTCAGGGCGCCCGCCGCCCCCGCATCCCTGGCGACCTGTGGCGAGTCCCCGGCCTCGAAGCGCACGCCTGCTGAGCGCCCGGAGAGGCGGCACCAGCCGGCAGCGGGCGGGTGGGTGGATGTCTCTTCGCTTGCTTTTAGCAGGACGGATGGATTTATTGACGCCAGAGGACAGATTTATGTCAAAACCCAACTCTGCCCACAACCCCACCCACCCAAAAAAACTGAAAAAGGTAGATTGCCTCAGATATTGCGGTACCCTGAAACTTCAGAGGCCCTCGGTCATGTCAGGTCTGGCCATCAGCATCTGCTCTCTAAATCCCGCAGAAAGAGCTGGAACGTCACCACTGACTTTCGGCCTCCTCCCTGCCTATCCTTTTGGACAGACTGGAGACCTAGTTTGTTGGCTTTGGTCTCGGTTTTTCTTTCTTTTCACATAAGTCACAGCAGTGGCCTGAGATGCCGTCTGGCGAGCTTCTGGCGGCTTTCCACGGCCAGGGCGGGCGATTGGAAGCGTGGCCGGCCCAGGAGGCAGCGGCGCCCTGCGCCCTGGCCACCGCCCCGGCGGTCGCGGCTCCAGGAGGAGCCCAGGGCCCCAGCCACGAGCAGCAATGTGAGCCTCTGCCACCTTGAAGACCTGTGGGTTGAGGACGATTTTCTCTTAAGGGTAAGCTTCATAAAGTGCAACGGAATGTTTATTGCTGGTTCATCCGTTTTTCCTTTGGGGACCGGAACTTGCTCTCCCAGCCCCAGCAAAGGGGAAACATGTCGGTTTGGGGATTTCTCTCAGTAAATTCAGTCAACTTTTCATCCAGTCAAGTTTTCCCCAGACTTGGGGTGGCCTTTGGATGATAGGAAAAGAAGCAGGTGTAGTAAAAGAAAAGGTTTATGGGAAAATTCTCACCCTGAATGGTGGGGTAGCATGTGATAGAGTATCGGCATTAATGAAAACTGACTGGAAGGGGGAAAAAGAAAAGGAATTAAACAAAGTAAATGGGGAAAAAACGGATACTGAAATTAAGAAGGATAAAAAAAAAGAGACTATATATCTAAAACATGAGACTAATGAAATACATAAATCTCCAGCAAGGCTAAATGAGACCAAAAGGCCCATCATGAAAGGGAAATGGTGTGAAAAATGGTCCTTTTTTTCTCTAGGAGCAGATAGAGGAAAAAAATGTTCTTCTTAATAATAGGGGGAGTTTAATCTATGGAGCAGTTAAGGAGAATTTCAAAGTTGCATTCCCTCTGGTGGATCCCTTTCCTTGGAAAATGTTCTGTGGTTTTAAAAAACAAAAGTTTTCATTGAAAACTAAGGGAGCTATATGATTTATTATCCAAACATAAAACCTTTAAGAATGACAGACTCTACTAACAATTACACCAAGACAACTACCAAAAACTTGGGTTTATGATCATCCAGCTTATAACATACATTGTCATGTTGATTCAGTAATTACTGCTAAATACCTCTAAGAAATAGTAATCAAATGGAGAAATGGGGGAATAGCTCTGTAGTAGCAAGACAGGAGCAAGAGACTAAAAGGGAATTTAAATTTGCTGACCCGTCTCTAAATATATTTAAAGATGTTTCTTCTGACTTATTTTATCATTGCAGTTGATCAGACACATTTGATCGAGGCAGCATAACTATTTTACAAATTCTGATAATTACCAAACACAAAAACTAAAATAGTATAGGAAAATTCATCCAAATGAGATGGATTTTTTCAGTTCTATGCATTTAAGCGTATGACTTATTGTTAGATTGAGAATAGGGGTCAGCATCAATGTTAGTCATTTTTTGTGTTTTTAGATACAAGCCTTGAGTATTTCATTTACAAAATTGTTAATAATAGTAATACATATATACTTAATATATGCTGGGCACACATATATAGATATATATATTAGCATATATATTATCATTAGCTCATGTACTGTTACAATGTGTTAAGTCATTCTCATATAGTAAGTCATTTTCCATTGAAATAAACTATATGTAGTATTTTTAACCCCATTGTATAATTTTTACATTTTATCTCTATGCATCAGGTTCCACAGTTATCGAGAGAAGGTAATAATAATACCTCTCTTTTATAGAATAGATGATAAAATGGTATTGGGAGAGGAGAGCTGGTGTGAAGCGTCCCCAGGGAGATTCAGTTTAGGAACTAGCACCCAAAAACGTTTCAGAACTGATGGTACCCACTTACCCTTTGGGAATCTGTTGGAAACCCCCCCCAGGGGTGTATCCCAATTTGAAGACACAGGATCAGGGGACTAACCAGAATTCAGATCTAATTTTATATCCACTGGCTCTATTAACCATTCACTTTATACTCTTCACAATGAATTGCCACAAGGAATGACAAATGTTATTTCAAAATTTAAGTTTTATAGATACAGCTTATGGGGGAAGAAGAATTGTCTTATGTCACCTAAACACCTGAAGAAAATATATCTGACAATGATACTGACAGTCTACAGGTTTAAAGGAAGAAACTCCAAGCAGTGTATGGAGATAGGGGTTAGAAAGAAACTGATTCTTTATTATGCACCTTTTGACACCTTTTGAATATTGTACCATGTGCATAAAAAGACAAACAATGTGATCATCCACAAATAATCAGTGTGAATATTGTGTAGCATTTCTTACCAGGGTTTTTTATTATTCATATGCTGAAGATGTCTAAACTAAAGCAGTCTCAGACTGTATAATAAAATAAGTTCCTGATGCTTATGGTATATTAAATATAAAAAATGAAATATATTTAAATATTTATATTTAATGGAAATGGAAATGGAAAACATATAGATGAAGAAACAACTCACCATCAAGGTGGTGGAGAAAGTTTTTAAATTTTATTTTTAAAAATAAACAGTGGATGTAAAGTATGAAAAGACTGATCATTTCTAGTATTTTTCCTTTTTTTCCTACAAGTGTCATTTCATTATGAAAATGAGCAAAACACAGCAAAATAAATTTTAGCCAATTTTCCCAGCATCATTTCTGAAATATTCTCATTTCCAAGTGAATTGTGATGCCTTCTTTGCTCATTCAGTTGTTCTGTATACAAGATTGACAACTGTTGCTCTCTAGATAAGGGCTTATTATTTACAGAAAGGATTACACATTTACAGAAAGGAGTTAAGGATACAATGACATATAAAGTGCTAGATTACCTGAAGAAATAGAAGCCAGAGAAGACAGAAAAATAGGGTGTGGACATAAAATGCTAGAATGAAGCTAAAAATAGGATACTTAATAAAGATAAGCCATAAATTCAGTTCTTAACATTCTAGCCCTCAAAGCAACAAAGAAGCAGAGTCAATTACATCCCCCAGTGCTCCCACCCCCCCACCACAAAAAAGGGAAAATATTGTCTAGGACTATTTAGAACTAAATTCAGAAAAAAAATCTCCCACAGGTAGTTCAAAAAACATACCTTGTGATAACTAAAACAAGCCCATAGATTCTGTAGCATTAATCAATACTTGGCCATGTTTTAATCTATAGAAGGATTTCTGAAGGTATCCTGTTCTAAAGATAGTATTTTCTTTCCCTTTGATTACTGGAATTTTCCTGTTCCTCCCCTTTCCTTCCTTTGTTTTCTTTTTCTCTTCTTTCCTTCTTTTTCACTTTCCTCTCCCCCATTCCTCCTCCTTTCTCATCTTCTTTCAATGGGTGGTTGGCCACATATGCTCCCCTGAAGTATTAAGGACATTAGTCCATAGATTTCTTTTTTTATTTACTATGCCTGGTAGGAGGGGGTCTTGGTCTAGATATTGTGCTTTCATTGAAAAAGAAAATAAAATGTTTTCTTTTATTTATTTTCTATGCCCTGGAATTGTTTAATTAGCATCAGAGATAGCCACTCCTTGAAAATTTGGTTGTTAGGACTTTGAAATTATCTAGGCCTCCTGAGGAGGAGGGAAGGGAGGGGAAATGGTGGTGGTGATGATATAACATCTTTGTTTTTTCCAGGTATTTGATCTGTTAATGTTTCTTTCTTTCATCATCAATTTTAATAATTTATATTTCTTAAGGATTCATCCAATTTTCAAATTTAATTCCATATGTGTCTCTTTATTTCCTTTTTACCTGTACTTCTTTTTTTCATTTAATGTCTTATTTAATGTGCTCTTCCTCTATTGTCCTTGTTTAGGCTAGCTATTAATTTCTCTGTTTTGTTTTATTTCAAATAATAAGCTGTTTTGTAATTCATTAATCGCTGACTTTTTACATTTATTCTTAGATGTAATGTGTTTTCTTTATTTTTTTTGAGATTGGTACTTAATTAATTTGTTTAAATTACTTTTATTTATCAAAATAAGTTGTTATTGTTAGGCATTTAACCCAGAACCACTCCCATCTTATAGGTGCAAGGAATATGTGGAGTTTTCATTATCTTTAAGCTCTAAATATACTGCAATTATTTTGATTTCTCTGAGCAAGAGTTTTTTGAGAGAGAGAGATTTCAAAATATTTAGCTGTAAGGTCTTTGTTTTGGGTTCTTTTTTTCTGGGTTTATTTCTTACTTCCTTACCAATTTATTGCTCAGTGTTCAACTAATGTTGTCTGTACTTTGTAAGTTTTATACTTGGGATTGTTTTTTGTTGCCTAATACATGCTGCATTTTTACACATAGTCCACAGACACTTGTAAGTTTAATGTCTATTTTCAGCATATGGAGTTTGATCATTTTAATCAGCTCTCTTATTAATTAAGTTACTCTGGTTTTCTTTCTGCTTATTATAGTTAAAAAGAAACAGATCAAAAAGAGAGTCCCTTATGTTAAGCCCCACCAAATACTTAAAACTAAGTGCAGTTTCAGCCTCTCTCAGAAGTGAAACTTTAAAACAATCTGGAATTTCTTAAACAGCACTAGTGAGGTAATCTGCATGTTAAGACTTATCTGATATTAAAATTAATAATCTATTGTACAATTTCTATTATCACTTGCCTGGTATACCTTTTTCCTTTACTTTGAAACTCTCCTCCCTCTTGAATTTTTAAAACATAATTAGACCATGTCAACCTCATGCTTAAAAAACCCTCAGTGACTTCCCCCTGCATTAGAATAAAGTTATTCCATTTGAACAGCCTAGCTCCTTAACTGTAAGTGCAAAAGGTTGCATGATTCTCCAATCTCTTCTCAGACCTTCTGCCCTGTCCTCCATGACCTTGGACACAGAAGCCTCACTTTGATACATGTGATCTGAGCTCTTTCCTTCCACAAGTCTGTTCTATCGGGAATCTTGCTCCCTCTCTCTTCAATTGCTTTATCCTTCTGATTCTTCATGTCTTAGCTCAAATCTTACCTTTTCAGAGATTTCTCCCCTGATCACTATATCTAATGTGCTCTAACTCCATAACCATCAAAAATTTAATACACAACCCTTGTAATTCCTTCATAGCATTGGTCACTATCTGAATTTAGCTTATTTGTTAATACATATTTTTCATCTCTCTCCCCACTAGAATAAGTCCCTAAAGTACAAGACTCATGCCTGCATTTTCACCTTGTCTACAGTGTTGGCCTTGCATATAGTTGGCAAACGATAATTATTTGTTGAAAGAAGGAAGTAATAAAATTACAATGGAAGGAAGAAAGGATGGCTGGAAATGAAACCTATAAGACATTTTGTTTTCTTCTTACTCTTTCATAAAATATTTGCTTGCGGAATTCAAGATGGCAGCATGAGAGGTGAGACAGAGAGCTCCTCCCAAAATCACAAACATGACAAAAATATAGTTAATTAATACAACTAACTTAAAAAAGCAACAAGAAAGAAGGCTGAACCAGACTGCATGCGCACCTCACGAACAGAGCAGACCTCACGAAACAGGGTAATGTATGAAAGCCTTAATCTGGTGGGACCCAAGCCCTTCCCCCACCCCAGCTCAACAGCAGGAGGAAGAGAAACAGAGCAGGAAGGGGGTGGAAGCCTGGGACTGCTGAACACCGAGCCCTGGAGATCTGCTTTGTGAGCAGAAACCTATAGTGTATGGTGCTCTGGATGTTGGGGAGCTTGGACAGGTGGAGTGCTTGAGAAACTGACATTCCAGCCATTTGTGGAGGAGGGGATCCACAGCTGTCAGCTCTGTGTCAGAGGAAAGCCAGGCAGTCTGAGAGGCTTCCTAGCAGGGAGAGGGCGGCTGAAGGGGCAGGGTTTGGGTGGAGCTTGCTGCACGGGAGAAGGGAGAGCTGGACAAGGTTAAGGTTGTCTGGGCGCACTTTGCCCAGCTGGTTGGGAACTTTGAAGAGCTCCAGGTGCTCTATCCCCCTGGCTGCCTGCTCAGGTCTGAGGCCCCCACTGTGACACGCAGCCTGCTGTACCTTCCTCCTAGCCTGCCAGCACCGGTTCGCAAACTGCTGTCACTGTGCTGGCATCAGGCCAGCCAGAGGGAGGCCCTCCCTACAACAGCTAAAGATGCAAAGCACAGAGGCTTACACCTGTGTGCTTGGCCCACTGGCTCTGACAGTGGAGACAGACAGGGCAGATGGGAATCAGGAAACAGATCTTTCCTACCCCCAGGCACCAGCTGCACTCCCCTACGACCCCCAACCTCACTCTAGGGGCTGAGCAGCTCCAGAGACTGGAGCTTCTGTGCACTAGTAGGCACCACACAGAAATATGAAACGTCAAAAGAACATGGTTCAGACCAGTATCTCACAAACCCCAGAAAAAGGGCTAAATGAAACTGAATTCACCAATCTTCCTGAAAGAGGGTTCAAAATAAATATTATAAACATTTATGGATGTACAGAAAAATATTCAAGAACTCAGGAACGAATTTAAGTCGGAGATTCAATCATTAAAAAATTCCATATCTGAAATGCAACATACAATGGAGGGATTTAAAAGCAGATTACATGTAGTAAAAGAGAAAGTAAATGGAATAGAAATTAGAGAATAGGAATACCAAGAAGCTGAGGACAGAGAGAAAAAAGAATCTCTAAGAATGAAAGAATATTGAGAGAACTGTGTGACCAATCCAAACAGAACGATATATGCATAATAGGGGTACCAGAAGAAGAAGAGAGAGAAAAAGGAAAGAAAGTGTCTTTGAGGAGGTAATTGCTGAAAACTTCCCCAATCTGGGGAAGGAGATACTCTCTCAAGCCATGGGGGTGCACAGATCTCCCAACACAAGGGAACCAAGACAGATAACATCAAGACATATAATAATTAAAATGGCAAATATCAAGGATAAAGACAGACTTTTAAAAGCAGCTAGAGAGAGAAAAAAGATCACATACAAAGGAAAACCCATCAGGTTATCATCAGACTTCTCAACAGAAACCTTACAGGCCAGAAGGGAGTGGCATGATATATTTAATGCAATGAGCAGAAGGGCCTTGAACCAAGAATACTCTACCAGGCAAGGTTATCATTTAAATTTGAAGGAGGGATTAAACAATTTTCAGATAAGCAAAGGCTGAGAGAATTTACCTCCCACAAACCAACTCTACAGTCCATTTTGGAGGAACTCCTATAGATGGAAGTATTCCTAAGGCTAAATAGATGTCACCCAAGGGAAGACAAAGAGTACAGAATATGATTAATAACATACAAAGAATGGAAGAGGAAGAAAAAGGAGAAAAAAAAAGAACCTTTAGGTTGTGTTTGTAATAGCATATGAAGTAAGTTAAATTAGACTGTTAAATAGTAAGGGAATTACCCTTGAACCTTTGATAAGCACGAATCTAAAGCCTGCAATGGCAATAAGTACATACCTATCGATAATCACCCTAAAAGTAAATGGTCTGAATGCACCAATCAAAAGACATAGAGTCACTGAATGGATAAAAAAACAAGACACATCTATATGCTGCCTACAAGAGACTCACTTCAAACCCAAAGACATACACAGACTGAAAGTAAAGGGATGGAAAAAGATATTTCATGCAACTAATAGGGAGAAAAAAGCAGGAGTTGCAGTACTTGTATCAGACAAAATAGACATCAAAACAAAGTCACAAGAGACAAAGAAGGACAATACATAATGATAAAAGGGTCAGTCCAACACGAGGATATTACAAATATCTATGCACCCAACATAGGATCACCTACATATATGAAACAAATACTAACAGAATTAAAGGGGAAAATAGAATGCAATGCACTCAGTTTAGAAGACTTCAACACAACACTCACTGCAAAAGACAGATCAACCACATAGAAAATAAGTAAGGACACAGAGGCACTGAACAATGTATTAGAACAGATGGATCTAATGGACATCTATAGAACACTCCATCCAAAAGCAACAGGATACACATTCTTCTCAAGTGCACATGGAACATTTTCAAGAATATATCATATATTAGGCCACAAAAAGAATCTCAGTAAATTTTAAAAGATTGAAATTGTACCAACCAGACTGTCAGATCACAAAGGTATGAAACTAGAAATAAATTACACAAAGAAAATGAAAAAGCCCACAAACACATGGAGGCTTAATAAGTTGCTCCTAAATAATCAATGGATCAATGATCAAGCAATATATGAAGACAAATGACAATAATAATTCAACACCACAAAATCTGTGGGACACAGCGAAGGCGGTGC
This sequence comes from Phataginus tricuspis, assembly GCA_029783875.1. Lineage (NCBI taxonomy): Eukaryota > Metazoa > Chordata > Mammalia > Pholidota > Manidae > Phataginus > Phataginus tricuspis. The sequence goes on from JAQQAC010008525.1 coordinate 6,702,445, forward strand.
TAAGAGGGAAATATATTGCAATACAGGCCTACCTCAGGAAAGAAGAACAATCCCAAATGAACAGTCTAAACTCACAATTAATGAAACTAGAAAAGGAAGAAGAAATGAGGCCCAAAGTCAGTAGAAGGAGGGACATAATAAAGATTAAAGCAGAAATAAATAAAATTGAGAAGAATAAAACAATAGAAAGAATCAATGAAAGCAGGAGCTGGTTCTTCGAGAAAATAAACCAAATAGAAAAACCCCTAGCCAGACTTATCAAGAAAAAAAGAGAGTCTACACACATAAACAGAATCAGAAATGAGAATGGAAAAATCACTATGGACACCACAGAAATACAAAGAATTATGAGAGAATACTATGAAAAATTGTGTGGCAACAAATTGGATAACCTAGAAGAAATGGAAACTTTGTAGAAAAATACAACCTTCCAAGGCTAACCCAGGAAGAAACAGAAAATCTGAATAGACCAATAACAGCAAAGAAATTGAATTGGTAATCAAAAACTACCTAAGAACTAAACCCCTGGACCATATGGTTTCGCTGTTGAATTTTATCAAACATTTAGTGAAGACCTAATACCCATCCTCACTAAAGTTTTCCAAAAAGTAGAAGAGGAGGGAATACTCAAACTCATTCTATGAGGCCTACATCATTCTAATACCAAAACCAGGCAAAGACACCACAAAAAAATAAAATTACAGACCAATATCCCTGCTGAACGTAGATGCAAAAATACTCAACAAAATATTAGCAAACCGAATTCAAAAATACATCAAAAGGATCATCCATCATGATCACGTGTGATTCATCCCAGGGATGCAAGGATCGTACAACATTCAAAAATCCATCAACATCATCCACCACATCAACAAAAAGAAGGACAAAATCACATGATCATCTCCATAGATGCTGAAAAAGCATTCGACAAAATTCAACATCCATTCATGATAAAAACTCTCAAGAAAATGGGTATAGAGGGCCAGTACCTCAACATAATAAAGGCCATATATGACAAACCCACAGTCAACATTATACTTAACAGCGAGAAGCTGAAATCTTCTCCTTTAAGATCGGGAACAAGACAGGGATGCCCACTCTCCCCATGTTTATTCAACATAGTTCTAGAGGTCCGCGCCATGGAAATCAGACAACACAAAGAAATAAAACACATCCAGATTGTTAAGGAAGAAGTCACACTGTCCCTGTTTGCAGATAACATGATATTGTACATAACAAACCCTAAAGAATCCACTCTAAAACTATTAGATCTAATACCTGAATTCAGCAAAGTTGTGGGATACAAAATTAATACACAGAAATCTGTTGCATTCCTCTACACTAACGATGAACTAGCAGAACGAGAAATCAGGAAAACAATTCTATTCACAATTGCATCAAAAAGAGTAAAATACCTAGGAATAAACCTAGCCAAGGAAGTGAAAGACCTATACCCTGAAAACTACAAGACACTCTTAAGAGAAATTAAAGAGGACACTAATAAAGGGAAATTCATCCCATGCTCTTGACTAGGAAGAATTAATATTGTCCAAATGGCCATCCTGCCTAAAGCAATCTACAGATTCAATGCTATCCCTATCAAATTACCAACAGCATTCTTCAAGGAATAGAGCAAATAGTTCTAAAATTCATATGGAACCACAAAAGACCCCAAATAGCCAAAGCAATCCTGAGAAGGAAGAATAAAGCAGGGGGGATAACGCTCCCTGACTTCAAGTTCTACTACAAATCTACAGTAATCAAGACAATTTGGTACTGGCAGAAGAACAGACTCATAGACGAGTGGAACAGAATAGAGAGCCCAGATATAAACCCAAGCATATATTGTCAATTAATATATGATAAAGGAGCCATGGATATACAATGGGGAAATGATAGCCTCTTCAACAGCTGGTGTTGGCACAACTGGACAGCTACATGTAAGAGAATGAAACTGGATTACTGTCTAACCCCATATACCAAAGTAAACTCAAAATGGATCAAAGACTTGAATGTAAGTCATGGAACCATAAAACTCTTAGCAAAAATACAGGCAGAAATCTCTTGGATATAAACATGAGCAACTTCTTCATGAACATGTCTCCCCAGGCAAGGGAAACAAAAGCAAAAATGAATGAATGGGACTATATCAAACTAAAAAGCTTCTGTACAGCAAGGGGTACCACCAGTAGAACAAAAAGATATCCTACAGTATGGGAGAATAATATTTAAATGACATATCCCACGCACCTCAGGAAATAAGCCAATTAAAAAATGAGCAGAGGAGCTGAACAGACACTTCTCCAAAGAAGAAATTCAGATGGCCAACAGGCACATGAAAAGTTGCTCCACATCCCTAATCATCAGAGAAATGCAAATTAAGACCACAATGAGATATCACCTCACACCAGTTAGGATGGCTGCCATCCAAAAGACAAACAACAACAAATGTTGGCCAGGATGTGGAGAAAGGGGAACCCTCCTACACTGCTGGTGGGAATGTAAATTAGTACAACCATTGTGGAAAGCAGTATGGAGGTTCCTCAAAAAACTCAAAATAGAAATACCATTTGACCCAGGAATTCCACTCCTAGGAATTTACCCTAAGAATGCAGCAACCCAGTTTGAAAAAGATATATGCATCCCTATGTTTATCGCAGCACTATTTACAAAAGCCAAAAATGGAAGCAACCTAAGTGTCCATCAGTAGATGAATGGATAAAAAAGATGTGGTATATATACACAATGGAATATTATTCAGCCATAAGAAGAAAACAAATCCTACCATTTGCAACAACATGGATGGAGCTGGAGGATATTATGCTCAGTGAAATAAGCCAGGCAGAGAGAGACAAGTATCAAATGATTTCACTCATCTGTGAAGTATAAGAACAAATGAAAAACTGAAGGAACAAAACAGCAGCAGACTCACAGAACCCAAGAATGGACTAACAGTTACCAAAGGGAAAGGGACAGGGGAAGATGGGTGGGAAGGGAGGGATAAGGTGGAAAAAGGGCTATTACAATTAGCACACATAATGTAGCGGGTGTGGGGGTGGGGTGGGGTATACCCGGAAGGCAGTATAACACAGAGAAGACAAGTAGTGATTCTATAACATCCTTCTGTGCTGATGGACAGTGACTACAATTGGGTACATGGTGGAGATTTCATAATAGGGGGTATCTAGTAACCATAATGTTGCTCATGTAATTGTATATTAATAATAGCAAAAAAAAAATCCTGAAGAATCCACTCCAAAACTAGTAGATTTAATATCTGACTTCAGTAAAGTTGCGGGATACAAAATTAATACACAGAAATCTGTTGCATTCCTCTAGACTAACGATGAACTAGCAGAACAAGAAATCAGGAAAACAATTCCATTCACAATTGCATCAAAAAGAATAAAATACCTAGGAATAAACCTAACCAAGGAAGTGAAAGACTTATACTCTGAAAACTACAAGACACTCATGAAAGAAATTAAGGAAGATACCAGTGAATGGAAACACATCCTGTGCTCATGGATAGGAAGAATTAATAATGTCAAAATGGCCATCCTGCCTAAAGCAATCTACAGATTCAATGCAATCCCTATCAAAATACCAACAGCATTCTTCAATGAACTAGAGCAAATAGTTCTAAAATTCATATGGAGCCACAAAAGACCCCAAATAGCCAAAGCAATGCTGAGAAGGAAGAATAAAGCAGGGGAAATTATGCTCCTTGACTTCAAGCTCTGCAATATATTCATAAATGGCATATCCAATAAGGGGTTGACATCCAAATTATATAAAGAGCTGATGCATCTCAACAAACAAAAAGCAATTAAGCCAATTAAAAAATGGGCAGAAGAACTCAACAGATACTTCTCCAAAGAAGAAATTCAGATGGGCAACAGGCACATGAAAAGATGCTCCACATCACTAGTCATCAGAGAAATGCAAATAAGACCACAATGAGATATCACCTCACACCAGTTAGGATGGCCAGCATCCAAATGACGAACAACAAATGTTGGCAAGAATGTGGAGAAAGGGGAACCCTCCTACACTGCTGGTGGGAATGTAAATTAGTTCAACCATTGTGGAAAGCAGTATGGAGGCTCCTCAAAAACTCAAAATAGCAATACCATTTGACCCAGGAATTCCACTCCTAGAAATTTACCCTAAGAATGAAGCAGCCCAGTTTCAAAAAGACAGATGCACTCCTATGTTTATCACAGCACTATTTACAATAGCCAGGAAATGGAAGCAACCTAAGTGTCCATCAGTAGATGAATGGATAAAAAAGATGTGGTATATATGCACAATGGAATATTATTCAGCCATAAGAAGAAAACAAATCCTACCATTTGCAACAACATGGATGGAGCTACAGGGTATTACGCTCAGTGGAATAAGCCAGGTGGAGGAAGACAAGTATCAAATGATTTCACTCATCTGTGGAGTATAAGAACAAAGAAAAAACTGAAGGAACAAAACAGCAGCAGACTCACAGAACCCAAGAATGGACTAACAGTTACCAAAGGGAAAGGGACTGGGGAAGATGGATGGGAAGGGAAGGATAAAGGGGAAAAAGGGCTATTACAATTAGCACACATAATGTAGGGGGGGTGGGGAAGGCAGTATAACACAGAGAAGACAAGTAGTGATTCTATAACATCTTACTACGCTGATGGACAGTGACTGCAATGGGGTATATGGGGGGAGTTGATAATAGGGGGAGCCTAGTAACCATAATGTTGCTCACGTAATTGTATATTAATAATAGCAAATATATATATATATTTGCTTGGGACCGCCACTGAGTTTCTCAATTAGCCTTTCAATGCTGTTAATTCTAATCTAACCTTCACTCCATGCCTCTTGTTTTTCCAACTACTTCATCATCAGCGGTAACATATTGAAAGAACAATATTTCCATCATTAAAGGAGTAATTTTTATAGGTATGGTAATCCATGATCATTCCTTCTCCACCTACTCCCTCTGTGCAACACTTACATGGTGGATGGTGTTAAGTTCTCTTCGGCCTCACCCCAGTGACCTTTAATACATCATTCCCAACTTATCCTCATATAATGAAAAATGATTTGAACATTTGAAGAGATGCTAAGCAAGAAATCCCTGATATAATCAGAAAGTATCACAAAATCCTTTTCTAATAGGTCATACCGACAGGGATTTCCAGAAAAGAACCAAAACTTTAGAAAAGAGAGGCATGTTCCCAGATGATTGAACACACTCTGCAGATTGTATCAGAGCAATTGTACTTATGTCCTTCCAAGTAAGTCTTAAAAATTAATTATATTTGAATTAAACAACATTAGCCAGAAAAGAGCAATGTTTTTACTAGTTACAAGAGGCAGAGTATCATCTCTAGCTCACATACATCTGCTTCTACCATACTACCATCTGATGGCAGCATACACTCACATTAAAGATTCTATGTTTTTAATGTTTCAGATCAAACTACTGCAATACTCATTTGTAAGACATCTGCTATTTCTAGACAATGGAATATAAACATTCCATAACATAGTCTGTTCTCCGAAAGAGTTCACAGTACACTAGGAGAGAGAGCAATATGCACAGATAATTTTAATAACAATGTTCAGTGGATATTACAGAAGCTTAGAGGCTTAATAATGAGCTTAATTTATTAGGGCCTCAGCCTAATATGGAGATAAGGTAAGATTTTCCTGAGGAGATGATACCTAATTGAGTTTTAATGTGTCCCAGTTACCTAGATTAAAACAGGAACTAAAATGATAAATATCATAGCCGAGCAAACAGACTAGTTTGTATAATGAAGAAAAGAGGCTCTTGGAATAAAAAGAAGGGAAAACAGCTGTACATTTCAGGCCAGATAAACCCACTAAACATCAAAAATTTTAAACATCTATATGCCAGATACCCATCTATATTTAAGGAGAACAACACACACACAACCTTTCCTCTAATAAAGCTTTTTCTTGTGGATAGGCTGACAATAAACAGAAAATATCAAGTAATTATATTCATTCCAAAAACCAAAAGCAATCAGAATAATGGATAGAGAGGGTATACACAGGGAGAGGGCAGTTGGGAGCCATTATATTTTAGATAATGCCACCAGGGAACACCTGATACTTACTTACCTGGGTGATAAAATCTTATGAATCTACCAACTATAATCACACTCATGGCTCAAGTTCATTAGCAGGCTACCAGGGAAAATGTACTTACCAACACTTGCCCCTCAAAGGTCTGTGCCGAAAGCAACATTTCTATACGATCACGGAATACTCCGTGGAATTGGAGGCTTTTTAAATGTTTACCACCGATGGTATTTGACAAGATGAGTTCCTATAAGCAAGAGAAAGGAATAGAGAGTCAGCTGGATCTCAGAGAAACTAATCCATTTTATGTATGTCGATGGAGCCTCCTGCTGTTGATGGAGCCAGAAATCACTCCACTTTGTCCAGCCCAGGGAACCATAAAGGCGCTTATTCAGCATTTCATAAACCGAATTTTACTGGTTTTGCATTTTACCGATCCTCTGCACAGCTTTTCAGTTTTGAATTCTGCAGTCTCCATCACGCCTTTCTACACGCTCCCCGGCCCAGCGATGGTCAGGACTGGGAGCAGTGTGCTTCTCTATGCTCTGGAAATAAGTCTTATCCTCTTCTACCGAGATGCATGGACAAAGAAGAAAGATTACAAATTGCTTTTTAGCTGATTATTTAGGTATCTGCTTTTTTGAGAGAGAAAGAAGTTTCAGCAATTTTATGTTGCTTTTATTTCTGTATCTTGCCAAAATGATAATGTCCTCATATTTACAAAATGTCTTTACTTACTATATTTGAAATTTACAATAATCTTATGGGAAGAGGACAAAGTTAGTATGATTAAATCCATCTTAAATTGACAAGGAAACAGGTTTAGAGAAACTAAATGACTCGCCCATGAGCAGGCAATGAGAGGCCAGTGCTTGAACTAGCTTCCATGTCTGTTGATAGTCTTGAACTACCACCGAGAAAGACACAAGTAAACAAGAATTGATCGTGCCATGCTAAGACCCTCTGACTTTTAGAAAAACTCATTTTACGTGGAGCCAGGGTTTTGAATGGTAGGAAGTGAAGTCTCACTCAATAACTATGTCGAGTTCATATCGTGATTGACAAGTCACCCTCTAATACCTATACATCACATACATTCTTGAAATGTCATCTGAGGATTGATTTTTTAAAAATATTCAATATAGCCTTAATATGGAATACTCATTTGAATTTCAGTATAAAATTAGAGGTGCCTTCTGTGGGAAAACAAATTGGCCCTTAGATATGGTAAAATCATACTTAGGACTCTACTAAACTTTTTAAAAATGCACATTTCATGAGAAAATTATGACTCTCCAAATAATTTCTGAAAGGACTTTCACAGTACCTAGATTTGGGACATTTTTGCATTAGGCCAACTTTCCCAAAGGCTTAAAGAAAATTACAGCACTCTCAATTTAAATAAATATAGCAAATTATTGTGAAGTCACTCAACTTTTACCAAATTTTCTCCTCGAGCTTTAAAAGCAGAACAGTATAGTATTTTGGTTGCTTGGGCCACATTTCTCAACAATTTGTAATATTTACTCCCTATCTGAAATTAAAAGGTATCCTTGGACTGAAGAGTAGACATGAATTACATACAAGGGAAGACATAAAATACAGCAAACTGTTTATGGACAAATGGGTTCTCACATTTTTGTGACCACACAAAAATTAACATAATGGGAAGAAGATATATTTCTTGGAGGAGAAGTCTAAGATTAAATAATTCTACCCATTCACTGTGCATTGGAAAAAGACAAAAAGTAGAAGGCAGATGCACCATACCCATTACCCATTTTTTTACTCTCAGTCTTGTTAAGAAGTCAATACTTCAAAATTCTTTCCCCACTTTTTATGCCACTGCTTAAATTCTTTAATCTAGAAATAATAGAATGAACTCATTTATCAACAAAACCTATGAACTTCAATATTGGATACTTGTTGAGTGCAAAAACCTTGAATTCTATATTATGATATTGCCAATGACCTTAAAAAGTTACCAAGTTATTATAAATTCTGTTATTTTGTGTCAATGTTTAACATTAAATGTTTTAAGCAACTTTCCAGTATTAATTATGATGCACAGGTGAAATATATTCTGTTATGGTAATTATGATAATCTATCAGAAAAATGAAGTTGGAGACACAAAATTGGGAAACAAACCACACAGGGCATAATAAAGCTCTTTTCCTCCGACCACTAGTAATAGAAGAGCCATTATGTAGCATTTAAGAGTTTAATTTCAAGCTCTTAAGCAAAATCTTATCTGGGTAAGATACCATTATTCTTGTCATCATCATTTGCCAGCTGTTTTTCAACAGCAGCCATGCTTGCAAAGCTTGTTTGAGCATGAATAGTGTCTCTGCATTTGTGGCTGAATGGTGTGTGCTTGTCTGCATGGATTTCTGTGCATATGTATGTTCAAGTCAGGGTGGCATGTTCACATGGTATATGGAAAGCAGTGTGCACACCTGAATGTATATGCATCATGCATGAACAAGTTATAAAAGTGAGCTTGGCCTTGATGCTCCTTTTTGCCTCCCTCATAGTTCCTAGCAGATTGTCATTTTGAAATTCAAAATAGAGATGTAGACATAATGTTTATGGATGTTTCTCCAGACCAGTGATGTCTGTTTCCAGAGTTAACATTCATTATCAACCATTCATAAGACTGCTTCTCTAAGTGGTTGGAGAGGAGGCCTGGTTCTGTGCCTGCGGCCTTTGGGATGGTGGCCTGTGGTCTTGTTTCCCACCCGTGAGGGAGAGCATTCTCTTTCACATCTCTGTTAGCTTGTGAAAACTGTGTGAAGCCTCAATTATTTCCTAAACACACATGTCAAACCTGTCTCTGATCTTCATACAGTAGGATCCCAAACAGGGAAACTGACCAGGAGAGTTCCCGTGATGTGCCATCTTTTTATGGCCCTCCAGATCATCCTGAAAATGAATAAAATGAGGAGCCCACTGAAGAAGATCACAAAGGAGGAAAGAATAAATGCTGCTTGGATCTCAGATGTGCAGAGCATTTTCACGAGGTCTTCCCTATTACCACTCTGTGTCATGGTTTGAAATATCAGGAGGCAGAATTGTCAGGCTTCTATGATGTCGTCATCACATGGTACCAATCCCAAGATATAGAATATCACCGCAGCGTGATAACAGTGAGGGATTTCAACCTGAGAGTCACTAACCACCATGGTGCTCACTCATAAGATGCAAATGAGTGACCCGAGGGAGAATGCCGGCGTCCTCAATGAGACTTCAGAAGACGAGAATTCTAGAGTCAACTCTACTACTGACTTTCTCCATGATCTCGAGGAACTTACATCCTTTGTAACGGAGGTTACTTGGCTGTCTATTTGGTTTGGGCAACCAATCTCAGAACAACTCTTATCCTTTGTGACGAAGGTTACTTGGCTGTCTATTTGGTTTGGGCAACCAATTTCTGAACAACTCTTTTTGAGTGAAATGACATCCAGCCATCTGTGTGTCAAAGAGCTGGTTCTTCACCTGAGCAGATACCACATTCTCAGTAATCTTGGAAGGACATATGAAGGAAGTACTTCAAAATTTTTGTTTATCTCTCAGTGAAAAAGGCATAGCCAGTTAATATGTGACAAAGGAGGCAAGACTAGACAGTGGGGAAAGACAGTCTCTTCAATAAATGGTGTTAAGAACCCTGGACAGCTACGTGCAAAGGAATGAGACTGGATCTCTGCCTTACACCACACACAGAAGTAAACTTGAAATGGATTAAAGACCTGAATATAAGACCTGAAATCATCATACTCCTGAAAGAAAACATGGCAGTAAACTCTTGAACAGCACCATTAATAATTTTTTTCTGTATCTGTCTCCCCAGGCACAGGAAACAAAAGCAAACATAGACAAGTGAGACTACATCAAACTGAAAAGCTTCTGCTCTCCATTTCTGAATGGGAGAAGATATTTGCAAATGATACATATGATAAGGGCCTAATAAAAAAAAAATACAAAGAACTCACAAAACTCACTACCAAAAAAAAAAAAATCTGATTTTAAAAAAGGGCAGAGGATATGAATAGACATTTTCCCAAAGAAGAAATACAGATGGCCAACAGACACATGAAAAGATGCTCAAAATCACTAATCCTCAGAGAAATGCACATCAAATCCACAATGAGATACCACCTCACACCAATTAGAATAGCCATCACCCAAGGACAAGAAATAACAAATGTTGGCGAGGATGTGGAGAAAAGTTGGTGGGAATGTAAAATGGTGCAGCCACTGTGGAAAACAACATGAAATTTCCTCAAAAAACTAAACATAGAAATACTGTACTACCTGTCAATTCCACTTCTGGGTATTTACCCAAAGAAAATAAAATCACTAACTTGAAAAGATACATACACACCTATGGTCATTGCAGCATTATTTACAATAACAAATATATGGAAGCAACCCAAATGGCCGTCAATAGATGAACAGATAAAGATGTGGTACAGATGCACAATGGATTATTTCTGAGCCATAAAAAAGAAAAAATCTTGCCAATTGCAACAACATGGATGAACCTAGAAGGTATCTGTTTCACCTATCCCCCCACCCCCCCCCTTCCTAAGGTAACTAACAGTTTGTCGTCCATTTTTATGGGTCTATTTCTTTTTATTTGTTTGTTTTGTTTTTTAAATTCCATATATAAGTGAAATCATATGGTATTGGTCTTTCTCTGCCTGGCTTGGACGACAAAAATGAAATAAGCCAGGCAGAGAAAGACCAATACCATATGATTTCACTTATATATGGAATTTAAAAAACAAAACAAACAAATAAAAAGAAATAGACCCATAAAAATGGACGACAAACTGTTAGTTAGCTTAGGAAGGGGGGGTGATAGGTGAAACAGGTGAAGGGAATAAGGAGGTACAAACTGCATAATGTAAAATAAGTCATGGGAATGGAAGTATGATATATAAAATACAACCAATAATACTGTAAACTCTTGGTATGTAACGGGGCAAGCTTCTAGCAATGTATATAATTATTGGGTCACTATGTTGTACATCTGAAACCAACATAATATTGTATATCAATTTTATTTCAATAAAAAAGTGAAAAAAATGAACAAAGTAAAAGAAATAGACTCATAAACACAGAGAATAGTCTGGTGGTTGCCTTGGGGGAGGGAGTCGGGGGGATAAACGAAATAGGTAAAGGGGATAAAGAAGTACAAACTTCCAATTATAAAATAATTAGTCACAGGGATGGAAGTATAATATAGGGAATACAACCAATAACATTGTAATATCTTTGTATGGCGACAGTTGGTAACTACACTTAACCATGGTGAGCATTTAGTAATGTATATAATTGTTGAATCACTGTGTTGTACACCTGAAACCAATATAATATCATGTATCAACTCTGCTTCAGTTCAAAGAAAAAGGCACAGCATGGATTGCAGGTATTGCAGAAGGCGATTTTACTAGTAGTGTGAAGATTAGTCAATTGCTATTTGAGTCCAGGAATCTCCTCCTCTCTTCTTTGTGGCACCCTCTCCTTCCTTGCTTTTATCACTGCCCTGTCAGCAAAACTTTTGGTCCAGAAGAGGTCAAGTTCAGAAGGAGAGAAATTGCTTTTATTTTCTCTGATGTTATCAAAGGTGTAAGAAAATGTCATGCCTCTCAGCGTGCATGAGTGGCAGGCAAAATGTCAGAGCCTGATGAAGGGTCTAGTCCCCCAGTTACTGTGAAGATGGCCTGACATGAGGTGGGGAGACCCATAAATGCTGTCGTTTGGAGCCACCATGACTCTACTCTGTGTGGAGCCATTTCCAGAGGAGAAATATAACATTTTCTACAACTGTGGCCACAGTTAATATTTTCTTCCTTTAAACCTACCTATAATTTCCCTCAAGTCCTATTGTTAAGCTGGCTAACTAGCATAGGATAGGATTATAATGGACTCTGGTCTAAGAGTTAGGAGCCCTGAGTTCCAGCCTCAGTCCTTCTATTAAGTTACTCTATGATGTTTAAGTCATTTTACTTTTCATAATATTATCTTGTATTGCAGATAACACCTGATAGTTTGATAGAATTTGTGTTGGGTTCAATAAGGTAGCATGATCACATTTTGAAAAGCATAAAATGCAATACAAGAAAAGGTACCGTTAGTTATTTCAGTTCCTTTTCTGAATGGCATTGATAATAAAGGAAGGAGAGAGGAAGGGAGGAGAGAAGGAAGGAAGGAGGGGGAGGGAGGGAGGAATTATTGGTTTATATCTCACACACACATACAACACACACCTGTAGCTATTTGGAACATAAGATCACAGTTTCCAAGTCAAAGTTCATTCACATCATTTGCTTAATCTGATTATTCTTAAGTAATGATTAAGTAAATTCCATTGTCATCAATGGAATTTTCTCATTTTTCCAAAGTTTTGCTATTAAAATTGTCAAAATATTACCAATTTTTTTCCAAGACACTATCTAGGCATCTTTTCCCAGAAAATTGTTCTATGAAAACAAAAGGTTCAATTCAATTTAAATGGCCAGGTAATTTGTCCCTTGGATATTCTGTTACTGTGATAATAATATTAGCTTCTATGAATGAGTCAAAAAATGTGTGGGTGGTTTCAAAGTCAGTCTTTCCAAATTCATCTTGAATCTGGGGTGTTCAGCCATCTGGCTTTCCTGGGACTTTCCCAGGTTCACTACTGAAAGTCTATAGTCCTGGGAAACCCCTTGGCCTTAGACAAACTAGGAAACTTGGTTCCCCTGCCTGCCCGCACTTCCTCACCACTACTGTGCTCCAGCCACACGGCATCATCTTTGCTGCAAGAACATACAAAGCCTTTTCTTGCACCAGGCCCTTCACCACATTCTTCCTCTGCCTACAACACTTACTCACATCTCTTAACAGCTGCGATTTTCAGTCTCCATTTAAATGTCCATCATGCTTTCCTGACCATCCTGCAGAAAAGAGGGCCCCATCACATCCTCACGGTTCTCTGTTAGAGCATTCCGACCCTTTCCTTCAGGGCACTTCACAGCACTCAGAACTGTAATTATGTTATTTCTTGTTGCTTTGTTTATTTTCTGTCTTTCTGCACAAGAGTGTTTAAGCTACAGAAACTTAGGGATCATACCTGTGTTATTCATTGCTGAGTGCCCTGTGTCCGGTAACATACTTGGCATACATCTGGCACATTGCATGAACATATAGTGACTGAACAATAAATCACAGGTCCTTAAAACTTTTGTTAGGTGAATGAAGTAGTCAATCTACGTGGACCCTAACCTGAGCTATCCGCACTTCTCCACTCATTTGCCACCTTTCACTGTGTACTGTCCTCATGAACCAAGTGCTGTATGCACACTGCATGGTGTGTGGGGGTGTGGCGGTGCAGGGGTGTAGTGGAAGGGGCATCTGTGGATAAACTGCTATTCAAAGCTTTAACATCTTTGCTGACAGGTCCAAATTTGACAGCTTTTCTAGGAGTTACTGGATGTCGTGGTGGAAGTTGTGTGATGAGGGAAAAGCTGCCATCTGTAGCTTGATAGCAATTCCATGTTCAGAACTTGGGAGGTAGACAACTTTGAACCAGCATTACTCTTCATAGTAACTAAGAAAAAACTCTCCTTGTATTTGATAGTTTAAAGAAATAAAAAGTGCTTACTCTGCTGGCTACCTACTACAAGCCAGAATCTTTGTCCAATGTGCGTATATGTGTGTGTGTGCACAGTGTGTGTGTGTTGAGCAACTACTATGTTCCAGGTATCAGAAGCACAGGGGCCAAGAAAACAAACCTAGCTCCTTCCCTCACAGGGGATACCGTTAGATGAGGAAGACATTTACAGTCGGAAACTGGGAGATGAGTCCCAGGGAAGAAACACAAATGGCAAACAGAGGAACTTAGTCTAGGTGAGGAGCTTGGAGGCTGCCTCAGGTATGGCGTGTGTGAAGCTGAGGCCTGAAGCATGAGCAACTATGTAGGCCAGGACCCCTGTGGGCCCGGGGAGGCTGGGAACAAGCATTGTCAGGCTGAGGCACCATGGTGGGCAAAGGTGGGTAGGAGAAGGGCCCTTCTGAAGAGGGTGGTAGGGTGCAGAGCAGTAGCCCAAGAGAAGGCTGCCTGCCTGGGAAGAGAACCAGATCATGCAAAGAAAAGCTTTATCCTAAGAGCAAGAGGAAACATTTGCAGGGTTTCAGAGAAGGGAGGTGATTGAATGTCAGCTGTAAGAAGACCACCCTGGCTCCCATATAGATAACTTGCGATGGGCAGTGAGGAAAGCAGGTGTGAATGAAGCCCCAGGATTGCCTGCGTCAGAGCCGCCCCTGCATTTCTCGCTGCTGCTTCACGGTTGTGCTTTTAAAACTCCACCTAAGAAATATGACTGTGCAACCGAAGAACTCTTTTTTTTTTTTTTTTTTAGCTCAGATGAATTTTTTTACATGTCAGTAATTTGATTAGAAAAATAGTAGCTTAACTTTTTACACATCTTTGTAATTTGCCTCTGGGCACTCAAATATTCTGGAAAAATTATACTTTATAATGAGATTGAATCAACGTTTCACTTTTAAAATTTACTCTTCAAGAAACGTGCCACATCGGAGAAAGGAAAATAAGAACTCTTTTTTTAAGTGTATGTAGCTGTGTGCTCATGAGTGTGTGTGTGTGTGTGTGTGTGTGTGTGTGTGTACTTAATACTTCTAAAAGTAATAAATTGTATTGTAATGCTATCTTTTAAGGACCTAAGTCCATGTTAATGGTATAACCCTACTTTTTTTTGTTTCTACAAGCAGAGGTTTATTTCATACCCCCCCCCCCCCCAAAGGACATCCACACCACTGGTCAAACACACTGGTTAGGAAATACTAGTTCTTAGTCCATCCAGCAAGTCAGTGACAGAACCAGGTCTAAAGTCAGGGATGAAGATGGTTTTAACTGCCATAGAGCATTCATATCATAGGAAAAGTACCTCACAACAACTGCTTCTGGGGCAAATATCTTACTGATTTGATGTATCTATCACTTTGAAAATGTTACTTCAAGATTAGAGCCTCAGTTTCTCTCTCTGTCCTGCCTTCCATTCCTTTTCTCACTAATTTGCTTTTTGCAGTACCATAGTTATACTTCATTCTGGGTGTTGGCAAGCGCATTTGTGTGTCCATATGTGTTTCAAATACTCGGGGGTTTTACTTGGGTGAACTGCTAAGCGAAAAGTGAAGCATTTCCTCAACCTTTTTTGTTTTCTGATTTGTGATTCCTAATTATTGTACTAAAGATTTAGAGGGTGATCTTCATAAATCTTGGCACAGGCACACCTTGGAGACAGTGTGAGTTTGTTTGCAGACCATGGCAATTAAGGAATTATTGTAGTGAAGTGAGTCAAATGATTTTTTTTGGTTTCCCATCGCATATAAAACTTACATATACATTGTACCATGGTCTATTAAGCAGGCGACAGCATTACGTCTAAAAAAATGTAAATCCCTTGATTTAAAACTACATTTTTTTGCTAAAAATAATGCTCATCATCACATAAGCTTTCAACAAGTCATAAAGGTTTTGCTGGTGGAAGGTCTTACCTCCGTGTTGATGGCTGCTGATTGATCAGGGCGGTGGTTGCTGAAGGCTGGGGTGGCTGTGGCAATTTCTATAAATTAAACAACAGTGGAATTTGCTGCATTGATTGACTTTTCCTTTCATGAACAATTTCTCTGTAGCATGTGATGCTGTTTGATAGCATTTAACTCACAGTAGAACTTCTTTCAAAATCGGAGCCAGTCCTCTCAGACCCTGCTGCTGCTTTGTGAACTAAATGTATGTAATATTATAAATCTTCTGTCGTTTCAACAGTTTTTCACAGCATCTTCCCCAGGAGTAGATTCTACCTCAAGAAACCCCTTACTTTGCTCACCCATGAGAAGCAGTTCCTCATCCATTCAGGTTTTATCCTGAGTTGCAGCAATTCAGTCACAGCTTCAGGCTCCACTTCTGGTCTAGTTGCCTTGCTATTTCCACCACATCTGCAGTGACTTCCTCCACTGAAGTCTGTGCCCCTCAAAGTCATTCATGAGGGTTGGAAATCAACTGCCTCCAAACTCCTGTTCATGTTGATATTTTGACCTCTTCCCATGAATCATGAATGTTCATAATGGCATCTAGGATGTTGAGTCCTTTCCAGAAGGTTTATAGTTGACTTTGACCAGGTATGTCAGAAAAATAATCACTATCTATGGGAGCTATAGCCTTACAAAATGTATTTCTTGAATACGGCCTGCAAGTTGAATTTACTCTTTGGTCTATGGGCTGCAGAATGGATGTTATGTTAGCAGGCACGTAACAACATGAATCTTGTGCATCTCCATCAGAGCTGACCAAATGCATTATTAATAAGCAGTCATATTTAGAAAGGAATCTTTTTTCTGATTAATAAGCCCCAAGAGTGGGCTCAAAATATTCAGCAAACCATGCTACAAACAGATGGGTTATCATTCAGGTTTTGTTGCTCCATTGATAGAACACAGGAAGACTAGACTTAGCATAATTTTTGAGGGTCCTAGGATTCTCAGAATGGTCAATGAGCATTGGCTTCAACTTAAAGTCATCAGCTGCATTAGTCCCTAATGAGTTGAGTGAGGCTATGCTTTGAAGTTTTGAAACCAGACATTGACTTCTCTCCAGCTATGAAAGTCATAGGTGACATCTTCTTACAATAGAAGGATATTTTGTCTCCATTGAAAATCTGTTGCTTAATGTAGCTACCTTTATGCATTCTCTGAGCAAGATCTTATGGATGACTGGCTGAAGTTTCTACATCAGCACTTGCTGCTTCACCTTGTACTTGGATGTTATGAAGATGGATTCTTTCCTTAAGCCTCATGAACCAACAACCTCTGCTACCTTCCAGCTTTTCTTCTGCAGCTTCTTCACCTTTTCAGCCTTCAACAGAATTGAAGAGAGTCAGGGCCTTGCTCTAGATTAGACTTTGGCTTAAGGGAATGTTCTGGTTGATTTGATCATCTATCCAGAACACTAACATTGTTCCATATCAGCAATAAGACTGTTTTGCTTTCTCATCATCCATGTGTTCACTGGAGCAGCACTTTTAATCTCCTTCAGGAACTTTCCTTTGAATTCACCACTCAGCTAACTGTTTGGCACAAAGACCCAGCTCTTGGCCTGTCTTGGTTTTGATGTGCCATCCTCATCAGCTTAATCATTTCTAGCTTCTGATTTAAAGTGAGAGATGTACATCTCTTTCTCCCACCTAAACACCGAGAGGCCACTGTAAGGTTATTAATTGGCCTACTTACAATGTTATCATTGTCTTAGGGAATAGGGATGCCCGAGGAAGAGGGAGAGAGATGGGGGTATGGCTGGTCAGCTGAGCAGTCAGAACACACACCACATTTATTTATTAAATTTGCTGTTGGGTATGGATACAGTTTATGGCTTCCCTGAAAAATTATAATCTAACATCAAAGGTCACTGGTCACAGATCACCACAACAAATATAATAATAATGAAAAAGTTCGAAATATTGCAAGAATTACCAAAATGTGACACGAGACATGAAGTGAGCAAATGCTGTTGGAAATTGATGCCAACAGACTTGCTCAATGCAAGGTTGCCACAAAAACCTTCAATCTGTAAAAAACACAATATGGGCAAAGAGCAATGAAAGGAAGTGTGCCTGTACAAAAAAAAAGTGAAGACATGAGCCTTCTCCATCTGCCCAGTAGATGGAAGTATTTCACAGGGAATTAACAAGCAGCAAGGTTTTGTTTGTTTTGGGTTTTGTTGTTTTTTTAAAAAGATGGAGGACCTGCTCTGGAAGAGAAGTAAAAAGGAGAAATGAAACCCGGAAACTAAGAGACGAAGAGAGGGACACCAATCTTACAAACTACGTGGCTTCCAAACTCGATCTCACCAAACCCATTTTCTGTTCAGGTTCTCTCTGTTTATTCTCTCTGACTCTGCCCCTTTTGAAAGAATAGAAGGATAAATTAAATTGTTGATAACTCTGGAGGACTTTTTTCTTTTAATATAATCTCTATGGATCCTCGAGAGTCCTAAATATCTTTTCATGAGAATGAGTAATGCCATCAGTCTCTTCAGCAATCAGGCCAGCTGAACATCAAGCTGGTGATTTCATCGGAATGCTTAATGCCCACCAGCAAAAGTGGTGTGAGAGAAACAACAGCACTGGTCCACTGTGGGCAGCTCCAGCCAGCAATTCCAGTGTAGCCATGGTTCCAACATAGTGATCGTTTTGCCCATCCTGTGCCCATCCTCTCTACTGCTTCTGTTTGGAATTACTGGTCTACCACGGAAAAGCTAAGGTGAATTACCAAGCATTGTCCCAGCACCTGGGGCATTATTCCTCTGGGTGAGTGTGTTTCCAAAATCCCAATTTCAATGAACTGTGTGTTTATTTGAGTCTCTGGGCAGTGGGACCCAGCTTGAAGATTACACTGAAAAACTGAGTTGTCACCAACAGCACAGGAGATGAAAGCCATCTTTTCTGCATCAGCTCCCGTTGAGCTGGCACATTAACTCAGACACTGTACCCCAACCCCTCACCCCCATCCCCTTGCAAGCTTTGGCAGGAGATGAAAGGACTGGCCTTTAGCTCCATATTCGATTTGAGGACTGCCCTGCAGTTTTCCAATTATCTCAGGAGAGGAACTAAAACCATAGATACAAAATAACTTTCTAAAAACCAAATTTATTTTCATCTATGTATTTTATAGAAAATCCAAACAAATGACAAAAGGTGCACACATGAGGCAGATCAAGTGCATTGAAGCTGGTTAACATCTCCTAAGACAGAGCTTCACTTATTCACCAGCTCTATTATTTCTCCCATCAAAGGGTAATGCTGCCCTCTTTACTGGAATTTCTTTCTCCATCAATATCGTTTCTCTAATTGCATTTGTCTAAAAACTGCCCCTGTAAGTGATGCCCTTGATATAGAGCTTGAATGTACCTGTTGCATTAATACATTTATTTTCTTTTCTTAGGATGTCCTTGAAGAATGGGCCTTTTGGAATATCATATGCAAAAAACCATGTAATAAGCATTGAAGTACAAGACTCACTGAGCATTAAATCTGTTTTTGCTAGGTCCTACTTGTTTCTTTTAAAAATGAGGAAACTGAGACCAAGGCAGAGGAATTTATTCTTCACTTTGTGGAAGCAGAGCTACCCCAATGCCTCCAAATGCATAGCATTTTGGAGAAAAAAGATAAACCCATGATGATAAGTAGTTATCAAGGACTAATGATAAGCTTACTTGGTATAATCTTTGGGACTTCTGAATATTTAAAAATATCTTTTAATCTCACTTCTAGCAAGCATTGAACTGATGGTGTGAAAAAATTAAGCGCTACAGAAAAGATAAGGATCTGATCTTTGCTGGGCAGAGAGATAGTGAAAGGAGAAAGTGTAGCAATTTGGTGGCAAGATTTTATTTGCTTGTTGAAGAAGCTGAACTCCATGGAATGGCTGTCTCTGAGCAAATAACTCCACTCCTCTCCCCATTTACAGTGTCTAAAATCAGCAGGGCCAAGGAGGGATTCTTGCCTAGCAGACATCACCACAGATATGCACCAAAGCAAACGTTGCTCTTTGGAAATCTTGCCACTGGAGAGCAACATTGACTAACTTTTGCTCTGAAGGCTTTTTTTTTTAAGGAGAGGTTGGCTTCTTCACCCTGCGGTACATCCAAATAAAGCCCTCAAAACTCACACCTTCTCAGTGCCTGCTCAGTGTAGGGGAAAGAAGTGGGAGTCGAGTTATAAGGAGTTAAAGAGCCCCTGACTCTCCCTTGTTTGCAGAGAAAGGCCTTGGCTGACTTCAATAAAGTTGAAGGGACAAATGTTTCGGTCTGTGCCCATGAATCTCATTAGTTTGGGAAAGGTTACTCAGCATACCTCTTCCCTCTGGATTTTCATATGTCAGAGAACTGCAACTTATGTTTGTGAAGGTAATCCTTGCCCAGAAACATCATCCTTGGATTAGTAAGCTTAATGACAGAATGAAAATAATGAATTTTATTGCATCTCCACTCAAAATGTCTTCTTTAGCATGGGCTTTTCTTGCTGCAAAGACCACTTTACAAGAATGATCTCAGTCACAATCAAGGAAAAAAGAAATGGGCAGGAGCATCTTAATAATCTTGCCTATTTAATGCGACAATACAAAGCAAAGCACAGAATGGCAGGAGAAATTTAACTAGTTTTTTTTTTTTCCAGAGACACAGTGGTGCTATAAGAAAAAACGTCCAGGAGTCTCTTCTTTGGCTTTGTGAGTTCCCCCTAATCCCTTCCCCAGCAGGAAAATAAGCTTCTGGAAGCCCTTTTGATTTCCAGACTACTTTCTAAACCTGTCACACACTGGTTGTCATTCTCCCATACCTACCTGTCCCATAAGCTTCTCACTTCTGGAGTGAAGCAACAGTTCATAGTAGAGATGTTCAGAGCCTAGTGCCCCAGCCTGGCCAAACACCACCCAGACAATCACATCATTAACGTTTCTATTGGCTGTGGGGCTGGGGACCAGCCAGCTCTGCTTCCTTGTTTACTAAGAGTTCCCAGTTTGAAAAGCATGCATTTCTATCTAATGGGCAATCATTCACTTGTACTTTAATAGAAATCACCTGCTCCTAGAATAATTATTAAACAAATTGACAGCACACAATAGCTGGACTTCTCAGCTTTAATACTGCCTGGCCGTATCCAATAGCTGAGTGAAAATAACGAACACACCACTGCCCATTGTTTAGACACTCATTATTCACAAGGGAATCCTTGCCTTTGCAGATGGTGGCTTCTCCCCTGGAGAGCAAGAGGTCCTCTGTGGCCAGGGGCAAGTTCTCTGGACCTTCCAAAAATGGCTTTGTGCCTTGACTTTGCTACTTATCAGAATCTGGGAAGAAAAAAAAAGAAGCCAGTCTCCTGGGAGATTAAATACCTATCTTGTCTTCCTCAGATTGCATGAGGGTCAAGGTTGCTATGAGGAGAGCACTTAGTACATGTAAGGTGTTAAGCCCTCTGTGGGATAGCACTTTGGACTCTATAATAACAGCTGTCGTTGATTAAGCATCGGCTTCCATATTAAATGCTTTATGCAGATTGTCTCAGTAAATCATCACAACCGCGAATGAGAGAGATAAATTTCTGTACTGCAGAGATTAAAAATTTGAGGCCCAGAGAAATTTAGCAATTTTTCCAAGGTCATGGAGCAAACATGTAGTGAATTTAATTCAAGGTCCTGTCTACAGTCTAGTTTCGTCCAGAATCTGTCCTCACAGATGCGGTTCAGGACATGCTACCCTGTTGCTCCAGGATGAGGAGGTTCTCCACTTGGGGCAAATTCCTTGTGAATTCGTTGAGACCCAATAAAGGCCAGGGCAAGATGTTGGGGGGACAAAGGGGGTTCATACCATGTTTATTCTCATGGCAGTCACTCCGCTAAGTATAAGCAGCTAGGTCTGGTGCTGCTCCCTCCTGCTCCCCAGCGCAGAGAGCTTAATCCTCTCCTAGCACTGGGGCTTCATGGCTTCCCTCCACCAGCTACTGTTCTCTCCTAGTTCTCTCTCTAGGCTTTCTTTCTCTGCTTTCCAAGCTCTGCTTTCAGGCTCACACTGCTCTCTCCCCATTCTCCCAGCTCTCTACTCTCCCACCTCTAAAACTCAGAGGAAATCTGTGGGCGGGTCTCTGGTGACTGGTGGACTCCTGACCAACTACATACCAAGAACTGAGGAGAGGACAGAATGGGGGTTTCCTCTCTGCCCCTCCCTTACCCCAGCACTCCCAGGACTGACCAGCTGCTCTTTCCCCAGTAAACATCCCGTAGATGTGCAAACAGGCTCTTCTATATGTACAATGGCCACTATTAAGGCCAGGTGGGAATCCTGGCCAGAAAGTTCCATTTTCTCCACATACCTCAAAATATGGGACCTTGGCATATCAAATATATTAAGGAATTTAAAAAAATGGCAGAAGCAAGAAGGTTTCTCTGACCTCCCCCCATTGCCCTTCTACTGCGAAACAGATCATAAATTCCAGAGACAGGGAATTTAGGGCCAAGAAGTCTATATAAACAAACCTTGCTAAACTAACCCCTACCTTCCTAGTTACTCCTGCATCATTAACCACCCGAGACCCAACCCCCTTTGTCCTGTCAATTCTTCACAAGTTTATTGTTTCTTCGTCTAAAGGATATAAAAACTTCCTCATCTGGTTGCTTCTTTGTGTTCTCGTTTTCTTGTGAAGGCTCCCACATACATGTAAAAATCCAACAAAATCTGTATGCCTTTCTGCTGCTCATCTGTCTATGTCAGTTTAATTTTCAGATTCAGCCAGGGACCCAAAGAATGTCAAGGAAAGCTTTTTCCTCCCGTCCATCACCGTTAAGCAACACTGGTTACAGACTGGTGTGTCACAGCTGCTGCCTTAATCTTGAGCAGTGAAATCTTCAGCTTCTGAAGCTGCTTCCCTGCAGAGAGGTTAAACCTCCTTCCTCCTTCCAGGCTGCATGGTTCATTACATAGGGGCACTTGATGCTAATGAAGGGTCTTTAATGGCCCTATATATCTGATGACTTTCACTTCTCTGATTTGGAAAATCACATGGTATCTTAAGGGGAGCTCTTCAGTCTGAGAAGGAAGGAAGGAGGGGGGACTGAGAAAAGGAAAAGCAGAGCACACTGAAGGGATGAGGCCAGTCACCACACCTAATTAGCAGCATTTTGCAGCCTGCACTAGAGGAGAGCTCTCTAAAGGGGAAGTCAGACTAGGAGGTGGTGGTACTTTGAAGGTACTGCTGTCCCCTGGGAGACAGGAAGGACTGGACTTGGAGGTAGACCCAGGTCATCTTGAAGTACTTCAGTTTGAGGTCTCAACTCTGGAGACTGTGTTCAGAACAGGGAGATGGCCCCATAGCTCTTAAATGCTTTGGGAAGGGGATGTAACCTATATCATTTGCCATTGACTGCTTGGTGTCCATAGCTGGACTTAGTTTAAACCCTCCATACATTTTTTTTAAGGTCCAAGTTCCTTGGTTAGGGTAGGGTTGGCAATAGGTGGTTAACTTCTTGTGTGTTGGTTTAATTTTGATAAATCAAAAAAAAAATCAGTTGAGATTTGTATATCTTTTCTCTCCATACCATCTTGCTAAATCTGTTCACATTTTAAAAGATGGGTTTAATGGGGGAGATAAGGCCAACAGACAGAAAGCTGTGAGAAACTATGAATAGGCATTTGGTACTTAATTATAACCTCAAGGAATCAGCCCCAAAGAGGAACTTGAGAACAGAAAGAGGCAATAATAAAGGCCAAGCAGAATTTAGAGGATGAAGGAAACAGAGAAAATCATGCCAGATGATAAAATGTCATGAAATGCAAGAATGAACATACATACAAAGGATGGAGGAAACAGATATACTGTCTTTGTAGCTAGCCCTTTTCCAACATCTCCTTTACAATAGCTTTGGAAGGTGAGTGTAATGATACCCAATTTACTCAATGATGCAAGTTAACTTGTCTAAGACCATAGACCTAAACAGGGGTAGAAGTCCCAACCCTTTCTTTGATCCCAAAGCATATGTTCTTTCCTTTAAACCATTTCTCCTCTTCATTTCAGAACTTGATTCTACAAAAGAGAAATGAGATTTACAGATCAATGTCTAAAGAAGCAAAGACAGGTAGAGAAAAAAAGAGATAAAGAAAAAAATTAAAACCAGAACAAAATCCAGTTGCTGTTTATCTGATCTGGCAAGAAAAAGATTTCCTAAGCATAAAGAGAAAGAAAGAAAACCACAAAATAAGAATGGATTTTTTGAGTATATGGAAATTAATTTTTTTATGCTTCATAAAGATCACAAAATTAAATGAAGCAATTATTTTTACTATAAATAATTGGCCCAAATTTTGATACCTCTTATAAATAACTAAGAAACTTTATAAGAAACACTAAACATTACTGAAAAAAATGAAAAGGGATATAAATATTCACTGATGAAGATAAAGACAAATATTTGAAAGCAATTCAAAAAATGCCAATAAAGAAAGTCTTTTAATAAGTACAGTCAAACATGCTGCCTCAAATACTGCCGTTTAAATGTGGATGTTGCCTAAACATCAAAATACTTATTTCCTTTGATTCAGTAATTCGCTTTTAAGGTGTCTATCCCTAGGAAGTAATCAGAACCTAAAAAAGAAAACTCAAAAAGATAATTTTTTTTAATGGAAAGTATGTAAACATTAAATGGAAAAAGAAAAAGAATAAAAACATCCATGGTGGTTGATTAGGCTGCCACTCACAGTATGAAAAATTATCACAAAATAACATTAAGTTATTTTTAAGAGGGCAGTAACATTAAATGTACACCATTATTCCAATAATATTTAAATATATGACTTTAGGGAAAAAAGACTAGAAGGAAATGTAAATACAAGGTCACTAGTGATCTTTTAGTTGTGAGATTATAGATATTTTTTAATTATATATTTTTCATAGTTTCTGTAATATGTACTGCTTCATTATAGATGTTTTCAGTAATCAACTAGCTTGTAGCTGTTCTTTCATTCATGCTCGCATGGAACAAGTCTTAACTGAGAAACCGTGTGGTGTTAGGCACTTGCCCACAATGGTTCCACAATAGTTTCAAGCAAATAATCCCCTAAACAAGTTTAAAATAACAAATGAAAACAAGTACTGTGAATGAAGAGAATTAAGTTTCTAAGGGAATTTGAAACCAAGTAGGCAGAGCTAGACCATTTGGGAGGCTTACTTCTAAACTCTGGCTGCATATTAGCATATTAGTACTACCTAGGAGGCTTGAAAAGCTACAGGGGCCCCCCATCTCCAATCTCCTCTCCTCTGACCCAGGTTCCCCTCTCCAGGTGATGTAACATTCAACCTGTTGGGTCTGAGAACAACTGGGTTGAAGAGGAGAAGGAGCAGCAGTATGGCTGGAATCCTTTCAGGTGTGCAGGGCTGGACTGTGCAAGGCTCCAGGGATGGGGGCATTTACATCCTGTGCATTTGACTTTTATCCTGACAGCCCTGGGAAGCCTATGAAGTGTTTGAGCAGAGACTTGAAAACACATTTATATTTTTGAAATCTCTCTCTGTAATGGGAAGATTGGTGGGGAACCAGAATAAAAATGATTTTCAAAGTCCATGCCAGGGAATATGGCAATGTGCTATTGAATGGTACTGGTAGAAACAGAGAAGAGTGCATACATGTGAGAGATATTTAGGAGGTAAAATGTGAGGACTTGGTCATGATTGCATAAGGGAACAGTGGTAAAGCACACTAGTATTTGTCATGTAAATCAAATTGAAATTTATTTACTACACTCAAAGAGTTGTTAACAGCTGGTTAAGTGTTATAATCACTGAAAAAAAATCTTTGAAATGTTCCCTTAATCAAAGCAAATTTATGCTGGAAAAATATTGAAGAGTAAGTCCAAATCACAACACTTGACTTGTTCAAAGTCCCAAACACATGCATTAGAATGAACTGGTCCCAATTCTATGTCACCTTAGGGACTGAGTTAGAAGTCTGGATTTCTGGATTGTTGGACTGTGTGTTAGATCCTCCCATAGTCCTTGGCATGACAAAGCCAGACGTGTTTTGACTGTGTTCATCTGCCTTTCATGCAAGGGACAGTGGAATTTGATTCCTCTACTCTACATTTACAATGCAATTTTCCCCTTTCATTCATTGTATTAAATGACATACTTCTCATTTTGTTTTCACTGGTAAAAAGACCCGGTGGAATAGGGTATATTTTAATCTCTTATAGTAGAGCAAAGCATTCACTTTGGGATAATGTAGGAAATCGAGGGCTTGATTGCATAAGACCAGAGGGGTGTCTCAAGGGTGTACATTCACCTTTCCTCTCTTGTCCCACCAGCAGTCTGAGCTGGCTATGTTTGCAGAACTTTTGTCAAACAGTTAAGTACTAAGCAACTGTTTCATGTTTAACATTGTGCTAGGGATGGGGTTAGAAATGACAAACTGTCTACCCAAGCTAACTGAAAGTAGGAGAAGATAGGCATAGGAAAAGAAAAATAGACTATAATAATAAAGCGTCTTTCTGGAAATCAAAAACCATAAGAAAACAAAACAATAGAGTAGATTCTTGGCATTTGTAGGTAACACTTAAGATTTCAATTACTTGAGAACATGTAATTTTGCAGGACTCATGAATTTGAACTTAGTGTTGTAAATGGGTTGAGATGGCAAATCTCATAGTAGGAAAACTCTGTTGGCTCCCCAATATCTAAATGTTGACTCAACTCTGTTCTCTACTTAGTACTGTCCATTTACTACTGCTTATGATTGAATTTAAAAAAGAGAACAAAACAAAAACACATTTAATACTTTAAAAAAAAATGACCTTGAGCAACAACTAGGGTTGGGGTGAAAAGTAAAGTGGTTCCAAAGGTTATGTTTCTCCACCAGAAAATAATATGAAAGAGCCAAAGTGAGTTAAACATAGAACCATGTCATACGCTATAGAGAAACAAGAGTAAGCGATCTGTGACACTTTTCAGCAATTGCCCTCACCAGAATTTATTTTAATAGCTGTATAAAAGACTTTAGTACTGAATTTATAGAATCATTAATTGTCTAAGGGATCACTTAAAATTTTCAGTTATACTTCATGGCATTTTGTGGAGGAAATGATATGTAATAGTGGTATTTTCAAATTTGTAAATTTGCAAAGGCCTAAGGACATTTCCCTCAGGAATGCATATTTCTTAAAAAGTGTTAATGGTATGGCACAGATAAGAAGAACAAAGGAATTTAGAGAAGAGTGGAAGTGAAGTAGTTAAAAAGAATTTCCTTTACCCAGTCACATTGGGTTAGGACACAGCACAGTTTGACCTGGGGTCAGAGCTGCTAGATAAGGTTATGCAAATAGAGAGAGAGAGAGATGTGGGACTGGAATTCAAGTCCTGGTCCACTCCTAAGTCTGTTGACTTTGGGGAAGTCATTTATCCCTCCTGATCCCCAATGTTTTTTGAACCTGAATTTCTTCATTCAGGAAATGATGGCAAGGTCGTGGGTGACGCCTGAGGCATAGCTCAGTGGTTGCAGGTTATGGGTAATCATACTATACAGCCTTGCATCCTTTTATCCTCCTTCTATTGTACATTAGATATTGAATATTTCCATGTCACTAAAATGACTTTAAAACACCATTTCAGTGACTGTGTAATACTATATTATCTTAATTATTTAGCCATTTCCTAGATATTTTGGTTTTTAATGTTTTTGTTATAAAAATGCTGCAATAAGAATTTTTATAAATATCTGTTCCCATCGCTAGTGGCTTCTTTGAATTGAGTCCTAAAAGTGAAATTACTATGTCAAGGAATATGAGCATTTTTAAGTGTTCAGTATTTTATTGACAAATCTTTTCCTGGACAGCTTGTGTCGTTTTTATGCCCATTAGAGCTCCTGATCTTCTCCTTCACCTACGCTGTCATGTTTAACATTTTTCAAATAATTTGTTCAGTTGGTAATTTAATGTATTTGATTATTTAAAATTTTATTTATTCTTTCATTTTACAACTGAGTATCTGTACACATGCATTTATCAGTCACAGTGCTTCATGTAGGGCAGAAAAATGTTTTTCTCAGCCCTCTTAAGGTCCCTGGCTGGGTCTGAAAATTCAACTGACACAGACAGATTAACAGGAAAAAAAGCAAACAAATTGTATTGATTTTTTTACATGCACATGGGAGACTTCACAAGAGAATGAAGACCCAAAAAAGTGACCAGAGCAGGAAGTTTTTATACCTTCTAGACAAAGACACAGTACATTTGTGAAGAATTGAGGAGACAATGGGGTTTGTGTTCAGGGTAGTAAATGGTGAAGGACTAACTAGGAAGATAAGGGTTAGTAACAAAGATTTATTTGCAGCTCCCTCTGGCCTATCTCTGGAATGATAAGAATCTGTCTCCAGTAAAAGGAGAACTTAAATCCTACCTGGAAACAGAAAAGGGGGAGCTTTTTCTGCATTTTCTAAATTTTAATCGCCTTTGGCTCAAAATAATCGTCGTGTCAAAGAGATGTATTTTGGGTGACATATTCTGGTTTCCTTTCACCAGTAAAATGTCTGTTGATACCCTTTGACATTGAAATGCAGTCCTTTCTTTGTTTCAGTGTTAGGAATATTTTTATATTAAGGATAATATTAACACTTTGGCTGTTTTATGTGTAACCCGTAGGTGTCCTGGCCTCACCTACCAGAGATTGCAAATTTCCTGCAGTTCCACAAATCTTAATGTTCAGAGCCTCCCTTTCTTGATCAAACACTTCTGGGGTTTCCTATTATTCTTTTGGAGCTAAGTTAGGGAAGGGGAGGCCCTCACATAAAGAGCATACCTCCATGCCTTTCTGTGACGGCTCCTCCTGTCTCAGAGTCCTTGACAACCAGCCCTGGGCTGCTTTCCACATCCCCAGCTAGCACGGGGCCTCTTCTCTCTGGCTGGCAGGCAGGTAGGTTCCTCTGTGTTTTTTAACCAGCTCTTCAGAAGGGGGCTTCCACACCAGGATAGTCAGGTTTCTCGAATATACCACAGGCCCAGCCCCACCTCCTCAGACGGCACTGGTGATCCGAGTGTGGAGGTGGTGCTGTGGCCAGTGATGCCCAGGCTAGCTTCACGCTTGCCCTGGACCAGTCTCCACATTGATCTCTAAGCTCTGGCATGTTCTTCCAGACATACTCCTCAATTTTCTTCTTTAAATCCAGTCTGCCGGTCACTTGTGCAGACACATTTGAACATGCTCCAGATTCATGTTCTCTCTTTCAGACTTGCTCCTGGACCCTCCCAAGTGGAAGGCTAGGTTGAACATCCCGCCCTCTCCTGAGCATTCCATGGGAGTCTGGGCAGCTAGTCGGCAGTCAGGCGCTGGTGTCCCCAGAGCAGTGGTGGGCTGCAGGGGCTGCGTGATCTGAAGTCATTAGGACTCCCAGTATCTGTCTGACCCCTAACCAAATACTGCTACATACTATGAAATACTTTTCCCACTCTTGTTTCTGATGTTTTCCGATGAACAGTTCATATTTTTTTGTCATCAAATTCAGGGTTTTTTTTTCTTCATGATTTGTTCCACTGTCATTCTACATTAAAAGTACCCTAATACTCTGAATTCTAATGTTCATCTGGAAAAGATTTGAAAAGATTTCTTTGAAAAGCTTAAAAGAGAAAAAGTTATAACTTGCCCTATCAGCTATTACAAAGTTTATGAAGTCACAGTGATTAAAGTAGATTGGCTTTGACAAAACAATCAGGCATATGCATCCAAGTGACAAACAAAAAAAAAAAATCACAAAATAGACCTTATGTAAGCATGTGATGTATAATAGAGAAAATATTGCCTGTTAGTGAGGAGGAAGCCTATTCTTCCATGAATACTTTCTGGAAAATTGGCTATTTAGGTAAAATATCAAGGTAGAACTTCATATAACTATGAAGTGCATGTATAGTTATTTTAGCCAATTCCAGAATGACAACTTTACGTAAAGTGTAGGATACTATTGAAGGTACTGAAGATACAACTGTGACGTAGACAAGGACTGAGACTTCCTCTAGCGAGAGAAACATATGCTAAATGAATGAAAAATTAACAAATATATGCACAATATAAATGCTAAGAAGGAAATGAATAGAATGATGAGCTTGGGAAGAAATGGGGAGAAGGTAAAATGACTTCTGATGGCGGTCATAGAAAGCTCTCCTCTTCTAAGAAGATGGAATCCGAGCAGAGTCTGCAGGAATCACCTCTTTGGTGAAAGAGTGAGGTATTTATAGATGATGGCAATGAGGAGGTGAGGCACCTCTGGTAGATCCTGATGGCCAGAGTATTAGAGGAGTTGGGATATTGCAGGAGGAAGGAGGGGGTGGTTTGCAGGAGGCAACAGAGAGACAGGAGCATGACCCTGCGGTGTCGGGGAATGAGAGAGGGAGGCGAATGGCCCCCAGTTGAGAAAACTTGGGAGAAATAGAGATCTTTGGAAAAAGACAGTTTTCAGTAAAGGCGAAGTCATGAAGAGTTAGAGGGGAAGGTACTGTTTCCAGATGAGGGGATGCAAGGTGAACAGTAGAACCTGTGCAGGGTCAGGAAGGTGTGGAGAATGTACTGGGTGATGAGATGTCCCAAGCAGAAAAAGGAGGGTGGAGGTAGAAGTAAAGATATTGGAGGTAAAGATATGAGAATACAGATTAAATAAGCAGGGTTAAGATACCTTAACTATAAGTCCAAGAAGTTAACTAAATGACATAGAGTGCTTATTTTCCTCTGCAAGCCAGATATTTGTATAACAGTCTTGAATGGGGTTAGGATAAAAGGAGGATGAGCAGGCTGGAAGATTCTCATTGAGAGTTAAGAAGCAAGGTATTTGCCTTTGGGTATGTATTTTCTCAATCGATTTTTATTATAACGGTCAGGAATACAGGAATTATTTTGTAAGATAGAATTAAAGACACTGATACAACAAGTCTTAGGTGTTACTGTCTTAACAAAGAAAAGGAGCTGTAAGCTGTTATTTCTACTAAGGAATTGTAAAGAAAGATATTTAAGCCAGTCTCTGAGCTGTAATTTTGGAAAAGAATTTTAAGCCCGAAGAAATTTCAGCCAGTACTTGTCAACAGTGCTGAGAAGCACATGCATCTTTATCAGCTAAAGTTTAAGTTTAAGAAACAGTAACTGACCCCGATAGGAAGAAAAGGAATTTATAGAAGCATGTGAGCAACTCACAGTAGCTTGAGTAGCTGAGAGTGCTGGACAACTAGGCTCGTGGACAGAAAGCCAAAGCTAGGGTCAAAACAGCACCTCAGATCTGCTGTCAGGGCATTATTGCCAGTGGTGGTAGGCAGAATGGAGCCCCCAGATGCCCACACCTTGATCACTATAACCTGCAAATGTCACTTTGCATGGCAAGAAGGGCTTTGCAGATGTAGTTAAGGTGATGGACCTGAAAATAGGGAAACTATCCTGTTTTATCCAGATGGGCCCAATCTCATCACATGAGCCCTAAAATAGAGAACTTTTTTGACTGGAGGCAGAAGAGATGTGGCAAGGGGATAAGTCAGAGAGATTTGAAGCATGAGTTAGAACTCTGCACCATTGCTGGTTTAAAGATGGAAGCAGCAGCGTGCTGAGGAGTACAGATGGCTTTAAAGAGCTGAGAGAGGTTCCTGGATGATAGCTGGCCAACATGTGAGGAGCCCAACCCCTGCCATCACAAGGAACGGAATTCTGCTGACAATCTGAGTGAACTTGGAAGTGGAGCATCAAACACACCCACGACAAGGCAAGGCCAAGCCCAAGCCCGACTGTTCACCTGGGAAAGGTTCAGTGAGCCACTTTGGGATTCCGGCAGCTTATTACTTATATAAACAGTGAAAGGAAGATTCGCCAAAGGCTCTGGCTCACCATGGTTCTTGCCTCACACGCCAGGAAGGACGTCACCTAAGCACAAGGAGCATGACTGTAATGCCCATTGTGGAGTATCTCATTGCTGAGGAGTCGATTCTGGGCTACAGCCAAGCAGTTTTATATCCCCCAACTCTACTTTGATGAGGGCTGGGGGCTGAGAGGGAAGTCCCTACCTCGTCATAACCTGGGAGGTGGTGAGAAGCTGCCCCGTGGAAGCTTTCCGGGGAGATAGCTCATCTCAGGGCCTCATAGACTCTCCTTGCAATCCTGCCATCCTCTCCCGCCCTGGGAGGATCATTAGGCATTGTGCCAAGGCTCAGAGAAGCTGTGGTTCCAGCCTTTGCCTGCATGGCCTTTGTGGATACATGCAAGGTTAGCAGGGTGCCATGGCAGAGCCATTCCCCTGAGCAGATTCTCCCCCAGAGCCTTCAGATAAGAACTGGGGTGAGCCATTAACTTGATTTCTTTCCTGTGGGACCCAGAAATCAGTGAATTCCACCCAGATTTCTGGCCTACAGAACTGTACGAGAATAAATCCATGTTGTTTAAAGGTGGCTACGATGGTGGGAATTTGTTGCACAGCAATAGGAAACCTATATGAGCTCTAGGCACTGTAGCAGCCACAGCGTTCAGCTGAGTTCTGGCTGCTGGCATTTCAGAGGCTGGTGCTCTAGAAATTGGGTGTACCCCACATCTACTTTCAGAGAAGCCCTCACCTACCTTGTTTTTTTTTGATTTACCAGTTATTTATTCAAGTTCCAGAATGAGCACTTATTGGCCGTGCAGTCATGTGCCTATGTGCTAATTGCAAAGGGTGCTTGGAAAGAGAATACCTGAGCTTCTCTAGTGGGAGGTAGCTCTGCTGCTCTTCTACTCATAATGTGAGAAATTCCCCCAAATATTGAATGGAGATTCAAATAACAATCAGGAAGAAAGTGTTATTACTGCCATATAGCATTCTTTTCATTGTCCAATACCAAGAGAGACCCTGTGCTCCTATGGTTTCAAGATCTTAATATTTTGGAAAAATGCTGTTTCCACCAAAAGATTCAACAGTGATTCCATTATATCTGAAGCTGTAATATACACCTGGCTATTTTGGGCTTCCCCAGCAACTCATAAGAGAAAGAAAAGAGTTCTGTGATACTGAAATATTGGTCAAGAAAATAGATGTTGATTATCAGGGGTGAATATGTTTGCTGTTGCACAAGATGAACTCATTCTATGTGTAAAACTAGGAGGGGTCCTCTTACTTTGACCTCTGGGATCCTGCAACTGTATATTCAGGGCAAAAGATCTCCATTGCTGGTGGCTGGTGTAGGGTGGCCACCAAATCTCTAACAGCACCTCTATCTTGTGGGAGTTTCTCCTGGTTAATATTGTGCCTTAATGAGCCGCCCTAGTGGTTACAGAGATAGCTGGTATAATTGATAGATTGGATGGGAAGATGAGTGAATCCCACGGGCTTGAATTCTTTCTCTGTAAAATAAATTCACTAAAAAGCAAGTTCCTTGGCCAAAAATAATGTTCTGCGGAATATCACTCTATTTTCCAAAATGTATTTGAGGTACTTCAGTTTGGCAATGGGAGGTGTGTGTGTGCTTATCTAAATTAACATGAATTCACACTGCAGCGGTGGACATGTAACGTATGAAGGATGCTACTCCAGAGTTTTCACTTCAGAATACTTCAGTGGTTTGTTAGAATCTGAAACCCTTATTCTACAGTTCACACTCCCCAGAGGGGACTACAGAAAGGGGCTTCACATATCACAGTCTGATTTGGGCTCAGAGGGTTTATTAATTAACATAAAGAATATTAAATTATGTCACTGGAGAAATGAGTAATGTCAATATATGTCACCCAGAAAGATTTGTACAGAAAAATCTATTGTTGCATGATTAATACTGACAATCCCAGCAGGCTAATATTTTTTGAATAGTACCCTAGGTCTAGAGCTCCACTTACTCTTGAGTTTCCCACTTTATAGAGAATTCTTTGCTCTAATCAAACTGGAAACAGCAGTTTCTGCCATCAGAACATTTGTTGTGGGAAGATGAACCTTTAATGCAGTCTATGACTTTTAGAAAGGGCATTGCTGTCCAGTTTTTCCCACTTTCCACCTGCCCACTTCACTCTGTGGGTATTTATATTTGTGTCTGTGCTTTAAAGCTTCACTCAAATTGTGTATATATGGAAGTGTCCAACTAATTCTATGGAAACCAACATGCTCTACTAAAATCTCTATAAATACGCTATCACAGAATCTTGACCTTAATTTCACCTTACCCACTGGCTTCCAAAAGTCTGGTCATGAACCAGCATTTGGATGACTTCAGGAAAACTAACTGGGGGAGGGTTCTGAATTCAGATTATTGGGCCTCCCATGCTCAGAAGTGTCTGCCTTGCTTATTAAAATATACAGGGCAGTGGTCTTGCACAAATGTGTTGGGAACCAGTGGTCTCCTCCAGCTCTGGAGGGAGGGAGGACCCGGAGGCTCCAGATGCACGGACGCCTACAGCTTGACTGCTTGTTAGGCCCAGGAATACTGATAAATAGAATGAAACCTCTGGTCATTAATAATTTTATTTTGCTCTGCCAGAGCAGGCTACTGAATGAAAAGGTCAATATCTGAGAGAAAGGTGGCAGAAGCCAACATCACAGAAGCACAAACAGGTCAGATGTCTCTCTGCCATGCTGCCTCTGTTTTTCTCCAGTCTGTTCTCTGATAACCTAAGCGTTTCTACCCTGTGCATCCTCTTAGTTCCCCAGGCCTCTTCCACTTTTTCAAAGTCCTTAGCTGGGGCATAAGCAATTGACTGGTTCTTGGGTTTGATACTTTTCTAATTTTACCTCTTCTCCCTTTCCTTTCCTTTCCTCCATTCACAGATACTCTGTCCTTGCAAAGTATCAAGAGAGAGCACTGACATTCCGATGGTGGGTGAAATAAATGCATCTTATCTAAACCTTGATAATGGATCAAAATTATTCAGGTCTTTGTCAGCATTTTTTATTGGATAATGTTCCTCATGTATTTTCTTATATATATGTGTATAGTTTATACTCAAAGGAGGCATATGGTGGGGGGAGAGAAGAAATTAAGAGCTTCAGCTTGGAGTCCAGAATTCCTGTGGCTGCAGGAATGCGGACATTGTCTCTGAAAAAAATCACCTCACTCAATACTCTACCAACAACCTTAAAGGAGGAGTAAAGCATCATTATCCTAATAGACACAGGAAAACAATAATGTTTGATATGTGGGGTTAATCAAAGGGAAAATTGCTCAATGAGACTAAGTAGCTACCCATTGCTGGAAGATGGATGCTGCGTCTATCCACATGAACTATGCAGAAATGGTGAAATTTCTCCCAAATTATAATGAGTCCCTTAATCTGTATGCATATTTCAAACCTCAAGTTTGATAAAATAGAAGAGGGAATGGGACATAACTTCTGTGACTTTGCTGAGGGCTACCATTGCAACAATCCCTCTGGTTAAATAAAATACAGGCTTCAGGACTTCCATTAAAAAGTCATTCATGTACTCAGACCCTCTTTTCTTCCTTCCTGCCTCCTTCCTCTGCTTTTCCTTATTTTTTTCCTTTATCCCTTGCATCGCCTGTCTTCTTCTATGCGAAACGCCACCCCAAAAAGAGTGACTTAAGACAAGAAACATTTATTTAGCTCACCGTTCTGTGAGTTGGCAATTTGGTTCTAAGCTCAGCTTTAGAAATCATCTGTGATCAGCTTTTGGTCAGCTAGGAGCCTCTGCTTCTGAGGATTGGCTGCTTATTAGCTAAGCTACTGGGGATCATAAAGCATCCTTTACTACACAGCAGACTAGCTGTGTCGGTCCACAAGGTGGTGGGGAGGGTTATGAAAGAGAATGAGGCATGCGAGGCCCCTTGAGGAGTAGGCTCAGAGCTGGTACAGTATCTTTTCTGCCACATTCTATGGTCAAAGCAAATACAGCCCAGATGCAAAGGATTAAGGAATAGATCCTGCCTCTTGTTGGGAAGTCCTGTAAAGTTAAATTGCAAGGAAGCAAGGATAAAGGTCGGAGTGGAGAATTACGGCATATTTTGTAACCTGTCACCTCCCTCTTGCAGTTTTCATGAGTGTCTTGGTGACTTACAATCACTGAAGTATCTGTGTAGAGGCTATAAGGAGTGACAAAAGGAACAAAAAATACTGTGATTGGATTCCGGCTGTTTATGCTGTACTGGGAAGGAAAGCGTCACCCTCATTTGAGCGCTACCGGTACAGTCAAACACATATCTACTGAGAAAACATGCATGAAAGGTTATTGGGAGTGGGGAGTATTTGAACCATTAATGAATTTTGTTTAGCTTCCTCGGCTTCCTGTTTATTTCCACCAAAAGTCTAAATTCTTTGTTGGTTTTCAAAGCCCACTTTAGTCTTGTTCCATCCAGTTTACATAATCTCTTGAATTTTAAACATTTCGTTTCTA
Organism: Phataginus tricuspis; assembly: GCA_029783875.1. Lineage (NCBI taxonomy): Eukaryota > Metazoa > Chordata > Mammalia > Pholidota > Manidae > Phataginus > Phataginus tricuspis. The sequence continues at coordinate 6,738,467 of JAQQAC010008525.1, forward strand.
ACAATTTTAAAGATACTTAAAAGCAGGAAGAATAGCACAGTTACCTCCATATATCTACCACCTAAAGTGAACATTTGTCAACATTTTGCCATATTTGTATCATATATACATGCATATACAAGCACACATATGTAGATATGTTTCATTTATTAAAATTACCTATATAAGTAAAAGACATAAAAATCCATATACTAATAGCATTAATCATACATACATTTTCTGCTAAACCTTTTTGAAATAAATTAGATGTTATCATATTTCATCACTAAATATTTCAGCAATCATCTCCAAAATTAGCAAAACTAAAAAAAAAAACCCATTATATAAAAAAAGCCAATCTTTATCTAATTGACAACAGTTGTCCCAATACTGTATTTATAGCATGTTAGCTAATTAGGAATCATATATTCTGTTTACCTTTATTTCTCTCAAGCAGGATGACTCTGAAAAGAGTGAAAGGGGCACTATTAATAGTTACAATCGGGCAGGAAGTGTCAAAAGGGACCATTTTGGGCAAGTTAGGACACGTGGTTCCTCTCATCTCGAATCTCTCGTAATTGTGCATGGAGCTCACCGGTTTTTCTTTCTTTTCTAGGTTACTGCTTTTCTAGCAGGTTTTGTCGGGGTTTGCCCGGTGGTTGTTTATAGTCTCATTCATCTTTCTCTCTCTTCTGTATCCCCTTAGTTCTGTTTCTTCTCCCCTCTGCTCTCATTTTCATTATTTCCTTCCTTCTGCTAACTCTGAGCTTAGCTGGTTCTTCTTTTTCTAGCTCCTTGACGTATAATGTTAGGTTGTTGGAGATTTTTTTTCCTTTTTAGTGTAGGTGTTTATCACTATAGACTCCTCTCTTAGTAAGGCATTTGCTACACCCTTAGGTTTTATTGCTTTCCTACTAGGGGTGTGTGTGCTGTTTTCTAACACCCTTGAAATACATATTTGCTCCATGCGGCTAATTTCATCTGTAATTATGTTGATTTGTGTTAGTTTTTTTTGAGGTATTGACATACAACATTATTATTACTTTCAGGTGTACAACATGGTGATTTGATATTTGTATATACTGCTGTATGATCACCACAATAAGAGTAGTTAACACTCATCACCAGACACAGAGAAAAAATTCTTTTTCTTACAATGAGGACTTTTAAGATCTACTCTTTCAGCAACTTTCAAATATGCAATACAGTGTTTTTAACCATAGTCCCCGTGCTGTACATTATATTCCCATGACTTATTTTATAACTGGAAATGTGTACCTTTTGATCCCCTCCACTCATTTTGCCCATCTCCCCACCCCCTACCTCTGGCAACCACCAATCTGTTCTCTGTATTTATAAGCTTGGATTCATTCATTTATTTTTAGATTCCACATATAAGTGAGATTATATAGTATCTTCCTCTGATTTAATTCACTTACTACGATGCCCTCAAGGTCCATCCTCACTGTTACAAATGGCAAGGTATCCTTTTTTATGGCTGAATGATATTCCATTATATATACATAGCCCATCTTCTTTATCTATTTATCCATCAATGGATACTTACATTGTTTCCATATCTTGGCTATTATAAATAATGCTGCAGTGAACATGGGCGTGAAGATATCTTTTTGAGTTAGAGCTTTCTTTTCCTTCACATGTGTACCCAGAAGTGGGATTACTGAATCATATGGTTTTTCTACTTTTAATGTTTGAGGAACCTCCACACTTTTTTCCATAGTGGCTGCAACAATTTACATTCCCACCAGCAGTGTAGAAGGGTTCCCCTTTCTCCACATCCTCACCAACACTTGTTATGTCTTGTCTTGTTGCTATTAGCCATCCTGAGAGGTGTGAGATGATATCTCATTGTGGTTTTGATTTGCATTCCCCTGATGATTAATGATGTTAAGCATCTTTTCATGTGTCCATTGACCATCTATCTGTCTTCTTTGGAAAAACACCTATACAGATTCTCTGCCCATTTTTTTTAACTGGATTTTTTTTGGTTTTTCTATTGAGTTGTAAGAGTTCTTTATATGTTTTGGATATTAATCCCTCATTATATATGTGATTTGAAAATGATTTGTACCATTTGCTAGGTTGCCTTTTCATTTTGTTGATGGTTTCATTTGCTGTGCAGAGCCTTTTTAGTTTGATGTGATCCAGATAGTTTTTAATTTTAGGACTCGATAGATTTGTCTCCCTTTTTCACTATCATTTGCTTTTGGGCACTGTAAAGCATTTACATAGTTTAAAAGTAAAATCACAAATGCAAAAGAACTTAGTTTCTATTTTAGTCCCTTATTCCATATCCCTTTACCACCAGTGTAACCACTTTTATTAGTTTTTGGTTATTTCTTCTTCTGATTCTCTTTATAAGTGCATATATTTATATTTACATATAAATAAAGCTGTATACATATATTATTTCCTTACACAAGTGTTAGCATACTGCATACGGTGTTCTGCCACTCACTTTTTAATCAATAATTTTTTTCCTATTTCATATATATATAGCCATCTTTTTCATTCTTCTTATGTGGCTGCATACTAATTCAGTGTATAAATGCAGCTTATCTTATTCAGTCATTCCCTTACTGGGAAACATCTTTATGTTTTTTCCAGACTTTTACTATTACAAATAATGCAGCAATAACTAAGTTTGTGAATGATATTTTGGACTCGTGCAGGTAGGTTTTTCGAGTCAATGATATGAGTGAAATTGTTAGGTCAAAGCATGAATGCATCTGTAATTTGCTAACTTAATTTTTCTCACTGGCCAATGCCTGCTGCCTGCTCCACATAAGCAGTGGAATAGTGGGAATTCTGGGGCTTTGGAGTCACCTGGGCCTGGCTTTGAATCCTGATTTATAACCTACTAATAAGTAATACTTTCTTCATACGGTTGTTAAGATTTAAAGTAACAGTGTTTCTAAAGCATCTACTACCTTGTCTTGCATCAGAAATGCTCCCAAATGTAAGTTCCCTTTTGAGTCACTCAAGTCAGTAAAATCTAAATGACTTTGGCTATTAGAATTCTACATGACTTGCTTTTGATTATGATGTGACATATCTTATTAACCTTCACACAGACTTACTTTGCCTAGGTAGTATTCTAAAACTATTGGAGACTGAACATTTTCTCCAGAAATCTTCAGCCTTTTTCATGTCAGCTCAGTGCGCGTACTGCTGAACCCATACTGTGAACTATAGGACGTCATTCCTCTCTGTCTCAGATGTAGCTCCTGCTTTTCAATAACCTCCTTTGCTGGGTAACCCATGGAAAGAAGGGCCCATCAGTCTACACCTGACATCCTATCCTCTGCTGCTTCTGTTCTTAGGGACCTAGAATTGAAAGCTACATGATTGATTTCTACCTTAAAAGATCTGACCATTTTGAATCCTAAAGATTTTCTGAGCTTTGGGTTATCAGGCTCTCTGTTTCTCCACTGTTAATTGCTGGAGCAATTCTCATGAATCCTGATTGAGCCCAGACAGCCTAGGTCTGGGAATATAAGATATTTTTTAAGTGCTTTGATCATCGTGGCTCAGCAACACTCACGTATATTAGACATGAGTCTCCACAAAACACTGAATCAAAGAGACCAGCTTTCTGAAATAGTGTTTCTAATTTGCAAAAGCAACCACTTTTGGATTATCCCAATGACTTGTATGATTCCATACAGTAGGGCCTTTGTTTTTTAATATCTTTTTTTTAGGGCACATGAATTTTATTTTTCAAAATATATAATGCTTTAAACCTTAAGTAAAGAATACATTACAACAAATGTTTTCTTGTTTCCTGGACAAATATGTGTATTTTTAACTAAGACTTAGCTGGTTTGATGATGAATGGAGATTCCTAACTCTTCTTATCAACTGTATGTGATCTCAATTCTATGCAGAATTTAGAAATACTAAACTCATAGAAACAGAGTATATAATGGTGGTTGCCAGGGGCTGAGGAGTGGGGAAAATGGGAATAAGTTGGTCAAAGGGTACAAACTTGCAGCTATAAGATGAATAAATTCTGGGAATCTAAGGTACAGCATGGTGACTATAGTCAATAATGTCTGGGATACTTGAGTGTTGCCACAGGAGTGGACTTTAATGTTCTCAACATAACAAGAAGGAAATGGAAATTATGTGAGGTGAAGGACGTGTTAACTAACCTTATTGTGGTAAAAATTTAGCAATATATGCATGTATGAAATCATCACATTGTACACCTTAAACTTATGCAAAGTTATGTCAATTGTATCTCAATAAAGCTAGAAAAATGAGGAATTCAGGAAAATTAAGGAATGTAAAAATAATTGTTAATTTTGTAAACATTAAGTGACATTGTATTAAAAAGCTTATAATTCGATCCGGTAGAGCTGGGGTCCTCGGGCTCTGCACGGAGGAAGTGAGACTGCGCTCGCAAGGACAGTCAGAGGGGACAGGACTGGCGAGCGAGCAGGTGCGCTTGCCCTCTCGGTGACTGCGCTGTCCAGGCCCATCCTGCCTGGCTGCAGGTGCCCCTGGATGAGGCTGCACCGAGCGCCCCGACTGATAATTTTTAAAGGTTTAAGTCTCGGGACTTCCGGGAAGATGGCGACGTGAGCAGGGTGGCAGAAATCTCCTCCCAACATTATATTTATCCAAGAAAACACAGCAAATACAACTATTCCTAAAAAAAGACCAGAATACACAGGAAAGCACATAGCATGCAGCTACACCTGAGAGGACTCGGCACCCCACGAGGCGGTCATAAAGAGACCAGCTGACATACATGGCAACTCCCAGCAACCACTTCTATAGCCATGAAAAGACAGAGGAATATGGTACAGACAAAGCTTCAGACCCAGACAACCCCAGAGAGGGAAGCTGCAGGGATGGACATGCACAGTCTTCCTGAAAAAGAATTCAGAATAAAAGTCATAACCATGCTGACGGATCTACAGAGAAATGTGCAAGAGCTGAGGGAGGAAGTGAGGGAAGTAAGGAGAGATAATGCAGAAATCAGACAAGCCATCGACGGGCTTAACAGCACACTGGATGAGGTGCAAGAGACTGTTTATGTAAGAGAAAACAGAGAACAGGAATACAGAGAAGCTGAGGCAGAGAGAGATAAAAGGATCTCTAGGAATGAAAGAATATTAAGAGAACTGTGTGACCAATCCAAACGGAACAATATTCGCATTATAGGAGTACCAGAGGAAGAAGAGAGAGAAAAAGGGATAGAAAGTGTCTTTGAAGAAATAATTGCTGAAAAATTTCCCATGCTGGGGAAGGAAATAGTCTTGTACTCCATGGAACCCCCAGATCTCCCAACACAAGGGACCCAAGGAAGACAACACCAAGACACATAATAATTAAGATGGCAAAGGTCAAAGATAAAGACAGATTATTAAAGGCAGCTAGAGAGAGAAAAAAGACCACCTACAAAGGAAAACACATCAGACTATCATCAGACTTCTCAACAGAAACCTTACAGGCCAGAAGAGAATGGCATGATATATTTAACATAATGAAACAGAAGGGCCTTGAACCAAGAATATTGTATCCAGCACGATTATCATTTAAATATGATGGAGGGGTTAAACAATTTACAGACAAAGGAAAGTGGAGAGAGTTTGCCTCTCATAAACCACCACTACAGGATATCTTAAACGAACTGGTCTAGAAGGAAGCACTCCTAAGGCTAAAAAGACGTCACCAGAAAAAATAAAATCATAGCAAAGAAACCAGACCATCCAAATACTAACTAAAGGCAAAGAATAAAACACCTAATACATAAAGAATGGAGGAGGAAGAATAGGAAGGGAGAGATAAAGAAACATCAGACGGTGTTCACAATAACTTAACAAGAAAGTTAATTTAGATTCTTAGATAGTAAAGAAGCAACCCTTGAACCTTTGGTAACCACGAATCTAAAGCCAGCAATGGCAATAAGTACATATCTATCAATAATCACCCTAAATGTAAATGGACTGAATGCACCAATCAAAAGACACAGAGTAACAGAGTGGATAAAAAAGCAAGACCCATCTATATGCTTCTTACAAGAGACTCACCTCAAACCCAAAGATATACACAGACTAAAAGTGAAGGGATGGAAAAAGATATTTCATGCAAACAACAAAGAGAAAAAAGCAGGAGTTGCAGTACTTGTAACAGACAAAACAGACTTCAAAATGAAGAAAGTAGCAAGAGATACAGAAAGACATTACATAATGATAAAGGGGTCAGTCCAACATGAAGATATAACCATTATAAGTATATATGCACCCAACACAGGAGCGCCAGCATATGTGAAACAAATACTAACAGAATTGAAGGAGGAAATAGACAGCAATGCATTCATTTTAGGAGACTTCAACACACCACTCACTCCAAAGGACAGATCAACCAGACAGAGAGTAAGTAAAGACACAGAGGCACTGAACAACACACTAGAACAGATGGACCTAACAGACATCTACAGAACTCTGCACCCAAAAGCAGCAGGATATACACATTCTTCTCAAGTGCACATGGAACATTTTCCAGAATAGACCACATACTAGGCCACAAAAAGAACCTCAGTAATTTAAAAAATATTGAAATCCTACCAACCAACTTCTCAGATCCCAAAGGTATAAAACTAGAAATAAATTTTAGAAAGAAATCAAAAAGGCTCACAAATACATGGAGACTTAACAACATTCTCCTAATTAATCAATGGGTTAATGACCAAATCAAAACAGAAATCAAAGAATATATGGAGACTAATGACAACAACAACACAAAGCCACAATGTCTGTGGGACGCAGCAAAGGCAGTTCTAAGAGGAAAGTATATTGCAATCCAGGCCTATTTAAAGAAGGAAGAACATTCCCAAATGAACAGTCTAAAGACACAATTACTGAAATTGGAAAAAGAAGAACAAATGAGGCCCAAAGTCACCAGAAGGAGGGACATAATAAAGATCATGGAAGAAATAAATAAAATTGGGAAGAATAAAACAATAGAAAAAAATCAATGAAAACAAGAGGTGGTTCATTGAAAAAATAAACAAAATAGATAAACCCCTAGCCAGACTCATTAAGAGAAAAAAAGAATCTACACACATAAACAGAATCAGAAATGAGAAAGGAAAAATAATGACGAATCCCACAGAAATACAAGGATTTATAGATTATTATAAGCATCTATATGCTAACTAGCTGCAAAACATAGAAGAAATGGACAACTTCTTAGAAAAATACAACCTTCCAAGACTGACCAAGCAAGAAACAGAAAAACTAAACAGACCAATCACCAGCAATGAAATTGAATCGGTAATCAAATAACTACCCAAGAACAAAACCCCCGGACCAGATGGATTCACCTCTGAATTCTACCAGACATATAGAGAAGAAATAACACCCATTCTTCTTAAAGTTTTCCAAAAATAGAAGAGGAGGGAATACTTCCATACTCTTTCTATGAAGCCAGCATCACTCTAATACAAAAACCGGGCAAAGACCTCACCAGAAAAGAATATTACAGACCAAAATCCCTGATGAACGTAGATGCAAAAATACTCAACAAAATAATAGCAAACCGAATTCAAAAATACATCAAGAGGATCATACACCATGATCAAGTGGGATTCATCCCAGGGATGCAAGGATGGTACAACATTCGAAAATCCATCAACATCACCCACCAAATCAACAAAAAGAAGAACAAAAACCACATGATCATCTCCATAGATGCTGAAAAAGCATTTGACAAAATTCAGCATCCATTCATGATTAAAACTCTCAACAAAATGGGTATAGACGGCAAGTACCTCAACATCTTAAAGGCCATATATGACAAACCCAAGGCTAACATCATACTTAACAGCGAGAAGCTGAAAGCTTTTCATCTAAGATTGGGAATAAGACAGGGATGCCCACTCTCTCCACTGTTATTCAACATAGTACTGGAGGTCCTAGCCATGGCAATCAGACAAAACAAAGACATACAAGGCATCCAGATTGGTAAAGAAGAAGTCAAATTGTCACTATTTGCAGATGATATGATACTGTACATAAAAAACCCTAAAGACTCCACTCCAAAACTACTAGAACTAATATCTGAGTTCAGCAAAGTTTAAGGACACAAAATTAACACACAGAAATCTGTTGCTTTCCTATACACTAATGATGAACTAACAGAAAGAGAAATCAGAAAAACAATTCCATTCACAATTGCATCAGAAAGAATAAAATACCTAGGAATAAACCTAACGAAGTAAGTGAACGACCTGTACTCTGAAAACTACATGACACTCCTAAGAGAAATTAAAGAGGACACTAATAAATGGAAATGCATCCCATGCTCTTGGCTAGGAAGAATAAATATTGTCAAAATGGCTATACTATCTAAAGCAATCTACAGATTCAACACAATCCCTATCAAACTACCAACAGCTTTCTTCAATGAACTGAAACAAATAATTCAAAATTTCATATGGAACCACAAAAGACCCCAAATAGCCAAAGCAGTCCTGAGAAGGAGGAATAAAACAGGGGGAATTATGCTCCCTGACTTCAAGTTCTACTACAAAGCCACAGTAATCAAGACAATTTGGTATTGGCACAAAAACAGACCCACAGACCAGTGGTACAGAATGGAAAATCCAAACATTAACTCAAACATTTACAGTCAATTAATATTTGATAAAGGAGCCTTGGATATACAATGGGGAGATGACAGCCTCTTCAGCAGCTGGTGTTGGAAAAACTGGACAGCTACATGTAGGAGAATGAAACTGGACTACTGTCTAGCCCCATACACAAAAGTCAACTCAAAATGGATCAAAGACCTGAATGTAAGTCATGAAATCATAAAACTCTTAGAAAAAAATATAGGCAAAAATATCTTGGACATAAACATGAGTGACTTCTTCATGAACATATCTCCCTGGGAAAGGAAACAAAAGCAAAAATGAACAAGTGGGACTATATCAAGCTGAAAAGCTTCTGTACAGCAAAGGACACCATCAGTAGAACAAAAAGACATCCTATAGTATGGAAAATATATTCATAAATGATGTATCTGATAAGGGGTTGACATCCAAAATATATAAAGAACTCACGCACCTGAACAAACAAAAAGCAAATAATCCAATTAAGAAATGGGTACAGGACATGAATAGACACTTCTCGAAAGAAGAAATTCAGATGGCTAACAGGCACATGAAAAGATGCTCCACATCGCTGGTCATCAGAGAAATGCAGATTAAGCCACAATGAGATATCACTTCACACCAGTGAGGATGGCCAACATCCAAAACACAAACAACAACAAATGTTGGTGAGGATGCGGAGAAAAGGGAACCCTCCTACACTGCTGGTGGGAATGCAAATTAGTTCAACCATTGTGGAAAGCAGTATGGAGGTTCCTCAAAAAACTCAAAATAGAAATACCATTTGACCCAGGAATCCCACTCCTAGGAATTTACCCTAAGAACGCAGTAGCCCAGTTTCAAAAAGACAGATGCACCCCTATGTTTATTGCAGCACTATTTACAATAGCCAAGAAATGGAAGCAACCTAAGTGTCCATCAGTAGATGAATGGATAAAGAAGAGGTGGTACATATACACAATGGAATATTATTCAGCCATAACAAGAAAACAAATCCTACCATTTGCAACAACATGGGTGAAGCTAGAGGGTATTATGCTCAGTGAAATAAGCCAGGCAGAGAGAGACAAGTATCAAATGATTTCACTCATCTGTGGAGTATAAGAACAAAGAAGAAAAAAACTGAAGGAATAAAACATCAGCAGACTCACAGAACCCAAGAACGGACTAATAGTTACCAAAGGGAAAGGGACTGAGGAAGATGGGTGGGAAGGGAGGGATAAGAGGGTAAAAGGGGCAGTACAATTAGCAGATGTAATGTTGGGGGGGCACGGGGAGGACTGTACAACTCAGAGAAGACAAGTAGTGATTCTATAGGATCTCACTACACTGATGGACAGTGACTGTAATGGGGCTGGTGGGGGGGACCTGATGAAGGGGGTAGTTTAATCACCCTAATATTGCACATGTAATTGTAGATTAATGATACCAAAATAAATTATTTAAAAAAAAAGCTTATAATTCAACTAGAGACAATGCAATCTCAAATCCTTAGTACCATTTCTTTAATAAAGAAGCAATTGCTGAATGCAGTCCCCACCTCCGTCCCCTAAAATATTACAAGAATCTGCTCATAGTAGAGGCTGCCATATTCTGAGGAACAGAAAAATCTGTCTACACTGAGTGTGTTGATTCTGCCTTCTCAGTAACTGTACAAATTTGATTAAAATCCCAGTGAATTTTGAGTCTGGATGAAAGGCAAGCTCAGAAAATGTCAGGGGACAGGAAAACCCAGGCTGGTGCCTAATTTGGCAACAGGTCTGGGATTATGATTTCTTCTGGATTGGGCGACACCCTGAAGAAACCCCAAATCCCACTTGATATAAGGACCTAAATTCTTGCCTTGGTCTTCAGTATCCTTTGTTTTGCAGAGAAGAGTTAGGAGACAAGGGAGGATTAAACCCACTCAAAGCCTGAGAGGATAAGAGACCATTTTTCCTGGTTCCTTTTGAAGAGGATAAACACAGTAAGAGGACTTATAATCTGTCAGGTTTATTTGAGAGAATGCTATTCAACATTTCAACCCATTTTCACTAACCTTTCCAAAAATAAAGACTTGTTTTCCCTTTAACATATGAACTAATCTCTGGTTTAAAATCTTATGATGAGGCCACAGATACCCAATGGCCTCTTAGACTATATTAAACAAAGGAAAGAACCGTTTCTTAAGCTGGATTATATTCAATGTTGCGCCCGAATACATTATTTTTTTCTATTTTAAACTTTGCTTCATGCTTCTGAAATGCCCCATAAATCTTCTTACTACCCATGCAGTCTCTAATTGCAATGTGGAATCCAAAAGAGATCCCGGAGGCAAAAGTTGCATCTGCAGACATTTCTTCCAATTATAAAAGCACTTCCCTTCCCATTCCCAGCCCCTGGGTATTGGGGTGCCCAGAGAACCCAGTGGGGCATCACAGGAAAGAGTGTGACTGTGTTCCATGTGTTTCCCTCAAGCTTCAAGTACCTTCTGGGAGCTGCTCGCAGCCAGGGCGATCCTGCTTCCACCTTGGGAGCAGCTTCATCCCAGCCGAAGTCTCTGGGGAGTGACTTGAAATCCCATCGCTACCTATTTTCTCCACGACATTTTATTTACCAGCACGTATTACCTTGGCATTAAGAGATTTCCCTTCCCAAGTTCTCCTGTTAGATTGAGTATCCCTCATAAGAATTAGTACAACAACTCAATACTAACCAGTCACAAGTCAATTATAAAACTGTTTTCTTGGGAATCATAGAAGAGATAAAGGGAAAATTAGAGTGATATATCCTGAGGGGAGAAGCATGCATCACCATCTCAAGAGTGGCTGGTACAGTGACCACAACTGGGGGCAACTGGCAAACAGAAGTGAGCAGGTCGGGAAGGGAGAGGTGGAAACCCTCCAAAGACAAGCAGGGCATCACTGTCAGCCCCATGCTGGCATGCACAGCATAGTACAGGCGAAGCGGAGCTGGGTACAGATGGCTTTTCCTTCTACCCCATAAATCAGGTGAGAAACCTAACTGAATTTAATTTTCTTCTAGGGTCAAGTGGGTATGGCCGTTTCTGTTTAATCCTGTGCACGGTTCCCTCCAAATCTACCACCGTGGGCATGTTATACGGCTTAGGAGGAGAACAGTATTGAAGAATTATGAACAGTGATTACACAGAAATAGCATATTTCAAAAAACTGTGGTAAGAGGTGGAAGTTTGAGATCCTTAGAGGACGGCAGAGTGTGATGTCGGTGATTTATGAACACTGGGGATCCCTCGAGTTGCACCCACAGCTGCCTCCCTGCTGGTCTCCAGCGTTGGCGAGCTGTTCTTTTGCCGCACTTCTCTTCGTGCCTGCTATGTCCACATCCCTGCTCAGCGCTGTGTTTTTCTGTAGCTAGGTTTACATCTCTTTGAGCCCAGGCTCTCTCTTTCCAAATGTGTAACCTTAGGGGAATAATTCATCTCTCTGGAAAATGGAGCCACATGCACATAGCACTTCCACTGTGGAGACGCAGGATCAAATTCCCAACATCTGAGTAGTGTTTTCCACCTGACAAGCTCTCTTTAACCAGTTTTTTTTTCCACCCTTGCCTTCCCAGTCCGAAGTATACTCAAAATTTTCTGAATGTATCTTCGACAAAGCTTTGTTACATCAAAATCTATAAATAAGATAAGTATAAGCAAGGAAAATTAAAATGTTTTACTCCATGTGCGCTTTATAGTTTTTCTGTGATTTTATTTATTTACTTATTTTTGCCCTTGGAACAAACAAAAATTTCCTTATTGCAGATTCATGGCTTTATTGGCTTTTCTCTGAATGACTTAATGAAATCCTGCCTTTTCACCTTGGATTTGGAGCTTCCAGATGGACATTACATTGGTTTGGGGGATGTAAAAAAAATAAACTGTTGACCTGGTTCCAAAGTCTTTTGATACGGGGCTCTCTCTCTGGTAGGTATGCTGCTTCAGGACTGATGACATACCAGGAAAACTTTTCAACAATCTCTACACAGCTGTCAGCAGTGAGAACTGAGGGAGTCTAAGCTCAGGAAGTGGGAATGCAGTGCTGCCGACCACAGTATCCTGGATGCTGATGAGAACCTACCTTTTAGATATTCAGAGCAATGGGCCTGATCTGAGGGGAAAACATGTACTTGTATCAGTGAATGGGGAGAATTAGATCTAAAATAGCACCCATTCATACCAACCAGGATGATAACTGAGGACTTACAAGTCCCGCCCTAGGAAGAAATGGGTGGGAACTATTTGTGTTGATATTTCCAACAGTTGTCAAAATGCATGTATCTTAGAATTGTTGCACTTCTATTTAGTGCACTCAATTTTGCATTTTCTTCCAGAAGAAAGTATTATTATTTGCCAGTATTTATGGAATTATGACGTCAAGAGGGATTGGGTCAACCCCCTTCAGACTTTGGGATCTAACAAGATATCAAATGCATGGTAGAGATTGCCAATCTCTTCCCCCAACATCTGGTCTCCTTGTCATTAGACAGAGAACTGATTTTCATGTGATCACACTGTAGCCTAGAATAAAAGGCCCTATTCCCAACATTTTTAACCAGATAGACATGCAAAGGAATGCATCTTTTTTCTTTCTCAGCACAGTTACACACATCACAAAGTGACCTAGAAAGGGAAGTCATAGGCTGCACATGGTGAATAAAAAGGGATGTGCCCAGATTCCCGATAGTGCCACAGAGCTCTTTCCCAGCCTGCTCATTCAGGACTTCCTCTGTGCAAGCAAGAAAGAAATTTCCCTCTTGCTTAAGCCACTAGTTGTTGTTTTATTTATTATATGAAGGCAAATCCTAAGTTTTTAAATATGGACAAGTTCAATATCAGTGCTATGAAGGGCTACATTGGCACCTGAGATAACAGGAAATTCAGAAATACCGATTCTGAATTTATTTAAAAGCTTATTAGTTTGTTTTTATGGAATTTTTGCATCAGCTTTGATGTTTTCAAAATAAGACATAGGGATTCCCACTTCAGAAAATATAAATTAGACATATTTTCCCTATTACTTCTAAGTACAACTGAAAACCTTTGATACTAAATGTAATTATATGTAAACTATGGACTTTAGATTTTAATGTGTCGATGAAGTTTCATCGACTGTAAAAACGTGTACCACTTGGGTAGGGGATGTTGATAACGGAGGATGTTTTATATGTGTGTGGGCAGGTTACATCTATACCTTTTACTTAATTTTGCTGTGAACCTAAAACTGTTCTAAAAAATAAAGTCTAGTTTTAAAAAACTGATAGAAGCTGAAAGGAGAAATATTCAATTATATTTGAATAAGTCAACACTCTTCTCTCAATAATTAATAATATAACTAGACAGAAAATAAGCATGGATATAGAAGAACTCAATACTATCAAGAAACAGGATGTAATCCACTTCCATAGAGAATAAACCACATTTTTATAATTTATATGGGTATAAATCCAACCTCAATAAATTTAAAGAAAAATGAACTCAGATTGAGTGTGTTTTCCAATCACAACTGGATTAAAGTAGAAATTAATAACAGGAAGGTAAGAGAAAAAAATCCGTTAACATTTGGAAGCTAAACAACACACTTCTAAATAATCTACGGGCCAATGATGAGTCTGAAGTTTAATCAAAACACATGTTAAACTGAACAAAAATGAAAATGCACCACATCAAAGATTTGTGAGACACAGCAAAACCAGTGCAGAGAAGGAAAGTTACAGCAGTAAATGCATGAGTTAACAAAGGAGGAAAAGTCTCAAATCAATAATCTATGCTTTTATCTGAAGAATCTAGGAAACCAAGAACAAAATAAACAGAAAGCAAATGGAAAGAAAGAAACAACATTGATAAGAGCAGGGACAAAATGAAACTAAAACAGAAAAGCAACAGATCAAACCAGTGAAACAAAGAGCTGGCTCTTCCAAAACATCAAGAAAAGTGACAGACCTCTAGCAAAACTGACAAGAGAGAAGGAACAAGCTCCTCATATCAAGACTGAAACAGTGTATCATTAGAGACCTTGCAGATACTAAAATATTTCACACATAATTGTACATGCATACATTTAACATCTTGGATGAAAAGAACTAATTCCTCAGACAGCACAAACTACCACAACTCCTCAAATATGATACTGATCATTTTAATAGCCCTCTAACTATAAACCAATTGAGCTCATAATTTAGTAATTCCCCAAGAAAGTAATGTCTAGGCCATCATTGTTTCACTGGAGAATTCTGCCAACTTTCCTAACAAGTTTTTCCAGGAAAGAGAAGAGGAAGGACACTTCCCATTTCATTTTGTGAAACTAGGATTAATCGGACAAAAACAAAACCAAAAAGATCAGCAGTACAAAAAAATGTAAACTACAGAGAAATCTAACTCATGAATACAGACAGTAAAATTTTTAACTGAATATTAACAAATAGCTATTAGTAATATATAATAGGAATTATACCCGTGACCAAGTGGGATTTATTCCAGGGATACAAGGCTAGTTTAAAGTTAAAAAATAAGTCAATGTAACCCATTATAAAAGAGGCTAAAAACAAGTATCAACTGATCATATCAATCGAGGCAGAAAAATCTTTTGACAAAATTGACCTGGTATTCATGATAAAAATTCTCAGTGATACAGGAATAGAGGGTAACTATCAACTTGACAAAGAGCATCTGCCAAAAATCTACAGGTAACACTATGGTTAGTGGTAAAAGACTGAATGTTTTCCCATTAAGATCAGGAATAAGGTGAGGGTGTCGACTCTTACTGCTCTTAGTCAATATGGTGCTGGAAGTCTTAGCAGATGCAATAGGCAAGAAGAGGAACTAAAGACAAAGAGATTAAAAAGGAAGAAATAAATCTGCCTTCATATGCAGATAACATATCTACACAAAATGAGTTCAGCAGGGGTGAAATGTAAACATAAAAAGTAAATTTGAGTCACCTAAAAATTTAAATATTTTGGTGTAAATCTAATAAAACCTGTATGGGACTTATATCCTGAAAACTATATAATGCTAATGAAAGAAATGAAAGAATATCTAATAAATGGAGAGATAATATGTGTTCATGTGTTGGAAGACTCAATACAGTAAAGACGTTGAGACTTAATTTTCCTTAAATTGATATACAGGTTAATACAATTATTATTTAAACTTCAGAAAAACTTTGTAGATATAGATAAGACTATTATAAAATATATACGGAAATGCAAAAGAACTGGAATAGCTAAAATAGTTTTGAAAATAAAGAGTAAACTAGAAGGATTCATCTACCTGATTTTAAGATTTATTAAGTAACTGCAATAATCAAGTCAGTGTGTGATTGGCATAGATCAGTGGAACAGAATAGAGAACCAAGAAATAGATACATACAAATATGACCAACTGATTTTTCACAAAGGTGCAAAGGGTTTCAATGGGGAACGATCGACTATTAAAACAAATGATATTACAGCAAAAGGACATCCATAGGCAAGAAAATGAAACTCAAAGTCACACACCTTATGCAAACATTAACTCAAAATGGGTCATAAAATAAAACGTAAAAGAGAAAAAATATAAAACTTTTAGGAAAGAAAATAGAGATCTTTGGGATTTAAAACCAGGCAAAAATTCTTAAACTTGACACAAAGAGACTTGAAGATTCATAAACCTGATGATCCGTTAAAGGAAAGATTAAATTGGACTTCATCAAAATTTAACTTTTTTTTTGAAGATCCTTTAAATGCATGAAAATATTCATAAGCTATATATCTAACAAAAAACAAGTATTTGGAATAATGGACTCTTGAGATGCAACTTTAAAATAAATAAAGCAAAACAAACAACAATCCAATTAGGACACAGCAAAAGATATGAACATTTTGCTAAAAAGGATAAACCAATGAAAAAATAAGAATATGAAAAAACATTCAGCATCATTATCCATGGAGGAAATGCAAATGAAAACTATGATAATTAGGGTGAGAATTTTTCAAATCTCAAGCTCTGGTTCCTTTTTGCTTAAAAGTTTATCTCCCTCCTCTCATATTTTACTACAAGCACCAAGAAAATACCGGGCCACACCTTCAGCACTTTGCTTAGACATCTCCTTAGCTAAATATCCAAGTTCATCCCTTACAAATTCTGCCTTACACAAAACATTAGAACACAATTCAACCAAGTCCTTTGCCACTTTGGGACAAGGTTTCTTCCAGTTTTCAATAACACGTTCCTCATTTCTGTCTGAGATCTCACCAGAAGCACCTTTAATGTTGGCATTTCTACCAATGGTCTCTTCAAGGCAATCTAGGCTTTTTCTAACATGCACCTCAAACCCTTCCATCCCCTTACCCATTACTCAATTTCAAACCACTTCCACATTTTTAGGCATTTCTTACAGCAGCACCTCACTTTCCGAGACTGAAATCCGGAGGAGTCTGCTAGGGCTGCCGTAACGATGCACCACAACCTGGGTGGCTTAAACAACAGAAATTTATGTTCTCACAATCCTAGAGGCTGGGAGTCCAAGGTCAAGGTATCAATAAGGTTGGTTTTTCTGAGCTCTCTCTCCCTGGCTTGTAGATGGATGTTTACTTCTGATCTCTTCACATGTTCCTTCCTTCCTCTGTTTGTGTCTAGGTCCTAATCATTCCATTTTCTTGTAAGGACACTGGTGGTACTGGATTACCCCCAACCCACCCAACATGTGCCCTCATTTCACCTTAATTACCTCTAAAGATGCCATTTCCAAATACAGTCACATTCTTCAGTACTGGAGGTTAGACTTAAACAAAAGGTTAGGTTTGAACTTGAGGAGACCACAATTCAGCCATGTAGCCTCATCCATAATATTTATTAAAATTAATTCATTTATTCTCATCATCTTCCAAATTCTCTCCAAAGATAATAAAATGAAGGACATGCCTTTTGGGGCCAACCTAATAGTTAATCAATGAGCAAATATTGCTCACTTAATAAAAAGGCCACATATAATTTTAACTAAGTGTTTACTATATGCAGGACAATGCATACATATTAACTACTTAAAACTTTTTTTGAACCACCTTTGTAAAGGGAATTTTCCACTTAAAATAGCATTTTCCTGTGAGACGTCAAAATTCACTGCTGTGTTTCATAGTAACTGACTCTAAACAGCTAACAACAATACAAAACATGAAGTTTGAATGACTCCGGTACTCTAGACCCTCCCTGAAACCAACTGAAAACACTCTCCTAACCTGGGAACAACAGGACTTACTTTAATTGTGCTGCATCCATGGATTTATTCTGTTCTACCTACAGTACTAGCCTCTGGGAATTAACCCCACAGCCACTACCAACTCCTCCATCCTAGCACTGAAAATCCCTTGATTTCTTTTTCTATCCAGCAAACAACTAAGTGGATGTCTTCACTGTTGTATGTTCCTTGTGGACAAAGTAATAGACTGAGTTGTAATTGAAAAAAAAAAGCAGTCATTTTTCTTTTATTCTTTCATACCTGCATAAACCAAGGTCTGTCAGATGCTCAACATTCACCCTGTATTGCCTGTGCGTGCCCACTACTTCCAGGTGCTATGAATAACACACTCATTTATGAAATATACAGCCCTGATCCCTCAAGAGGCTTTTCACCTATTGAGGTAGAGATGAAAATAACAGGAGCAATATTTCAAGAAAACAAAAAATTTAATTGCTAAAGAACAGAAGAGCCCCAAAGCAGTTTTAGGTGGGAGAAATAGGGTGAGGAAGGAGATTGCAGGCAGCCATGTAGAAAGCAGGTAAACCTCACCATGCCTGAGCATTCCTGTGTCAGAGGTGGATGGAGCTGAGCAGGAAACTGGGGGTGGGGGTGGGGTGGGTGGTGTCAAGTGTGGATAAAATGAGAGTTCCTGTGGCCAGGATTCTCATCTGGCCCTGGTTGATTAGGTCACTGCACACCTGTGAGTAATACATGGCTGTTGACTCTATATAAAGAGCTCCACCCAGTGCTCTGGGAGTGACACGGGGGCACGGCTGCAAGGTTGCAGGAGAGCAGAGCAGAGGCTGGAGTGGTGGCGGCGCCGAGGACAGAGGCCCAGAGGACGGCTGTGCAGACAGAGGGGCCCAGAGGCAGAGACTGGCTTGCTGCATGCAGACTCACTCTGAGTGAACGGGATTTTAGTGACTGACCTGCCACCTGGAAATAAAGTTGGGTATAACCCTGTCACCCCAAGAACAGTTTTGCTGTCAATTTCTTTGGTCACATTGAATCCATAGTGAACTTGCCCGGGGCTGAAACCCACTGGCAAGACACAGGCATGGCTGCAGTTAGTGTAAGGAATATGTATTTTATTCTCTATCCTAATACACCTGGAGGAGGGGCCCCACTCATCTCCATAACAGGAGCTGACACAACAGTGATCCTTGAAAAAGGGTGAGATGGGCAAGGAGATTAGCAATTAAATGGCCACTGCGATAAGCCCTGGGGATCTGTTTTGCAAGTGGGTTTCTGCCCTGGGCAAGTTCACGCTTGATTCAGTGAGACCTAATCCTGACAACGGAATGTCCTTGGGGTGAAAGGGTTTACACCCAACTTTGTTCTCACCGTAGCAGGTCACAGGCTAGAACCTGTCCACCTCAGAGCGAGTCTGCCTGCAGCAAGCTGGTCTCTGCCTCTGGGCCTCTCTGACCCCATAGCCTTCTCAGTCTCTGTCCTCGGCACTGCCACCACTCTAGTCTCTGCTCTCCTGCAGCCATACAGCCCAGACCACCGGGCAGAGCTCTTTATGAAAAGTCAGTAATAATGTATTGCCTACATGTGTGCAGTGAGCAAGCCAACTAGGATCAGGTGAGAGTCCTGGTCATAGAAACTTTC
The DNA here is from genome assembly GCA_029783875.1 of Phataginus tricuspis. Lineage (NCBI taxonomy): Eukaryota > Metazoa > Chordata > Mammalia > Pholidota > Manidae > Phataginus > Phataginus tricuspis. The sequence continues at coordinate 6,757,928 of JAQQAC010008525.1, forward strand.
ATTTTTCCCTAAAGGATCTATTGGAGATTTTTGAAGGAGTGATGTGTTTGGGACAGTGGTGCTTTTAAGGGATTGATATAGAAGATAGATGGAAGAGGGACAATAATAGGGATGGAAAAAATAATTAACTATTTTAATCAGACCCAGATAGCTTGACCTAAAACCTTTTCCTTTCATAGCAAGCTCACCTTAATTCACTGGTATTCAAATTTGCACACAAGAATCACCTGAGGGTCTCTTCGGATACCCATGCCTGAAGTGGCCCTCAGATATCCAGGTACAATTTGGTCTGGAAGTGGGGGCCTGGACATCAGTATTTTTTTAAGTTGCCTGGTGGTTCTAAGAGGCAGCCAGACTCAAGGACCATGTCGTGGTAACTTCAGCTCCCGACAGCCCACCTTCCTACCAGCAGAACCCCACATGCTTCTCCTGTCTCTCAGGGTAGCAAGCAAGCCCTTTCACATCTCTGTGCTCTGCTCATGCTGTCCCTTGTCACTCCTGCTTCATCCCATGAATACCTGCTTACTGCCTTTGTGTCCCAGATCAAATCCATTTCCTCGATCACATCTACTCTCTTCACGTGGCCAGCTCTGGCACCATCCATTGCTTTCTAACTGAGGTTTCCACAGCTCCCAAGGACTTTCCCTTGTTCCTTTCATTGCTGCACTGGATTATGAGCTTTCTGAAGGCAAGAAACATACTTCATTTCATTCGTATCCTGACCACTTGTCCCACAGTAAACAATTAGTAAATGTGTGCTATATATTGATAACCAAAATTATGTGAGAATACAATATAAAGTCGTTTCCATGTTAAGTTGAAGTCTCCCATATTATTTTTTCTTAAAAAGCATCTTTTAAATATATTTTATTTATCAGGACACAGAACTGAGGCCTGAGTCCCATTTTCTGGTCTGAGCAGTCTTCTGATTTCCCCGAGCTTCTGTTTCCTCATCCTTTGAATGAGAGAGTCTGACAGGTGGTTTGTTTCTAAGTTCTCACTGATTCTGCAAGCCATTCATAGCTTATAGAAATCGAATCACCAAATAGCTGAGTGGGGTGGTAAAAAGACATACAACTTCATGTTTGGAAACTCTCCATACACTAAATGCATGTTAAGCTCCTGAACACGTTTCTTTATAGACTGTAACATTATGTGAGTCACAGAGGATGAAGAAATTTGCTGTTCTGCCAATCCCTCAATAAGCATCAATCACTTACTGGATGTCTACCCAATGTCAGAAAATTCACTGCTGGGATGATATTGTAGGTGTCTACGTCGCTTATTGATCATTTATCAGTAAGTGACAATGGTATTAACATATGCCATATTCATGCTAATACTGTCTGAGTCACAAGCAGCATTAATTTACCCTTCATTACTCTAAAAAGATGAGCATTAGGTGAAGCAAAACTAATTTCAGAGGACCACATTATGTATTCTAAGGGAAAGGAAGAATCCTTACTCTAGGCTAGAAAATCCCCAGATGGGTGATAATATAACATAGCACTTATTGGCCACCTTCTATGTGGTTTGCCTTATACTTTATTTGTTAGTGTCTCTTTTCCCCAATGTAGGTCATATGTACAGTTTTATAATAGAAAAATTAAAAAAAATAGTTTTCAGGTGGGACTATGCTGCCTTCAGAACCTGAAGAGACCTAACAGGCATTGTGTTTCCTTCTTAATCATGAGAGGTACCAGATGTTTTGTCTCTCTTACTGAATTGAGTATGTCCTAGTGCATCCAGATGGCTAAACCCTTAATAACATTGGTAATAACAGAGTCCGTACAGTGTTCATAGGGTTTCTCTTCCATCCTCTGAAGCACATTCTTATCAAAGTTTCCAACTTTAACTGCCATTTTTTCTCACTTTGACCAATTAGCATTATAGCAAGAAAATGGATGACTGTAGTACTCCATGAAAAAGGCCGGATACTCCAGGGCCATTTGGAGGGTGGGATTGATAACAGGTGTGCTGGTGAATGTATTCTGTTGTCAGTCAGTCCCATGTGAGTGAGAACCGCTTTTGAACCTCTTCTCTGACAGAGGGAAAAAAGAATGCTTTTGCCAGATCCATGGTGTGGATGCTCGTTGGAAGGGGCCAGAGGCCACATCTGGGAAGAAGGCAAAAATCTTAGGGGTGGCCGTTCCCTGAGGCAAAGACAGTGCCTCAAGAGGAAGGCAGCTGTGAGCAGTCAAAACTAAAATTCCCTTGCAGCTTCTGGATGGGCAATGATTCTGATAAGGAGAACACAGTCGCTATCAATATCCAAGTCCCATAATCTTATTGAGAATTAAGTTCTGTAAGGCATGTGAAAACCAGAAAGCATTATTAAGGCTTTACTATTACATTTTGCTACTAGAACGGAAGGGGAAGGATATCTAGATTTCTTGAGTAATATATTTTTTGAAAAGTTCTGGTATTTCCATCACTGGCTGTTTCCTTAGTAACCGAGATCAGAAACTCAAAGGGTTTAGCAAGATACTCTTCATGTTTTCCTTTTTTCCCAATTATGATACTCTCTCAATGTGTGTATTTTAACTTAATTTGACTTTGTCCCTTTAAGAGAGCTCTCACTTAGCTCCTGGAATCAATTTATAGGGGTGAATAGCCTTGTCTATACCTAGAATACTGACACTTTCCCCACAGTGGGGAAGACTATTACCAATAAGAATTCAGCACCAGGGACCCAGTAGACTTCTGCAGCTACAAGGTGCAGAAACAAGAATTAAGGCTTGTGTGTGATAGTGTTTCAGGCAGGACTAAATGCAATAATGCACATATTGATTGAACTGCTCCGTCATCCTTGCAATTTGTGCGGTGGCATAGGTTAGAAGCAATTTGATTTCTTTGTTTCCACCTTCCATAATGCAGACAAGTTCCCTTGGCACTTGGATGGCATTCCTGAGGGGGAAAATAGCTCATCTTGAAGACTTATCCCAGACTTTGTCTTGATGAAAGAGTGAAATTACTCTGCCCCTCTTTCCCACATACTTGGGAACTAAATGTTGGAGAAGCAACTCACAGCCTCTCTGGGTCTCAGGTCCACTGTTTAAAATGCAGAGGTCAGTATCAATGAAGATTGTGTACACTTCCGGCTTTGAAATTGTTCTCCAGCTTCCGAGATGACTTTTCTGTCCTTAGATTATCCTAAAATTGACTTTCACTGCCATTGGTCAGTGTATCCACATTCAATGGTGTTTAAAACAAAATGATACATATATATGTTTTTTGAGAAAAGTAATACATGCTTTTCTAAGCTTCTCTATAAATTCAAACATGCTATGTGATAGGTAAAACACAAAATTACGAACTGAAACTGGGAACTGGGGGAGCAGTGTCTCTTTTCCCCAATTCGTTTGTGAAAAGAAGCTGAAAAGCACTACCACTGGCAGTTACTAGAATCTGAGGCGGCATCCTTAGGGATGGAAGACTTAAGATCAAAATCTGAGCCAAACCAACCACAGGCGCAGTAGCTACATCCACGCTGTCTTCAGGTTACCAGCGTTGGACTAAGTTATGGGCTGGGTGCCTGGGAGATGCTGAACAAGCACAAACACTACAAGTAGAGAGATGGTATAAATGAAGAGAAAAAGAGAGGAATTCCTCTCCATACACAGCTGCAAACCAGACGTCCAAACACAGGCAGATGATTCCTGTTAAGAAAGACTTCAGGATGTCAATAAACCAGAACATACATGTTCTCCAGATGATATTAAGTAAATAAACCATTTTGAAAAACTTCCATAAAATGTCCATATCATCAAGTAAGCACAGGTATTAGCAACTATTAACTGAAAAGAAAAAATACAGAAACTAAGTGAGAACAGGTAGGAAATGAAAAAGAACCAGTTAGGAATTTTGGAAATAAAAATGTAATTACCAAAATAAACATTTGTAAAGCTGTTTAAACTCTAGACTGAACATGGGCATAAAACGAGCAGATTGAAAAGCAGTACAAGGAAAGTACATAGCACTGCTCAGCAAGACAGAGATTTTTCAAAAATATGTGAATGAATAATTAAGAAGCATGGAGCATAGATTTTGAGACACCAACATATAGGTAAAAGAATTTAATAGTAAGACAATAGAGGAATTTTCCAAGGAATCACATCGAAGACATAATGGGAAAGGATTTTCCATATTAAAATAAGATGAGTTTCAGATTCAAATTGTATTTTATATAATGATATGGATAAATACAAATAATATGTAGGCACATTGCAGGGAAACTATAGACCACCGAGGAAAGAGGGTATTTTAAAGCTACCAGAAAACTGAACAAAGGGAGAGGAAATCAACTCTCAGTGGAGATGGAAGAGGTCTTGTCGAGGGCATCTAATCCTGTTTTTCACAAACAGCTAAAACTATATTGCTTAGGGGTACATATAAAGTACATACATTCAAGTAAGGACTCATAAGCATCTAATTTAGCAGTGAGTAAACATGTAGTTCTATTTCTTAAAAGCAGTTAGCTCTATGGTAAAAATGAGCAGCTCTCAAAAAGTCGAGCCATAGAAAAGTTGAGCCATACACCTGAGGAAACAGTGTATTTTAAAAATAAAAGGTAATTAATAAAATCTCCTATGACCACTTGAAATGCCAGAGTTCACTTCCTGTAGGAGTTCAGTTATCATCTCACAAGTCTTAAAAGTCCACAGTTCATTATTGTCAACACACACCTCAACCTCTCCTAAACTTGTGTGCTGTACTAAGTTTATAAGAAATATGAATCCTGTCTCTGAATAGCCTAATATAAAGGATAAATCTGAAGTAGATTTATCCAGAACTTCACAACTGGTATGTCTACTCCTGGAGTTGGGGGTGGGGGTTAAGGCTTAAGATAATTTTTATGAGTTTTGTGGCCAAAATTCACTTATGTTTCATCCAAAAGGGATGGTAAACAATCTTGTCAACAAGTTAGTATAAACCAGTTCAGGAACTTTATGTAAACTCTGATTATATAACGTTGGCAAAGCTTAAAAAAAAATTCATTTCAAGAAGCATTTGGCTTATTATTAATAAACAGATTGTCTTTCCAATATAGGTTATAAATACTAGAGTTGACTAACTGCTATCTGCTTTTTTGTTCACTCCTAAACTATCCACCCCCCATAATCAGATTACCATGGAAGTTGTAATAAAATTTGTATCTGGTGCTTCACTCACATTTCAATATTATTTTGTTACTATTCAAGCCAGTGGATAGAAAACAAATTTACATCATGATAAGAGCTCAGGCAGATGCTATCCATAATGATAACTACTTGTCATATGTGGAGATGTATTTTCTGTCCCTTGGGAATAGGATTTCTCATTTCTTCTTACTGTAGAGCAGTAATGTTTATTGTCTCTCAGCAAAAGCTACAAGGCAGTCACTGGATGATGTGTTTTCTCAGAATAGAGTTTTACAGTTTATAGGTTGTCTCACCAGCCTCACCTCTGCCTTTGGACTACGTGACAGAGATTCTCTCTGACAAGGAGTATGGATAGTGAAGGAAGGTTAAATCACGCGGCTACTATGTCCTCCTTCCTGTCACAGCCCACAGGGACCCCCTATCAAAGCTTTGGGTACCCTAACAGAATTCCCCGGTGACCAGGCATGGAATGGCTGCAAGCGCCAGAGGCCAAGAGATGGAAAAAACTGGCAGGTGGAATTTCATCAGTCAACTCTAATAGAATCCCCATTCCTGAACTCTCTTCCCGGTGTCAAGCTGAAACCCAGATAACAGCTTTTGGCATTTCCTGGAATGGTCTTGCTGACAACTTGGGAACTCTCATCCTTAATTCTCCACATTACCTCCCCTCAGTGACTCCCAGTGAGAAACAAGAAAACTTTGGAAGAAGTTAGTAAATATTTTTAAGGAACTCATGGGAACTAGTATTACTGTAGTATTACTGACAAACTCACTTCTTCTTAAAGTTTGCAGCCAGGTGAACTGAGGGGTTATGTGCGCATGGTCAGTGGTATGGTACTACTGCCTATTCTGAAAAGTGAACTGTGAAGTGATTTGGAAGGGCAGGAAGATCCATTATCCTAGAAATAGGCCCCCTTGATTGGTTCCAGGTCAGCCATTTACTAGCAAAATGGCCTTTAATAAGCCACGCAGCTTCTCTGGAATCTAGTTTTCTTATGGGTCAAATATAAGAGTTTGAGATACTCCGCCCTTCTTGTTGCAATTCTTATATTCTATTACTTGAATGTATGGTATATATGTAGAAGTAGCATGGAATAGGAGAGAATGAAGGAAAAAGAACATAGAATTTAGAGCTAGAGAAGTTTATCTTATTTATCTTCAAATCCTGGTTCCATTACAGATTAGTTAGATGGACACAGTCTCTTAATCTCATTGTATATGTTTCTTTCCTTGTACAGAAAGGAGATAGTAATGCATACCCCCTGACACTGTTCTGTGTATTAAATATAAAAAAATAAATAATAAAGGAAAAGATTGGCCATTTGGTGATACAGAAAATGCAACTAAAAATGGTGCTCTTATTCCCTTTAGTAGTATTTTCACATAAAAATATGAATACCATTTATTTATGAGTGACAGAGAAACAAAGAGTAGTACACTTTAGCTGAAAGAATTCTAGATCAGAATGAGAATTCTGGATGTAAATCCTGCCGTGTGGATGATAATGAAAAATACAACATCCAAAACCTGTAGAATGAAATTAAAACTGTTCTTAGAGCACAATTCATGGGATGTATTTTTTAAAAAGAAAGACTAAAAATAAATTTTCTGGGAATCAAAATCAAGATGTTAGGAAAAGGACGGTGTAACAAACCCAAAGAAAAGAGAAGTAAAAATGAAACAATCAGAGTAAGAGAAGAAATTAATGAAATAGTTTGTTGAAAACAAGTATAGAGAAAAATCAGGAACCAAAATATTGTTTATTTAAAGGGACTAATAGAATTTCTAAAGCCCTAGCAAGACAGATCAACACAAAAGAGAGAAGGTGCATATTCCCAATATCAGGACTAGAAAGAGATACATCACTACAGAACCTACAGATATCTATTTTTAGAAAGTAAGGTATCTTTTTAAGAATTTAATGCCAACAAATTAAAAAAATCAGACGAAAGAAAAGAAAGTCTAAGTTTCAAGTAATGCCAAGATGAACCTAAAAAGATAAAAAAAGTTAGAAGACACTCTCTAACAGATACCATAAAGCGAAATAATTGAAATTGAGTAGTATTAGTGCAAGAAAAGACAAGCAGGATGTTGGAACAAATTAAAGATTCCAAAAGAGGCCCATACATATATATTCACTTGATTTATGAAAATAATTGCCACTGGAAATAAAAGGGAAAAAGGTAGTTGTGTTTGTTTTCAATAAATGATACAAGGTCAACTAGATATTCATATGGAGAAAATGCATCTTAACCTTTTACTGCGCATTATACACAAAAATCAATTTTTGATGGATTTTAGATCTGAATGTCAAAGATGAAATATTCATCTTTTTGAAGAAAACATAATAGAATGATTTAATGGTCTTAGAATAGGCAGAGTTCTTAAATAGGACAGAAAAAGTGCTAATCATAAAAGAATTGATTTATCAAAAAGCCTATTAAAATGAAGAGCTTTCATTTTGTTGAATACATATTTGAAAATAAACAGGCAAGTTACAGAGTGAGAAATTATATTTGCAACACAAATTTCAGCAAAGGTTTGTATCCAGAGTATATATAAAGATTCTAGGCAAATTACTAAGAAGAAAAATTCAACAGATAACAATGGGCAACAGTCTTGAGCATTTCATCAAAGCATTTTCCATACGGCCGATAAATAAATCTAAAGGTGGTCAACTTCATTAGCCATCAAGGTTATGCATACTAAACTACAATAAGTACCATAATTGTATACACACAATGATCGCTAAAATGAAAATTTTAAGTGTTGTTAATGTGGAACAACTGGAACCCACACACGACTGGTGGGAGTGTACCTTGGAATAATCATTCTAGGAAGCTGTTTGGCAATGTCAACCGAAGCTGAATACGTGCATACCCCACACCCAGCATCACCGTACCTAGTTATATACCTAGTATATATACACACGTTCATGTAAATTCATTCCAAGCAAAAAATTTAAATGTCCATCAGCAGTAAAACAGATCAATAAATGGTGATATATTTATACTATTATACAATAAGCAGAGTGAACAAACTATTGCACATACAACATATTTAAGTCTCACAAACATGATGTTGAATGAATGAAGCCAATCACAAAATATCATTCCATTTCAAGTTCAAAAGTAAGCCAAACAAATGTACGATATGAGTTCTTAAATAGTGGTTAATGTTTTCAGGGTGCATGTATTTTCTATTTTTTCATCTGAGTAGTAGTTACATAGATGTATTCAATTTATGAGATTTTATCCAGCTAGATGCTTAAGAAAGATGGGCATTTCTGTATGCTTGTTATTTTTCAATAAAAGCTTACTCATAAGAATATTGGCTGTGTGACTTACTAGCTTTTTGTTCTTTGGATGATCACTTATAGCTTGTACCTCATTCCTCTCATCTCTAAGGTAGAGAGTAACTATTTTGCTGTGTGTAAAATAGAATTTTTTTTCTTATCCTATTTATTTTTTAAGTACAGCCCCATCTTTGGTTGTAGGTGGTAGGGGTACAATGGTGAGCCGGAGAGTTTCCCTGCCTTCTGTGCAATTGTACTTTGTTTAACTTATTGTAGATATGAGGACAAGGATTGAACTAACCTGAGTTCCACCTTTTCTTTTAGCCTCCTTACAGTTGTTCAAAAAAAGTGGCAAAATTAATACTTGAAGATAAAGATGACATGCATTTCACCTTTTCCTTCCTCTGTTTCCTCCTAGTGACCAGTGAAAGGGAGAGAGTGCGTGTGTAAGGTATCCAGGACAAAGTTGAGAGGAGAAAACTCGTCATTAAATAATGAAGATGAAAGTCACCAGGGTAGTGTTTTTAAAAAGCTTAAGAGATGTTGATAGCACAGATGTTCTTCAATCCTAATCTTTGTAGAGTTTTAGGTTTTTGATCACCATTCAGCCAGGACCTAACTCTCAAATGTAGTCCCTTGTACAGGCCCACTTAAGGTGCAGCTTGCGGCCTCTTTGCTGGTGGATTTCCTGGACAGTCCCTAGTTGCTTTTAGGATGTGTCCTTCCTTGCTCCAACCTAATGAGAAACTTGTAAATTGTTACATTCCCAAGGCCACTTCCTATAGGAGCTTTAGGTCTCAAAAGGAATCTATACTCAAGGAAGGCGAATTCCTGAGTGATGATATCAGAACACCATGGAGCGTGAGTAAAGGAGTGAAGAGAGAATGCATATTTTTAATACCTGGAAATTGGTACACCTGCCAAAGCATGTGCATTCTGATTAACCTCAGAGCTGGGCTAGCTTCATTTCCAGTTCCCTAAGAAACAGTGAAACCCTGAGAACTTCTGAGTCGCATTCAGCATTCAGCATAGGTGACAAGGGAAGGTGGCTGGAGCACTGACATTCTTGAGCTCGGTAGTGCTAAGTTATTCTGTCTTATTAAGGATTATGAAAAGCCTGCTGGAGTAGAAACAATCTGACTTCACACTGAACAGATTCTGTTTTCCTAATATGCCTCACATTGTGAAATGTAGACATGAGAAAATGTCCTTTGGTCAGAGTTAGTCTTTACATTTTGCCTTAGACTTTGCCAACTCTGTCGTGGTTTAGCAGTGACATTGGAAGGCAGGTGCTGCAGAAAGTAGACAGTAGATCTTTGCAGGTTATACTCAGTGCCAGCGATGACCCTGGAACATTCCTCTCGATAGCAGTACAATAACAGTAGTAAGATCTCAGCATGCACCGAGTGCCTACAGTGTGCTGCTTTCAAGTCAAAAATCATTTATTCTTCATGATATGCCTGTATGGTGTATTTTACTAATAGCATTATTGTGGTATAAATGACATACAGTAAACTGCAGAAACTTCAAGGCTAAAATTTAGTGTCTTGACATATGTATAAAACCATCACACAATCAAAATAAAAATATAATATCACCTCTGCAAGTTTCTTCATGCTCTTCCTAATTCTTCCTGTGCAATTCTTCCTTCTTCCATCTCCTACCTCCTTTCCCTGTCTGTTCAATAGATCAACTTGTCATTATAGATCAGCTTGCATTTTCTAGAATTTCACAAAAATTGAATCATGGGTTTTTTTTGGGGGGTGGGGAAGGTCTGGCTTCTTTCACTCAGCATAAGTATTGTGAGATTCATCTATGTGTATCCATCCATAGTTTGATCATTTTTAGACACTGAGTAGCCATCCATTGCACGGATATTCCACACTTTACATATACATCTATTGGTGGATATTTGGGTTGCTTCCAGTTTTTGGTTGTTACAAATCAGGCTGCTACAAACATTTGTGCATCAATGTTTTTGTATACACAAAATTTTTCTTTTGTGTATTTTTATTTTCATTTTTATTGGGTAAATAGCTAGTAGTTGGGTCATACAGTTTGTTTCTCATTTTTTAAAAAATTGTCAACTGCTTTATGAAGTGGTTGTATTATTTTGGGTATAGAATTTTACATCTGTGTATGAGAGTGCCAGTCACTCTAGATCATTGCCAATACTTGTCATTGTCTGTCTTTTCTTTGCTATAAGCCATTCTATTAGGTGTATTTTAGTACCTCACTGAGGTTTTAATTTGCATTTCCCTGATGACTAGTGATGTTGGGCAACTTTTCATGTGCTTATTTCATCTGTTTATCTTTTGGGGTCAATTGCCTGCTCAGGTCTTTTGCCCACTTTTGGGGGATTATTTATTGTATACCTGTGGCATGTAGGTACACAGAAGACTCTGGAGAATAAGCAAACAAATCTTAGTTGTGAAGGATAGATAATTTATGCCAGAGATATCTAACACCAGGCTCCTTTTCCCAGGTTATCATAGTCTTACTTTACCCCTTTCTTCTCCAACTTCAGGTAACATTTAATAGATTTCATAATATACATGACAGCATTTTTTAGTGGGTCTTTCCTTGAAAGGTTGAGCCTGGGACTTTAACTGTGGGAAAATAGTGAGGAGAAAGAAAGGCTTTTGCTGTACAGGACCAAGTTCAAATGTGGCTTCTATTCATACTAGTGTGTTACTGTGGGGAAAGCCACTTATGTCTCTGAGTCTCAGTTTCTTCATCTGGACAACTTGGGACAGATGTGGGATGGTGGTGTCCCCCCTCCAGAGCTGCATGAGGATCAGAGTTGCTAAGGAAAGAGAGACACTCAGGACTGTAAAGAACTGTCTGCCTTGTTTTACATTTCTGTCTTTTTTTTTTCACTATCTAATTTGTGTGGGAGACAAGCCAAAAATGTATGTAAAAAAAAAATAGTGCTTGGGAAAGAATTATATGATGTTCTCTTAAACACTCTTTAAATACATGACTTTATAATTATATACATCATAGTAAAAGTTCTGCTGTCTAGAACTGTAGGATATCAGTGAGCAAAAGTCTTTGGGTCAAAATTTGTATAAATTAGCACTCGGAATATATAAGATGGAGTATCTTCCTTCAAGTAGTGGAAACCTAGCTAGGGACCCAGAATATATATCCCCATAATTATTTTCTTTTATCATTTCAAGTTATATGAAATGTTTACTAGGAAACAGAGTAATTCTGGCTAATACTGAATAATGCTGATGTTTTTATGAAAAGTGGAGATGATACTGTTTGCTACAGTTGAGTGGAGAGTAGATCAGGATATTAGGATTTGAGAATTCTCAGTAGTGTTAGTATTTGTAATGTGTTGAAATCTGTTCCAGAGTACCTGTGGTAGACTGTATTATTTGTTCCTGAGTCTTTATTCATTCCTTAAACTTGGCTTCTCAGACTAAAATATCCTTCTGTGTAGTGTTTTCTGACACCAATATGTCATTCCAAGTCTCCAATTCTTCAACAGTGACTCGGTGTTCAACAATCAAGTCTACACTAATTACCCATAGTTAGTCCAGATCCCACAGGTTAAGGGCTCAGTTCCATAAAACTGCTCCCACTTCAGATGTCAGCTGCAAATGGAGTGTCCAGGCTACCTCCATTCTACCTGCTGACTACCAATTCAGGGGTTCAAACAAACCCCCAAGTTTTCAACGATTTGCTAGAATGACTCATAGAACTCAGAAAAGTGCTTCAGTTATGTTACTGGTTTATTATGAAGGATACAACTCGGACAGCCAAATGGAAAAGATGCATAGGACAAAGTAGGAGTGGGGAGGGACAGAACTTCCCTGCTTTCTCCAGGCATACCTCCTTCCCAGCACACTGGTGTGTGTACCAACCCAGAAACTCCCAGAACCCCATGCTAGGAGTTTCTTATGGAGGTTTCATCACATAGGCACAAATGGTGATTCGACTTAATCCCTAGCCCCTCTTCCTTCCCTGGAGGTGGCAGATGGGGGGCAGTGGGGCTGAATATTCCAACTGTATTCACATGGTTGATTTTTTTGGTAACCATCTCCCATCCTGAAGCTACCTAGGGCCTCCCTCCCTATCCATAATCTTAGTAGCATACAAAAGACAGAAAATTCTAACAGTGTTAGGAACTCTGCCAGAAACCAGGGACAAAGACCAAATAGTTCTTTTTTTATACCATACTCTTCCATGCCCCATTGACTGTGGGCCCTGTCATGTGACTTGCTTTGGAACAATGAGATGGAGGCAGCAGTGACATTGTGCCAGCTTTAAGTCCTCTGCCACCAGAACAGCATGCCCCAGATGATGGCTGCTCCATGAGCCTGGTTCTCAGGATAAGAACTAGCAGAGATGACCTGAACTCACATTGCAGCCTGGGGCCAAGCCCATGTGAGCCCAGTAGACACACACCTAATCCACAGACCCATGAGTAAGCAGTAAATGTCTGTTATAAACTACTGAGGTCTTGAATTTGCCTACTGCCACAACAGAAGCTGTAGGATATATATATTCATTAACACGTATTACTTCATGTTTTTATCCTATGCTTAGTGCTGCATTTTGGACACAGTTGTACAACATGTTGGAAATAAACCAGTTTTCACTAAGTTCAGAACTGCTACCATTCCGATTTTTCTCTGCTTCTTGGGCTTTAAGCAGAACTTTTAAAAGGCTTCATTGTAATTTGCTCCTGTGGATTCAGGCCCTCTTAAATCCACAAAGGCCTGGAAATTAAAGGAATAAATAAGTAGTGTACCTGTGGGGCAGAATCCAATGCAGACTTTGCAAAATCCAATATGTCTGAAAAATACGTTCCTTGAGCAGCTCCGTCAAAATGCCAGTGGCTTCCTCCACCCCTGGATGATAGTACATTATGCTCAGGACTTATCAAAAATGCAGCCAACCTGCAATTCAAACCTGCTTGCACAGAGGCAAGGTTCCCCGTGGGAGACGCCTCACAGAACTTAGTCATCTCTTGACTACAAATGGCCGGTCTGGGACAATAGCTCCAAAAAGGAAAATGGGGTTGGTGGTGAAGTGCATGCTCAGGAATATATATGAGAAAGAGGCAAGAAGGCAAGGGGGAAAAAAAGTCCTGGAAAAAAAAAAACCCCACTGAAGTTTGCCCTGCAGAAATCCGACTTGGGGTTTGTGTGCGTACACGAGCGGTAAAATACTTCAAAGCCCGGCGAATCAAAGCCAGGAAGGTGTTACTCACAGCGAGGGATGAGCGCCTAGCTCTGCGGCTGCCTGGCGCTGGGGCAGGTGCCGGCTTGGACTAGAGGAGCAGAAAGAAGAAACCGAAGCTGCTTCTGAAAGCTTCCCTTGGAGTTGTCTGCTTGGGCTTTTGTTGTTTTTTTTCTTCCCCCTTGTTCTCGAGGTTTTTTTCGGTCTACCAGGCTGCTGCAGACGCAGGGCTTCAGAGCAAACCTGGCTGCGTCAAGTCTACGGGAAAATGAGTGCCGTGAAGCCCGTGCCTTTGAGGCGGCTCGGTTCACCGCTGGCCTTTTCCTCCCCCTACAGTTCCAAGGACCATCACGGTTAATGAACAGCCCATAATATCAAGAACATGAAATAAATTTCCCTCCTGAATCCTCCTTAATTATGGTTTTTATTAACTCGTTTGTGGATCGCGGGGCCCAGGGCTGTGAATTGTGTGAGCGGCGGCTGGATTTTAAAGGCTAATGAAAGCCAGCGACCAACTCAGGAGACTTTGGTCCATAAATAGCCCGATTTCAATATACCCAGCCTTTCAGTCGTCTCTGGGAGACCCATTTTGTCCTTTACCATAAAGCCACATTTTAGTCTGTCTTATATGTAGTAATCTGTATGCGTGCATGGCGAATTTAATTTCAAACAGTTTCAACCTGAGCCAGCACTATTAAAAAAATTTTTTTTTCAGTCTTGTAGTTGGGGGTCACTGAAATAACTGCCGGAGCTTAGGAGGTTTAAATAGATTGCCTTCCATGATCTACGCATTTATTACAAAGTAGATGGCTACAACTGGGATGGAGTGATATCCGGTTTTGACCTTTCTGAGAAACATTGTTTGCCTTTCTGAGCAAGTTCTGAAACAAAAAAAGCATTCAGAGAGTAGAGTGTAATTACTATTAATTGCATCTATGCAGTAGGGGGAAATCTTTAATTATCGGGATAATGAAAGGAGCTTTATTCCTCGAGGTGGAGATGCTCCTTGTAGGTAGTTCATCATTACAACACTGGGCTCTGGTTTGTTCTTTAGCTTTAAGCTCCTTTCTCTAGAAAATGGGATTCAGTGGAAGTAAGGTCTGGGAGAGTTTGAATTTTGTTCCAATCATGCCAATCTTAAAACCTTACCTCTCCACGGACAACCTAGGAAAACCTGCACGCTGTAAAACAAGCAGTCCCTTTACACACACACTCCTCTTGGAGGCTAACTCCCCTGACATCCGTAAATGGAGCTCACGCAGAGCAGTAAACAGTGGGTAAGTGCCCGCCTGTGTGCCGAGGAATAGGGTATGCAGGAGATTCTCCTATCATCTGACATTCCCCCAACTTGAGAGAAGGATGACTGTGGAAAAGTGGCCCTCGCCACACCACCACTCAGTCCAAAGAAAAGAAATGAAAAGGAAATGAGAGCTTTCCCTGGGCACTACCAGGCTCTGCTTCCAGCTTCCTCCTCCCGTGGCAGCTCAGATCATTAACATTGGTAATGTCCTCACTAAATCTGCTTGGAGAAAGTGACAAGTCTAATTCGTTACTGACAGACCGACGGTGGGAGGGCGTTTAAAAAGTATTGCTCTTGCTCCTGGACCCTTTGAATTGCTGGGTGGTTTCTGTCAGGTAGACTTAGTATTTGGTTAAAGACACTCTGTTATTTCATCCATCTCTTCAGCAGCCTCCCAGAGGAAAGGCCGGCTACCTCAGCCCTCCCTCCCTTCAGTCCCGGTAATAACCTCTGCCAGGAAGCCAGGTGTGATTTGAAATTCAGAACCTGGGGAGGGATTCCTTAGGCTAGTAATTACCATTAATAATCAATAGCATTCAGCCTGACCAATAATTGTGACGGATCTGGATAAGATTACTTGTTGTTTGAGACGTATGCATGTGGCAGTGGTCCTGGTTCTCATTAACTGGAAAACATATTTGAAGTCCCATTTGATACACTTTAGAGTGATTTTAAATTAAACTAGGTAGGGTTTAAAAACATGATGCAAATAGGGCCTGTGAGGAATAGAGACGAATTTGCCTCATGAAGGAAAAGCTTAAATCATGACCTGTGGCCTAGAATTATAATAAAGTGAATTTTATGTGGAAGAGGGTGGTAGTCTGATCCCAATGCCAAGTAAATTTGCAGCAATGATTATGAATTTTAAGCACCATACGAAATGTTTAGACTGTTCATTGGCCAGGCTTCCTCTATAATGTAGATACTTAGCTTATGCAAAAACCACAGAGGGAAATGGGTCATTAGTAAGCCAGCTATTATGCCTACACTTTGACTCTCACTTCTCGTTAGAATGAAGGGTACTGAGTCTCTGAAAGCCATTCAGAGATTCTGGAAATCTTAGAACTGGAGGTGGGTTCCCCAAAATGTCAAAGGAACAAGTATCTCCTGTGGTAGATGTGGGCCTCAACTTAAAGCCAAATTCATGTTCTTTTTTGATTTTAGATTTGTTTTCCTTTTAGTTTAATGACAATGGCTTTCTGGTCTAGTTTTTAGAAGTTTAGTCTTCTACTATTTGGTGAATCCCCTTCAGTCTGACCCTAACTCATATGCACTATGAGAACTGAATTCAAACCAAGAATAACCGAGCCCCTCCTAGTGTACTAGGCACTTTGCCAAGCATTGTGCATACATTATCTCATTTAATTCTCTAAACCTATGAGATGTTGACATCATTGTCTCAATTTTAAATAAGGAAACTGAGGTTCTAAAGGTCATAGATTTGGCATTTCAAGAATTTGGGAATAAAAACAAGTGGCAGATAGTGTATGAAAATCATAGCCACAAGAAAGCAAAGTCCAAGGACTGTTTCAGACAGCTTTGACTTGGAGAGAGAGAGAGACAAGATATTCATTTGTTCATTCTAAACATCAAGGCCACAAAGGTAAATAAGAAATAGTCCCCATCCTTGAATCCTGAGAGTTATGGAAATGGTTTGGGGGAAGGCTTGATCTCAAAGGGAATAATGGTTGAGCTGGGTTAGTATTATGGAAGGGAGCATTCCAGGTCAAGTCCAGGAGAGAAGCTAGACTAACCAGAGGGCACAGTTAGCAGCGAGGGCTAGAGGACCAAAGAGCCTGATGTTTGTGCAGTGAGAGAAGTGCAGTGTGGCTGGCACATAGCTGCTGTCCGTCTGGTGAAGGGGAGTGGTGAGTAAGGTAAAGAAGGGCTCTAGGTGGAAGGAAGTGAGGCTGGGATGTCAGGTTCTGGACGCTCAAGGAGTCTGGTATGTTGCTAGATTAGGAGACCTTCCCGAATAGCAGGCTTTTGGTAGTACAACCTTCACCTTCACCTTTGAAGTTGTGCAAACAGAGGCCCCAGGTCCTTCTTCCTTTCATCTTTAAAAGGTTCAGAGATCTTGGCTTGTGTTGAGTGCACAAGCTCACTGGAGACCCAAGGCCAGAGGACTGGTTTGTCTGTTTACCACACTGGAGAAATCACTTCGGGGCTTCGGCACACATCTCTTACAGCCCTTTCTTCTCAATTCTCTCTTGATGTCTAGCAGCATTATATATACACCACGAGGGCCACCACTGGCCTATACTGTGTTTGTGTAAATTAGATGAACTGCACTAGGCAATGGATTGGGCTGCATCAGAGTATTCTGAGTCTCTGTCCCTGGAAGCTCTAGGGCAAAGGCTGACTCATCATCACCTACTACTAACAGTGTACGGAAGACTCCTGCAATGGCGGGGACACTGGAACAGATAGACAGCCTCTCAGATCCTTCCTGACCCAGAGTTTCTGCCCCTGCCCTAGACTTCCCAGAGCACCGTGGCAGATGAGTGGCTTGTCACCAATGACTGAAGGCCTATGAGTACATGATGTTGGGTGTAAACAGCTCTTGGAACAGACGGAAAGGACGGATTTCTTAATGGTAATTGGTCACTTGGATACCAGTGCAGCGTGTCCGTGTAAGAAACAAAGGATTCTTAAGATAAGAATTATTTGGCAGCTTCCTACACTGACTCTACATCGATTCTCTTCAACTCCTACCTCGTCTCCACACACCAAACACATAGAGGCAAGGATTTCAGAGGTTTGGATGAAGTCCTGACTTTGCCATTAACTACATGTGTGCTCCTAAGCAAGTCACACAGCTCTTTGGATCTCCAACTGCATGTCTATAAAATGAAGGTATTTGAGGAAAATGCCCCAGACTTCCTGTTCTGATTCCCTACCACACTGTGAGAAGAGGCATGAGCCCCTCTCCCCATTTGCCAAAGGCATCATCCTACAGAAACCCGGACCCCAGGTACACTCAGAAATACTCCATCTTCCCCGTTTCCTGCTCGGAAAGGGAGCCTGCTGGTGCTCTGGCCATTTGGCCTTTTCTTCCCCGCAAGCAGGGCATCCGGCCCCAAAAGGGAGGCTCTGCCTTAAAAGGTTATTTAAGCTGTGATTGCTTTGCTTGGATTTAGGACTAAAACTAAAACTAGAAATCCCTGCAGCCCTCTGGAGGTTTGAGGGGAGACTCGTTCAGATCATTTACTTCTACAACCGCCGTACATTAGCTTTCACACATTACCCTGGGGAATGACACAGTGAGATGTTCCCCACTCAGAGGACTGTTATTGCAGAGATAGCCCTTTAGTCGTTCTGCTACATGCTTAATCTTGGCTCCATCACACATGCATCCTTTTTAGCACATTCTGCGTGCTCAGTATTCTGCTACAGATTGTACACATCATTCCAGTTAAGTCAATTGATGTTTAGTTAGAGAATAAGTATAAATGTAGGTACACTATGTGGAGAGCGTATTTATATTCACAGGGCAGATTTGTGTGACTGTGCACATTAATTACAACATTATTCAAGTGATTCTTGTAGAGATGGGGACATGGGCTGTATACAAGTCATTTAAAGTTCATTTGGGTGGAAAATATTTAGATAAACCAAAAGCAGAATGCTAGTAAATGGAACATTGATTCTTACATTTTTCTAGTATTTACCTTACTTTCTGAGCTTTGTATCTTTCAACATGAAAATTGTACTGTAAATTGCTAAGCAAGAGAAGTTCAATAAAAGACACCTTCGATTTGCATGGACGAGAATCAGCTTAAATTCTCAGCCTTGGGGTTTTGGAAGTGAGGAAAATAAGGACGAGCATGGCGCAAGAGGTCGCAAGTAGGAGTGAGTACTGGCTTCCTCTTCTCCAGAAGGAAGCATGGAGTCTGTGTGGGACTAGGAGGTATAAGCTGCCCCAAAAGCTAGAGTAGATGCTTTGACTCTTCCTTTTAATTTTTCCTCTTGAATAACCCCTGCATGTCTAAGTTCCATCTGAAATGTCCTGCTTTAATTGGGGAACAGTTTTTCTGTGTGTGTGTGGCAAGCAGGAAACACACTATTGTAGGAGAGAGGGGTTTTGTTGGAAGAAAAAGTAGAGCTAAGAACAATACATGTCAAATCAGAACATCTGGCTTCAAGATGTGGGCTTTGGGGCAAGTCATTGAGCTTTAATTTCCTCACTAGTAGAAGTGGTAGGAGATACGTAGAAAAAGCGGGGCTTTTATCTGCCATGAGATCTTCCCAGGATGGTCCTTAGGGTGAATGAGCTTCTGTTGTGAAGAGATATGGGGCTGCAGTCGTTGAAAGCAAGTCCTTTGGGAAGAGTGGGAGAAAGGCTACCATTCAGAAGGGCTGGGAAGGTGGTCGTCTGCCTGTACTGGGACTTGGCTCCTGCACTATGGGAGCAAGGATGGCAAAGAGGCTAACTGGATGGGGTGGTTTGTTTGTTTTTTTTGACTCTTACTTAACCTAGATTTACTTAAATTCTTCCCAATGGGAAAAAGATATGTCCTAGTGTTTGCATGGAGCTGCAGCCTGCGGATGGGGTCAGGCCAAGGCTCACGCTGTCACTCTGTGGCTTTAATCCTTGGGGAGACATCCTAGCAACTCATGTCGGATTGGTTCTCATGAGCTAAATACTTGAGGGACACATCAATAGGGAAGAATTAAAGGGAGTTTGAAAAACGTGTACAATTCACAATGAAATAAAAATACTTCAAGCCCAGGACCCGTGACTATTCTGAATCATGCCTTTTATCAATGCCTCAAACTCAATGCCATTTGTAACTAACTCCATTCAAGACTAGCTAAACTATAGTTGTAGTCAAGCTTCCTAAAATAAAGAATTTATCCTCTCTGCACTTTAAATATAAAACAAGCGGGACTAAGACAATTAGAAGGAATGGTACTGAGAATCTTAACGTCGAGTTCATTCTTCACAGATGGGTAATTGAACGTTACAAAATAATATCAAGCTGAAAGATAAAAGTAAGCAAGTCTAATAAAGATCTAATTTTTTGTCCCCAACAATGGCTTATTTAATGTTCTTGGGAATATCCTTATTAAACAGAAAACCCTTTCAAACACCTTTTGGTGCCCGTGCCCTGCAGAGTACCCTAAACGAATGCCTTCTCTGCCTGCTGGGAAACTCAGAAGTCATGGGACGCAGCACGATGCATCTCCAGAGCAGCGGCATCCCTCCTGTACTCTAGACTGGGGAGAAAACCGAAGCCTCAGATAAACTTATACTTGGAGCACGAGAATGCGGGGAAGAGTGCCTCCAGCAGAAGAGGTTTGTCAGGGACCAACCATCGGTCTCCCTGCACCACTAGGAAAACCACGGAGGGTTTCCTGGGAGTTCGGTAGCTGCTCCATCACTGAGCGGGGTTTCAGCGGGTAATTGATTAATATCAGTCGTTTTTCTTCCATAAAACAGTGGAAATAAAAGAACAACAGATGTATTTCTGCTCAGTTATTAAGGGAGCCAGCAGCAAGTTTAAAATGAGTGAAATGGGTCAATTTTATAATTAAGATTGGTAACTTGTAATCCTTCACGGAAACAGACACAAAGAGAAAATCTGGAAGCCTGGCGTTTTTGTCTCTCTTCTCCTTTTTGGCTGTATGCTGGCTGGCAAAGCCCTCCCAGCACGTGGGTCATGGTGGAGTAGGCATGCGTGGCCTCTTTCTTTCTAATCTTGGGACTCCTCTCTGTAGTCTCAAGACCAAAGCCATGAGGTTTGCTGTTACTGGGAACCTTGGGGGTGAGTGGCTCTTGACACTAGTGGGGATAAGACTGTCTCTGGGGCATAAAAAGGGGATAGGTTTAAAGAATAGAGGCCAGAGTAAAAATATAGACTGTGAAAATAAAAATAGGAAAGCATAGAAAAACAGTAGCTAGTTAGCCAAAGAGAAAGAAGGGGGAATCAGTTAAGGGCCTGAATTGTGTCCCCCCACGTAGGCGTATGTTGAAGTCCGAGTTCCTAGTACCTCAGAATGTGACTGTATTTGCAGACCAGGCCTTTATAAAAGTGGTAACCAGGGACAGTGAGGTCGTACAGATGGACCTTAATTCAGCATAACTAGTGTCCTTATAAGAAATAGAGGATTAGGATGCAAACACACAAAAAGGGAAGGCTATCTGAAGATAAGGAGGGAAGGTGGCCATCGACAAGCCAAGGGGGAAGCCTCAGAAGAACCCACCCCTGCTGAAACCTTGATCTGAAATTTCCACCCTCCGGAAAAGTGGGAAGATAAATTTCTGATGTTTAAGCTATCCAGTCTGCCAGAACCAGAAAAATAGATAAAATCCACCAAGGATAAATGGAAAGAATAGAGAAAAGTAGGAGATAGCTAGAAATCCACAAGAAAATAGGATGAACACAGTCAATAATATTGCAATTTCCTGGTATACTGAGAGAGGATAACTACACTTATTGTGATGAGTATTTAGTAATGCATATAATTGTTGAGTCACTAAGTTGTACATCTGAGATCTATATAATATTGTATATCAGCTATGTTTCAATAAAAAAAGATGAAAATAAATTAAAAATGGGATGCAAGTAAGAAAGGGAGGGGGAAATGGGGAGGAGGAATTCAAAGGATATGGTGGCATTTCTTGCTGAATTTCTGTGGAAAGGAGGAAATGAGCCCTCAAAGACAAATAGGCATAGAATGAAAAAATACAAGGGAAAGTCAATATCAAGTTTTGTGTGTACATGGCTGAGATAAAACTTGAATGTTTAGTTGCAACATTTTGAAACACTAACCCCAGGGAATACCTTGCAGTTCTTCCCAGGAAACTTAAATTATTTGTGAAAATAAATATACAGGAAATAATCTTGATTGTATGTAAGAAGCAATTTCAAATGAAGAGTAACAGTGGGGAAAATGTCACAAGATTCTCATTTCTAAAAGAACAGATTTATCCACAGGTTGCACAGGTAATGAAGAATTCTGTTAATGATGTTAATCCGGCTCATTTTCTATCCATATTGGCATTCTCAGAAACAGAAGCGTCGCTGCTGGTTTCCCCAATAACACATGTCACATAAACTGTGGAAGAATGTGTAAGACTTTTAAGTCAAGTGCTGAGAAGAGGAAAAATGTGTTCCAGATTTTTGCAGATGCTCTCAGATCAAATTATGCTGCTAAAAAATTGTACAGAATGTTCAATGGAGCATCCAAGACAAAAAGACAATTCAGTGGCTCTGTAATCTGGGGAAGAAGAGAATCTCAGAGCCATGCTTATGTGGGGTGTAATTCGCAAGTTCAGAACTGTCATGGTGGAAGTAATGGCAAGGAAGCTAAAGTGCTGGACTTTTTAAATAGCTTTCACATAAATTTACATATAAAAACCTGGATAACAGATCTTCCCGATTCCTTATTTTCTCTCTCTATGGAGTAAGCACTCAGGCCCCTATTTTTTTCCATATCATTTTTATCAACCAGCACATGTTCTGTACACATGAAATGCTTAAGACATTGGATGGATGGAAGAAAATATGCTGAGAACCATAGTATTTCAGAGTATGGAACAAAATCAGGCACCATTTAGTTTATGTTCTTTCATTTAAGTTCCCATAAAACGTAGGTCCTGAGAATCTAAGTGATTTGAACAAGGTCACATAGCTGGAGACAATGGCAGACCAAGACTAAGACACATGTCGTGCGATCCCTAGGTTCCTGGGCTCTTGAGATCTTTGAACAAGAAAAGATGCTGGATGTTCCAAGCAACATTTTGTTATTGTTTTTAAAAGAAAATAAACCTCTTAGTTGGATGTATCCCTGATAAGAAGCTATATTTAGATATAAACCTGTAATAATACAGGATATATACCAAAAGTTTTACAAACCCATATTGGGAGATATAATTTTCTCATGCATTCAAATCCATGTTGACCACCTACTGTGGCCCAGGTACTGTTCCTTCCTGGCACTGGGGATACAGCAGTGAGCAAAGCAGTCAACTTTCTGCCCTTATGGAATTTACATTTTAGTTGTGGGGAGACACTAAAAGCAAGCCAAATATATGGGAAGTCAGATGTAATAATGCTATTGAGAAAGAGAAAGGGAGTGCTGGTAGGTTAAAATCAGCTGATCAGAGTAAGCCTCCTAGATAAAGTGATATTTCTGCAAGGGTCTGAAATAGAAAAAGGGTGTGTGAGCTGTGCATATAACTGGAAGAAGAGGATTCCAGACAGAAGGAACAGTTCTGTGGCACTACTGAGGTATTCCCAGATTGTTACCATTTTGCAGGCGAAATACTCAAGAGGGGGTGGCAACATTTATTAAATCAAGGGGCTAATAAGAGTAAATGCTACTATCATCTTCTCTCTGTAAGGAGAAAGTATTCTTAGGGGCCAAAATGTGGTGTGTCAAACTAACTCGACATATACAAACTGGCTTGGAAAAGTGATTAAATTTAATGAACCAATTATTTAAAGACAGTGACAAGGAACCTTTATTGAATTCAGTTAATAGTTGTTTCCTTTTCATCAGTTTTTATTTGTGGACACACACATATGATTGGGTTAAGAAATCTAAATTGGGATACTATTTTCCGGCAAAAATATAATGGATTTATTCTATGTGTCACAGCCAGAGGCATAACCCTCCTGGGGAAATGAACGATTTTACATTTCTAGGCACCAGGAGACTGTGAATTCTACCCTCAGAGGATGACACTTTAGGCATAGTTAGTATAAATGCAAATCTTCCCCCAAAATGGCATGTCAGCAGGGTTTGAAATGACTCTTCTCCTTAAAAAGCAAACCTAAGGATTGGTCTTTCCCAAACATTCAATTTTTCTGCTATGCCAACCTTTACGACAACTTGATATGTGAAAAATTGAAAACCCAGTGCAGACACATTTGAAAAGAAAACAAAGAATGCCCTCTCTCTGACTTTTTTTTCTCTCTCTCTCTACACACACACACACACACACACACACACACACACACACACAACTTATTTCTTGGTCTCTGTGCATGAAAACACATTAAAGTCTGACTTTAGACATATCCAATATACTCATCAATTATTAAATATTCAGTTGTTGAAAATAGTGAAGCACATCTTCACTATTGGGATGATGCACACAAATCTATTAAAGTTATCAGGTACCCTTCACAGGTGAAATATGGCATGGGAACAGGCTAGAGATGAGTTCTGAAGTTAAAATAGGTGACAGAGCAGGGACGTAAGCAGCTGTAACTGGTGGTCCTTGGATGGGCCTGGACACAGGACCCACAATGAGACTGACACCAAAAAGGGTTCTTCCCCCAGATAACAATGCAATGACTACCCACCTTTGTAAATCCCATTCTCCCCTTGCTTAAGAAAGAACTTCAGTTTCAAATCCAGAGGTGTTTAGTGTAGAAGCAGTAAGGGGTAGCACGCTCCAACATCTGAGACAGGGATTCAAATCTTAACATTCATCCTTACGTGCTGGGTCACTTTGATCTCTTTGTCCATTTATCCTCTTCTATTTCCCCTTTGGATTGTTGCAAATTTAAGTGACATAGCACACATGTTAAATTTAAATGACATAACACAAGTGTTAGAACAGTGTACGGTATAATGGAAAGGCTCAAGTATATTAGGTATTATTATTATGCTTCAGTGGCTTCTGGAATAAAACATGGAAATTGGAAATATGGTGCCAGCCTCTAACTCATTGCTTAAGATTCATTCTGGTGAGAGTTCCGGGAAGATGGCGGCGTGAGCAGGGCAGCGGAAATCTCCTCCCAAAACCATATGTATTTATGAAAATACAACAAATACAACTATTCCTAAAAGAGAGACCAGAAGATACAGGACAGCACCCAGCCCGCATCTACACCTGAGAGGACTCGGCACCCCGCGAGG
The DNA here is from genome assembly GCA_029783875.1 of Phataginus tricuspis. Lineage (NCBI taxonomy): Eukaryota > Metazoa > Chordata > Mammalia > Pholidota > Manidae > Phataginus > Phataginus tricuspis. The sequence continues at coordinate 6,782,736 of JAQQAC010008525.1, forward strand.
CTTGTAAGATACAGAGCTGCGACCCGGCGGGACTCGAGCACTCCCCCAGGCAGGAGGAGAGGATTCAGAGCCGGGAGGGAGTGGAAGTACAGGCTCGCAAAAAATAACCAGCCCTGGTGATCTGTGCCGGGAGCACTGACACACATTGCATGGTGTATCAGAGATTGGAGAGACAGAGGGTGCAAGATCTGAGCCTGAGAATGCACCAGGTCCTCGCACCTGGCTCCCCAGGACAAAAGAAAAGCGTACACTTTTTTTTAGTGGTCTTAAAGAGATAGGGGCCCAACGGAGGAGCAGGATCGTCCCAGCACACTCAGTCCAGCAGGCTGGGAGTCCTGGGGAATATCGGGCCCCTTGACTGGTGACTGGGAAAAAGTAGCTGCACTGAGACTTCCCACAGAGATCAGCAGCCTCCCATTCATTCCTGCCTCAGCCAGAGCTATAAAAGGCCCTGTGGAGTGGCGTGGCCGAGGCTGCGGAATAGTGGAGCAACAGCGCCACCTACAGCATCCTCACAGAATCTACTCCCAGCGGGTGTCTTTTTGTTTTTTGTTTTGTTTTGGTTTGGTTTTTTGTTGGTGTTTTTTTTTTCCTTCTCTTTTCTTTCTTTCTTTCCTTCTTTCTCTTCTTTCTTTTTTTTTTTTTAAGTCTTAAAGAGCCCAGCTGACATATGTGGCACCTACCAGTGACCACTTCTATCGCCATGAAAAGACAGAGGAATATGGTACAAACAAAGCTTATCCAGACCGAGACACCAGAGAGGCAGTCTGAAGGAATGGAAATGCACAATCTTCCTGAAAAAGAATTCAGAATAAAAATCATAACCATACTGATGGATCTACAGAGAAATGTGCAAGAGCTGAGAGAGGAAGTGAGGGAAGTGAGGAAAGACAATGCAGAAATCAGACAAGCGATTGACGGCCTTAGCAGTAGACTGGATGAGATGCAAGAGACTGTTAATGGAATAGAAACAGACAACAGGAAGAAAGAAGCTGAGGCAGAGAGAGATAAAAGGATCTCTAGGAATGAAAGAATATTAAGAGAACTGTGTGACCAATCCAAACAGAACAATATTTGCATTATAGGAGTACCAGAGGAAGAAGAGAGAGAAAAAGGGATAGAAAGTGTCTTTGAAGAAATAATTGCTGAAAACTTCCCCATGATGGGGAAGGAAATAGTCTCGCAGTCCATGGAAGCCCACAGATCTCCCCACACAAGGGACCCAAGGAAGACGACACCAAGACACATAATAATTAAAATGGCAAAGATCAAAGATAAGGACAGAGTATGACAGGCAGCTAGAGAGAGAAAAAAGATCACCTACAAAGGAAAACCCATCAGACTATCATCAGACTTCTCAACAGAAACCTTACAGGCCAGAAGAGAATGGCATGATATATTTAACATAATGAAACAGAAGGGCCTCAAACCAAGAATATTGTATCCAGCATGATTATCATTTAAATATGACAGAGGGATTAAATAATTTCTAGACAAGTGGAAGCTGAGAGAGTTTGCCTCCCATAAACCACCTCTACAGGATATCTTAAATATACTGCTCTAGAGGGAAGCACTCCTAAGGCTAAAAAGATGTCACCAGAGAAAATAAAATCATAGCAAAGAAAGCAGACCATCCAAATACTAACTAAAGGCAAAGAATAAAACACCTAGTATATAAAGAATGGAGGAGGAAGAATAAGAAGGTAAAGAAATAAAGATTCATCAGGCTGTGTTTACAATAACTTAACAAGAAAGTTAAATTAGATTGTAGAAGGTAAAGAAGAAATCCTTGAATCTTTGGTAAACATGAATCTAAAGTCAGCAATGGGAATAAGTACATATCTATTGATAATCACCCTAAATGTAAATGGACTGAATGCACCAATCAAAAGACACAGAGTAATAGAATGGATAAAAAAGCAAGACCAATCTATATGCTGCTTACAAGAGACGCACCTCAAACCCAAAGATATACACAAACTAAAAGTGAAGGAAGGGAAAAAGATATTTCATGCAAACAACAAAGAGAAAAAAGCAGGTGTTGCAGTACTTGTATCAAACAAAATAGACTTCAAAACGAAGAAAGTAGCAAGAGATAAAGAAGGACATTACATATTGATAAAGGGGTCAGTCCAACAAGAAGATAAAACCATTATAAATATATATGCACCCAACATAGGAGTGCCGGCATATGTGAAACAAATACTAACAGAATTGAAGGAGGAAATAGATGGTAATGCATTCATTTTAGGTGACTTCAACACACCACTCACTCCAAAGGACAGATCAACCAGACAGAGAATAAGTAAAGACACAGAGGCACTGAACAATACACAAGAACAGGTGGACCTAACAGACATCTACAGAACTCTACACCCAAAAGCAACAGGATACACATTCTTCTCAAGTGCACATGGAACATTTTCCAGAATGGACCACATACTAGGCCACAAAAAGAACCTCAGTAAATCAAAAAATATTGAAATTCTACCAACCAACTTCTCAGATCACAAAGGTATAAAACTAGAAATAAATTTTAGAAAGAAATCAAAAAGGCTCACAAATACATGGAGACTTAACAACATTCTCCTAATTAATCAATGGGTTAATGACCAAATCAAAACAGAAATCAAAGAATATATGGAGACTAATGACAACAACAACACAAAGCCACAACTTCTGTGGGACACAGCAAAGACAGTTCTAAGAGGAAAGTATATTGCAGTCCAGGCCTATTTAAAGAAAGAAGAACATTCCCAAATGAACAGTCTAAAGACACAATTACTGAAATTGGAAAAAGAAGAACAAATGAGGCCCAAAGTCACCAGAAGGGGGGACAAAATAAAGATCAGAGAAGAAATAAATAAAATTGAGAAGAATAAAACAATAGAAAAAAATCAATGAAACCAAGAGCTGGTTCTTTGAAAAAATAAACAAAATATATAAACCCCTAGGCCAGACTCATTAAGAGAAAAAGAGAATCTACACACATAAGCAGAATCAGAAATGAGAAAGGAAAAATAATGACGGACCCCACAGAAATACAAAGAATTATAAGAAAATATTATGAGAATCTATATGCTAACAAGCTGGAAAACCTAGAAGAAATGGACAACTTCTTAGAAAAATACAACCTTCCAAGACTGGCCAAACAAGAAACAGAAAAACTAAACAGACCAATCACCAGCAATGAAATTGAATCGGTAATCAAAAAACTACCCAAGAACAAAACCGCCGGACCAGATAGATTCACCTCTGAATTCTACCAGACATATAGAGAAGAAATAACACCCATTCTCCTTAAAGTTTTCCAAAAAATAGAAGAGGAAAGGAATACTTCCAAACTCATTCTATGAAGCCAGCATCACTCTAATACCAAAACCAGGCAAAGACCTCACCAAAAAGGAAAATTACAGACCAATATCCCTGATGAATGTAGATGCAAAAATACTCTAGCAAACCAAATTCAAAAATACATCAAGAGGATCATACACCATGATCAAGTGGGATTCATCCCAGGGATGCAAGCATGGTACAACATTCGAAAATCCATCAACATCATACACCACATCAACAAAAAGAAGAACAAAAACCACATGATCATCTCCATGATGCTGAAAAAGCATTTGACAAAATTCAGCATCCATTCATGATTAAAACTCTCAACAAAATAGGTATAGAGGGAAAGTACCTCAACATCATAAAAGCTGTATATGACAAACCCACAGCTAACATCATACTTAACAGCAAGAAGCTGAAAGCTTTTCATCTAAGATCAGGCACAAGACAGGGATGCCCACTCTCCCCACTGTTATTCAACATAGTACTGGAGGTCCTAGCCATGGCAATCAGACAAAACAAAGACATACAAGGCATCCAGATTGGTAAAGAAGAAGTCAAATTGTCACTATTTGCAGATGACATGATACTGTACATAAAAAACCCTAAAGACTCCACTCCAAAACTACTAGAACTAATGTCTGAATTCAGCAAAGTTGCAGGATACAAAATTAACACACAGAAATCTGTTGCTTTCCTATACACTAATGATGAACTAACAGAAAGAGAAATCAGAAAAACAATTCCATTCACAATTGCATCAAAAAGAATAAAATACCTAGGAATAAACCTAATGAAGGAAGCGAAAGACCTATACTCTGAAAACTAAGGACACTCCTAAGAGAAATTAAAGAGGACACTAACAAATGGAAATTCATCCCATGCTCTTGGCTACGTAGAATAAATATTCTCAAAATGGCTATACTACCTAAAGCAATCGACAGATTCAATGCAATCCCTATCAAAATACCAAGAGCTTTCTTCAATGAACTCGAACAAATAATTCTAAAATTTATGTGGAACCACAAATGACCCCAAATAGCCAAAGCAGTCCTGAGAAGGAGGAATAAAACAGGGGGAATTATGCTCCCTGACTTCAAGTTCTACTACAAAGCCACAGTAATCAAGACAATTTGGTATTGACACAAAAACAGACCCACAGACCAGTGGAACAGAACAGAAAATCCAAACATTAACCCAAACATATACAGTCAATTAATATTTGATAAAGGAGCCTTGGATATACAATGGGGAGATGACAGCCTCTTCAGCAGCTGGTGTTGGAAAAACTGGACAGCTGCATGTAAGAGAATGAAACCGGACTACTGTCTAACCCCATTCACAAAAGTAAACTCAAAATGGATCAAAGACCTGAATGTAAGTCATGAAACCATAAAACTCTTAGAAAAAAACATCGGCAAACATGTCTTGGATATAAACATGAATGACTTCTTCATGAACATATCTCCCCGGGCAAGGGAAACAAAAGCAAAAATGAACAAGTGGGACTATATCAAGCTGAAAAGCTTCTGTACAGCAAAGGACACCATCAGTAGAACAAAAAGACATCCTACAGTATGGGAGAATATATTCATAAATGAATAAGGGGTTGACATACAAAATATATAAAGAACTCACGCACCTGAACCAACAAAAAGCAAATAATCCAATTAAGAAATGGGCAGAGGACATGAATAGACACTTCTCCAAAGAAGAAATTCAGATGGCCAACAGGCACATGAAAAGATGCTCCACATCGCTAATCATCAGAGAAATGCAGATTAAAACCACAATGAGATATCACCTCACACCAGTAAGGATGGCCACCATCCAAAAGACAAACAACAAATGTTGGCGAGGATGTGGAGAAAGGGGAACCCTCCTACACTGCTGGTGGGAATGCAAATTAGTTCAACCATTGTGGAAAGCAGTATGGAGGTTCCTCAAAAAACTCAAAATAGAAATACCATTTGACCCAGGAATTCCACTCCTAGGAATTTACCCTAAGAACGCAGCAGCCCAGTTTGAAAAAGGCATATGCACCCCTATGTTTATCGCAGCACTAGTTACAATAGCCAAGAAATGGAAGCAACCTAAGTGTCCATCAGTAGATGAATGGATAAAGAAGAGGTGGTACATATACACAATGGAATATTATTCAGCCATAAAAGAAAACAAATCCTACCATTTACAACAACATGGGTGGAGCTAGAGGGTATTATGCTCAGTGAAATAAGCCAAGCCAAAAAAGACAAGTATCAAATGATTTCACTCATCTGTGGAGTATAAGAACAAAGAAAAAAACTGAAGGAACAAAACAGCAGCAGACTCACAGAACCCAAGAACAGACTAATAGTTACCAAAGGGAAAGGGACTGGGGAATACGTCCGGGAAGGGCGGATAAGGGGGAAAAAAGGGCATTTCAATTTGCACACGCAATGTTGGGGGGGCACGGGGAGGGCTGTACAACTCAGAGAAGACAAGTAGTGATTCTATAGCATCTCACTACGCTGATGGACAGTGACTGTAATGGGGCTGGTGGGGGGGACCTGATGAAGGGGGTAGTTTAATCACCATAATATTACACATGTAATTGTAGATTAATGATACCAAAATAAATTATAAAAAACAAAAAAGATTCATTCTGGTCTGATACAAAGAACACTGGCTTTGCAGTTTAGGTCTGTGTTTTAATCCCAGCTCCACCTCTTACTGGACCAGTAGACAGAGTAAATTCATTATCTTCTTATGCTTTAGTTTCCTCATTTGTAAAGTGAAGGTACCAATACCTTCCTTGCGGGGATGTGACAAAGTGACGAGGTCAAATGCTATCACTCCTAAGGACTGGCAATCCTCAACTTACCTTATGGATGTTTAATGTCATATCACATTTATATTTTATGTAGTTATAACATCAAGCATCAAATCACATCCTTTATATCATATCAAGATCTGTAGAACCTTTTTGTAAAGTATAAAAATTTGACAAAACATGAGATTTGTGAGCAGACACGACCCTGGAAATAGTCTAGTTGATTTTTCTTATTTTTCAAGCAAATGAACTAAAACCAAGAAAAGGCATTTTCTGAAAGGCGCATGGTTAGTTCATAGCCAATCTGAGATCACGTGTCTGTGGCTAGTGGAGCACAGCTGTTATGGGTTCTCCCATAGCTATATTCCTAAACAGGCCTTTAACACAGCTAAGGTTGATGGCAGCTGTCTGCCATTTAAGCTAAATAGCGGGGATCTTTGTACTGTCAATTACAAATATTTTCACACTTTGTTTCTTCACTTCCAGGGGCCATAGATTTAAAAATATTAGATTTACATTATAACAAGTATTTCTGTTTTCAGGCAAATACTTTAGTGATACATCTCCATATGCTCGGTTGGGGTGTGGATGCAGTAAGAGAGATGTAAGAAATGGGGTGAAAGATTGAGGGCATTTGGAAAATGACATACTGCAGTGTCCATTTTTCCCTCTGGCAGGAGAACTGATGGTCAGTGTCTTATTTATTATGTGGCAAATATCATGAAAAATTTTTTTTTTAATCTTAGACTTAAGTATAATTATCACTCTGTTTCCAGAGTTAAGATGAGAGAAAGGGTCAAAGTGCCGCCTGAGGTCTCTGCATCGAATACATAGATCCTAGCTATGAAACAGTGGTGAGATGTAATAACATATTCAGTTCATCAACTAGCTATATGGTTTCTATGGCACCCGTATGTTTATTTAAATAATAAGTCTATATCTGAGACCAGTAACCTTTCAATTTGATCAATTCTGTGAAAGAAAAATGGGACAAGATTAGTTCACTTGATAGTCCCCATCACCCCTCCATCCCAGGGACCTGATTTGATTTAATCTTAAAACTTCTCACCCAGTAGACATTCAAATATTTTAGGCAAAATAATTTTTGAATGGTAATCAAAATTCTTGGTGTGAATGTTAGTTAACTTAAACACTCTATGATTTGTGAACCTATGTATCTTAGAGGTGTGCTGAAGAATTGTGTGTTTGAAACAGTAGGTTTTTTAAAGCATGGTGGATACTCAAAGTACTAGGATATTTTCCCTGGTACTCTTAGTCTAACAACACAAAGATGAGCCAAGCACACTCCAATCCTAGGTTGCTGAAAAAAATTAGTCTTATTCATTTGTCCAAAGAAGACATACAGATGGCCAAACGCACATGAAAAGATGCTCCTCATCACTAATACCTGAGAAATGCACATCAAAACCACAATAAGAGATCACCTCACACCTGTCAGAATGGTGTAGAAAAAGGAACCCTCCTACACTGTTGGTGGGAATGTCAATTGGTGCAGCCACTGTGGAAAGCTGTATGGAGGTTCCTTAAAAAACTAGAAACAGAAATACCATACAACCTAGCAATTCCACTTCTGAGAATTTACCCAAAGAAAACAAAATCATGGGCTCAAAAAGATATATACACTCCTATGTTTATTGAAGCATTATTTACAATAGTCAAGATACGGAAGCAACCAAAGTGCCCATCAACAAATGAGTGGATTAAGTAGATGTGGAACATATATAATAAATATTATCCGGCCATTTGTAACAACGTGGATGGACCTAGAGGGTGTGATGCTAAATGAAATAAGCCAGCAGAGAAAGACAAGTACCATATGATTTCACTTATATGTGAAATCTTAAAAAACAAAGCAAAACAAATGAACATAACAGAAATAGACTGGTGGTTACCATGGGGGAGGGGTTGGGGTGAAATAGGTGAAGGGGATAAAGAGCACAAAGAATCTCACTCATAACATAAAATAGTCACAGGGATGAAAGTACAGCATAGAGAATATAGTCAATAATACTGTAATATCTTTCTATGTTGACAGTAATTACTCTAGTTGGGTGAGCATTTAAAAATGTATCTTAAAACCAATACAACATTGTATATCAATTATACTTCAGTAAAAATTTGGTCTTATTATACATCCACTTAACAAAAATTTATCAAACACCTGTGTGATAAGCACTGTGTGAAGTGTTGTATTAAGTGATAGATGTATTTACAAATGTATTTTTATCAAAAGAGGAGAGAGAAAGGAGAAGAGAAAGAGTATGGGAGGCATTATTCAACTATTCATTTATCACCAAATATGTCAACAATGTTTACTGAGAATTGGTTTTCTTCTGTCCTGCTTCAAGATAAGAAAGGAAACTGGGAGAAACTCTGAAAGACGTCCTCCCAGTGTTCATATTTTACAGGTTTATTTTGTTCCTGATTACTAACTGGAATTGAGGTGAATTAGGCTTCTCTTCAAATGACTATATAAGCTAGATGCCAGAAAAAACTCACCAGAAATTTTATCAAGCCCTAGAATTGTTGTTTGTGGAAAACATTAGAAACCCCTTTCTGGAGTCCTTTGAAGAGAGAGATGGACAGGGCAATAGTGCATCACTGTAAATAACTTAGGCTCTGACTCGGCCCAGCTCTTTGTTCTACAAAGAGCCTAGTGCATTTGGTGGCTTAATAAATGTTGAATTATAAGTAACATTCTTACATAGCCTCTGGGGACGGACGCTCAGTCCTAATAAGACTTTTCCAACTCTAATTTTCATGTTTGCTGTTGCATAGGTAATAGTCCTGAATTCAACAAGATCTATAAATGCAAAATATTTTGTAGTCTCAATATGTCAAAGATAAGATTTCATGGAAAGTAGAGTTACAGTGAACACGGTTGAATACTTCTAAAATGCAGACCTAAGAATGCACTATAGAATTGCATATAGGGCGAGCATCATATGAAGTGCTAATCTGGGTTGATTTTAAGGTGAGACTGATTGGGAAATAAGATTAAACAGAAATAAGAAGAAAGCTCATTACCCTCCAAAATGAAAGCTGCTGAGGATTTATGGTGGAACAAAAGCAGAAAGGACCAGAACTTGTGAATTAGGTAAAAGTTCAGTATATATCAAATGGGTCATCGTGGCACTAATACATTTCTGAAATAATCCTGCTTTAGACAATCTATGAAAGAGGGTAATGTGTATCTATGGTGGTGAGGTGTGGGGTAGGGATGTGTGAGGGGTTGAGGATTCAGAGAAACTGAAGTAGAGGTGAGGTTCATGCATCTTTTGGATTAATGTAGCCATAATGTAACTGATGCAAAGACAGAGTAGGTCACAAATTGCTTCAAGGGAATCAGAGGGCAATAGGGGTCCCTAGCAGACTCTCTGAATAATAGTTTCAGAGCATCTGCTGTGCAATATGGTTAGAACCTTTTGAAGCCCTATTGTATAACTCACTTGTCATTTGGCTTGAGGAAAAGATGACAGATGTACCAGGAATGTTCAGGAAGAATTTTTTTTTTTCAGGGGAGGGAACAAGCCAGCTGTTCTTGTTGTCTTGATATTTTAACAAATGCATTGATTTGGCATTCTGAATTTACCTGGGATTTTCATATTTCATGTATAATATATTAAGGAGCAATCTGCCCTAACACCTAGGAAGGTGCTCTGAAGAGACAAAAGGAAGCCTGGCAGATGGATTGGCTTAGATAACATGTAGTCATTTTAAACATTAACAAAGACCTTGTTTTATGTCCTGTGATACGCTTCATTATCTTTTCTCAGGCATTTGGCCTTTTCAAGCTATATGGAAGAGTAAGATTACTAAGATACCACTAGTGAGAAAATCCAGGACTTGGAGAGGCAGAGATTGTACCCCAGCTACTCTCCTTCAACACGCCCTCCTGTCGCACACACAGCCGCTGCCCATCCCTACCACACGCACACTCCGTCATCTTTCCGGGCAGCCTGAAGATCCGGGGATTACTGCCTTAGCACTCCCCTGAGTAGGGCCTTTTCTAGTCTCTCTACTTGGCAATCAGTTGGAGAGATTTTCTAAAAGTTCCACCTGATTGGTTACTAATTTCCTTGAATCCCTTGGGGTTTACCCGATGCCGTTAGTCAGCATGGTGGTCAAGATGGGAGCTTTACTAGCTTTTCAGCCTCATCACATTCTACCACCTTCCATGGAATTTGTGATCTGTCCCATGGGTCTGCTCTCCATTCCCGAACACTCCATGCTCTTCTTTACCCTGAGCCGCGCTGATCCGAGGTGGGTCGGAGGGTCTAGAACTCCAAACAACTCAGGTCCCTCACCTGGTTTTCTGAGGTGGCCCTTCACGGGCATTTCTAAAGAACTCAGTGAATCTAGGGTCATGTTTAAAAGCGTCCCCTAATTCATTGGTTATTTGGACAGAAAGAGACTGACTACAGCCTCCTGTTCTGAAGTTTTCCCCACCCTCTCCTCGAGAGTGACTGAGAAATGTCATTTGCTGTCAGCACACACCTTGAGACAGAAACAGATAATAGGTTTTTAAGATAACAGAGACCTTAGCGAGGTTCGAATTCAACCAGACACAATTTAAACGGCATCTTGGTCTCAAATGTGTCATCTTGGCAAGCAATTCCTTTTCTTACCACATTTCTCTGCTCTGCTCTGTTCAGCTATTACTCTATACAACCGGGAAGGGAGGCCAGGGAAGGAAACGGGGAACAATAAAGACGAGGGAGATGCCGAACCCTCGGTGGATGGCTCAGTACATTGCCTCCCAGCTTCTCCAAGGAGGCCGAACCATGTCAGCAGGGGAAATCTGAATGGTGCCCCTGTTTTGACAAAGTATAAGCTATGTGGGGCCTTATAGAAATGACAGCAGCATAAATAATAGAAAATAACAGATATTTGTGCAGCATACAGGGTATGAAAAGGCTGCCCAAAGTGAATGGAGCAGGGTATTCCAGACCTCCCTCTGCATGTAACTGCTGGCTGGCAGCAGAGAAAAATCAATCTACTGGGTGAATGAATGCAGCCATGAATAAACAGAAAGGGAGAGAAACTACCTGGTACTGAATAATAGCGTATGTCATGTCCTTAAATAGTTTATGCCCTTTCTGACAAGCATGGAAAAGCCCAGAAGGAAAAAAGAGAAAAAAATTAAATCGCAACTCTTCAGTATGGGTACTGTTATTCTCACATTATAGAGGAGAAAACTCAGGTTCAGAGAAACTGAGTGACATGTTCCCAGCCACAGAGTTGGTAAGGGGAGAAGCTGGGATTTTCCCCACCTCGTTTCCAAAATATTTCCATTACAACAGTAAGTTTCAAAATCAATCTTTTTCAAGATTGTGACTAAGTACTGAGACCTCCTCTGAGGAGAACCAGGGCTGCCTTTCCTCGTGGTTTCTCTTCATAGTAAGCCACGAAAAGAGTACTTTTCATGTTCCCTTGGATTTGTTGATTGAAACTTGGGCCAGCTGGAGAGTGACATTTTTTATAATGAAATCTCATGTAGTCAGTGGGAAGACCAGGGTGATGTCCACAGAGTAAACCTAAGATGCTCATAAGAAGTGTTTCCACCATTAAAGCCTTTTAAACATTCTTTTGATTTTTCAACCTTTTCCCCTTTTAAAAATGCAAAGGGCCCTCAGCAAATCTAGTTCATTCATCCTTTTCTCAGACTTTAGTTATCTGTAGTTTACTGGGACCTGTAGTAGAATTATCCCAGGCAAAGGACTATGCCTTCATTCCTCGTAGTGATGACAGATGAGGGCCTAGGAAGGGAGCTCCCCTACTACTAATTGTTTAAAAACTAAAACTCACATATGAGCAATCCACTAAAACACCTGGTCCTGTTCCCATGGCCACTTTGGGGTGGCCTCCCTCCTTTTCCACGTATTCCCTGTCCAAGTGCTCCTTTAGGGCTATTCCTCGGGAAACACACTCTCAATGACCATTGTAACTGGTTTTTATCAGAGTAAAACTGTTAGAAATTGGCTCCACATGGACTGAATGTCCTGGAACGGTTCTGCTCCTCGGTCACCTCTTGAGAGAAAATTGATGTTACTGCCTCAGGCACCCTAACCACTGTCCAAAGGTGCTGATACACCTTGTGTGGGCAGCCTCAAACATTAAAGAAACCACCCCAGGAAATTCTGTTGTAAGGTCCGCTCAGCTGAGATGACCTGTTCTTGTCTAAATTCCTTCTCTTGCAATATCATTTTATTTCGCGTTTTGCTTGAGTTGAGACTGGAGCATGCTATCCTAACGAAGAGGCTTTCTTTTCCTTTAAGTCAAGCGATCCTCAGCAGGGGTGATTCGGCAATGTCTGGAGATGTTTTTGGATGTCAAAACTGGGGGAGGGGAGGGAGATGCAGGGGTACTACTGGAATCTAGTGTAGAGAGGCCGGAACACTGCTAATCCTGAAAGGCGCAAGATGGACCCAACAACAAAGAATCGTGCGACCAGAAATGTCAGTCATGGTAAGGTGAAGAAGCTTTGCTTTAAATAAATCTCCAGAACATGGAACATCGCTGGTCCCCTTCTTTTAGCACGCTAAGACAGCTAAGTTCTGTATCAGACAGAAAACTTCTAAAAGAAGGGGCACCATGGTCAGGAGTTTGAGCTTTGACTCAGACCGACTTTGTTCCCAGATCTGCCACTTTGTTCTATGAACTTAATAAGTTACATACCCTTTCTACAATTCAGTTTTCTCAGCTATAAAATTAGCAATAGTATTTCTTTATTGGGGTGTGACGAAGAATCAGCAAATGTACACACATGCTTGGCACAGACCCTCGTCAACACAAGCATATGTTAGCTGTGATGATTGTCATTCTCCAGTGAGAGTTCTATGGGCTCTCCGCTCAGACACTTAGACCAAATAGAACTAAGTCTGGATACAAACCAGACCCGGAAGCTTAAACCAAAAGATACCCTTCCTTCATTTTCTCGTATGAACTATTTCTTAGTTCACTATTGCTACCATGAGCCCTTTGCTTTGCAAAAGTGGAATGAGGATGAGAGAGGCATGACCAACATGGCTAGTCATGAACATTTATTCACTCATTTGTCACACCGAGCTGGGCCTGAGGCAGGAGGAAAGTAAGGCACAAAGGCGAAACAAGGATGACTAAGACTTTATTTATAATAAAGACTCGAGGGATTGATTCAGAATGGAGGATCTAAGACATGGACCCAGAGAAGATGATACAAAGTAGAAAAAGATAAAGAGCCAGGGAGATTAGGCCAATGTTCAGAGAGCTTTATGCCCGTTCAAAGAAGAAGAGATCATTTTTAGGTGGAGAAGATCTTGAGGAGGTGGTGATAATATTTGGGCTGGACCTGAATACATAAGAATGGTTTTGTTTGGTGGGGACTTGGGGGAGTCTACCCAGATAGAAGGGATGGCCTGACAAATTAATTCCAGAGAAGCAATAAATCATGAGGTATTTGGAAGATGTGGTTTATAATATGACAGGCACATCAGTTATGTGTGGTGAAATAAGGCTAACAATACAGGTGGGGACTAGACTGTAGTGATCATGGGTGTTACGCAGTCACTTCTCTTTGGAGCTCACAGGCTTCCACTCAGACAATCATCATACAAGCGGTTAAGTCTTATCATAGAGGAAGGCATAGTGCCTACCGAGTACAACAGAACCGAGAAGGAAGTGTCTGCCTCACCTAGTGGGAAAAAATTCACAGTAGAGGTGACCATTCACAGTGAATTTTTCTGGGAAGAGAAGTTGCTGGATATGGTGGATGGAAAGATATTCTAAGCAGAAGGAACAGAATAAATGGTGGTGTACGTCTGTTTCTGTAACTGAGAGTCATTTGCTATAACTGAGTCAGGAGCAGGTGTGGGGATGAGGAAGAGGATGAAGTTAAAGGGGTAAACCATAGCAAGCTCACGGGAGATGCTGGGCCACATTACAGAAGGTGACTGTATCTGTGGGGACACTGACTCAGAGCAGGTTTAATATGGGCAGGAATGAAGGGGAGCTTGTTTTTCAGTAAAACCATCTGGCTACAGTGGGAAGAATGGTCTGAAGAGATGAAGACTAGAAGGAGGGAAGAAGCTAGTCAGGCGGATATCAAGCAGTAAGCCAAGTGAAACGCGGAACCGAGAGTGCTTACGGTAATGTGGCAGGAAGAACTGACTTCTCAGGAGGCAGACTTGTTATGACTTGATGACTGACAGACACTAAGGTGGTGGAAAGAGTGGGTGGAGAGGATAGAATCGGACATGATTCAGACACACACTATGATGGTTGTGAGGAGTACAGGCTCCAGCGTCAGACTGTCTGGGTCTGAATACTGACTATCCCACTTACCAGCTCAGGCAAGTTACTGAGCATCGGTTTCCTTTTTTTAAAAAATCAGAGGCCATAAACACTGCACTGACTTCATATGGCTGTTGGAAGATCTCCTACAGTCCAAGAAAAGCAGTTAGCATAGTGCTTGGCACATGATAAAGTTTCTGCAAATATTAAAATATTGACTCCGCTTCCTTCCTTCTCCTCCTCTTTCCTCTTCTTCCTACTAACATCTTTCACCATCATCTTCAATTTGTCATCCTCATCATTATTTCTAAATAATTCTGGCTCGAACAATAAGATGGCAAAGCTATTCTCTTACAAATGGAGTAGGAGGCACAGGAGAGAACCATTATCTAACCTTTCCGATACAATCTGATCATTTACCAAATTAAGGCTGTAGTGCAGCCGCTAGCCAGTTTTTGCTTGTGTAGGGAGAACTCAACAAGGTAAGGTGAACTTACCTTATGTGCACTTTTTAAAACTAGAACAGTTTAGGTTCACAGCAAAATCGAGAGGAAGGTAGAAAGTGTTTCCTTGTCCCCACTCATGCACAGTCATTTCTATATTAACATTCCTCACCAGAGCAGTACATTTGTTGGAAATGATAAACCTCCATTGACACCCAAAGTCCATAGTTTACCGTAGGGTTCACTCTTGATGTTGTTAAGTTCAGTGGGTTTGGACGAATGAGTAATGACATGTACCTATACTTGTAGTGCACAGAGAGTAGTCCCACCGCTCTAAAAACCCTCTGTGCCCCACTTATTCATCTCACCATCCCCCGAACCACTAATTGCTTTACTGTCTCCATAGTTTTTCCTTTTCTAGAATGTCCTATAATTGGAATAATACAGTATTCAGCCTTTCAGACTGATTTTTTTCATGTCGTTATATGCATTTTACTTTCCTCCACGTCTTTGTATGGGTTTATGGCTCATTTTTTGTCAGTGGTGAACAATAATGTACCACAATTTATTTACCCATTCACCCACCAAAGGACATCTTGGTTGCTTCTAAGTTTTGGCAATTTTGAATAAAGATGCTGTAAACATCCATGTGCAGGTTTTTGTGTGGACATAAGTTCTCAACTTCTTTGGATAAATACCAAACAGTGCAATTGCTAGACCATATGGCAAAAGTATGTTTAGTTTTGTAAGAAACCACCAAAGTGACTTCCAAAGTGGCTGCACCATTTAGCATCCTCACCAGGAATGAACGAGAGCTCTTTTTGCTCCACACCCTCACCAGCATTTGGTGTTGTCTGTGTTCTGATATTAGTCATTATTATAGGCTTGTAGTGGTATCTCACTGTTGTTTTAATTTTCATTTTCCTGATAACATTCGATGTGGAACACCTTTTCACATGCTTATTTTCCATCTATATATTTTCTTTGGTGAAGTATCTGTTAAGGTCTTTGGCCCAGTTTTAAACAGGGTTGTCATACGTACTTTTAACGTCAATGAATTCAATTAAATGCACTTGGCAGAAGGAAATAGAAAGCCAACGGAAAAAAAAGAAAAAGTCTTGGAGGAGGCAGGGGAAAAGAGTGGAATTTAAATAGTGGAGCTAAAATAACCTGCTCAATAAACATTTGCTTATTTTAGGGCTAGGGGAAAGAAATGAGTGTTTAGCCACATTCAGTGGCATTCGTTTATTTAGAAGAACGCACTTCTCAGACAACATATTCCCAGGCATGGCTAACCCTTCACCTGTGCCTGAATGAAGAAAGAGCTGTCTCACCCAATGCTGGTGTAGTCAACCTGTGAGACGGTAGAGTTTTCAACATGCTGTTTTCCTAAAAGATTTTTACAGGTAATTTTCAATGTATGTGATATTTGTTTTATGAGCTGCTGTTTGAAACTAACCTGTATATTAAATGTTACTCTACTCTGTATTCATTCCCATTTCACCTTAAAAATATTGTCTAATCCTGAGTGTCCTTAAGGACTCCCTCCACAAAATAATGCTTGATACATAGGCATCATACTGAAAGTATTCATGTCCATGTCATTGTTTGATTACCTGAATGGTATCTGCTGTGAGGTGATAGGTCAGGTTTTGATTCCAGAGTGTGAAACTTCAAAGATATTTCCTTAGAAAAAATGGATTGAGAATTTCTGTCTTTGATGGAAGACTTGGGAAGGGGGAGGTTGCATGAATGATACCAATATCTAGAACTTTAGTTTTTGGAATCTCAGATGAAGCAGACAATGACCAACCATTGGTCGTCAATAAAGCCAATTATATTTGCTTTTCTGTTTATACTTTGGATTAAGGACTCATTGGTGACTATCATATCATAAATAGCTCTATAAATATGAAGATTTTTTTTTCTCTTTCTCTGTGATCTTGCCTAGAGTTAGGTAAGCCTGAATTGAAATTCTGACCTTACCCATTCCTAGCTGTTGGAGCTCAGGGGGTCACTGGGACAACTCAAAAAGTCAAACGAGATGACACATGACAATATGATACATCTGATAAATAGAAAGCTGTCGTCAATCATTAGCTACTGCAGCAGTGAAACTCACAGATGTTATTCCCAGAGCACAAGGTCAAGAGGCTTTGGTGAGAAGGCATATGGGGTCAGCTCATGTGGAGCCTGTGCTGTGTGCAGCTGGAGCTATGCAGAGCTGTGCCTGTTCTGGCTCTCAGTTTGATTCAATTCACTTTCTGGAAATAAAAGCTGCCCCAAATCTGTATCATCATTTCCCTAATGAACTTAAAGTTGATCTCTTGGGTCCTTCCTACCATCTCATGATAATAGTTTCAGTCCCTTGTTAATCTAGGGTGCCAGGTGGGTGAGCAGATCATTCAGGCTGAAACATGTCCATTGGGGTCAGAGCTGTCTGGGTTGTTATGTCCATTGATCAAATGCACTGTATAATTATGAAATTCTGCCTCCCCGCTACACTAGATGCAGCTCGTCTTGGTGGGATTTTGATTAGCACCAAGAGTAGGGCCAGCAAATGCACACAATTGTGTGTTGCTCACAGCGAAAATGAGTCACTCCTTTGCAAAGGTCTCTTGAAACCCTCAGGCTGCACTGCCATCTATTTTACAAAAAAAACAGAGGAATAGAGTCACTTTTGTTTACTTTTTAAAAATAAGGCAAAAATAAAAGCAAATGACTCAAAGTGCAGTTGTTCTCCAGATTATGAGTTTGTGTCAGTTTCCTGAATAGCATCCCCGATTTATTTTCTGTCTATCCTTCTTTCTCACCAAGTTTAGAGGGAGTTCATTAATTCCAAACCAAGTGATTAATTAAACTGATTCCGGGAAAGGAGGAAGTCCTTTCTTCCTCCCTTCAGATTTGGTGGTAATCAATCATGGCTATTCCTGGGTTTTAGTGGCATTAAAGTTGTGCTTTACTATATTATTTTGTCTGTATCTGAGAAGCTCAGTTGTGCCAGCATACAACAATGCAGAGAAAGGTTCAGAAATATAAATTAATCTTGATTCACCTCGTTGCCGGGAGGGAGCTTCTGCATCTTTCCGGAGAATGCTTCTGGTTACTTAATGTGAAGCTGCCCATTAGGCCACAGGTGTGTGGAGTTTTTCACAGTACTTTTAATAGAAGGCCAGATTATCTGGGCCAAGAGAAGTGTGTCTTTGAGCAAGAGTGAACCACTTCCCTATTTAAATAGAACTCAAGAGCTTCAGGCCAAGGGAAAAGAACATCAAACAGGGAATATCATAAGGGTCTTAAATTCACTAATACAATTTATGTGAAAAAATATCACACATTTTAGGATTTCCTTCAAAACAAAATGTTGTTTCTTGCTTAAGCTGGTGATTTTGCCATTCTCAATTCCCTTAAAACTCTTATGAAAATTTGTAAAAAGATGGTGGTGTGGGAGGTGAGACACAGGCTTCCTCCTAAAACCACATATAATATGAAAATATAATTAATACAACTAATCCTGAGAAAGCAACAGGGAAGAAGACTGTGCCAGAATGCATACACCTGGAGAAAAGAGCAGACCTCACAGAACAGGGTAACACACCAAAGTTGTGGCCTGGGAGGACCCAAGCCCTTCCCCCACCCCAGATCACCAGCGGGAGGAAGAGAAACGGAGCAGGGAAGGAGTGGAGGCCTGGGACTGCTGAATATCTAACTCCGGAGATCTGCTCTGGGAGCACAAACCTACACTTCATGGTGCTTGCATGATACTCTCATGATTATGGGGTCGGAAAGCTAAGACAGGCAGAATTCCTGGAGAGACTGAGATTCCAGTCGCTTGTGGAAAGCAAGGATCCATATCTGGCTGCTCTAGGACAAAAGAAAGGTGGGCAGTCTGAGAGACTTCCTAACAAGGAAGCCCTTAGCCAGAGGGCTGCTAAAGGGGCAAGGGTTGCACAGAGCTTACTGCTCAGGAGAAAGGACAGGTAGACAAAATTGTCCGGGTGCACTTTAACCAGCAGGTTGGGAGCTCTCCCATATAGACTCTCATATTTAAGGAGGAAAAAGAAATCTTCCTCCTTAGATGATCTTCAGGTGCTCCAGGTCCCTGGCTGCCTACACAGCTCCAAGGAACCCCTCCATGATACGCAGCCTACTGCGCCTTTCTCCCGGCCAGCCACACCTGGCTCGCAAACCGGCCAACCCTACCCTGGTGTTAACCAAGCCAGAGGGAAGATCTGTCTACAGCAACTACAAATGAAAAGCATAGAGGCTTATACCTGTGTGCTCAGCCCACTGGTTCAGGAGGTGGAGACAGGCACAGCAGCGGGGGAAGCAGGAAAGAGCTCTTTCCTCCCCCCAGGCACCAATACCACTGCCCTGCAACCCCCAACATTGCTTCAGGGGCTGAGCAGCTCCAGGGAGTAGAACTTCTGGGCACTAGAGGGCGCCATATACAAATACGAAACACCAAAGGAGTTCAGAGTAAAATTATTAATACCACTCCTGAGAAAGATCTAAATGACATCGACGTCATGACTCTTCCTGAAAGGGAGTTCAAAATAACAATCATTAATATGCTCATGGAGGTATGGAAAGATATTCAAGAACTCAGGAATGAATTCTGGTCAGAGATCCAATCATTGAAGAGCACAATGGACGGTATTAAAAGCAGATTGGATACAGTGGAGGAGACGATAAATGAAATCGAAACTAGAGAAGAGGAATACAAAGAAGCTGAGGAACAGAGAGAAAAAAGAATGAAAGATTATTGAGAGAACTGTGTGACCAATCCAAACAGAACAATATTTGCATTATAGGGGTACCAGAAGAAGAAGAGAAAGAAAAAGGGATAGAAAGTGTCTTTGAGGAGGTAATTGCTGAAAATGTCCCCAATCTGGGGAAGGAGATAGTCTCTCAGGCCATGGAGATGTATAGATCTCCCAACACAAGAGACCCAAGGAAGATAACATCAAAACATATAATAATTAAAATGCCAAAGATCAAGGATAAGGATAGACTATTAAAAGCAGCCAGAGAGAAAAATAAGATCACATACAAAGGAAAGCCCATCAGGCTATCATCAGACTTCTCAACAGAAACCTTACAGGCCAGAAGGGAGTGGGACGATGTATTTAATGCAACGAAGCAGAAGGGCATTGAACCAAGAATACTTTATCTAGCAAGATTATCATTTAAATTTGAAGGAGGGATTAAACAATTTCCAGATAAGCAAAAGCTGAGAGAATTTACCTCTCACAAACCTTCTCTACAGTGTATTTTGGAGGGACTGCTATACATGGAAGTGTTCCTGAGGTTTAATAGCTGTCATCAGAGGTAATAAAACCACAGTAAAGAAAGCAGAACAGCTAATTACTAAGAAAATGCAAAATTAAATTAACTATCCCCAAAGTCAATCAAGGGATAGACAAAGAGTACAGAATATGATACCTAATATATAAAGAATAGAGGAGGAAGAAAAAGGATAAGGAAAAAAAAAAGAACCTTTAGACTGTTTGTAATAGCATATTAAGTGAGATAAGTTAGACTCTTAGATAGTAGGGAAGTTAACCTTGAACCTTTGATAACCATGAATCTAAAGCCTGCAATGCCACTAAGTACATACCATTGATAATCACCCTAAATGTAAATGGACTGAATGCACCAATCAAAAGACACAGAGTCACTGAATGGATAAAAAAACAAGACCCATCTATATGCTGCCTACAAGAGACCAAACCCAAAGACATACACAGACTAAAAGTGAAGGGACGGAAAAAGATATTTGATGCAAATAATAGGGAGAAAAAAGCAGGAGTTGCAGTACTTGTATCAGATAAAATAGACTTCAAAACAAAGAAAGTCACATGAGACAAAGAAGGACGTTACATAATGATAAGAGGGTCAATCCAAAAAGAAGATATAACCATTATAAATATCTGTGCACCTAACACAGGAGCACCTACATATGTGAAACAAATACAAACAGAATTAAAAGAAGAAATAGAATGCAATGCATTCATTCTATGAGACTTCAACATTCCACTCACTCTGAAGGACAGATCAACCAGATAGAAAATAAGTAAGGAGACAGAGACACTGAACAACACAATAGAACAGATGGACCTGACAGACATCTACAGAACTCTATACCCAAAAGCAGCAGAATACACATTCTTCTCAAGTGCACATGGAACATTTCAAGAATAGATCATATACTAGCCACAAGAAGAGCCTCAGTAATTTCAAAAAGATTGAAATTTTATCAATCAGTTTCTCAGACCACAAAGGTATGAAACTAGAAATAAATTACGCAAAGAAAATGAAAAATCCCACAAACACATGCAGGCTTCACAACATGCTCCTAAATAACCAATGGATCAATGACCAAATAAAAACAGAGATCAAGCAATATATGGAGACAAATGACAATAATTCACTACCACAAAATCTGTGGGATGCAGTTAAGGCCGTGTTAAGAGGAAAGTATATTGCAAGACAGGCCTACCTCAGGAAATAAGAACAATCCTATATGAGCAGTCTAAACTCACCATTAACAAAACTAGAAAAAGAAGAACAAATGAGGCCCAAAGTCAGTAGAAGGAGAGACATAATAAAGATTAGAGCAGAAATAAATAAAATAGAGAAGAATCAAACAACAGAAAGAATCAATGAAAACAAGAGCTGTTTTTTTGAGAGAATAAACAAAATAGATAAATCCCTAGCCAGACTTATCAAGAAAAAAAGAGAGTCGACATACATCAACAGAATCAGAAATGAGAAAGGAAAAATCACTATAGATACCACAGAAATACAAAGAATTATTAGAGAATACTACGAAAAATTATATGCTAAAAAACTGCATAACTTAGAAGAAATGGACAAGTTTCTAGAAAAATACAACCTTCCAAGGCTGACTCAGAAAGAAACAGAAAATCTGAACAGACCAATTACCAGCAATGAAATTGAACTGGTAATCAAAAACCTACCTAAGAACAAAATTCCTGGACCAGATGGCTTCACTGCTGAATTTTATCAAACATTTAGTGAAGACCTAATACCCATCCTCCTTAAAGTTTTCCAAAGAGTAGAAGAGGGAATACTTCCAATCTCATTCTATGAAGCCAGCATCACTCTAATACCAAAACCAAGTAAAGACACCACAAAAAAGAAAATTACAGACCAATATCCCTGATGAACATAGATGCAAAAATACTCAACAAAATATTAGCAAATCGAATTCAAAAGTACATCAAAAGGATCATCCATCATGATCAAGTAGGATTCATCCCAGGGATGCAAGGATAGTACAACATTCGAAAATCCATCAACATCATCCACCACATCAACAGAAAGAAGAACGAAAACCACATAATCATCTCCATACATGCTGGAAAAGCATTTGACAAAATACAACATCCATTCATGATAAAAACTCCCAACAAAATGGGTATAGAGGGAAAGTACCCAAACATAATAAAGGCCATGTATGACAAACCCACAGCCAACATTATACTTAACAGTGAGAAGCTGAAAGCTTTTCCTTTAAGATCGGGAACAAGACAAGGATGCCCACTCTCCCCACTTCTATTCAACATAGTACTGGAGGTCCTAGCCACGGCAATCAGAAAACACAAAGAAATAAAAGGCATCCAGATTGGCAAGGAAGAAGTGAAACTGTCCCTGTTTGCAGATGACATGATATTGTACATAAAAATCCCTAAAGAATCCATGCCAAAACTACTAGATCTAACATCTGAATTCAGCAAAGTTGTGGGATACAAAATTCGTATGCAGAAATCTGTGGCATGCCTATACACTAACAAAGAACTAGCAAAGAGAGAAATCAGGAAAACAATTCCATTCACAGTTGCATCAAAAAATAAAATACCTCAGTATAAACCTAACCAAGGAAGTGAAAGACCTGTACTCTGAAAACTACAGGACACTCATGAGAGAAATTAAAGAAGAAACCAATAAATGGAAACACATCCCATGCTCATGGTTAGAAAGAATTAATATTGTCAAAATGGCCATCCTGCCTAAAGCAATCTACAGATTCAGTGCAATTCCTATCAAAATACCAACAGCATTCTTCAATGAACTAGAGAAAAGCATTCTAAAATTCATATGGAATCACAAAAGACCCCAAATAGCCACAGCAAGCCTGTGAAGGAAGAATAAAGCTGGGGGGATTATGCTCCCCAACTTCAAGCTCTACTACAAAGTCACAGTAATCAAAACAATTTGGTACTGGCACAAGAACAGACCCTTGAACCAATGGAACAGACTAGAGAGCCCTGATATAAACCCAACCATATATGGTCAATTAATACATGATAAAGGAGCCATGGACATACAATGGGGAAATGACAGCCTCTTCAACAGCTGGTGTTGGCAAAACTGGAGAGCTACATGCAAGAGAATGAAACTGGATTATTGTTTAACCCCATACACAAAGTAAACTTGAAGTGGATCAAATCTGAATGTAAGTCATGAAACCATAAAACTCTTAGAAGAAAACATAGGCAAAAATCTCCTGAATATAAGAATGAGTAACTTCTTCCTGAACGCATCTCCTCAAGCAAGGGAAACAAAAGCAAAAATTAACTCATGGGACTACATCAAACTAAAAGGTTTCTCTATGGCAAAGGACACCATCAACAGAACAAAAAGGCATCCTACTGTATGGGAGAATATATTTGTAAATGACATATCCGACAAGGGGTTAACATCCAAACTGTATAAAGAACTTATATGCCTCTACACCCAAAAAGCAAATAACCCAATTAAAAAATGGGCAGAGGATATGAAGAGACAGTTCTCCAAAGAAGAAATTCAGATGGCCAACAGACACATGAAAAGATGCTCCACATCACTAATCATCAGGGAAATGCAAATTAAAACCACAATGAGAGATCACCTCACACCAGTAATGATGGCCAGCATCGATAATACTAAGAACAACAAATGCTGGTGAGGATGCAGAGAAAGGGGAACCCTCCTACACTGCTGGTGGGAGTGTAAGCTCGTTCAACCATTGTGGAAAGTAATACGGAGGTTCCTCAAAAAACTAAAAATAGAAATACCATTTGACTCAGGAATCCCACTCCTTGGAATTTACCCAAAGAATACAACTTCTTAGATTCAAAAAGACATATGCACCCCTATGTTTATCACAGCACTTTTTACAATAGCCAAGATATGGAAGCAACCTAAGTGTCCATCAGTAGATGAATGGATAAAGTGGTACATATACACAATGGAATAGTATTCAACCATAAGAAAGAAACAAATCCTACCATTTGCAACAGCATGGATGGAGCTGGAGGATATTATGCTCAGTGAAATAAGTCAGGGAGAGAAAGACAAGTGCCAAATGATTTTCCTCATTTGTGAAATATAACAATGAAGGAAAATTGAAGGAACAAAATAGCAGCAGACTCAGAGACTCCAAGAAGGAACTAGTGGTTACCAAAGGGGATGGGTGTGGGAGGTGGGTAGGGAGGGTGGGAGAAGGGGATTGAGGGGTATTATGTTTAGTCCACATGGTGTGGGGGATCAAGGGGAAAACAGTGTAGCACAGAGAAGGCACATAGTGAATCTGTGGCATCTTACTACACTGATGGACAGTGACTGCATTGGGGTTTGGGTGGGGACTTGATAATATTGGTAAATGTAGTCACCACATTGTTCTTTCATGTGAAACCTTCATAAGAGTGTATATCAATAATACTTTAATAAAAAAATCTTATGAATATTTGGAGAGAAAAAAAGGATATAGTTCTCACACATACACACACACAAATCAATTACTGTAACTGTATAGTTTCCCAATGTTTGGAAGGTCTGTGATGACAAAAAGAGACATGATTGGTGACAGAAGCTGGTACACACATGATATACACATGATATCCAAACTTTCTTGCTCAAGAACTTTAAGGCAGCACCTTCTTATTCCTCCACTTTTTGAACAAGAGACTCAAGGTCTTCAACAACAGAAAACTTTGATGCTATTCCAGTACATTGTCTAGAAAATAAGAAGATGGGAAACAGAAGGGGTTTGTGGTAGACACTGAGTTTCGGGAACTACAATTCCTTCAAGTAAACTGTGGGGTGGGATGGAGAGAGGTGGAGCCCTGATGAAGGCTGGGGACTCTAGAAAATGGACCAGCAAACCACACTGAAGATTAAAAATTAGTAACAATTACAATATGAAGCAACCTTTAGTCTGACATAAGCCAGGACTCCCTTATCAACGCTAAAACCTTTCGCCCCTTATGCATCCACCTAACCCTTGTTCACGGGGATGTTTTCCAGTCCAACCAAGAGAACACTAGCTTTTCTGCATTTTTTCTTCTAAATTATGTTATTTTTTTTATCTCCAGTTGAGCAGTTGGATGCCAATGATGAGCTTACCATATCCTCAGTTGTAAAATAGGTATAACAGGACTGCTTACAGGATCATTTTGAAATGCACACAAATATTTACCTCAGATAACATAAAACAACCTAGGAAATTATATGACCCAAACATTCTAAATTTGGGATTAGGTCACACCACTGTCCTGCCATTCAGCTGCCTGGGCTGTCTTATTCACCTTCCAACAGTGCGAGACTTTCAGTTTTTGTACAAAATTCACCTCCTCACAACATCCCGAGGCATTACTCTATGCAATATTATCCCTCTTGATACTGCGTCCTCGTACCTGGCTTTATGTACCATGAGCTAACAGTTTTCCTGTTAGTTTACTTGTTGATTTAAATGTGTGTATCTCCTCCACTAAAATATAAGCTGCACAAGGGCAGGTGCTTTGCCTGCTGTCTTGAGATTCGGACAACGCATTCCCTGCGGTATCTCTACTGCCTCTTCCAGGTTCTTCTTTTCCATTCACACAGGCATTCACCATGGTTAAATTAAAATTCCTACTGCCAAATGGCAGACATAGGATCCCGTTGCTCAAAGCCCCAAGTTGTCGCTTCATTGCTTTACAGAGCGAAGACGAAATCCCTCATAATGGCCAATTGAGGCAACCTGACCCTAGATTCTGTATCATTACAGCTCACTATTCCTCTATGATTCATTTCAACCAAACTGGACTTCGCAACATGCTCAAACACTGTGTTCTCTATTCCCACCTCCATATTGTCAGAAACATACCCATGTTATAAGGCTTACCTCAAACCATTCCCTCCTCATGAAGAAATTTCCAATTCTCTTTGATTGAATGTGGCTTTGGTCCCCAGGAGACCACTGACGAACTTGGTGTGTGCCTCTTTTATTGTACTTATTTCTTTCTTCTCCTCTATTTCTTTACAAGAACAAGACCATGTTATGCTCTCCTACATATGGCCCCAGGAGAGCAGAGTGCCTGCCGTCTGACTGACACTCGTTTCCTGAACACCTGCTGATTATAGACTGCGTGCTGGTTCAGAAATAAAGAGCCAGCGGATGCAGAAACTATTATTAATTCTATGGTACAGATGAGGTCAGATGACTCTCCCAGGTCACTGTGGTGGGACTAGGATTCCAAACCATGCTGCCTCAAGGGTACATCCGACAGCAAGGATATTTGTGAGGTCATGGTCTGAAAGAAGTTCAGAGGGAGGTTTACTCATGAAACCAACAGAATCAGTGGAATATAACATCTGGTTATTTGGGGTGTGAATTTTAGGATTTCTGCTATTCTCTTCTCATGGCTGGTAGCTAGGGTTTATTTCTGACATATCTCTGTTCTGTTTTATCTTTTCAATGGAAATGATGCCTTACCCAGATTTACAAGACTGTTCTTAAAAATACGCGTTCCATATTGCTGCTCAGTGAGTCACCTGATATTTTAAACCAGTCAACATTGCTTGTTCAAGACAATCAAGGGCCCGGGGAACAATTAGTCAGAGGCCTTGGCAGCCAGAGAGTAAATTACATTTATGAGCGTACTCTGGAGCCATCACAAAAAGCTCTTTAATGAGAACACAGGCTATTTGTTCTCGTCCATTAAACAATGTCTATATGGATATTGGTTGTTGGTTTCTACAACCCCAGCTTTCGTTTTTATAGGTCAGAGTGGAGATTCCTGACACATATGGTTTTCTGGACCACTTGCAAGGGAAGATGAACTGTACCGGAACTTGGACTCCATATTAATCTTTTGAAGGCAATTTATCCATTTTTATTAGCTATTTGGTACAATGGAAAGTATGTTGAACTTGAATTTAGGGGCCTAGCTCTTCCTTTCACTGTGTTATAATCTGGGCAAGTCTTTTTACCTCATTGGTATAAAATAGGGGATGGTAGGTTAGATGAGGTTTATCCCCACTTAAGAATTCTGATTGTATGCTGGCCTTACATTGACGTGAAGATGCAAAACTCCATAGTTTCCAGAAATCAAGTATAATTTAAAGTTTTATTTCTTATAACTTATGTATATTTATATATTTTTTATATATTGTATATTTATATATATTCATAATATGCACATATTATATTTATATACAATTTCTTATAGTAGTTTATTTCATAGAGTTTCTGAAAAGAAAATGTCCTAAGCTTCACGAAGAGGTATTAAAACATGTGAAACAATGTCTTGGTACTTAAACGTAAGAAAGGGACTAGATTTCATGTTATTGGCCAAAACCAAGCTCCAGAGTCCATTTACTGGGATGAATTAAGGTTAAGCTCACGTGCTTCTGTTCCTTAAATTATGCTGTTTTACTACGAACAAACATATACAGTACCCCTGGATATGGATAAATAGAGTAGTGTGCGTCCTCAGTCACCCTACAGTATATCCAGGCTTTTGGAGCATAACGTTGGAATGTGTTCAGTTAGAAGTAAAGGAAAACAAAGTCAAACTGTTGTACATATAGAGGAATTCATTTAAAATGTTGTATGCCTTTTTCCCTATTTAAAAAAATATGCATTTGAACATGTATATGTGCATGTATATGTATGTGTACATAGGCATATGTAAAACACATAAATATATGATTTATATGTGTTGTGTGATATAACACATATATAGCATATTATACAAATGGTTTTTAATCTTTTTCTCATTGAATTATATTTGGGGCGATAATATCCCAAATTTATTAAATAAATGAAATTATTTCAGTCATTTTAACCATTGTCCATAGCTGTCTATTTTAATCAGTTTCTGAGCATTTAAATAGTTTCTATTTGTTTGTTGAAAGACAACACATCCAGTTAATTATTTTCCCACGAGGATAGAGAGACTTTCCAATCTAGGCCCCTTGTCATGGCAGGATCCCTCTTGCTGGTTCCATGTGGCCAGGTTTTTGTGTGAACATAAAGTTTAATTTTCAAGGAGAAATGCCCAGGAGTGCAGTTTCTGGAGCATAGGGTAGTTGGAGGTTGAATATTTTAAGAAACTGCCAACCTGTTCTCCAGAATGACTGCACCGTTTTACAGTTCCACTAGCAATGTATGAGTGATCCAGTTTCTTTGCATTCTTGTCCACACTTGGTATTATCAGCAATTTTATTTTAGCCATTCTGATAGGTGTATAGTGATATCTCATTGTCTTCAAAGTTTCATTTTTACATTTAATATTCATTTGACAGTTATTTACATGGTTGATGATGTTGAACATCTTTTCATGAGCTTATTTGTCAACTGAATATCCTCTTTGGTGAAGTGTCTCTTCATATCTTTTGCCCATCTTCTAATTGGATTGTATGTTCTAGAGATTGGTCCTTGCTCAGATATGTGGCTTGCAATTATTTTCTCCCAGTCTTTAAGTAGTCTTTTTTGTACAGAAATTTAGAATAAGCTTGTCTATATCTAAAAAAAAAAGTTGCTGGTATTTTTATAGAAATTCATTAAATATATAGGTCAATTTCAATGAATTTACCATGTTGAATCTTCCAAACCATGAAAATGATGTCTTCCTATATTCCTAAAATTCTTTTTTTCTTTCATCAGTATTTTATAACTTCCAGCATTCAGATCATGTACCTATTTTGCTTAGTGTATACCTGAGCAATTTCATATTTTTTGGCCTGATTATAATGGTATTATGGTTTTAATTTTGGTTTCTACATGTGAATTGTTGGTATATAGATATGATTATTGTATGTTTATCTGGTAACCTGAGACATTGCTAAACTCAATCATTATTTCTAGGAGTGTTTTTATAGATACCTTGTAATTTTCTACATAGACAATAATGTCATTAACAACAAGGACAGTTTTATTTTTCTAAACTGCATGCCTTTTGTTTATTTTTCTTGCCTTATAATAGCAAGTAAAACTTCCAGATATATGTTGAATAAAAGTGGACATCCATGCTTTGTTGCTGATCTCAGGGGTAAAGCTTTCAAGGTTTCACATTTAGTGTGATGTTAGCTGTAGGGTTTTTGTAGATGCTCTTTATCAAGTGAAGGTAGTTATGCTATATTCTCAACTTACAGTTTTTATCACGAACGAGTGTTGTGTTTTTTCAAATGCTTTTACTATGTCAGTTGGTATGAACACATGATTTTTCTTCCCTAATGGATTATATTGATTGTTCTTCTAATGCTGAACCAGTCTCACATACCTGAGAGCAATCCCACTTGGTCATGGTGCTTAATTCTTTTTATATATTGTTGGATTTGGCCTGCCAATGTGTTGTTAAGGATTTCTTTGTTAAGTTCATGAGAAATATTTGTCCATGGTCTTCTTTTTGCATATTGTCTTTGATTTTTTTATATCATGGTTATACCGGGCTCATAAAAGTAAATTGGCAAGTGTTGCCTCTTTCCTATCGTTCCTCTTTTTTCTGAAAGATTATGTAAAATAGGTACTGCTATATAGCATTTTCACTTTCATTATTTTCAGATATCTTGAAACTTCACTTGTGATATTCAGTTCGACTTAAAGTTTATTTAAGAGAGATTATTACAATTTCCAGTTGGGAGGTTTTTTTAATGTTAAAATTTTACTATTAATTTTTAGTTTTACTGCTTATAGTCCTTCTAACTGCAAGAATTTATTGTGGTTTTCTTTGAAGCCTCATATTTAGTCATATGCAATTGGACAAAGTTTAACCCTGTGTTCAAATTATAAAGTTTGATAAATTTAAATTAGATATACCTTGTGTCACTTACATTTTCTATATATACTTTTTTTTTTCTACTTGGTCTGTCCTAGGCTGAAAAATGTGGATTAATAAATCATAGGGAATTTCAGTCCACGTTTTTCAGCCCAGGACAAATAAAGTTTCTATTTA
This sequence comes from Phataginus tricuspis, assembly GCA_029783875.1. Classification (NCBI taxonomy): domain Eukaryota; kingdom Metazoa; phylum Chordata; class Mammalia; order Pholidota; family Manidae; genus Phataginus; species Phataginus tricuspis. The sequence goes on from JAQQAC010008525.1 coordinate 6,812,849, forward strand.
TTTATTTTACAAAAATCTTTACTCCAATTAGCTATAATTTTTATCCTTCATGAGCTCTTGTTCTGTTTTTTTGGTTAGTAGTTTTTAATTACTGTCATATCTTTTTTTAGTGTAGATTATTCCTCTTATTATGAAGTGTTTTTACTTGTTTCATTTAATGCTTTTACTCTTAAAGTCAACATTTTCTAAAAGTAAGAATTATCTCTCTTAATGTTATTGCCTTTCCTAGGCATGCCATAGCTGGTCCTTTCATTTTTCCAATGTTTCAAGTTATTTTCTTTTAATGCATCGGTTGCATGTGCATATAGTTAAACATTGCTTTGTGATCAAATCTGAGAGTTTTAAACCTTTAATTGGGTGACCTTATCCCATTTGTGTATGTTGTCAGAATATATATTTGGACAAATTGTGTCATTTTTTTTTATTTCATGCTTTTTAATGTAATTTTTTTCTTTTTAAGAAAATTTTACTGTGTGGTACAGATTTGCTTTGCTCAGTTGTGTGTGTGTGTGTGTGTGTGTGTTCATGAGTTCCCCTGGGTAATCAGCAGTCCCTCCAGAGGCTCTAGAGGAGAATCTATTCCATGGCTCCTCCAGTTTCTGGGGGTTGCCAGCATTTCTTGGCTGTGGTAACATCACTCCAAACTCTGCCTCCATCCTCATGGCACCTTCTCTCCGGCTGTCTAATCTTCCTCTGCCTCTCTCTTGTAAGGACACTTGTGATTACATTTACAGTCCCCACAGTTAAATCAGGGTGATCTCCCATTTTCAAGATCCTTCAGTTAATTACATCCATAAAGATTACTTTTTCAAATAAGAGAACATGTATAAGCTCCAGGTATTAGGACCTGACATCTCTGGGGTTCATTTTTAGCCTACCCTACTATGAAAAACCCTTCTAAAATCCCAGCAATTAACACTTCAACCACATCATTCCACACAGTTTCCAGACAGGCACCCATTTTTCTGTATCTATAAATGGATTTTACAAAGGTTTTCTACTGAAAGTACTACTAGTTTTAATAGAGACATGCAGGATTACATGAGCTAAAATGGAAAAAGAAACTTTAGAAACAACGATCTTTCTCCTTTGACTTTTATCCACTAAGATTAATTCTTATCTGACTTGGATATATACTATAGGGTAGTAGAAACAAATATAAATGAGTTGAGCCATCAAGAAGTTTACGTGTGGAATATTTGTTGAAAGTTATCTGAAGTCAATGCCCCGAGTCCAGGAGACAAACTACCATCGCCAGCAGAAGCAATTAGGTGGTTGAAAGGATTATTACTTACAATAAGACAGTTCCCTCTGTCTTCTAAAGTGTTACCAAAGTTGAAATTAAGAGCAGCTGAAAGTATAAAGCACAATGCAACCATTCCAGTGATTCAGATGGATGAGAGCTGAATATATTTTATACTGAAAATTGTAACTGAACCAACGAAATCAACTCATTGAACATGAGCAAAATGGCAAAATGTGGCTGAAAGTGTCTTCCTTTCCTAAGGAGCCAAGCAGAAGCATGGCATTAAGAGGAGGAGGGCCAGAATGGGAAGTGTGGACATCAACTCCCCTTAACTAAGTAGGTGTGTGACTTCACTTCTCTGGAAGCCCTTTTCTTATCTAACAGAGCAAGGGTTTGGGGGTGGGGCTCTGGTGAAGGAGTCAGGAACAAGATCTCTCGCAATCCTTCTGGAGGTCAGGGTAGTGAGGCTGTGACATCATGCCTTCCAGTGTAACTTGCCTAAGAGCATGAGTGGGTTTCAGACTGTAGATACGGATAGAATATTGCAATTGGGAATAGCCTGAGTGAGGACAATTGGATTAATCACAGCTTTGATTTCTGCAGTTGGTTAAAGTCTGGTGCTAATTGAGGTTAATAATATGGGTTCAATTCCTCTAAGGGCCGGGTGGCTTCGCTTAATTTGGGGACAAGAAGCTGCTCTGCTGGCCTTCCACCAGTCACTTCACTAACGTGTATCATTGGTCCTTGAGGAGAAGGAAATAAATCAGAGTCCATGACCTGGGAACAAACAGGTCAGCATCATTACAGAACCCCAATTTACAGGATCTCAGGGTTGGACGGAATAGTGTGACCTTCACAAAGGAATTAGTATCACTATTATTATGATACTTTAAAACATGGTACTTTCAGTTGTTAGCCTTAGGATTTCCTTTTTCTGAATGAGAAATTTCTTAAGTTGGGACGATATATCACTTAGGTTTTTGTCAGAAAAGCAGAATCACTATGCCTGACATAGAACAGGGGATTGATGATAAGGGTTTGACCTATGGTTAAAGAGTTACTTCCATAGCTGCGGCTGGGCCTGAAGTCAGCAGCACTGGCCGTCAGGAAGGAGACGGACAGGAAGTGGGGACAGCAGGCTGAGCAGGAGCTCCCAAGGTGGGCTGCAGCCACTAGGGCAAACCGGAACCAGCATCTGCCTCTTACACCCTCCAGGCCTAACTTCACAGATGCAAATCAACCGCTGTGGGAGTCACATCACGGGGCCAGGGCTTGAGAAGCTGCAGGGGCAGGTCGGGCAGGAGCTAGAGACGCTGAGGGTTCAGCTGCGGCCTCAGGCTAACAAGGTGAGCCAGCAGATCAGCAGCAAGAGTGTGCGCTGCACTAGCGTCGAGAGTGCAAGGAAGTACTTGTTCAAGCCTGTCTTCCAAACCTCATGCAAAATGTCACTTGTGACCCAAGCCAACATGGAGTTATACAAAGATAAGGATTCTAGGAAACATAGTTCTGGCTTAACTAAGTGGACAGAGCAAATGCATCATAGATGGAAAGATTATAATTTAAAGAGTCTTGTAAATAAAGTTTCATCTGTCCCATATGTATACACACACACACACACACACACACACAAACGACTCTCATCTTTTTCAAAAGGGATGACTCGCTATTTTCCCCCAAGGGTCTGGGTATTGAACCTCTCTCTCCTGCGGCAGATGGGTGACTGGTGTCTGCCTTGGACTAGCAGAAAGCAGAGATCAGCAAACTAGAGTTTGTGGGCCTAATCGAGACCACTGCCTATTTTTATAAAATAGGTTTTCTTGAAACACAGCTGCTTCATGGTCTACAGCGCTTTCCCACTACAACAGCAGAGTCGGGTAGTTACAACAGAGACTCTAGGGCCTGAACCTAAATATTTACTATCTGTCTGTTTACAGCCAAAGTGTGTGCCCTCTGGTATAAAGTCCCACTTTAGGCTGTTCCGCTGGTATAGTCAGGAACCGTCCTCAGTGAGACCCCAACTCTGGTCCTCAGAGGTAGGCAACAAAACTAAGCCCTCTGACTCCAAATATCTCCCCTATTAAACTGATTGTTGCCACGATTCTGAAAACTCCATGTTGGCATTAAGCAAAGCTTCCAGAAAGTATCCCATAAAACTGCCGATATATACCACCAGGTTTTAAACATTCCCATTAAAAGCAATTAATGTGATTCCATTAAACCAATTAATTAAGTTCACTTTGAACACAGGCTGAAAGAAACAGAGCACAGAACAGGAATCTGGTGTTGGAGGTTCAGGACTGTGAGCTGGTCTAATCTCAGGGCTTTGTCTGGGTTGGACAGACTTGCCTGGGCCCTTAAACAAAGAGTTCTTGATACCTATGCCTGGCGGCCAGCTTACAGGGGAAGAGAAAATGGAATGTGAGCTCAATCTGGCCAAGTCATAATTTTGCTAAGGACCAGCTCTGTTAAAAATAAACACTGAAACACTGCTTTCTGTCCTAGGCCACGCCAGCTACGATCAGTCTAGGAAGACTCAGATTTGTGAAAGATCACCTCCAGCTTAAATCAGAGCAGTCAGTCAGGGTGTCTGTACCCACTTTATACCTGAATGTCATGTATTTGACAGGTGATCCTTGACTCCATCAAGTTCACGCTATAATGAGGCCCCAGCTCTGGTGCGTCTGGCTAGTTCAACGAGAAGTCAAAGTCAATAGCCACTCAGTTTTTGGTTTCCTAATGAATCTCTGCCACTGGCATCTCCCTGGCCTTCTCCTTTTCATCTCTTACTGTGTATGCAGCATGGTTCCTTATATAGATGCCTGCATTTCTTTCTGTAAGTGGAAAACTCTATTAATAAGACACAGGTAAAATCTCAGGAGTGTTTCCTCCTGGGAGGTGACCTTCAACTCAGTATGAAGCTCACAACATGGTAAATAAAGGTTACTTCTCAAGGTCTTGGGCGCTGGAAATTGGGCACAAATTAGAGAACAGATGTCTTGAGTTAACCATTGCAGGAGCTGATTAGTGTGGTTGTGTACAGCTTGTTAAATACTCAAGGTCACTTTATGAGTAAGAATGACTGTTCATGCTTCCTGATCTGTGGGGCTCAGCGTGTGTATCTGGAGGTTGTAATAATGCTGCTTACTCAGGCTTTCCCAATCAGCCAGGACTCTTTCACCTTAATCTTTACTCTTGTTGTTGATGTCCTGGTTCAAGCCTGTTTTCAAACGGTGTGATTCCAATCTTAGAAACAAAAGCACAGTAGAAAAGTGCCCAAAGCAGATGAGAGCATCTGCACAGCCTACAATAGGGGAAACCAGTGGTTTCCAAGGAAATGAAGTGCCAGGAAGTCACTAAGCTTTCAAGAATGCAACACTTAATCCAAATAATCCAAAAGCAATCTACTTGGCAATCTAATTATATTTCCTTAGGAGGAAACCGCAGTAAGTGTTTGTTTGCATTTAATTGCCTCCCTTTAATATGTTTGTGCTGTACTCATTTCTGACTCTGTTCCCAACTGGAAGGTCCCTTGTAATATTTGACTTAGCTTTCTAGACTAACCCAGAGGATTGCGCTTGGATTCCTACATAATAGGACAAGCAAGCTCTTATTTTGTGTATGTCAGAGCTGATGTCAGTTTCTAGAAACAATCGCTTTTCTTGGACAGGTAGAAGGGAAAACTATAGATTTTAAATGGACTCATCTGTTTTATTCTACTTATGTACTGAGAAAGAAAATACCATGCCTTTCTTTCTCCCATTATGCATTTAATAGTGAGGATAGGGGGAACAAAGAACATGACTCGTCCTCAGCCACATGCAACGGAGCAATATCCATTTAATGGTTAGATTCTGACGGGAGTCTCATTCCTTGATCACAGTGACGGTGCTGTTCACGCTTAATTGGAACTCCACATGTGCATATCGTTGCTGAGTTATTTCAGAGATCTCAGAGGAGTTGGGTGAAAGTTGAGGCCAAAATTACTCCTATCAAGAAAAATCATGCTACACTCTTGAACTGAAGTACCCTTGCTGATATGTAAAAATACAGAGATTGCTTTCAATCCCAGCAAACATTTCTCCTCTAGCTTGTACTCTAGCATCATGATGGCATTTCAGTTCTCACTCCAACTAATTTAGCTTCTCACATGCTCTTCTTTGACCTGGAATGTCCTCCCCAGGACCACTCTTTTTCTCCTCTTTCCTCCAACACAGTGACGATGCTACCCCTGAGCAGACCCTCTTAATGAAAAACTCTTACTTGATAAAATATTGCTCATATATCACCTTCTTTCTGAAGTTGATCCCAATATCACTCCTGCACCTGGAACCATGACATTTTTATATTGATTAGTTTTAAATAGTAGAATAAATGCTGCAATGTACTAGCCCTCATCACACTGACCTCTTTCTGAGCAGGGTCATATTTCTCTTTGTATCTCCAACTTCTAATCACAATGTTGCACACATAACAAGTGCTCGACCATATTTGTTGAATGAGTGAATGTGTTTGGCAGAAAGACAGACATGAGCAGGTGGAGGGAGAATAAAGCCAGTAAAGCCCACTAAAAGGGACTCAAAGAGTTAAACAGATAAGATCTTAGAGCCAGAAAGGACTCAAAGAATTATTTAGTTGAAGTTTCAAGGACCAGGAGTGACTTGGAATGTCCAAACACTCCCCAGATGAAAAACAACTTCCCAGATGAAGTTTCCAAGCACAGACACTCCCCAGATAAGAAAAATCATGAGAGCACAGGCACAGAAACCATTAGAGCACAGCCCAGGTCTCCACTTCACCAATTAGACCAGGCTTCCAAGCCAAAGATTGTCAGTCAAGGACTTCTCTGCCCTACCAGAAACCCCACAAAAGCAGCCTCACAGTAAGCAGCCTGCCTGTGTCTCCACTGACTGTAGCCCACTCCTCACTTGGGAGTGTATTCAAATAAAACTTTCATTCTGCTACCCTTTCAATTCTTTGTTGCGGCGGGGACAAGAACTGAGGAGAACAAACTTAAATGGATGCCAATATTCTGATATGCAGTGAAGAAGTATATGCTGCCACATTCAGGAAAGGAGAACATTGCACAGTTTATTCATTTGTTTTTTTCGGTTTTATGGTTTGGAAAAATTAAAAAGATAACAAAAATTTCTCTTGACTCAACTAGGCCTGTTGATAAAATCTAGGACTCCTGACAGCAGTTAGGGCTCCTTGGGTATACCAAGCCCAGCCAATATTTTAATGTCAAGGGGTCATTTGGGTTGAAATTATCCATCTGTCAGCTTTAAAATTTTCCACCTCTGAGCGAACCATCTTTGAGCTTTGGTAAAAAAAATAAAGGAAGTAAATAAACAAATGTGTGAATAAATAAAATACATAAAAGAGAGTACTAATTAAAATGCATAAAATTAAAGTGGTAGGAGCTAAAGAGGATCAGGCAGGAGTAAGAAATGCCAGTGCAGTTTAAACTCAGCTTTGCACCGTGCCCTTGGGGTTGGCCAAATGAGCCTCTGTCAGAAGGATTTTCAGTAATTCCAGGAAAAAGGACCCCTGTTTTTCTCTCCCTGGCTGCTGCTTCTGGGAAATTTCTTGGCCCCTGGATTCTATTCATTTGAAAGCCATGACTTGGGAGCAGATATGGGAATTCTTAAGGGAGCTATTATGAATTTAGGGGAGAATTTTTCCACCACCACCACACACAGATTTAAAGGGCTCCTTGTGCTTAAGGTCTCCATTTTCACTGAAAAGCAATGAAAGCAGAAATCGCTTCACTAGGTCCTATGGTGGTTTGCACTGGTGAGTCTCTGCTATGGTTAGCCACAGCTGCCTGGACCCCATCTCTCCAACCTTGAGTGGGGGGAGGTGGTTTGCTCTGTGAACTTCCCTCTTTCATGAGCCCAAGAAGAGTTGTTTGTTTTGCAGTCTGTGAAGCTTTTTATTTGTTAGGACACCATGGTGACTTCCAGGATCCTGACATTCGAAACCACAAACCAGAAGACTTTTTATTCCTTCTTAAAATATAATTTTCTACTTAATGTAAAAATTTGGAATGTGCAACAGCTCAGCAGGGAGAGTGTAGGAACCAGAAGCCTAGAACAACTAGGTCAACACTGCAGTTCCCTTGTTCCACGACTGACCTTCTAAGCTCTGACCCCCTGAACGCTGGGGAACCTTCAACTCCTCCAGCTCTCAGATGTTCAGCATGAGTTAATGAGAAGAGAAGCCCTGAGAACCAAAAAGGCTTTTGATTTCTTCCCTCTTCACTGTTGGATGTGCCAACTTAGATCCTTCTTGTTGAAGGTTGTAAAATAAATTCCAGGTGATCATTTTGTGTCAAAGATCCGAGTCTGTTTGTTATGGGAATCTACCACCTTGGTGGGCTCTCATTAGTTGTCTGAGTATCTGGGGAGAAATCACAGTATTGGGAAGTCTGGGACACTCCAGGAGACATCAAGCTGTCAGAGTTACGGGATGCTCCAGAGTCACTAGTTGGAGATAGTGTTGAGAGAATTACACGAGGGCAAAGGGACTGGGAAATTGCTTCACCCTCTGGCATTATTTCTATGCCTTTCAAAAGAGCTGGGGAGCTCACCTAGCATTTGTTCAGCCCATCAGTACTGTCCAAAAATCACCATCTTCTCCACTCAGAGACAAAAGGCGTCTCCCTTTATAGCTTTATCTGACAATTTCCTGTCAGGCATTTGTAAAGCTAGTCCGATGTGCAGACGGGAGGCTTTGACAGACGAGGGTGACATTTCAAAGAAACAACGATGATAGGCTGCCTAACAGCACACTCCAGAAACAAGCACCTTTGGAAGGTACGGTTGAAATTTCAGACCACCAGCTTGGTATTTCACCACGTAGCCTTCTCCACCGAGTCTTTTTCACGTAGCTCAACATGAGTTAAATTATGTAGAAGCTGCAAATGCCAAATCACAGGGGAATTTGAAATTCTTATTTTACAGCTCGAAATTAGTGTGGACACTTCCCATCAAGAAGGACATTTGTTTCACTTGAGTTCTTGGCACAAATATTGGTCTTTTATGAACAAATTGCAGCTGGAAAAAATGATATTCCCCACAGGTAGAAGGGAGGTATTGCCTTTACATTCTCAATAACTAAATGAACATGTATTTTTGATAGCTGCTTTAGAAATGCCTTCCTTACATTTCTAACTGTGTTAGAAACTACAGTTCCCACTATTTGAAACTGGGCCTTCAGTACTGAGAAATAGCTTGCCCTTTCCACAATAACAGAAGTGAACAGGAAAGCAGGATGCTGTTAGCAGCTAGATTGCCAGTTTGGGAGGCAGGCAGTAGTGAGATTGGATTTGATGAGGGCAGAGCCACCACTCTTGACTGTTTTCTTCACACGAGGATAGCGTCATTCTCATAGATGGGCTCCTGCACGAGGCTGGTATATCCATTCCAAAGGGTCTTGGTTGCAGGAGCTTTTTTATAGCTACTTCGTGCCTGACGTTGAAGTCACACACACAGTGAACAGATTGTACCTTGTTTGTGTCCTCTCAGCAAGGGGTTGCGAGTTGTGGTTTTAATCCCAGGTTGAATCAAACACATGATCTGTGGAAATTTCTCAACTTCCCTGGCACTCAGTTCTTTAACCATCAAAGTTGGGAAAAGTGAATTAATCCACCATGTAACTTTAACTGCAGTATCTGCCCCTCTCAGAGATAAAGCTGAAGGTCTGATACGGCCTGTAAGCCTTGCATGATCAGGTCCCATGTTGCTCTGAGACCCACATCTTCACCTACACCCCTCACTTCCTCTGCTCCAATTGCATGAACTGTCTTGCTGTGTTTCAAATGTGCCTACAGTGTTCTCCCCATGGGATCTTGCTCCGGCTGTTTCCTTTCTTCTTCCTGGCAGGCCCTGGTCCCCACTCTGCCCTTCCTCTGAGAGCCCCTGGCTGTCTGCCTGGTTAAAAATTGCAGGTCTTCTCCCTCTGCATCCCTTGCTTTATTTTTCTCCAGAGTCCTTACACATCTGACATACTATATAGACTGTACATTTTGCTTATTTATCTACAAACCCATGCTTGAATCTGAAAAAAGAAAAATCATGAGCCCAAAGATTTTGATTTTATTATCCACTGCTCTATCTCAGGACGAAGAATAGTGCTTGGCACATAGTAGATGCTCTAAAAATATTTTTACATGAATACCTAGTAAATTTTTGTGGGTGAAGAGGTTCCTTACTTAATTCTTACTCTACAAGGAAAAGATCATTTTCATCCCCATTTTATTCATGATGATAGTAAGGCTTAAAGGCATTCAGATGAGCAGCCCTAAGGCCCTACAACTGGCATGTGGTCAGCTAGGACACACACTCAACCTTTTATGAACGCAGGTCCATTTTCTTTTTGTTACACTATTCTGCCTCATTCTACCTCAAGAGGCTGCTGTAAAAATTCAGTTTGAAAGTCTTTCATGACTGTAATGTCCCTTTTAAACGAAAGGCATACTAAACATCATTTTTGTATCTTTGTTTTTTAATGAGAACATAAGCCAGGGCTCTTTATCTGAATCCATTTTACCACCTTAACCATTTTTAGGTGGACAGTTCAGTGGTATTGAGTTCATTCATGCTATTCCACAACAACCCCACCATCCATCTCCAGAATTCTTTGAACGTGCAAAAGTGAACTCTGTACCCATTAAACAACTCCTGATACCCCCCTCCCCTACCCCTAGCAACCACCATTCTATTTTCTTTCTTTCTTTTTCTTCAATCTCCTCTTTTCTCTCATACCCCAGCCACTGGGAATCACTATCCTGACACAATGACTCTGGCCTTTTAAAAGTCCACATATAAGTGAGATCGTGTGGTATTTGTCCTTCTGTGTCTGCTTTATTTCACTGAGTATAAGATCCTCCAGGTTCATCCATATTGTAGCAAATGGATGAATAATTTTATTTTAGGCCAAATAATATTCCATTGTGTGTGTGTCTATATACAAAATTTTATTTATCCATAAATGTATATATATTTTGTCTTTAGCCATTCATCTATCAGTGGACACTTAGGTTTTCATTTATTGACTATTGAGAATTATGTCTCAATGAATATGAGAGTGCAGATAGCTCTTCAAGAGAGTGATTTTATTTCCTTTCTTTTGGATATATACCCAGAAGTGGGATTGCTGAGTCATATGGTAGTTTATTTTTAATTTTTTGAGGAACCTCCCCTTACTGTTTTCCATAATGACTATACCAACTTACAGATAAGTGACTGAAAAAAAATGAATGAATAAGTGATTAAAATACAAAAGTTATGTTTAAAACAAATCAATTTTGCTGAATTTATTAAACTGTGACTCATTGAAAAGACTTTCTATATGCAAGAAATCTGAATGCTTCGAAAGCTGTAAGTAGAGCATTTTTATGAAGGAATCCTATACTAAATTACTGAAAATTGAAAGGCTAGGAATACTTTTACAAAAAACAAAAATCAATAAATAATTAACACAGTTGGGGCAGTTTAATCAGCTTCTATATATTTGGCTTTTCTTGTATCGGGTTTATTGAAAGTTAAATAAATATGCATACGATTCAAGAGCTCCCGTCTCTTTTTCTGAGTTTGGAAGCTCAGGTTTACAAAGCAAGACCATATTTCCCTAAAAGACACCCAGAATGTGAAAGCTGCCAATATATAACTGAAATACTCAGGGGGGAACCACCAGAATGTCACATGGGTGAGGAATAACTTTCTGTGCTCCATGAAAGGAGCTCTTCAAGTTATGTATTGATCCCAACGTGAGGAAAATATGCCTACAAATTTAATTTGACATTTACAATCAATAGCGCTCAGATGTCACTAGAGCAGAGGGTGGGGAAAAAAGATGACTTAAAAATTACAGTCATGAATTTATAATCACAATAATGAATAGAAATAATTTATTGAATTAATGTTTCCAGAGTCTAAAGAAAACTAGCATGCCACAGCATGCTGCTGAAGGAGGGGGGAGGCAGGACCTCTATTTATTGAGACATCTTCTTTAACTTCCTCCTTATCCTATCATTTGTGTCTTTATGCTACACTTCTGCGATGTGGTCATTTTTTCCTTACAAACTATTGCATGCTAAGCTAGCTCAGAGATTGAGGGGCTTATGTACGATAGGAATGAGCCTTTGCCTCTGTTCATTGTTTCATCTTGGTCTAAAAGTCTCAGAGAAAATACGCCTTTTGTTTTGGTGGAGGAGTAAAAAGCATTGCACATACTAGGTGCTTAAAGATCTGTACTGAGTCAGCCAAGAGTCATTGACACCAGTAGTGTCTACATGAAAGGGCAATCAGGAACTGGAAACAAATATGGTCTTAAAACAGAAAGACTGATCGTACAGGTAATACTGGGATCATAAATGCTTTTGGCTTCTTTCTCAGCTCGGTGAATTCTTCTCCCTGGCATACTTCTCTGTTTTCTACTCCATTCCCTGATGACTTATCTGGTCTCAGAGCTTCAAATGTCACCCCGCTGCTGATATGCCAAGTTACAACTCCGGCCAGGGACTCTACCTCCAGCTTTCCCCTGATGATCTCGCACTTCGATTTGGGTGTTTAGTAGGCACCCTACACTTGGCATGTCTCCATCCAAAGCTTGTGATATCCCTTCTCCAAGAGGCTCCTCTCCAGCCTTCTTTATCTTAGCTAATGGCAACTCCCTCCTTAAGCCCAAACCATCCGTGACTCCTTATGTCAACATACATGCAACCTACAGGAAATCTGTTCTGTCATCAAACATACACAGAATCTGGCTAATTCTTACCACGTCCTCCCTGACGCCCTGCCTCAGATCATCATCTTGCCCTTGGATGGCAGTGGCTCCCCTACTGGTCTCCCCGCTTCCGAGATCCTCCCAGTACTCCACCCCCACCCATAATCTATTCTCAATTCCATAGGCAGAGCTGTCCTTTCAAAACCCGAGCGGGACCTTGTCCCCTCCTCCACCACAACCTCAGTGGTGGCCCCATCTCAGAGTAAAAGCCAAATTTGTACAATGGCTCACCTGCCATCTCATCTCATCTCATCACCAGCTCTCCCCCCTTTTCGTTCTCTTTTGTTCACACAAGTGTGCTTGACGTTTCCTGCGCTTGTCAACCATATTCTCACAACAGAATATTCGACTGTGCTGTTTCCTCTGCTGCTGAGGTTCTCCCTACAGATAACAATTTGGCTTCATTGCTGAGTCCCTTCAGCTTTCTGCCCACGTGTCATTTAATCAGGAATACCCGGCCTGCCGACCCCGCAGGAAATGACGGTGGCCATTTCCCCACTGTCTCCACCGTTCCTGCACTCCTATCCATATCCGTGACTTTCCTTCTCCATAGCTTTGATCACCGCCTGATCCACCCTTCATTGACCCATTTTAGTCACTGCCAATATCTTCCTACTGAAATGTAAGTTCCAGGAGGAGAGAAACGTTTTGCTGTTTGTTTTTGCAGCTGTATTCCCAGTGGGTCTGACAAAGCTTCAGTAAATATTTTGGGCGAATTCAGCACGTTATGGCTCTCCTCCATTCCAAGGTGAAGCTGCACTTGCCATCGGGAGGAGTCCAGATCCCTGGGTTGCTCAGCGCCATCTTTCTACACATCATCCCCAAACTACAAGGACAGTTAGGCTCTGGGTTCCACCTCTGAGTTTTCATTAGCTAATATGTAATCAAAGAATTAAACATTTGTGCATGTTTTCTCTAGGACATGCTGGTAACTAACTCCGGAGATGACAAGTGCCCGCAGGTGGGTAGTTTGGCCCTTTAAATTCCCAGAGCTCTCTTTTAGCCATATTGACTCACGTTTGGTAAAACAACACGCAGATCTTAGATACTCCAGGAACTATATCCCCATTTAAAAGACATTTTTACAGGCAGGGCGGCTGACTTTGCTGGTAAAGTACCAGTAAACACTGATGACTGTACTTGGTATCTGCTTCCAGAAAAGCAGGAGAGGAAAACTCTGTGATGTCCTCTTGCACTCAGCACTATACCGAGAACAACTTCACTGACAGGTAGGCGTAGATGAGGGGAAAGCTGTCCCTTCTGCCCATAAGCTGCTTTGATTCTGTTCCATCCAAGCTCCCAAAGGTCTTCTCCAGTGATGAATGAAAACGCACAGACGTATAGATATGCTTGTAAGAAAACTGAATTAGAATCATAAAGTCTTGTCCCTTACTTGCTGGCCTTACAATTGGATGTATCCCCCTTTGTTTATCTCAATCAAAAACCTTCATTAGTCTCTGCTCCAGCTATACTGGACCAGGATGATTTAAACATGTTCTGTACCTTTCTTTCTGATATTAATGAATTTTTTTTTCATATTTTAAATACAACTCAAATACTGCCTTTTCCATAAGTCTTTCTTTACTACCCTAAATGCAAATTACTCTTTTGCTCCTTTGGACTCTTAATAATTCCCATAACACACATGATGTATTGGGGATCTAAATAAATACATATAATGTATATGTAAAATATACAACACATATTATATATATAAAATATCATATAATACATACATTACATGTAAACGCTTATCTGAATTTGCCAGACTGTGGACATTAGGAACCACTCATTCTTTCAACTTCTCACTCTGCAAATAAATTCCCTGGCGTCCCTGAACAATGACTGTCCGTCTCTGCTTTAGTCCCTCCTGTCACAGTGGTACCACCATGTCCCAAGGCAGCCTGCTCTTTTGCTGGGGATTTGGCTCTGCTGGCAATTAGACCAGGTGAATATTCCTTCTCCAGGACCTAAGCTAGATCAGGGGCTTTTGTTCTGGTTGATCTGTTAAAAGAAAAAAAAATCTTGGTCTAACCACAGAACAGTGATGGCCCACAAGAGGTTTTTTTAATTGACAACTGAGGAAGAAAATCTGCAGTAACTACCAGGAGCTCCAGGGAAGAATTAGACGGTTGAGATGTTTTTTCAAGTGATTAAGGGATTTTTAAAAAATCATCTTTTTTTTTTTTCAGGGTTTGGAACAGTTTAAAGACAATAAACAGATTTTCTGGGGTTTCTTGGGCAATGGCTATTGGATGCTTAAACCTCAGAGGCTATTTTTTAGGTCGATGCCCCTGCTTCATGTTCCCATTGACCTGTGACACACTTGCTTGGAACACTTACTGTACTTTGTTGTAATTACTTGTTCAATGTGTGTCTTCAATGCCAGACTGTGAACCTGGAGAGATCTAGTAATCCAGATTGTCTTGTCAATCACTCTATTCCCACGGCCTGCAATTATTGCAGTAGGTTAAGTGGCTGTGTGTGGTAACAGTAAGAAGTGGGTTAGCTGATACTTTGGGAATTGGTGTGTTCTTTTAAAAATGGCTGCTCACCAATTACAGGGTCCCAGAGTAAAATTTTATCAGAATTTGTCTCCCTTCATCTCTACAAGATGAGCATTTAAAGTGGAACAATTTAAACCTTTGTTTTATGACTTCCTTGGACATATTAGAATGGACAAAATGGTCTATCTTAAATGATGTTCAGAACTAAAATGAGAGAATGGAGGCTGGGAAATATCATGCAGTGAGCAATGGAAAATTATATAAACACTTAGCTAGACATTAATTACTTGCTTTCTTATTAACACTCTCCTAAAAACTATGAGGGGTTCCAAAAGGTATATATACATAATGCTGATGTAAGTTATGTAAAATATACAATAATGCAATAATGCAACACAATAATGGGGTAAATTATTGATTGATAGATTAAATTGCTTGGAATAACAGCAAACAGGTAGGTGCTGATGAAGTAAATATCTGAAATTATTGGTTGCTATGGTGTGAACTGATTAAACAAATATTGAGTACTTATTAGGATAATTAGGATAGCCATCATAAATGATTTACATCCATTAATTAATTTGATCTTCTTAGACAGCTGATAAAGTATTTCATTTTCATTTTATAGATGAAAAAATTAAAGGTCAATTATGTTGAGTAATTTGTGAGAGATTATACAGTCAGGAATTGGCAGAGCTGGAGATTCAATTCGGTGATGATTTATCCAAAGCCTAAGTGGAAAGAGAAGAACCAGAACACGTATAAAGGCCAAGGGGTAGGACATGTCTGAGGAACACAGAGATATTTGGCAGAGCAGATAATGATGAGAGAGGGTGGCAGTGGTTATGGAGTTGGGCACAGGAAGTTCGGTGCTATTTCTGAAAGTCTCTATATGGGAAAGCATTGGTTTATAAACAGGGAAAGTATACTCTTTGAGTTACTCTGTAAACAGATGATTCTTGCTGCAGTGTGGCTATCAGGAAACTAAGGAAGAAGCAACAGATACTGAAAGATTGGGCAATGCTGGAAAAGCCCAGCAAAATCATCTTATCCCAGTGAAGACAGACAGAATACACTATTATTGCCTTGAAGGATTCCTCCAGAAGAATTACAGGTCTTGATATACTATGTGTAATTTTAATGTCTTCCTCAATTTAAAGATTATGATTTTGAGACTGAGAGTAGAATAAAGGGGATTGAATAACTTTGGATATAAATCGTTTGAAAAGTAATGGTTTTTCAAGCCGTAATTCACACACTAATGGATATATTCTTGGCCAGGAAAAGAATGATTTAGGAGTCACCCAATTAATATCAGAACACAGGTTTTGTTGTACAAAGTATACAGGGCACATCAGCCATAAAAGAAAAAAATCTTGCTATTTGTAACAACATGGATGGACCTAGAAGGTATTATGCTCAGTGAAATAAACCAGGCGGAGAAAGACAAAGACCATATGATTTCACTTATTTGTGGGATATAAAAACAAAGCAAAACAGAAGGAACAAAACAGCAGTAGACTCTTAGATACTGAGAAGTGACTAGCGGTTACCAAGTGGGAGGGGAGGGGAAGGGGGACTGTTGAACCACTGTGATGCACGTTTGATTTAAAAAAATGTATACAGGGCACCTCCCTCCCTACTCCCTACCACAGAGGTAAACAGGACCCATAGCTTTTGCTTTTGTCTTCTAGTTCCCTTTCTATGCAATTCTATGCATATATATGAAATCTATTTTTAACAATTCCAAAGCATCCCATAGGAAATATATTTTTTATTCAGTTAACGTTTTCTTTTTTGATAATTAGGTTATTCCCATCATCTTGCTGTTATGAACAATGCCGCAATAAACATTATTGTGCCCCATCTTTGTATTCATGCATTGACATATGCACACGCAAACATTTTGTATGAATTCCCACATGTGTATTTCATGGGTAAAAAGGTATCTGCACTTTAAATTTTGACAGATGTAGACCAGTTGGCTTCCAAATTGGCTTCCACTATACCCACTCCTAACAACAACATATGAAAGTGCCCCCATACTCCTTTTCAATTTACTTCTTTGTTATCTTTTAAAATGTAAACATGCCAAAACACAGCAAAGAACGGAGGAACTAAAACATGTGCGTAGCAAATAAAACACTGACTTTGTGCTCTTTCTTTGGCCCAGCCACCTGCCTTCTTTAACAGAGGTGATCAAACACTAAGTTTGGTGTTTATTATTCCTTTGCCTTTAATTCCCTGGCCTTTTTAATCTAGTAGAGGGTTTATCTATTTTTGAATATATGAAAAAAGTGTCATATTATGTAGCCTTTTAAGGGACTTTTTTAAGATTCACTTTGTTTCTAAGGTTTATCCAGGTAGCAGTTACATCATTTTCATTGCTGTGTAACATTCCAGTGTGTGAATGTAGCAGAACGTACCTCTCTCTTCTGGACTTCTGGGTTGTTCCTGGTTTTCTGCTACTTGGGTTGTATTTTCATTGGCATTCTCAACATGCATCCTGGCCCATGACTTCTTGGTTATTGATCTCAAAGAGGAAATAGCAGATTCAGTGCATGCAAATGTGCAATGTATTAAAATAATGACATTTTCCCCCAAATCATTGGCCAATTTACTATCCTGACAGACAAGCTTTTGGGAGAGTTTTTGCCCTCTTTTTCTCTCTGCATGAAATATTGCTCCCCCAGATACACAGATGGTTCAGTCCATCAACTCTATATATTTCTTGGCTCAAATGTCTCTTATGTAGTAAGAATCTCTGGTCATGATATATAATTGTTATCTTACCCCCACCCTTGCACTCAGCACACAGAAGGCAACCAACAAATATTACTTGAAAGAATGGCTGAATAACTGAATGAAAAGATTCGCATATAATCCAGTGAACAATATCCTATAAGTAAAAATATACATGTGTGCGTGTATGTGTATAATGTACTGGATTCCATGAACCTTGAGACAAAATTATATTAGGAACATCTGGAGGAAGAAAAAAATACATTTTATATGTGTGTACATGTGAATAACTACGAATATTTTTACATCAAAAGCCAAATAGAGGAAATATACAATATTTTCTTAATATATACTAGAGAAACTCTCTTTGGCAAGTTATAGTTATAATTGATGGATATAACTATCTGGACAGCCACTTGATATATTCTTTGTGTTTATTTATTAAACAAAGATTTACTGGATACTTACCATATGAAAGACTTGCACAGAGATATTGCCCTAAAGAAGAATGATGAAAAAAATGATTTATTTTTTATTTTTATTTTTGCTAAAAATTACACTTTTTTTAGGATAGAAGAGTTAGCCACACAGATAATTATGGGCTACATTTTGATCTAGAACTACATGTGGTAAGTATTGAAACTAAAAGACCTGGGGAAAATTAGCCATGGATCTTAGATTCCATAATAAGGATAGGAAAAGATACACAAAATTATGTGTGCTAGTGTATATAAAGACATATTTTGAGAAAAAACACAAGAGGATGATAAAATATTTACTTGTAAGGGGCAAGATATAAATATTGGTAAGTTTTGCTCAATTAGAGTAAGTTAACACGAGAATATATTTTAAGGAAATGTCTAACACTATAAAATACAATCTTCAAAATATGATAATGTCCAATAGAAGGCAGGTAACATGTTAAACTCTACTTGAAACCAGTGCTCCTGGAAAACATGGATGGCTGAAAAATATTTCTATGCTTTTATACTTCAGGAAACAGCTTATTACAAAGAACTACCCTTTCCCAAATGACTTAGATAAAACTAACAGATTCTCTCCTTTTTTAAGGATGCTGAAGCCATAAATTCCCCCTTGCTTGCCTCAGAGATGATTAACCTGTTTGTATCTACTGATCAATCTGGATAAAATAGTTGATAACTTGACTTGTTGACATTTTAGTCAGACTTCTCTCTTTTCCTCAGACCCCTGAACTTTGACTTACTCTTATCCTGAGCCAGCATTGCAATGTGGAATAACTCCTCCTTAAAGGTCTCTCCCAAGAATGTGCTGATCTGAAAGAAAGACATTACCTGTTCAACTATTCATCCCACTCCCCATACCTGGTTCTTTGTAGCCTTGTTTACTCCTCCCTATAAGAGAAAATTCCTTTCTGCCTACCTTTTAAGATGCCTGAAGATCTTAAGACCTCAGAGTCCTCACTAATGCAACTGTCCTCCCCTTATTGCAATAATCTTTTCAAATAAAGACTCTCCTTACTTAAGTCTAGATTTGTTTTTCATCTGACCCAGGAAAACATAAATTATGAAAAAGAAAAAGAGGACTTAATGGAAAATTATGAATAAATAGGATGGAACAAAATACTGTAAAAATAGAGTAATTGTAAGTGGATTAGACAAACCAATTAAAAAACAAAGACTATGATTTAATTTAAAACAAAACAAAATTTGCTGATACATACTTAAAATAACATGAGAATGGTTAAAATTAAGGGATATAAAATGATATCTCAAACAGAATGAAAACAAAGGAAACCTGGGATTGTAGTCATAGGATTTTATTAAATAGTATTTAAAACAAAGGCAGCATAATGTTAAAAGAAAGACATTATATACTTGTACAAGGTATAATAAAACAGCTGTCAATTGGCAGGAATGTAGAGAAAAAGATATAATAGTTACTAGGAATTTGAACATCTCTTTTAGAAATTGTGATTAAAAACAGGTAGATGATGCAGAGAGTTTTGGACACTAAAAATATTAATAATAATTTACACTCAATGAAGAAAGAGCATATGTTTTAAGTATACACAAACACTGAACCCATCTCCCTCCAAAAAAAGTTAGTCCTGTATTAGGACACAAAGGAAGTCTCAATAGATTTCAAAGGCTCAGTATAATATAAAACGAAAGTATTGTTTTTGTAAAATCCAATATGTTTGGAAGCTAAATAATTACTAAATAACTTTTAAGTTAAAAATGAAATATAGAAAATGAAGAAGTATTCAGCATGAATGATAAACAGGTTAAAAGTCAAGTTGGTGGGGCAGAGCTTAATCAGTGCTTAATGAGGAATGTAGAGCTGTAAATGCATTTATCAAGAAAGAAGAAGGTTGGAAGGTAAGTGAACTGAGCGCTCAATTCAGGAAGACGGGGGTGAAAATCAAATCCAAAGAGCCAAGAAATAAGAAACAAAAAAATAATAGAGGTAAGAGAGGATTCAATGAAATTTAGACAATAAAGGAATAATAAAAAAGATTAACAAATAGCTGATTCTTTCAAAGAATAATTGAGACAAACTTTGTAAGGACTGACAAAAAAGAACATGCAAATAAACACCCTGGGGAATGAAATGATAGAAGTAGCTACAGAATAGAAATTTAAAAGAACATATAACTATACAGATTTTTAAATGTATTATGAATTATCTATCATAAGTAATGAATTTGAAATCCAGATGAAATTGATAAATTCCTTTAAAAAAAACCCATAGAAGTCAAAAAAGTAAAGGAATGAGAAAAATTTGGTTGAGTTCATTCCCTAGAAGAACAGCGTGAGTGAATGCGTAAGCCGCTGTATTTTCCTGACATCTGGCTTACAACAGTGATTCTAATTAGTTTGTTAAATAAGATAATAAATGAATGGGCGAATGAATGGTACTTAGCTGCCTTCTGTAATACTGATGAATGTACAGCAGCCACTGCAGAGCCCTGTTGTGTTGAAATGTGTAGGGTGGGAATTGAGATGGCTGAGACTGGGATGGGGAAGGGGCATTCTAAGCAGGTGGAGGAATGATGTGGGGGCCCGGGATGATAAATAGTTCCAAGATTTAAGGTCTTTTTAAAAATAGACTTTGAGAAAAAGAAAGCGTTCACACAAACAAACAAAAATCTCCCTTTTCATGAAGTGCTTTAATTTTGACTTAACCAAAGTAAGCTTTTCCTTTTCGCCTCTTCATGCACTGCATCCTAAAGCCAATTTCCATGATATTAAAAGAACAGAATTACTAAGAGCAAGGCAGCTTCTTTTGGGTAACATTGAAAAGCCTGAGGGAGATCTGAATAAATAAGAAAACAGGAGATAAGAAAGGCTATTCTTTTCTTCCCTTTGCTGAATGACAACTGGCTCTGTACATGCAAGTGAGCTTGGAAAAAGGAAAACAAAAAAGTGGTGGCAATATATTTTAGGATATTGTTTAATAGGCTTACTATAGTAAATTCAGATCAAATTAAGGGAAAACTGTTTAGTGGCATGGTCATAGTGTTAATGACATTCTCACGGTGCCGTTTTAAGGCATTTAGCTCAAGTTGGGAAACTTGGTATGCCTAACTAGGCATGCAGCCCTGTACCTACGCCAGTTCCTGGGGTGCACAGCTGGCCTAGATCACTGAGGAGCTTCACATGTGACAAAAAGCATGATTTTATAAGGAAAATATATAGTCTCCTCATCCCAGGTGTTTGGGTTTTGAAGACTTTCCTTTGGCTGTTAAGACATTTTATTCAACCACCAGGGAAGGTAAAACCTAAATTGGTCCATGGCCGGGCTGACTCCTTACTCCTGCTGTCTTACTGCTGGCTTTGTATCCACAGCTGTCTCTTTTTTCTCTCCCATGACCAAAATGCTCTTCAAGGGGATATTTTCTTAATTCCCTGGCTTCCCAGAAGTCTTGAAACTTAATTCTATTCTCTTTAGCACCTGCCCTCTTCCCCCAACTTCTCTCCAGATATTAGAAAAAAAAATCTTTTTGGATTTCCTTCATATTTATGGCTTCAGGGGAGAGATAAGAGGTTGAAGGCTACCAGTTGGAAAAGAAAGTGTCTAAGATATTAAAGATAGTCTAATCTTTAATTCACAAAGGATAAATTGCCACTTTGAGCTCTACGTCTGTTCTCTCAGCCATGACTGACCTTGTTTTTCTAGGAAAATGAGCACACTCAGTGAGAGCAGCTAGCTGCTACCTCCTCTTGATACTGCAAAATCCTGAATCCTTAAGCCCCACTTGAACTCTACAAGAAAATTCTTATTGCACTTTGCATTAGTTCTCCCAGCTGGGCCAATTTTTAGCACATTCTCTGCTCTGGAGAAAGGTATGTTTCTACCTTACCTTAGACTTACTTTTTTTTTTTATTATTAAAGTATCATTGTAGATTTACTCTTTGCCTTCAGAACTTCTAAGGTTGCTGGCATTAGGTAAAACATTCTTTCTAAAATGTATAGGTATGATAAATATTTGAAACAAATACAATAGAAAATGGTTATGTACTTATAGCCATTATATAAACTTACTACTTCAAAGCTTTACACAAATTGATGAGAACATCACTAAGACCCAAGGAGAAAATGTAATATACAAATGTACAAAATACAAAGGAAATACTCCAAATAGCTGGAATATTCATGACTGTCTAGTAATTACAGAAGAGCAAATGAAAATACTGATTAACCTTTTGGCCTATAAATGAACAATGAATAGAATAAATGTTATTAATGTTGAAAGGCACTGTGAAATGGTTACTCTTATAGACTGTGTGAATATAAATTACACAAATATCTTAGGAAGCTATTTAGTAATAAGGCTTGCTAACATTAAAAATACTTATCCCTTTTAAATAGTTTTTCCCCCATCTTCGAGTTCATACTAAAGGAATAATCAGAAGTGTTGAAAAAGACTAATATGTAACCATGTTCATTTATAACAGAAAAAGACATTTAAAAAAGTAAGTGTCAATAAACAATAGGATGGTTGAATGAATTGTGGTCCCCCCAAAGAAAATGGAATGTTATTGAACAATTGAATATTATGTTTACAAAGATGTTTTAGTTATGTGAGAAAATACTTACAATATTAAGTAAGAAAGCAATGTAGAATGACATGCAGTAAAATCTCAAATATATCTTTTCTGTGTGTCTCTGGAGCTTGTTCATCCTCTGTGTCTGCTTAAATATAGAGAGCTGATTTGTTCCTCTATCAAAACAACACGTCTACTTTAATCCTGCTTCTTTATAAACACAAGGTCTCAGCAGTACATGTTTGTAATTAAGAGTAGGGCTTCAATATCAGTCAGTCATCATTCACTCGGCCAACAATATTGGCCACATGCAATGTGTGTCAAATTCAAGTATTAGGTGCTAGTGATTCAGTGGTGAAGGAGACAGAAACAGAGACAGACAGACTTGCACGGAGATAGGGACAGACAGAGACAGAGAGACAGAGATCCTCTTTTAAGGAAAAAGGTTCTGAAAGTCATAAACTCTAACTAATGTTATAAGTCATAAACCCTACCAACTGAAGGCAGTTTAATGGCCAGTTCTTGAGTCTCTGTCCCATTTGTTAATGAGTTCGTCATAGGAGCTCACGACAAAGCCCATCTGGGCTGAAACCAGGGATAAAAAAGTGCAGGCACAGGTGCCACTGAGCATGGTTTCTGTGTTTGTTCTGAGTTATCTGGACCTTCTCTTTTGCAAGAGAAACCTGACATTACTCGAAAAGGGCCCCAAGGTCTTCAATGCCAGGTGGTTCTGATCAATTATCCTCGTGTCCTGATTGACAAATCAACTCCATCAGCCTGACATAACTTGAAGACTCTAAACAGATACTAGAATTTTCATACTTTGAGTACTTCTGGAGCATGCATTCTGTGTTTCAGCTTTTGCTCATAGAGTTGGGGGTTGGTAAATATATGTACTTTTTATTACATCTTAAAACATTGAAAAATGAGTACCGGGAAATAAAAAACACTTCAGTCAGCACCTATAACCTATTAAGGTGATTAATCAAATACTTTGTCAACTTCCTCTTGTTCTGTTATGTTTTATGACACTATCGTTTTTTCATCAACATAATAAAAGGAATTAATCTTCATCACGTGGAAAACATTTGTGAGACAGAGAAAGGGCACTTAGTTGACAGTCGCTGTCTTGTGGTTCGAATCAGTCTTCGGGACAGATTGAATTATTTTTAACTGTGATGCATTCATTTGGCTTTATTTGAAGCATTTTAATGCATTATAGGATTTCCTACAGTAACAGAATACAGATTATCATTTGAATTGAACTTGTTCATGACTAAGTTGCCCTTGCATGAGCTGTCTTCTCTAATAGGATATGAATTATTTTTAGAGAACGATAGTAGAATAGAAGTTATATCCTTACACACAAGCTTGTAAGCACCTTGAGACTGAAAAGCACATATATAAACCCAGAAGTTTTTTTTTTTAATCTAGAACTAATTAATACTAGATGCAGGGTTTCTTGAGAGGACCTTTATACATGAAGGGATTCATTTGTTTCTAGAATTGAAGGCTCCTCAGACAAGTGGGTTGCTTTTCTACATCCATTATAACTCAGAGAATGAAGCAGCATAGTCATAAACACTCATGAAAATAAGCACTCCTCCATGATTAACGTGGACCTATTCAGCATCTATTGTGGCATGAACAATAACAGAGGCATTGTGGGGCTGGAAAGAATTAAAATGGGGAGTCCCTATTGACAACATCCTTTAATCTGGTGGGATAGATTCTTAAGGGAATAAACTGTAGGTTTACTGTTAAAATATATGAAAAAGTCCGGTATGGACATATGTATCATTAATCAAGTGCAGACGGGAACAAGTGTGGATACAATGTGGGCTTGAGGGATCCTGCAGATCCAGGAAGCAGGTTAAATGTGTCACACACGCCCGGGAGATAGGAAGCAAACCACAGCAGTCTTAATGAGAATCTTGCAAAAATGTTTATAAGTGGCTTCACACATTTGCTTCTCTGTAGTATGATTAAGTATCAAACTTGAAGAATCTACCAGGATAAACCTATATGAAAATCTTAGTTTCAAGACACATGCTACTTCCTTTCAATTGCCTAAGATGACTCAAGTTTATGCTGGAAAAAACCCTTAACCATCCACCAGCTCCCCGTGTGAACTTGGACCAATATTTTACCTCTCTGAGCTTTAGTTTTTCTCATCTGAATAAGAAAGCACAGAGCTGGATAATCTTTATGACCCCTTGTTATTCACATACAGTTTTGTAAAGAGTTCTTCTGTTTCCTTTGGGTAGAAAACAGGGATCCAAAAACCCAGCTGTCTTGCCTGAGGGTTTCAGCCCCAGGCAAGTTCACTATGGATTCAGTGAGACTGAGAAATGACTACGAACATTCTTGGGGTAAAAGTGTTCATACCTGGCTTTATTCTCAGGGCGGTAGGTCAAGCACTAGACTCACGTCTGCATCCAGCGGTCTGCAGGTCCATAATCCACCTCTGTCTCCGCCTCCACCCACTGGGCGGAGCTCTTTATATAGGGGCTCAGTCAGTAATAGCTCATTGCCTATGGGTGTGGAAGCAGTAGCCTAGCAGCAGGCCAGTTACATCATCAAGCAGTTTAGGGTCTAGTGAGGAACTTTCACTTTCCCCACACCAACTGACCTCAAGGCTCTGATCTGTAGATCTGCCTCTGCTCTTTCGGGCAGTGACGAGTTCTTCCATTGTCTTTTTGCCCACCCCCTTCTGCTCTGCACGGGCGGTTCACCTGTGCTGAGAGCAGGTGAAGGAAGGTGGCCTGTTCTGTTCTAGTTAGTCATTCAAGTCTAAATTATTAATGCCATTCCTTTTCTTCTATCACCTTGAAGTTTTTGGATGCCAAGGGTATCAATGAAGGGTAAGTTTCATGAAGTCAGTAGGAAAGATGCCTAAACATTGCCTAACTTCAGCCAAGCAGAAGGTTGGGAGTAGGAGAAATGGAAAAGTGACAGGAAGTACGGGATTAATCGAACCTCAGAATTCTTTAGTATGTAAAAGAGAGAGATTATAATTGAGCATTCTCTATACAGAATTAAGTCTATGATAAATTAATATCTTTGAGGAACAGTCAATAACAACAAGGTTTGCATTGTGCTGAAAAGCTCATTATAAAATAGAAATGTTTGGGCTTGTTTTATTCCCCTTAAAATTAACCCTCTGCAGAAAAGAGCAATTTGCAAGTGGCAGAAAGCACGAATCATCTCTAATGAAGAGCGTCTTCTATAAATTACCTCTGGAAAGCCCAGGGCCTGACTCTGTGATCCAAAATATGAAAATTCACTGAGTGTTCAACGTAGAGAGATTTTCAGAATTAAAGGCCTACAGCATCTCCCTGAAGAATGCAATCTGATTGGCTCACTTCACCATCGAGTCTGGCTTTTTGATATGTGTTCTAGACTAGGAGAGAAAGCCACAAAACACACGTGGTCAGGCACAGAGATGGGCAACAGGTCTACAAGGTGCCAAACAAAAATTTAAGGGCCATCCTTAGAAAGCAGTTTATTTATTTATTTATTCATTTTAAAATGAAACTGATTACCTACTCTGCTGCATTTCACTGAAGGGTATGCCGCTGTGTGATGTACACACAGAATCGCCTTAGGCGAACACCTTTGAATCTGTGGAACTGGGACGTTCTCACAAAGTTGTTAGTTATAGACATAGATCAATAAAGGTAAAAATCTAACATTAACCAAACACTAATTATGTGTCAGATACTGTGTTAAGTACTTCACATACATTATTATAATAAATCCGTACAACCCAATGCTAGGATTACAATTATTATATTCATTTCAGAATGAGAAATCTGAGATTCAGGGAGGTTAAATTACCTTGTTCAAGTTTCTACACTCAGTAGGACAGAGGAGCCCATCTCTACCTTTACAGGACCTGGCGTCTTAAATACCGTTGTATTTTGCTATACTAGGCATACTAATAACAGCAATAGTTAACATTAATGAGGTTTCACATATATCACTTTAGTTAATCCTCACAAATGTTTGAGATGTATGTTAAAATCATCTCTAATTCACAAATGTTAGAATTGGACCTTTGAAAGATGAAGAGGCAGAGACACAGGCCAGTGGACAAGCCCAGGGACTTACACCCTCCCGACAAGCTGCTGTACTGCAGAAGGCCGTTCATACGTCTACACTCTCTAGGAAGGGAGACACAAAGTATTGCCAAATAAATGTGTGACAATGTGACCCAAAAGTACGAATAGACTCAGAGCCTAAAGGAATAGAATGCCCCAAAGCAGATATTCATGCATATGACAAACAAGCATCTCAAGTCACTGGGGAACCAACAGACTTTTTAACAAATACTGCTGGGACAATTGGGTGGACACATGGAACAAGACAGAACTAGATCCACACCTCACACTATACACAAGCATAAACCTCAAATGGATCAGAGATCTAAATGTAAAAAATAAGACCATCAAGTCCTAAGTAAATCATGGATAAATCCCTCTTTAACCTCAGTGTAGGGAAAGGCTTTCTAAATATGACTGAAAATTTGGAGATAATAAAGGAAAATATTATAAACTTGATGATATAATATGAATAAAAGGCATATTAAAAAAAACACAATGAATAAAGTGAAAAGACCACTGAGAGACTGGGAGAAAGCTTTTGCAACATACCTCACATCTAAAGTGCACTGGTATCGTAACAATATATAAAATTCTTAAAACTGAGAGAAAAAGGACCAAAAGTTCGATAGAAAAATGAGAAAATACATAAGCAGACTGCTCACAGAAACATTAAATGATGGCCCTTACATATGTAAATATTGTTCCACCTCCCTTATAATTATAGGAATACAAATTAAAGCTACACTAAAATACAGCTGTCATCTACCAGATGAGCAAAAATGTTCAAGTCTGATCATATAGTCTGTTATATCATATAGTCTGAGGCTTTCAGGACCAAGCACACTCATCCATTGTTGTAGGAATGCTTCATATAAGCCAACACTATCCTTTGGGGGAGGAATCTGGCCATATTTAACATAAGTACCTATTCACTTACATTCTGACTCAGCAACCCCAGTTCTAGAAATTCACCCTTAAGATGGGCCTTGAACAACATAAAAAATACATTTGCACAAGTTTATTCAATGAAATGAAACATTTATATGCCAAAGTCTTAGGAACAACCTAAATGCGCATACATAGAATTCTTGAATAAACTGTGGTCCATCTGTACCATGAAACATGATACGTCTTTAAAAAGAATGAGGAAGGTTCCTGTGAACAGATACGGAGAGATTTCCAGGCTATATTAAGTGAAGAAGAGTAAAGATCACAGGATATAAGACTGAAATGGATATAAGAAAACATACATGTACCTGCTCATCTATGAAAGAGGAAGTACAGAAAGAAAAAAAGAGAAACCACTGATATTAGTTACCCACAGAGGGTGGCAGGAGTGGGATGGAGAAGACAGGGAAACAGGATGGGGTGGGGGGCACACTTCTCTCAGTATATCTTTTTATTCAGATAGGACTGTTAGAACCATGTTAATGCTTCACATATTCACAATAAATAATTAAAATCAACAAGTGTGGGAATCAACCTCAAACTAGAATCAAAGCACCCACAAACAGTCCTGATTTTATTACACATGAAAAACATGACCACACTAGAGGAGTGGTGAAGACAAGCTAAGTAACTTTGGAAACAGTATTTTGTCCACTCTAAGGCTAACAAAGAACAATCATAAACTGTGGACTCAAGTTAGTAGACTTGTTTTTCACAGAGTTATGGGTTAAAAATCCTGAAACAGCTTAACATATATTTTAGCATTGAGTAAGTAGTTAATTTATGGTGGACACTGAGAGTCAGGTAATCAGAGAAAAGTTAAAAATAAGGGGAAGGGAAAGGCCATAACAAACCCTAGAGTGTTGAATTGGAATTGGAGACACTGATGAATTCATGGCAAGATAGGTTGGAAGGGAGGAAGGGAGGAAGGGAGGGAAGGTGGAAATGTTCTGTATCTTGACTACCAATGTTAATCTCCTGGTTGTAATATTGCACTATGATTTGGGGAGCTGTTAACACCGGAGGAAACTAGGTAAAGAGCATGTGAAGATTATTTGTATTTTTTAAATTGCATGTGAATCTACAATTATCTTTACAAAAAGCCTGATTTTAAAAAGAGTCACCAGTAATAGGTGCTTCTGTTACTGTGTCCCTTGACATGATGCACCATGAAAGGCACAACTTCGTTTCTGTGGTATTTCTGCTGCCAAAATGAGTAACCTGAATTTCGTCTTGAGGAAAATCTCAAGGAAACCCAAATTGAGAGACATCTTATAAATAATCAGACACTATTTTTAAAAAACATCAGAGTATTAAAGCCAGAAAAAGATTAAGGACTATTCCAGATTATGGTAGATTAAGGGCAACTGCATACAATGTATGATCCTGAATTTGGTTCTAGACCAGAAAAAAGGACATTAATGGGGAAACTGGGGAAACATACAGGTTTGTAGACTCGATAATATTCTTGTTTCAGTGTTAGTTTCCTGATTTTGTTCACTGCACCGTGATTTGGGGGAATCTGGTTGGAAGTTACATGGATATTTTTATATAATTTTTTCAATTTTTCTGTTAAGTCGGAAGTTATTCTAAACAAAACAAAGGCCTGCAAAAATGTAAATAGCTTTAAATTATAAACTGATGTTGGATAAATAGATGTGAATAATGAAGACCTGTCATTTGTTTATTTCTTACTGAAATCCAGGGCCTAAAGTCGTAAATATTCGCCTCCAGTGTAGCGGGCGCCCATCTCTCACTGGCACAGAGGCTGAGTCCCACGGTGAGGCCAGTTGGTACCCAGCACAAAGCTCATTTCAAAGTCGGCAGTGCTAGATTATTTTTTCCCTTGACAATCATATGTTTTGGAAGAACTGAGTTATGCAGGCTCAGAAAATAGATTTTTTAAGGCTGAGAAGGATTCTAATTTGTATCCTCTCAAACCTATTTGAGTTCTTTCCCTTCAAAGTGACACTTACAGCTCTGAGCGGGTCGCTGTTGTGACAGG
Organism: Phataginus tricuspis; assembly: GCA_029783875.1. Taxonomy (NCBI): domain Eukaryota; kingdom Metazoa; phylum Chordata; class Mammalia; order Pholidota; family Manidae; genus Phataginus; species Phataginus tricuspis. Next base: position 6,842,221 of record JAQQAC010008525.1, read on the forward strand.
AGCAGACATCGTGGCCTAGCAGTGGGGGAACCGGAGCCCCTCAACCTGCTATCTCCATCCTTTGGTTTCTTTCTTTTTCCGCTCCGTCTCTCTTTTCTGGGGTAAGAGCAGAAAGGCAACACGGTCTCCAGCAGCAGCCAGAGTGGCATAAATATTAGTGATAATTGTAGGGTACAGTAATTGCAAATAGTGGTGATTCATTCTTACAATAATAGCTGTCCTAAGAACAATTGATTTCCCTTCCAGTCATGCCCAAGTTTCCCAAGAGAAAGCTTATTATTATTAGTTTAAGCTTTGGGGAGAGAAGGGAAGAGGAAAGGAATGGTGATCGCTTTGGATCTGTCATCCCTGATTCTTCATTAGGGTGCCGAGCAAGGGCATCTTGTGTGGGAAGTCCTGTCCTGTCCGTCCAGGAAATCCACCTGGCTGAAGGCAGGGGGTCCATGGGTCACATGATCCCGGCCAAGGATCCCTTAAAACGATGCTGACACAGCACAGGAAAATGAAAAGACAAAAGCTTACTCAGGGAATAACTCTCTCTGGCCTAAGTCTTACTCAGCAAAAATGTGATTCATTTTTGAAATCTTGATAGGTCTAAGTGTCATCATCTCCACTTAATGTATGCTAGTAGAGAGAAATATGAAGCAGTAAATTGCTTCCTTCAGACCATTGAAGAAGTCCGTGATGGACCTGCAAATCAAGATCAAATAGCCACAGCTCCCATTTTCATGATCAAATTAAGAAACTATACCAAAATTTCAGAGCTAGTTTCTCCCACTGACTGCCTCCCACACTTCATCTTCTTGGTTAAACCCACATGTAATTTAACACCAGCCCAAATTTATCACCATATGTTCACTGTTCAACTAAAAAAAAAAAACCATTCTATAGTATATTACTATACAAATTTCCGTTAGTGATAAACATCATAGTTTTATTTTGGTTACTCTCCAAACTGGGGGAAAACAATTCCTAAATTGATCAACTAGGGTCCAATTTTCGTATCTGTTGTCTAAATGAATCATTTGATTTTTGAGTGGCATATACTTGCATGCATAAATTTAGGGTAGAATTAACAGTTTTAATGTTCACAGTATATTTGTTATGTAATGTCCTTACATCTCCTTTCATTGCTTGTCCTCTCAAATGTACATGGACTGAGAAACTGATTAGTAATTTTCCTGTTTTTTCCAGATTTTACTAGACTCTAAACTTTGTGAAGACAAGTGCTCACCCCTGTGTCCTTAGCATCTAGCATGGTGTCCAATATAGTGCCAGGCACATTGTAGGTGATGGAGAAATTACTGTTGAATGAATAGGTAGATGGGTTATGCCCATATTATCTCCCTTTATTTCATGGCTCCTGATCCTGACCTTTTTGGGCAGCATATCAATCTTGTCTGACTACATTCTCCCAGGAGGCAGGGGTTTTGACTGTATCAGTTAGCTACGGCTGCATAACTAGTGACCCCAAAACTTAGCCCTTTTAAACAATGGACATTTGTTATCTCCTACAGTTTCTAAGGGTTAGGAATCTGGGTAGCCCAGGCTCAGGGTTTCTCACCAAGTTTCAGTCAAGCTGTTGACCAAGACTGCATTCATGTCAAGGCTCTTCTGGACTTGGAGAATCCATTTCTGAGCTCATACATGTGGTTGTAGGTAGATCTCAGTTGCTGACTTGTGGCTGACCAAAGACTTCGGCTCCCTGCCAGCTCATAGACCTCCTCCTAGAGTTCTTTACAACATAGTTCATAACATGTTGACCCCAGAGAAAATCATCTGAGAGAGACAGGAAGACCAGGTAAGCAATAGGACACCCAAAATGGAAACAGCAATCTTTTGCTTGCTAATCTTAGAATGACAAAGCATTGTTTACTGCTCCCCAAACCAGTCCTTGTACAATGGCATGCAAGAGTGTGATAGTCAGGAGGCAGGGGTCACTGACAGGCAACTCCTGGGTTTGGCCAGCATTATGACAGCATTTTATGGATGGCCCGTTATTTCAACATATGTAATATGTTGTTAATTAGTTAGTTTAGATGAGGAAGATCGTTCTTTACATTACAGAGGGAAGCACCATCCATGATCAGAGAACTTTTGTAGTGCGAATTACATTAAGTTCACCTCACAAGATTTCAACAAGAATCCTAAATGTAAAAGCAGTAGGGGTGGGAAGCTGGAGAGAAAAATAAAAACACAACTGAATGAGGGAGGAGTCAATGTGTGCATGTCCTTTGGAGAGGCAATAAGGGGTTCTTATCAATTTCCCAAATGCTGACCTCTTACGAGCAGGGAAATACTGAATTTCCGCAAAAAGTTGAAAGGGCTAGCTTAGTAATATGAAAGAGGTAGGTGGAGGTAGTTGATAAATTAGTAGAGTGACTTATATGATTCATTGTCCAAACCAACACACTAAGAGCAAAAGAGAGTGCTATTAATAACTACGACAAGGCAACAGGCATAAATAGAGACGGCCCAGGACAATCTTGGACACATGTTCACCCTATAAATTAGAGCCATATATTTTGGGCCATTTTTGCTGTGAGAAGCTTGGAATAGTGAGTTTGGTAAACAGTCCCTTGAAGCTTACCCTTTGTGCTTTCCACATGAATATTTTGCATAGAAAAAAGCATCGAGAAAGAAACAGGCAGCACAGTATAGTATTTCTTGACAAAGGACAGCCTCTTGGGGAGGGATTGATTTGTAAGGATGTTGTCTAAGAATTCATGTCCCTCTCAAGGAAATTACCAGTCGTTAGGGATTTGAGCAAATCTTTTACTGCAGTTTTCCTCATATCAGTTGCAAATAGAGAGTCTGTTTAATTTTGCAAAATTTCTTTTCATATGCATCTAATTAAAGTATCTGTTGAGTTCATCATGTTGTGTTCAAGTTAATTGAATAGAAAAAGATTTTAATGGTCCTCTATTAGATTTTCCCGGTTAATGTCACAGGCATCTATTGATTTTTTTTTAATTAGAGATTTTTGTTAATGGATTTGCACAAATTAAAATCTGTCTAATAACTAGAGCTCTTCTGGCAGTTCCCAGGACACTTGCTGGGATTTTGGGGAGTTTCCCTTTTCAAATGACAGATTCTATAGAATTCTAAAATGAGATTAGAATGCCTGCTGATAGACTTTGTTACTCCAAGGATTTTTTTCCTCCTCTTAAAAATAACATTTTTAGAGAGGTTCTTAGGGAGACAAGTGTATAAATAGTACACTCATTTGCACCCAAACACAGAATATCAAGCCTAATGCACGAGAGCCCAGTGTCATTGCTAGAACTCTAGGTAGAAAGTTGTGCTCTTGATTTTTGGGCTCTACCATAATGATACAATCAATGAAGCCTAGCTGGAATTTTTAGCATAGCTATAAATAGAAGGAATAATTGTATCCAAGGTGATTAAATTATAATTCACTCCTCCAATTTCTTCTCCTGTCCATCCCCAAAACACAAATAAAACAAGCCACAACAACTGTCTGGAGACCTTGAATTACTCTTGGAAAGGATATTTACTCATTTAAAAAAAAAATTTTCCCGGAGTAACCTTCAGTCCTAGATTTGATGCATCACGGTCCTGTCCTTGATGGCTTAGGAGAGCTCAAGGTCAGAAAGGGGTTATACGATATTCTTCCTGTGACTTGTTTCTTCCTAGTAAATCACTTAAAATTCATCCTGGACTTGAGTCTAAGACAAAGAAAGGCCTGAGGGAAGCTCAAGGGCGAAACAGAATGTCTTCAGGGTCTGTACCTGGTCTGGGAGGAAGGTAAGATGAAGCAACAGAGTAAAGGGAAAGTAAGGTCTTCACCCTCACGGAGTGGTAAGATTTGAAGTTGCTCAGAGCACAGCAGACCCCCTGCTCTTCCCTTCAGAGGTGGAAGATGAATGATCCTCTAACAAGCCTCATCTACAAGAATCAGATTCCAGAGAACTATCATAGGTACTCTCAGCCCCCCGCCCAGTTAGCCTGTCAGGTGCCACACACTCAAGTCTATACACCCCAGACTCAGTCTCACTGCCACACGAGCAGAAACTGCTGATCCACTTGCATTTATTTCTTTGAACCATTATCAAGGAGTAAAATCAGAAAGTCACCAAAGACAATAACATAGCCCACTTGGCTTCACATATTGCCTATAAAGATAAAAAGTCTTCCACTTATCTTTCAGGCTCTGCACCCTCCATTTTCTACCCAAATCCTGTCTGTCCTTTCATTTCCTAGACCTCCATGAAAACCCCCTGAATACTGCTACTAAAATCCATCAATCTCTCCTGTATCTGAATACTGGCAGTGCATACAATATGCAGAATGAAATTTAGCCCTTAATTATATGTTGCTTTCCATTATCCTTTAATGGTTTCATGTAAGGATAAGGGAAATAAAAATTTGAAAATATACTTATACAATTTTCTCTTACATTTCCTGACATTGGTTTCCCCACCAATTCCTTGTCCTCCCAACACAACTCTTTTTTTTTTTTCTTTTTTACTGATGGAGAACATGAGACACAGAGAGGTTATACAACTGACCCAATAACACAAAACTTGTAAATTAGAGCGGAGATCCAAATTCCACAGTGTTTCTTCAAAGCATGTGCTCTTAACCCAATCTACATATGAAGAGAATGAGTTGGAATTAAACTTCTGGTGTTCAAGATGGATTCTGTAGCAAGCTGAAGGTCTGACATTCAGTCGATGCTAACAGATGAGCTCCAGTTTAGCAAACCAAGAACCAAGCATAAAGGACCCACCCCCAAGGTATTTTTCAGAGTTACAGAGGGGCCAGCCCTTTGCAACAATGGCTTGGGCATGAGGAGGATTTCCCTAAGTAGAGAGATCTGATTTAGAAAAAGTGGGAATTCTTAGTCCTTTCCTGTCAACCAGAGGAATCATAGGCAGAAAAAAGGAAGAGTGAGGGAGTCAGACAGCAGTGACCTTGTTCCTGTCTAAAGTCAACCAATAGCAGGAGAAACTTGAGCAACGTCTATAAAGTAGGGGGAAAACAAGGCTAGTGACTCACATCCCTGTCCATGTCTTGGGATTTTCCATGGCCATAGGAAAATAAAAGCCTTTATTTTTAAGCCTCAGAGCCATAGCCGACATGATGTGGAAATGATGGTACACGAGGTAGGGGAAGTTGATTGCCAGCTGGGGTTAAAGCCACATTCTCAGCTCCCTTTGCACTGGGCAAATCAAACAGGTGATGCTGAAAGCCCTGTGCATTCTGTGCGGAGATGCAGAGAGGCTGAGAGCCGTGGTGGACTGAGGAAGGCCTAGCTCAGGAAAGGAGACAGCACTGGGCTGAGGTTTGAAGACAGAGGCCACTGACGACCGTCCACAGTCCCTCACTGGAACTGGACCAGAAAGCAGAACAACCCGGTCACTCCACACAGAGGCCCACGGGTGATCTAGAGGGAGCCGTAGAGGTAGATCAAAAGGCTCTTCTTCTACCAAACTTCCAGAAAGTGCCGCAAACCCCCTCTCGCCATCTCGGTACCATTTTGCAGTAGTGAGGTGGGTGAAATCCAAAAGACTGTGAAATCTAAAAGACTGAGCAATTGCCTAAAGAGACTCAGACATCCAGGACCACTGTTTTGCCTGACCTGCCTGGGAGGAGAACTTTGCCCACAGCAGAGGTACAGGCTGCAGGGGGACTCTAGATGAGGAAAGATCGCAGTGCTATTATCTGGCAAACTTAAGTTTCCCCCACTATCCAGCGGCGTGGGGCTTGCCATAAAAATCAGACGAACTGGAGAAAACATCAAGTTCATTTTCTCTGCACATCTAAGCTATTCTTTGAGCTAATATGAAACTTCCCTGTATGGCTACATATCTGGTATTTTCTCTTCCCCAAGCCCAACCCCTTAAAATTAGGGAGCAGCATGTCATTCTGTGTGTCCTGCTGGCTCAGCTAGCAAGTGTCTCAGCTCATACCCAGGAATATTTGTTAACACACTGCCCTGAGTCCTGGTGGCGAGAATGAATCTCTCTAGTACCTTTTCCCCACCAATTAAAAGAAAGAAAATAACACACTCACGTGATTCTTTCTGGAACCAGTTTCTTTCCTCACATCTAACGGTCTAAGTGTTGGTTTGGGAATAAAATCTGGCCTTGCTACAACCTCCTCTGGCTGTGTTATAACCCAGGAAACAACTCCAAAACCAGACAGGCCAATTAGCAGTGCATCTAATTTTTGTAATTTCCAAAATCCTCCATCACAATGAGGCTATTACAGGAAAATTAACCTCTACCAGTTGAAATCCTCAGTGTGGAGTTTAGCCAGGGGCAGGAAACAAAGCTGACTTACAAAGAAAGAAAGCGTGGGGCTTTTCCTTTCAAAGACTATGTGAAAAGTCAGCTCAAATGTGGAAACCTTGTTATTCCACTGACTTACATTCCTTTGGCAACCAGACAGCTGAGGGCAGACTTCAGTGATGGAGGCTGTAGAATGGAATCAGTTTGGAAGGATTGGTTTTCACCCAATGGCCTTGGGTGAGTGAGCATGAAAAACACGAAATAGAGTCAGAGAAAGAAAGAAAGAAAACAGCTTCTAAAACAATGTGTGGCCCACAGAGGACGATGATGGAATGCTGAACGAACAAAGATTTGAAATGGAAATATATTAGGTAAGATAATGGGTATATATTTTAAGAGTTGAGAGTGAATAGTCTTTTTTTATGATCAACTCTTTTTCATAAATCAACTCTTGTGTTAAATGCTGCTAGTAAAATATGCCAGAAGTTGATCCTGTTATGTTTTAATAAGGAAGATAATAGGTTTGATCAGTCTGTTTTGAAACCTGTGACTTCTTTTATTCTTCTTGTTCTGTTAAAGGCAGCCCATTAAGTGACTTGATCTCTTCTCTGGAAGTTGCTCACACACTGCCCCAAGGCGGTGCAATCCTCTGACTTCCCTGCAGCAGCTATACAGACAGCATTCGCTTCCCGCATAGCCTGCAACAGATCTGCGTGCGCTTTGGGGAGCTGCCTTGTCTATGAACATACTCTTAAATTCTGGATTGTGGTTCGTAGGCAGGCAAACCTAGTTAGAAGTCCCTTTTACCTTAAGTGGACTTAACAAGGAGGCCCACTTTTTTACTGGGTTGATGAAACAAAACTTCCATCTTAGTATTAGAGGCACTGACAGGATGTTCAAAAGTTCTTGTTAGTCCTATCAGATCCTTTCCCAGAATGTAAACTTACTGCTACTTCCACGAACTTGGTCAGTGAGCCTAGGAGCGAATCACTGTTTCTTTGGCAACAGTGGCATTGTTAGAATCTGTATAAAAGCAAGAATGAGATGTCTGGGAGGGTGAATACCTGCCCACCCAGCCCACAGTCGTGTGCAGACAGAGCAGCGGAGGCAGCTGAGAGGACAGAGTTCCTCTAGACCCACCAGGCAGGATAGCAAAAGCCACAATGCGTCTCACACGTCAGGGCGCGCATGAATCAGCGGACAACTGCGTTCAGAATGAAGATTCTGATTCAGGAGGTCTGGGATGTAGCCAGAATTGTTCATCTCTAACACCCTCAAAGGTAGTGCTGGTGCTGCTGGCCCAGGAGCCACTTGAACAGTGAGGCACTGGGTAATGTGACCCTTGCTTTGGGTCCAAAATAGCACTTGTGGAGTTCGGTCTCTTTGCCTTTTCTTCTCCCTTATTACTATCTGTGGAAGCAGCATGCATACCAGCTGATGAGCCCACGAACTGCCAACAGGTGAGGGTACAGGGGGTGGAGTGGGGCTATGCCAGTAAAAAATGGAATTTCTTTTTTTTCTCTGCATCAAGTAAACATTATCCTTCACATGGGACCAAATGATATAGAATTCGGCGATCCAACTTTTGGGCTAGATTGAATGAAGGTTTGATGTTCAGGGAAGTAGCTTAACCTTTACAAGGCCACTGGGAAAATGCTGCTAAGCTGGGCACCAATCAAAAGGCCGCAGGAGAGTAATCCCAGCTGACCTCCCTTAAAAAACAGTAATAAATAATCTGCAATTTTTATTTTGCCCCTATTTAAAGGCTCTCAAACTACTTTGCATATTTTATGCCAGGAACTCTCACATTCTTAAATAATAAAATGAATGACAAACACTTCAATGTTATCGAAGTGTAGGCATATCTATGTTGTGAAGTTTGAATGTGAACCTGCGAAAAGACCAGTTTATCCGGTTAGGTCAACAGCCAAGCTATGAATGAACAGCAAAGGTCTGCACTTGACAGGATCAGGTTGAGTGATCTTTGCCAGACGCCATTATGATCAAAACTGTCATGAAAACAGCCAAGCAATGTGTAAACTGAGGAGCAGACTGTCCTCTCCACAGAAATGACAGAACCAGGAAAAGCCCCAGAAGGGTATATGCTGTTCGTGATAGTTTGTTACTTACTCTTTCTGCCAATTAAAGAAAAAGAAAAGGCAAAAACAATCTAAAGAAAAATCAGACCAAACTCAGGGTTATCCAGAAATACACTCCATTCCATGCGGTAAAATATATACTGAGATTAGATGATCCAGCCTCCTGTCTGCAAATTTACCTTAAATAAGAGACAATGAGACAACAGAAGCATGGGCAGGGCATGCATGCATCTTTGAAATCTACGGTTTTAGATTTGAGAAGAGAATTTTAACACCAACCAGAGAGACAATGAGTGCACCATTCCGGGCCTGGATATGTTTTCTTGTTGGGTGATTAGGAAAATTTATTTTTTTCGATAAAAATGGAATCGGTAAAAAAAGTCTCTGACATAAAAAAATCGAAAACAAAGCACTCAGGCTGTAGATCAAGAATACATTTTAAAAACAGACACTGCAGAAAATAACTTAAAAAATATGTCACCATGTACTCTCAAAAACTTCAAAGAAATATGGGCTCTATATAAAAGAGATTAGACATAAAATAGTAAAACAGAGATTAATATTTGATATGAAAAAGGGGTTTTCTGAGAAGCACACAACTTTTTAAAAGGTAAAATAAAAAGAATTTTAAAAACATCTAAAACTATAATCACAGATTTAATGTCAGCATTAAAGTATTAAAGAGCATATCTGAATCTAGCAGACATTAAATTAGTGTTGTGGAGGGCAAACTAGAAAATATTTCAGAATTTATTGGAAGAGATAAAAACGAAATCCTAATGATATATATGGAAGAGAAAGAAGAATGATTTAATATATAGATAACTGGTGTTTCTGAGAAAGAAGACAAATCAAACAGAAGCAATTATTTGAACTATAACAGACAAACTCTTTTCTACATTGGATAAAATCATAATTCTGCAGAATAAAAACATCCGTAAGTACATGTGGATATACAAGTAGAAGACTAACTTCCACACTTAACCTGGTGAAATTTTTGACTATGAAGTGCAAAGAGAGATGACTACAAGCTCTGTTCTGTTTCCCTTTGTTGCAGAAACAAACTATTTCAAAAATTACACAGTGACTGTTTTATTATGTTCACAGATTCTGTGAGGCAAGTGTTTGGAAAGGGCTCAGGGAGCATGGTGTGAAAGACAAGATTGATTAAAAGCATGGTTCTAGAGGATTCAAGATGGCGGCATGAGAGGTGAGACAGAGAACTCCTCCCAAAACCACAAATAGTACGAAAATATAGTTAATTAATACAACTAACCATAAAACAGCAACAGGAAAGAAGGCTGAACCAGACTCTGTACAGACATCATGAACAGAGCAGACCTGATGAAACAGGGTAACGTACGAAAGCCTTGATCCAGCAGGAACCAACCCTTCCCCCACACCAGCTCACCAGCAGGAGGAAGAGAAACGGAGTGGGGAGGCGGTGGAAGCCTGGGACTGCTGAACACCTAGCCCGGGAGATCTGCTTTGTGAGCAGAAACCTGCTCTGTGTGGTGCTCTGGAGGTTGGGGAGCTGGGACAGGTGGAGTGCCTGAGACATTGACATTCTGGCCATTTGTGGAGGACGGGATCCACATCTGGCCTCTTTGACAGAGGAAAGGCAGGTGGTCTGAGAGGCTTCCTAGCAGTGAGAGGGCTGCTGAGGGGGTGGGGATTGCACGGAGCTTGCTGCATGGGAGAAGGGAGAGCTGGACAAGGTTGTCTGAGTGCACTCTGCCCAGCAGGTTGGGAGCATTGAGGAGCATCAGGCGCTCTATACCCCCGGCTGGCTGCTCAGCTCCGAGGCTTCAAATTGTGAAACGCAGCGAGCCGAGCCTTCCTCCTGGCCTGACGGCACTGGCTCACAAACCGGCAGTCACTGCAATGGCATCAGGCCAGCCAGAGGGAGGCCCCACCTACAACAGCTAGAGACGCTGAGCACAGAGGCTTACACCTGTGTGCTCAGCCCACTGACTGTGATACTGGAGCAGGGACCACAAATGGGAATAAGGAAACAGATATTTCCTCCCCGCAGGCACCAGCTCCGCTCCCCTACAACCCCCAACCTCACTCTAGGGGCTGAGCAGCTCAAGAGACTGGAGCTTCTGGGAACTACAGGGCACCACATAGAAATATGAAACATCAAAAGAACATGGTTCAGACCAAAATTTCACAAACCCCAGAAAAAGGGCTAAATGAAACTGAACTCATTAATCTTCCTGAAAGAGAGTTCAAAATAAAAATCATAAACATGCTTATGGAGGTAGAGAAAAATATTCAAGAACTCAGTAATGAATTTAAGATGGAGATTCAATCATTAAGAAATTCTGTATCTGAAATGAAACATACAATGGAGGGATTTAAAAGCGATTAGATGTAGTGGGAGAGACGGTAAATGGAATAGAAATTAGAGAAGAGGAAAACAAAGAAGCTGAGGCACAAAGACAAAAAAGAAACTCTAAGAATGAAAGCATATTGAGAGAACTGTGTGGCCAATCTAAACGGAACAAAATTCGCATTGTAGGGCTGCCAGAAGAAGAAGAGAGAGAAAAAGGGATAGAAAGTGTCATTGAAGAGGTAATTGCTGAAAACTTCCGAAATATGAGGAAGGAGATAGTCCAGCCATGGAGGTACACAGATCTCCCAACACAAGGGACCCCAGGAAGACAATATTTAATAATTAAATAATTAAATGGCAAATATAAAGGATAAAGACACACTTTAAAAGTAGCTAGAGTGAGAAAAAAGATCACATACAAAGGAAAACCCATCAGGCTATCATCAGACTTCTCAACAGAAAGCTTACAGGCCAGAAGGGAGTGGCATGATATATTTAATGCAATGAAGCAGAAGGGCCTCGAACCAAGAATACTCTACTTGGAAAGGTTATCATTTAAATTTGAAGGAGGGATTGAACAATTTTCAGATAAGCAAAAGCTGAGAGAATTTACCTCCCACAAACCACCGCCACACTGCATTTTGGAGGGACTCCTATAGATGGAAGAATCCTAAGGCTAAATAGAGGTCTCCCAAGGGATAGACAAAGAGTACAGAATATGATTCATAACATACAAAGAAAGGAGGAGGAAGAAAAAGGAGAAAAGAAAAGAGAACCTTTAGGTTGTGTTTGTAATAGCATACAAAGTGAGTTAAGCTAGGCTGTTAGATAGTAAGGCAATTACCCTTGAACCTTTGGTAACCACGAATCTAAAGCCTGCAATGGCAATAAGTACATACCTATCGATAATCACCCTAAATGTAAATGTTCAGAATGTACCAATCAAAAGATATAGAGTCACTGAATGGATAAAAATACAAGATCCATCTATATGCAGCCTACAAGAGACTCACTTCAAACCCAAAGACACACACAGACTGAAATTAAAGGGATGGAAAAAGATATTTCATGCAACTAATAGTGAGAAAAAAGCAGGAGTTGCAGTACTTGTATCAGACAAAATAGACTTCAAAACAAAGAAAGTCACAAGAGACAAAGAAGGACCTTACATAATGATGAAAGAGTCAGTCCAACAAGAGGATATAACTATTATAAATATCTATGCACCCAACACAGGATCACCTACATATGTGAAACAAATACTAACAGAATTAAAGGGGGAAATAGAATGCAATGCATTCATTTTAGGAGACTTCAACACACCACTCACTCCAAAGGACAAATAAACCAGACAGAAAATAAGTAAGGAGACAGAGGCACTCAACAACATATTAGAACAGATGTACCTAACGGATATGTACAGAACACTCCATCCAAAAGCAGCAGGATACACATTCTTCTCAAGTGCACACGGAACATTTTCAAGAATAGATCATATACTAGGCCACAAAAAGAACCTCAGTAAATTCAAAAAGACTGAAAGTGTACCAACCAGCTTCTCAGATCACAAAGGAATGAAACTAGAAATAAATTACACAAAGAAAATGAAAAAGCCCACAAACACATAGACTTAATAACATGCTACTCAATAATCAATGGATCAATGACCAAATAAAAACAGAGATCAAGCAATATATGGAGACAAATGACAACAATAATTCAACACCATAAGATCTCTGGGAGGCAGCGAAGGCCATGCTAAGAGGGAAATATATTGCAATACTGGCCTACCCCAGGAGAGAATAATAATCCCAAATTAACAGTCTAAACTCACAATTAATGAAACTAGAAAAGGACGAACAAATAAGGCCCAAATTCAGTAGAAGGAGGGACATAATAAAGATTAAAGCAGAAATAAATAAAATTGAGACGAATAAAACAACAGAAAGAATCAATGAAAGCAGGAGCTGGTTCTTTGAGAAAATAAACAAAATAGATAAACCCCTAGCCAGACTCAAGAAAAAAAGAGAGTCTACTCACATAAACAGAATCAGAAATGAGAAAGAAAAATATCACTATGGAAACCACAGAAATACAAAGAATTATGAGAGAATACTATGAAAAATTATATGGTAACAAACTGGATAACCTAGAAGAAATGGACAACTTTCTAGAAAAATACAACCTTCCAAGGCTGACCCAGGAAGAAACAGGAAATCTGAATAGACCAATTTCCAGCAAAGAAATTGAATTGGTAATCAAAAAACTACATAAGAACAAAACCGCTGGACCAGATGGTTTCACTGCTGAATTTTATCAAACACTTAGTGAAGACGTAATACCCATCCTCCTTAAAGTTTTCCAAAAAGTAGAAGAGGAGGGAATACTCCCAAACTCATTCTACAAGGCCAACATCACTCTAATACCAAAACCAAGCAAAGACACCACAAAAAAAGAATATTACAGACCAATATCCCTGATGAACATACATGCAAAAATACTCAAAAAAATATTAGCAAACCAAATTCAAAAATACATCAAAAAGATCATCCATCGTGATCAAGTGGGAGTCATCCCAGGGAAGCAAGGATGGTACAACATTCGGAAATCCATCATCTACTACATCAACGAAAAGAGGGACAAAAACCACATGATCATCTCCATTGATGCTGAAAAAGGATTTGACAAAATTCAACATCCATTCATGATAAAAACTCTCAACAAAATGGGTATAGAGGGCAAGTACCTCAACAAATGAAGGCCATATATGACAAACACACAGCCAACATTATACTTAACAGTGAGAAGCTGACAGCTTTTCCTTTAAAATCGGGAACAAGACAAGGATGCCCACTCTCCCCACTTTATTCAACATAGTTCTGGAGTCCCTAGCCACAGCACCAGACTATACAAAGACATAAAAGGCATCTAGATTGGCAAGGAAGAAGTCAAACTGTCCCTGTTCGCAGATGACATGATATTGTACATAAAAACCCCTAAAGAATCCACTCCAAAACTACTAGATCTAATATCTGAATTCAGCAAAGTTGCGGTATACAAAATTAATACACAGAAATCTGTCACATTCCTATACACTAATGATGAACTAGCAGAAAGAGAAATCCGGAAAACAATTCCATTCACAAGTGCATCAAAAAGAATAAAATACCTAGGAATAAACTTAACCAAGGAAGTGAAAGACTTATACGCTGAAAACTACAAGACACTCATGAGAGAAATTAAAGAAGATAATAAATGGAAACACATCCCGTTCTCATGGATAGGAAGAATTAATATTGTCAAAATGGCCATCCTGCCTAAAGCAATCTACAGATTCAAAGCAATCCCTATCACAATACCAACAGCATTCTTCAATGAACTAGAGGAAATAGTTCTAAAATTCATATGGAACGACAAAAGACCCTGGCATAGCCAAAGCAATCCTAAGAAGGAAGAATAAAGCAGAGGGAATTACGTTCCCTGGCTTCAAGCTCTACTACAAAGCCACAGTACTCAAGATAATTTGGTACTGCCGCAAGAACAGACCCATAGACCAATGGAACAGACTAGAGAGCCCAGATATAAACCCAAGCATATATGGTCGATTAATATATGATAAAGGAGCCATGGATATACAATGAGGAAATGACAACCTCTTCAACAGCTGGTGTTGGCAAAACTGGACAGCTACATGTAAGAGAATGAAACTGGATTATTGTCTCACCCCATACAGAAAAGTAAACTCAAAATGGATCAAAGACCTAGATGTAAGTCATGAAACCATAAAACTCTTAGAAAAAAACATGGGCAAAAGTCTCTTGGACATAAACATGAGCAACTTCTTCATGAACATACTCCCCAGGCAAGGGAAACAAAAGCAAAAATGAACAAGTGGGACTATATCAAACTAAAAAGCTTCCATACAGCAAAGGACACCATCAGTAGAACAAAAAGACATCTTACAGTATGGGAGAATATATTCATAAATGACATATCCGATAAGGGGTTGACACCCAAATTATATAAAGAGCTCATGCACCTCAACAAACAAAAAGCAAATAAGCCAATTAAAAAATGAGCAGAGGAGCTGAACAGACACTTCTCCAAAGAAGAAATTCAGATGGCCAACAGGCACATGAAAAGTTGCTCCACATCCTTAATCATCAGAGAAATGCAAGTTAAAACCACAAGGAGATATCACCTCACACCAGTTAGAATGGCCACCATCCAAAAGGCAAACAACAACAAATGTTGGCAAGGATGTGGAGAAAGGGGAACCCTCCTACACTGCTGGTGGGAATGTAAAATAGTTCAACCATTGTGGAAAGCAGTATGGAGGTTCCTCAAAAAGGTAAAAATAGTAATACCATTTAACCCAGGAATTCCACTCCTAGAAATTTACCCTAAGAATGCAGCAGCCCAGTTTGAAAAAGACATATTCACCCCTATGTTTATCGCAGCACTATTTACAATAGTCAAGAAATGGAAACAACCTAAGTGTCCATCAGTAGATGAATGGATAAAGAAGAGGTGGTACATATACACAATGGAATATTATTCAGCCATAAGAAGAAAACAAATCCTACCATTTGCAACAACATGGATGGAGATAGAGGTATTATGCTCAGTGAAATAAGCCAGGCAGAGAAAGACAAGTATCAAATGATTTTACTCATCTACTCATCTGTGGAGTATAAGAACAAAGCAAAAACTGAAGGAACAAAGCAGCAGCAGACTCACAGAACCCAAGAATGGACTAACAGTTATCAAAGGAAAGGGACTGGGGAAGAGGGGTGGGAAGGGAGGGATAAGGGGACAAAATGTACATTACAATTAGCATGTATAATGTAGGGCGGTGGTGGGGAAGGCAGTATAACACAGAGAAGACAAGTAGTGATTCTATAGCATCTTACTATGCTCATGGATAGTGATTGTAATGGGGCATGTGGTGGGGACTTGATAATGGTGGAGTCTAGTAACCATAATGTTGTTCATGTAATTGTACATTAATGATAGCAAAATAATTTTAAAAAGCATGCTTTCTTCAGGCTTTTGCAACCAGGGAAATGTTCATTAAATAGGACTATGATAGAGAAGAGAAAGGGGGTCTGGGATTTTAGGAGGCAGGTAATCATGGGAGTCATCCGTGGGTTTTAGGGGAGCCATAAGAAAGGATGGAGAGGGTCTTATCTTGGGAAGTGGGAAGGGTGGTGCTTTGCTGTTCCTGGGTTACCATGGGTGGGAGGATTTCTTGACCATCACTGCTTTCTGGGATCACAGGGCTCCAGTACAGTTCAACATTGCTAATGGCTTAGCATCTGGAATGTAGCTGAGAATATCTGATGGCTAGAGATGACTCTGTGGCTGGAATCATCGAAAGGCTTCTTGATTCTAACACCTGGTGCCATGGCCGAGATAGCCTGAGGGCTAGGATGGCAAACTGAAGTGTGGCCTCTCTGTGGAGCTTGGCTTCCTCACAGTGTGGTGACCTCAGGATCGTTGGACTTGCTCTATAGCACTTCAGGGCTACAGGTGTGCATTTTCCAAGCAAAGCAGGCAGAAATTGCATTTCCTTTTGGGACTCAATTGTGGCATTCACAGAGCATTCCTCCTACCATAGTCTAGTCACAGCCTGGCCAGACCAGGTGAGAGGAATGGATGCCTGTCTTGCCAATGGGTTTCAGCCCCAGGCAAGTTCGCTATAGATTCAATGTCACCAAAGAAATTGACAGCAAAATGTTCTTGGGGTGAAAGGGTTATACCCAACTTTATTTCAAGGTGGCAGGTCAGTCACTAACGTCTCATTCACTCAGAGCAAGTCTGCATGCAGCAAGCTGGTCTCTGCCTCTGGGCCCCTCTGTCTGCACAGCCATCCTCTGGGCCTCTCTGCTTGCACAGCCATCCCATACAGCTTTCCTCTGGGTCTCTCTGCCTGTACAGCCATCCCACACAGTCGTCCTCTGGGCCTCTCTGCCTGCACAGCCGTCCCACACAGTCGTCCTCTGGGCATCTCTGCCTGTACCGCCATCCTGCATAGTCATCCCACACAGCCGTTCCCTGGGCCTCTCTGCACAGTCATCCCGCACAGCTGTCCTCTGGGTCTGTCTGCCATTCATCCCACACAGCCGTCCTCTGGGCCTCTGGCCTCGGCGCTGCCACCACTCCAGCCTCTGCTCAGCTCTCCTGCAGCCTTGCAGCTGTGCCACCATATGACACCCAGAGCACTGGGCGGAGCTCTTTTATATAGAGTCAACAGCCATGTATTACCCACAGGTGTGCAGTGAGCTAGTCAACCAGGGCCAGGTGAGACTCCTGGCCACAAGAACTCTCATTTTATCCACAATGCCCAACTCCCAACTGGAGGTGTGTCCAAGAATTCATGACCTTTCCAAAAGTAGCCAAAACCAACATTCAATATTTATAAATAATATAAAAGTTATTTACATTCTGCTACAAGAACAATGTACCCATTCCTTCTCCCGGGATATTTGGAGTCTTATCCAATGGGATCTGAGCATCCAGACTGGTCCAGGGGCCGATGATGATCCTCAGATCCTTCAGGTATGGCTCTTCTCCCTCTGGAGAGCAGGGAGCACACGCGACTAGTACTTCTGACAGGCCCAACAAACAGCGATAGTGGGATAGGCATACGATACTAAACAATAAAATAATGGAAGTAATAGATATTCCTGCTCAAAAATGGGGAAGTGGAAGGCACACAGCAGTCACTGCTCTGTGACAGATCTGGAATTGACCTATGCATGTGCTGAGGCTTCCCTGAGTGAGTAGGATCCTGTCCCATTCCTTGGGGGTCATTTGTATTAGTCATGGGTTTCCAGAAAACCAAACCAGCAATGTGTGTATATACAGTGATGTGTACATATATATACAGATGGGTGTTGTGCATATATATATATGTATCTATATCTATCTAACTTTCTACCTCACTATCTAGAGAGAAAGATGTATTTTAAGAAATTAGTTCCTGCAATTGTAGGACTATCAAGTCTGAAATCTGCAGGCAAATCAGCTGGCTGGAGACCCAGCAAAGAGTTGATATTGCAGCTCAGGTCCAAAGATTGTCTGGAGGCAGAATTCCTTTTCCTTTTCCAGAGGACCTCAGTCTTGTCTCCGAAGACCTTCAGCTGATTGAATGAGGCCCACCCACATTATTGAGGGCAATTGACTTTACTCAAAGTCCACTGATTTACGTGTTAAAAACATCCAAAAAATACCTTCCCATCAGCATCTAGATTGGTGCTTGGTCAAAAACCAGACACCGTGGCCTGGCCAAGCTGACACCTAAAATCAACCATCGCACTGTTCTTCCTGGCTCTGGGCTCTACCCTCTGAGTCATTTTTCCTTATTGTAGGAAACTTGAGTTGCAAATGAACAATGTGCTCAGTCCAGAGGCTTCTGTATGTTTTATGTTTTGCACTGTTCGTACTGTCTGTGTCTCTTCTGGATAAAGCTTTTGCCTTCTCTCTTCCTCCTTCTCATCAGATAAAGGCTAACTCAGAAATATGCCCTGTGCTATTCTACATGTGCTGCGGGAATGAATTCATTCCATCCCGTCCGCAGCCCTACGGGAGAGGCACACAGTTTTCTCTCTGTTCAGGGCAGAAAACAAAGCAAGTGGAGAGTAACTTACACCAAACCACACAGCAGAGCTGGGATTCTAACCCAGTGGTTTGTTCACACAGGTGCAGCTACTACACAGCATTTGCACATGCAAGTAATGCCTCCTAGACTAACTGGACTCACCTTCACTCAATCAAGAGTGACAGTGCACTCAACTTCTCAAATAACTTGTTGAAATGTAATGCACGTGGTGGAGGCAACTGCCTTGGTTATGAAAAACAGACATCCGTCAGCTTCAGTGAGGGCTTTCGGAAACGTCAGGGAAGAGCAAGCCTGGTGAACGAACACATTGTCTTTATAGAGCAAAGCCAGGGGGAGGCCGGCCTAGGGGCCTGGGCCCCAAAGAGCCCCTGACTAATTGTATAGAGCCCACCTGGGGAGCAGAGCAGGATCTTCCCATTTCGTTATTTCTTTCTGTTCTCTGAAGAGAGAAGAAAAGATATATGAGTAGGCTGTAGCAGTGCTCATGGGCTGTTTAATTACTGTGCTGCTCACATCCAAATAATTGGCCACTCTCTTGAATTTTCAGTAAGTCGTAAAACAAAAAGTCATATTATAGAGCAAGAAGGAGAAAGTCGTATGACACAATCTAAAAAGAGTTTCTATTTTTGGGCCTTGCTTTTTTTCTCCTCCCTTGGATTCCTCTGTGGCGTTTTTTCCTCTTTTCTTTATGTTTCTTAAAAAGTGGGAGGGGCAGAGAAAGAAAAGAAGGCTCTGTATATATGTTTTCCTCCCTTTCTTTTCCAAAAAGTTGGCACTTGACAGTCAATACGTCAAGAAGGAAAGAGGAGAAGAGACCAACCTAAGACGTTGGAAGGAGGTCACTAGCTGTAGGAGAACGGCATGGTCTCCAAAATCCGTCCTGGATTCTAGAGGGCAATCTCTCTGCACCCACCCCCACCCTTCCTCCTGCCTGAAATCAGAGCAGATGCCTCTGCTGGCCAGCCATCTGTTTGGCCCTGTGCAAGGGCATCCTGTGGTTTGTTTGTGTGAGATCTATTAGCCTGCTTCACCCCTGTGGCAGAGCGGGTATATGAAAACCTTGTGTTGAAAAGGAATCTGCCATCACCCACTGGGCTCCTGCACGTTCCCATTCCTCTTCCTGGTATCTGTTTTTAAGCAGAGAGTGCACTCTGTGTGTAATTGCCACATACCTAAAATAAGCCTCTGGAATAGTGGGTGGTAGAAGCTGGAGAGCAAAAAAGACACTTTAGGTCAAAGATGCCAGACAGGGAGCATCATGTTTAACCAGGTACAAGTCTGGGCCAGGCACTAAAGCAATAACCCCTCCCAGGAGGCGCCCAGGAATATCCAAAAAGCTTCCCTTTTCTTCGGCATTGCCCATTTCTAGCCCCCTTTCTTGAATGAGATATGGAACCATAATGCATGTATGGATGTGCACTGGGAACCCCTCTCGGGGTTGCTCATTTCAAAACATTGGGAATGAGCTGTCCAGGAACACTTGGTAAAGAGCAATTAAACGCCACCCTGAATGCTCGTGCTCAATTATCTTGTTAGGGACATACTGGACTCATTGCATCTAAATGCAAATTTTTGTGTTTGAGATTTTTATTGGATTTGATAAGTCAAATGATTGCTACTTTACATGGAAAGGGGTTGGGGCTGATTAACTGTAGGAGCCCGCAAGATCAACAATGAGACAAATAATTCCCTGATTCATTTAGAACACACCCTTCATCCCTTGTTGTGTTTCCTTTCCTGAAATTTGATTTCTCCTCTTGCCCGGCTGGGCTTATTTTGCTGATGAGGGAGATGAAGATAAACAGCACTTTGAAGAGCAGAGACAATAAGGCAATAATGTGGTGAAACAGGGCAACTTGCCCCAAGACTGGTGCTTATTGAGTCTTGGTGCTAATCGTTATATCAGTGATTTTCAAACTTTGGACCATATTCTATAGCATCACACACACACACACATTGTATCTATATCTATGTCCAGCTACATATAATTTTATGAACGTATATATTCTTTTATTATTGTACTTTATTTCCTATTTTATTCTGCTCTATTCTATTTTTTTTAATGCTTAAATGCTGGGTGCAACCCAGTTAAAATATTTTACAACCCAATAAAGAATCTTGACCCACAGTTTCAAAAAGGAAAAAAGAAGAAAAGAAAATTGCATTAGATGTTGCTCCGGCTCCTGCGACTTCTAAGCTTTATTAAATCCCCAAATGAATGATGGAAACAGTGTTCCTACACAATACTGCCAGCCCAAAGTGCTAATTATAAAGGGTCAGCCTAAAATCAGATAAAGCAGCAGGACTGAGAGCAACAGCACAAGTATGCAGTGGAAGTTGCTGAAGACAGCATGCTTGGCAGCAGAAAGCATCCCCTGGAGGGTTGGCATTATGTTTAAAATGATGCCAGCTTCCAAGGACATTTTACGTTCACAAATGTAAGTACTGGCTGTGCTTGAATGGTTCTTGGGCACTACTTCCTCTCTCCATCACTCCTGCTCAGGCTGTTAGACCCCCAGGGGTCTTGTGTGGTGAGATGACCTCATGTTCAATGCTGGCCGTGGCTCTCATCTTTCTCACTACCTTCCCAACGGAGATTGGCATCATTACCTTTCAGGGTAATGACTGACAGGGCTGTCAATCAATATGCATCTTTTGTCAAGAGTACCCCTTAGTTAATCTAGAGCCCAAAACATTAATGACAAACATTCTATCTTAACTAAGAATACAGGGAAATTATAAACTCCCAGAGAGAAAAGAAGGGATGAGAGATGGTGGGGGAAGGCAGGGTAGAAAAAAATATTGATTGAGTGAATGCCTTCTCTTTGAGACACAATGCTAGACATTTAGTTAATTTAATACTATTAACTGCATTATAATAATAGTAATTTATCTTATTATTTGAATATGATCTTCAGGAAGGCTGAGCTAAATTTGTCAATGTCATGTATCTAAGTAGGTGTAGATGGTATGGATTAAAATAAAGGAATTCTCACAATAGTGAAGAGATGCAAACAAACTAAGTGTCCGTCAAGGGATGACTGGATAAAGAAGATGCAATATATATACACACAACCACATGACGGAACATTATTCAGGTGTGAGAGTGAAGGAAATCCTGCCATTTACAGCTTGGTTGGACCTTGAACACATTATGCTAAGTGAAGTAGTAAGAGAAATACTTATGATATCACTTATGTGTGGAATCTAAAAAATGACAAACTCAGAGAAAAAGAGAGTAGAATGGTGCTCCCAGGGGTGAGGGGTGGGGAAAATGGGGGGATATTGCTCAAAAGGTACAAACTCCCAGTTCTAAGATTAACAAGTTTAGGGATCTAACATATATCATGGAGTTATAACTAATAATTCTGTATCATATACTTAAATGTTTCTAAGAGAGAAGATCTTAAATGTTCTCACCACAAAAAAGAAATGGTAACTATGTAGTGGGAGGGAGGTGTTAGCTAACACTATGGTGGCAAGCATTTTGCAATTTACAAACGTATCAAATAAACACATTGTACACCTTAAACTTACACAATGTTATTTGTCAATCATACTCAAAGAAACTGGAAACAAATAAGAAATAAAAATCTCCCCCCTCCAAAAAAATAACCCAGGTCTGCCTGGGTCCCCAAAGCATATTCTTCCTAACATTCATGCGGACTTTATATTCTCATCATTGAATCACAGAGAACATCAACTGGAATGTGAACAAAAAAAAAGGCACTTTTGATATTGTGTTTTCACCTCAAAATTTCCCTACAGATCCAAAACCTCTAAGGAGCCATTTGGGATGGAATGAAAGCCTGGCTTGAGATCATGAGACTGAGTTCCTGAATCACCTGATGGATCAGGCGAGATTTCCTCTGGGATTTGAGTGAAGAAGGTAAAAGGAGGGGAGACAAGGGTAGGGAGGTGTACGGTGGATTTAATTAGACACAACCCTCAAGGAGATAGTGCTTTAACATAATAAGAGTTATAACGGAAAAGGTTTGATTCAAAACCAATTGTTAGCTTTCCGCGTCTCCTCTGTTAATTGCATGCGCTTTCGGATTTGGACTTTGTTCCTGATTGTTTCAGACACGACCTCTTCTCAGAGGCCTAACCTTTGAAAGCTTTCCATCAAACCAAGTGGATGTTTTTATGATTGTTACTTAATGTTTTCATGTAAGGAAGTTACCTGTTTATAATTGAAAACCAGGAGAAACAGTTTTATTGTGGTTTGGGAACTACTCCCTGGAAGAGGGGCCTTCTGCCAGGTGCTAATTAGATTCCTATTGTATTTCAGTTTCATGCTTTCCACACTAGGGAGAGGAAGAGCTGGGGGGTGGGAGGGTGGAAGGTAAGTGAACAAGGTGAAATGAATGCTCATTAAATTCCAGAATACAGGAGGACTCATTTCATATGATAGGGCTGTAAATATGACTTTTAATGAAGTTATGACATGATTGCCAATAAAAGTCATTTACTCTGCAGTATTATAGTTAATTATACACAGCTGGAACCACTGATGGCATGTCCCATGTTAACTTTGCCCTCACTGTAAATTAACCCTTTCAGCACAGATCAACCAGAAACCAGGCACTTTTAAACCTAAAGAAAACATTAATGAAATCTCCCATATGATTCAGGCCTATTTTCACTAGCTGTAGGAGAACATACCGCTGCACTCCCCTCAGCATACCCTCTCTTCCAAGAGCACATTGGACGGGGGTTCAGAGAGGGAAGGAGGAGGAAGTGAGAGTAAAATCTTCTTTTGAAAAAAAAATTGTACCCTTTCCTTGATTTGTGGGAAAATGTACAGGCATAACCATATTACTATTAGTTTTAGGAGCATTTAAAATACATTTCATATTTACTGACAGCACTGTAACAAAAATACTAGAATAAAACAATCATAAAATAAAATAGTTGACATATTGTCGTTAAGCAGCCTAACCTTGTTGGCAAAGAGCCTGTCCCATATCATAGCTCGAAGAGACTTCCATCTCTGAAAATCTTGCATCCTGAGATGGGCTGATAATCAGAGGGACCTGCGAGATAGTAGCAGTTACGTATAACTAAGGCGTCCCACTTGGTTGCAGTGGGGCCATAACGGCCTCTTGTCCTAAAAGCCCTGCTTCCTGGATATGCCATGGACAACAGGAAGAGTCTATTTTTTATTTATTAAAGTGATTTCAACAACAGATGCAGCTTTCTCTCTTTATTCTGGGAGCCTGGCTGCTCTGAAATCAGGGCACTGCCCTGTGTTAAGCATTATTATAAGGTGGGAATGGGGGAGCTTTGACCAAAATTGCCACAGGGTTTTGAGTGGGAACAGTTTTTCATCCATGAGGATTCTGCTATTGGGAATCACCAAAATGCTAAATGTCCTTCTCAGGGCCCACTCTTCCTGGCTCTCGGGATGAGCCGCCATGTGCAGTGATGGCAAAAGCGTGCCGAGTCTGCTTCTGGGTTATTTCTAGTTCAGAACTGTGTGGGGTTGTCTGGTTTATTTCTGTTTCATGACTGATCAGGATTAGTTTTGACACTCATTAATGGCCATCTGGTTTCTCTGAACCAGTGTTAAGTGCTAAGAGATTGATTCTGTGTTGTTTATCTACAGGATTTCACAAAATTCCCATTGACTCAAAACTTGCTGTTTCTCACAACAGGTTCAAGGGAGCAACTCTTAGGAGACCACAAGCCAGTCTCAACTTCCGCTGTTGAGAAAGCTGCCCCATTCCAAATTATATACCACTGATCTTTTTCTCAGGGAAGGTAGGGGATGGGCAGCACAGACAGACTCCTCAGGCTGCTTGTCTGTGTCGGCCTTCCCTGAAGGGGTTGCTTGCATACAATCTCCATAGATTTGCTTTTGCTTAATGGCTGGATTTTTGGTGTCATCATATTTCTGTATGTATGTTGTAAGAGAAAAGCCTCTTTACAGAGGACACTGAATGACAGCAAATAGGCTGTTTGTGATTAGAGTTCCTTTCCATCTGTAGTTAGATTATGTTAGGGGGCATGCTTGGACAACTGCTCATTATGGGAATCTGTCCTATTTTCACACTACAGAAATACCCAAGACGAACACATACATGTACCATTAAAGATAAGAAGGAATGTGTAAATATTTAAAGCAACTGAACCAGCTGGGCGTGGCTGGTACAGCAGAGGGCTGGCATGGCTTATATATCAGTTGTGTGTGTGGAGCTGAAGGAGAGGTGCAGAGATTCGGCTTCTCTGGGGCCTGTGGACCTCTCATTAATGAACACCTAGCTTCCTGAGAAGCTGAAGAATATCTGTATAATCTGGCTTTTTCTTGCTTTTCCCTCTAAAAGTGTCATGAGTAATTCCTTATGATGGGAAACTCCAAACACCCTACCTTAATAACTTGCTCCCCGGGCAAATATTTTCTACCTGTGACTCAAACCCAGGCAAAAAGGCTTGTTCTCTATAGAGAAAGGACAGCAAATGTTTGCCAACTTGTCCAAACCTTTGCTAAGATTCCTTGGTGTATAATTTGAAACATTTTCTAAACATAGCTCTGGAGGAGATGAACAAATATGAATATCTTAAATTTAAAGGAGAGAAAGAAGAAGTTGAACTTTTAATGCTTTAAATGTACTTGCCTTTTTAGAAAAACTCCTCCACCAGTTTAGGAAAAGGCAAGCTGTGCGGGTAGTGGCAGATTACTAGATAAGAAAAAAAGAAATGCAGATGGATTATCAGCTAGCAACAAATACTCATAAATGTGCACTAATAAAAGCTCCTGATACACTTTGGATATGTGATAAATAAATGAAGAATGATTATAAGGTACTAGCTATGTAATATGCATATTAATCAAGGTAAATCCCTTGATTAAGTAGATAGGTTTAATAATTTTGGTCTAAACATTTAGCAGTGTTTTCTCAGATTTTATTACAGTAAGGTACAAAGTATAAAATTCATATTTATGTAAGATTGGATTATAAATACTGGATTTCTATTTTATGGGAAGCCAGTTTGTTTGTACTTTCTAAATTTCCAAGGGTGTTCTGGGGTCAGATAGATTATCACTGTTTCCACACACTATTCAAGGTCATGAGAAGGTCTGCATATATATTAACTAAGTGATAGTGAATGTCTTTTGAAAGATTCGTTTTTGTGAACTTCCGACAGTGATACAAATAACCTGAGGCTGTTTCCTCTATTTGCACTGAGCAAAAATTTAAATGTCGCCTCTCTCTCTGATGAAATATCTTTGTCTATATACAACAAATTTGCTCTTTGCAAAGTTCCAGTTAAGATGGTGAGTTCAGTGTGGTAAAGCCATTTCCTGATTAGGTTAATATAGCTTGAAGCTAAAGTTAAAGGCTTTACATTTGTCACCTAAGTATTTATTGGTGTAAAGGCATATTGAAATTATTAAACAAAGAGTTTATAGATGAGAAACCAATGGAAAATCGGTCTTGGAGTATTTAGTCTGATACTCTAAGTAGTAGAAGTTCTTACTTACAGCCTGTGTGATGTTCCCAGAGGAACTCCCTTCCCATATATAGGCTCACGCAAGAGCTCTGTCATCTGTACGTCATCATTTGATGACTTTTGTTAGGCTCAGCATCTTTAAAATCAATTGCATTGAAGTGCAATTTACATATTTTAACAATGGACAGGCTTGATGCATTTTGATAAATTTATATACGCCTGTCTAAGCAGAATGGTTTTGAGATTCATTTGCACTGTAGGGTATATTATTTTATTTTATTTGCATTGTTGAGTAGTATTCTATTGCCAACCTGTTGATGGGCGCTTGATCGTTTCCATTGTGGGGCTATTTTGAATACAGCTGCTGTGGATATTTATAGGTGCGTCTTTTGTTGGCCATGTATTTTTCTTTCTGTAGGAATGGGATTCTGGGTACTAACTGAGGGTTTCTTTTAATTAATAGGAAACTGTTAAACTCATTACCAAATTAGTTGGTGAATCATTTCTAAAAGAAAATTTCCTCATTTCCAAATAGGTTAAAGTACCTTATAATTGGTAGGGTAACGTCTTCTAGATTTATATTAAAATAATGTCTCTCTGAGGAATAAATTAATCAACAGTAACCAAAAACACGGCATTAGAGACCCAAGGATCCTATAACTATTACCTAAGCTTGGCTTACAGTACTTTTTAACTATGAATGGCTCTGGCTTATCAGCAGAGCCATGCCTGTCACACCCTTTCTGATGCCCACATCTCCCTCTCCTACAAGACTGGGGCAAGTGTAGCGTCAACTCCACTTAACCCGAATGTAAGACGGAGGCACGGATGGCACAATCCATTATGAGCATGGCCGGTAGATGTGTGAGTTTCTTGTGGTTCAAGAGAGTCCTCTTTGTGAGAGCGTATCAAAAACATGAAAACTTAACTATATGAATTGCTTAATAGTATATTGAAAGTATTAGGAAAACATACATTAGATAGTATAGCATCCTAAGCTTAAAGTTTTATTTTTGATTCTGCAATTGTCAGTATTCTAAGAGGATAAAAGGGCCGTCAGCTGAATACTCATTCTCGTAGCATAAAAGAGGTGATATGATACTCAGCCAGTGTGAGAGATTGGGTTGAAGCAGTATTGACTGCTTAAGATTTAAGCTAAAAATTTTTAAGTTTGCTTGTTTAATCCAAACCCTGAAGACAATTTGTTTAAATATCACAAGCCCCCTACCCATTTCCAATATTGTCCACAAAGAGTGCTTATTAAGCTAATCAAAATAAGATTTCACTGTGTTTTCAGAATTAGAACAGATTATCTTCCTTTAATGCCAGTAAGACAGGGACTGGTTGCTGTGACATTTATTTCCTTTTAATCTTTAATACCATACCCACAATATTGTGGAAGGGACTGTTAAGGAGCCCAATTTTTTAAAATTAATTTCTCAGTTTCCATAGAAGCAAGACATGGCTGAAGGACACAATTCTGACTCACAGGAAATTATTAGCTATAACTTCCAAGAAACCTTGGAAGGGTTAGAACCAGCTGGTAAGCTGTCCTTTTGATCTTCACCCTGTTTTTGTTCCTATCTGGAACATGGACACAGGTTTTCAGCAGCCATTGTGCAGCCATAGCAGGGCCATGAGGAAAAGGTCGGTAGACTTTCTGGGACCTCAGACCTCAGCATTATGACTTGCTATGTGGTATTTGCTAGCTAACACCTACCTGACTTTGTGGGAAAAATAAAATCCCTAGTTTGTTTAATCCATCTTTTCCTTATTATTCTGTGTTTCACTTTTTGTGATTCACAACTGAACATAAACCTCTTGTTGATACAACCAGTAGATACTTGTCCAAGCTTTGACATGGGAACTCGGAGCCTAAAATTTGTATAACCCTAATCTACCTCTAAGAAGTTTTTAGATATATCATTGACTTTTCTGTGTCTCATTTTTTTTTATTAAAGCACTTTTGCTACACAATCTTATACTGGTTTCAAATGTACAACACAGTGGTTCAACAGTTACCCATATTATTAAATCCTCACCCCCCTAGTGTGTTTACTACCTATCAATGTAGAAAGATGTTACAGAATCATTGACTATATTCTCCATGCTGTACTACCGTCCCCGTGACCGGCTTATATTGTGATTGCAAATTATTGTTCCCCTTTATCCTCCTCACTCTTCCCCCCGACCTGACCCAACCCCTTCCCTTTGGTAATCACTAGTCACTTCTCAGGGCCTATGAGTCTTTTTATTTTACATCATAAAAAAGAGTGGACATTGGCATCACCTCCACTAAATTGGAAAAATAGAATGCTACTTACGCAGAGTGAGAGCGGACTTGAAACTCCTTTGTCAATCACTTCCTCACACCCAGCTGCAAACTGATGTCTATGTTGCACCCAATTCTGTAACAATGCCATGGTGGAAGATGGAAGTAAGAGAACTGTATTTATTTGCCATCATTTCCTTTGTGTAAAAATGGCTCTGTTCTAATTGGGTTACAATGGGAAGGAAGGAAAGAGTGTCATTAGGAGCACAAAGGCGAAGCAGGAGCCAGTAGAGGCAAGAAGGCAAAGAGGAGGTCTATCCTAGTACACTTTGCTCTTCCGCCAACCTTTTCCTCCATTTCGAAGCTTTCCGTAGACACCTGAAGCCAAGGCGTCCGTATCACAGGCATCCACTTTACCTGTCTGGCTCATTTTTGCCTATTTGCGGACGTTGCTCCTTGGGATGGCATACACTGTCTGGAGGTCGGATTTTGCTCCTGCCCCCAAGGATCAGGCAAGGACACATCTTTCCAACAGTTGTTGATAATGGGGCCAATGGAAAGGCTAATTGTCTAAAGTTCCAGGAGTGTTCCTTCTCAGGCATTGCAGGAGCCAACTATTCTGTGGAGGCTGCGCTCCGCAGGAGAGCCCGGCAAGGCAGGGAGTTGGATATGCCGTCTGCTGTGAGGAGCCTGGGTTAGTCCATCTGTTCCTGGTTTTCAGAAACCTGAGGGGAAGTAAATAAATAACAGAAAAAAACAAAAATGAAAAATGCTCCTGGTTCCTGAACTGCGGTAAGTCTGCTTGTGCTCCTAAGTCACCTATTGCATTCAGATGCACCAAACCCTGCCAGGCTTCCTGCGCAGAAAGAGGAAAGCAGCTTCCAGATTGTGCTTTTGAGGATTTTTAAATCTTTAGAAGTATGGCCAATTTTTACACTAAAAAAAGTGATATTCCCAAATTATTTTTGCAAAAAAATAAAGGTAGCGCTGAATTTATGGATCTGTATTCTCCCTATCGCTTGCTTCTTTAAGGGCCCATTCACAAGTTTTCAACTGAGGTCTGTTAGAGTCTCTGTTTTTCTGAAGCAGGAGGATACATCCGAGGAATCAGAGACATTTGCCGAGAATGACATAGTCACACCCTCCAAATGTTTAGAGTTAACTGTGGAAGAAGGTTTACACTTAGTGGCCTTAGTTCCACAAAGCAAAAGTTAAGACCAACAGATAGAAATTATAGGGAAGGAGATTCAGAGTTTACAGAAAATTCTAATCAATAATCTCTTAGGTTTTAAGGGAGCCCCCTTGGATGGCAACGGGGATCCACACGTGGTGAAGGTCTAACTGGAAACGGGACCACAAAAAGGGGTTCAACTGGGTGATTTTTCTCTTTGCTCACTTACTTTACAACTCACTGCAATTTATCTCCTAGTCTCAGACCTCTCTGAAGCTAACCGTGGCCTGTGGGTGTGGATTATCAGGGAGACGCTGTTTTTATAGATCTTTTCCACCAAGAGCCAAGGCTAAGGCCGATTATCTCTTCTTCCTTTTTGGTGAGAAGATTTTCTTTTTTTAAGCCTACCCTTCTTTTGAAGTTCTTAATCTTAATCATATCTATGAAGTCCTCTTTTCTGTAAGGTAACCTTTTCCCACATTCCTCAGATTAGAATGTGCACATCTGAGCTGTTGGTGGGAACAATATTCTGCCTGCCACAGATTCCTGCTAATATTTCCATGATAGGATATGTGTTCCTGGAAGGCTATGGGGTTTCCATACATTTTACAATTCTATAAGCTAATCAGCTGTAATTCTTATAACATTATTACAGACCAAGATTTTAGAGTATGGTGAGTTAATTTTGACTCTATAATTCTCAGATTTCTGTTTCAAGATCAATTTTCCCTTTATGGAAGCCACTACCTGGGTTTGTCTAAGTCTCCATAATCTAATACCTGACTTACAATGCCTCGTCTAGGCAAATTTGTGTGTTTGAATGTATTTCCCCTATTATCTAACTTACGTGTCCTCTGGTTCTTCACTTTCAAAAAACCTGTTCATTTTCTCCAGCATTTTCAAAGTCTTATCTGCTTTAGGAGAAAGCAGTGTTTTGGCCAACATTTATCTCCTGGTGATTTTAAACTTGAGAAGAAATGTAATATCGTGGGAGGGACAAACTCAGGCTGGGCAGGAAAGAGACAAGGGTCTGACTCCCTGCCACTACCTAGTTGGGGACCTCCAATGGGCCATTGCATCTTACTGGACTTAAGTTTACTGATGGATGTAAGGAAAGGATTAAAGTAGACCACCACAAAGTCCCTCCTATTCTGGAAGGGGGACTCGGAATTCCAGATTCACTACCTTTTGCTTTGGAGAAATAATCCTTTGTTTTGGAGAACTTAAATATAACAGAATCTATCCTCAGTCAAAACTGGTATCACCCCCACCCCTGCTGCTCCAGTACACACTTCTCTTGTGACACATGTGTCGTTTGCATCCTTACAAGAGATACTTGAAAAAAAATAAGGTCTTAAGTCTTCATGATCGGTCTCTACCTGCTCCCCAACCCATCTCCTCCTATCTCCCCAAACACACCTATTCTCGGGCATCTCTGAAATATTCAGAGGATTCCCAGGTGCAGGCACTCTGGCATTCTGGAGGGCAGTGACGGTGCCATCTACAAAAAGATCATCTTAAATGGCTTCTTGAGCTAAGAGTTTTGTTTTTTGGGAAATTAGCCTGCTCACTCCTACAGTATGATCAACAGTCCAGTCCACCCAGACAGAACTTCTACCTTCCTCCCCAACCCGGGGCCTGGAAGTTTCAGGCAGAAAGCCTGCAGCTAGGAAAGGGAGTTGAGGAAAGAATCTTCTCTCTTTCTCACTCACCTCCTCTCACACCCAGGAGCTGCCATTGGCACTGGAGCTGAAATGCAGAGCGGGAGGGAGCCGGGACTAGCCTTTCGGAGGTCCTCTGCAGCGGCAGGCAGGCTCCGCTGGCTGTAAAGGCTCCTATCAGGCTCTCCGAGAGGTCTGGGCTGCCTGAATGGAGGGGAAGGACCCTCTAACACTGAGGAGGGAGGGCAAGTGGGCACCAGTCATCTCCAGCTATCCTCTGCCCCTGCCCCTCTTCTGCTGACCCTTTCTACACCTACATGTTCATAAGGAATTTCATCACCAACCTACAATTTTCCTACAGTGTGGTCTGTCTCGCTGGCCACTTTGACACCTGTTATTTTCACCCAAAAATCTCAAATGGAACATCCATTTTGATAGCCTGTTGCAGAAAATCGAGTTAAGTCTGTAGAGAAGGAAGCAATGGTACTTGTGGGCTTGAGTCTAAGGAACGACCCACCCAAGCACAGAAGTCCTCGGCTCCTCTCAGGACTGAGTCTTGGCTGACAAGAATGCTCACCTTTGCTCATCCACAGTCCTTCTCCCTTTGCTCCTCATTTTCTGCTTATGCATCTAAATTGAACCTTAACTTAAGTGTTTTTGCTGCTCCAGCCAATTGTATCTATTTGATCCAAGAGAAACTTTGGTTTGAGAACAAATGGACAAGAAGTCCCAAACTGCTCGTTACTGGTCAGGGCAGAGGCCCCTGGAGGGCTGGGGGCACAGGGCTTGCCTTGTCTGGATAACCTCAGGTGCTTGCTCTGTGTCCCAGGCGCTTGCTAACGTGGAGACTTTTATAGTGGCAATAAAGAGCCTGAAACTACCTCATAAGCCTCTTCGTCAGACAGCAAGTCCCCAAACACTTCCCCTAATTAACTTCTAACCTGCTGGCCATGGGGATCCTTTCCTCCTTTAACTGCTAATGAAGTCTAGAATCTCAAAGTCTCCCCTGATTTTACTAGAGCCTTTCTAGTCATTAATTATGAGCCCTGTGTTTCACTTGCTCACTTGGACTTTACGACGTGCACCACAGTGGGAACGTACCAATTTTTCCTATTTAGAATTAACCTTATTTCTTTTCAGATTTCTTTTTCTTACTTCTGTGGGATCAATAGAAACTTAGGGAAACAACACCACCAAGATATGAAAGTGGGTAAATAGATTTTGGGATGTGGGAAAAACCCGAAGGAGAAGTTCAAGGAGGTAGTAGATTTCCTGGAAAGACCCATCCTTCCTCTTACTCACTGAGAGAGGAATGTTGGTCTGAGCCCAGAAACAGGAAAGTTCAGTGAAGCAAAAGAGTCAAAATAACAATGTGTTCACATTAGCAGAGGATATATAATTCATTGGCATCAGCCACTTGCTTATTCACATGTTCATTAATTTGACAGCGTTAATCAGCCATCTTCTAGATGCGAGGCCCTCTCTAGACACCAGGGATGAAGAAGTGAACAAGCCCTGCTGGAAGATACCATCTTAGTGCAGATACCAAGCTTTCTTCCTGAATGACCACGTTGTTTCCCACCCAAAGAACCCGTTATCTTTGGGAAAGGTGAAGGAAAACCCATCACCTCCCCATGTGTCACGTGGGCATTTCTCTGCTTTAAATATGTGTGGCCACCGTAGTTCCCTACTGAAGGAGAAGGTATGTGATAAGGGGGATATCATAAATGACAGGGTAAGTTTCCCATTTATAAATTTTATCTTTATTTTTAAAAACACCTGCAACAAATACAAATTCAAGTGACCATTTAAGTGCTTACCATTTCATTCAGAGATGCTTTAATCCTGGTTGTGTGTAAGATTTGCCCAAGAAACTTTCAAAAAATAAAGAAGTCAAGGCAGGCCCTACCCCTGAAGATTATGATGCTGTGAGTATGGGGAAAGGCATCTGTAATGAGGAGTTTTATTTTTAAGATTCATATATAATCTTCATGGATTATCAGAGGCAAGAGCCACTGAAAAATCTCCTGTTCCTGACCAAAAAGAAAAGTTGATATTCTGGGACATTAAAACAGAGTTGCCCTCGGAAAAGAGATTCTAAGACTAGCACCTCATCTTTCTATTCTCTCTGACATTTTCCTGACTGGCACATTTTTACTTCTAATGTCCTTTGAGGTATCCAGAAGAAACTGGTAAGGTGCACGTGTGCACACCCACACACACACACACACACACACACCAGCATTTCCAGTTAGAATGACTGGCTAACTTACTTTTTAAATTTGTTTTCCGATTTTATTTTTGGTTGCTATGGTTATTTATATTTTTAGACCTTTGCTTTGTTCTGGGATTCAGAGAACTTAACATTCTTAGGTTGCTTCTCCAAGATCAACCCCTCCACCTCTCCCTCCCTTTACTGAGGCCAGAGATTCTTTTCTTCAGTTCTGTTGGTATCTTTGAGGGAGGTAAACGTGTGGGCTGGGGACGTAACATTTCTTTTTATGTATAAGAAAGAAATATGATTCATTAAAGTGCACTTTTTTTAAAGGGAGAAGGGAAAAGAAGTCTATTCAGCAAGATTACCACAAGGTATTTTTAACTGCAATACTTGTAAATTCAAGAATTCACCTGGTTTGCCTTCACCTTCCTATGAATGGTATGGTGTGTCGGTGGCTTTAAAATTCAGACCATAATTTCTGAAAATTTCAAAGTTTAACTCTCATATTAATATAATATGGATCTGTTTCAAGGAGTTTATTTGACTCACTAATTACTGAGGAAACCAGCAATAAGGTAAAGGCTTATTCAAAGAGCATTTTGAGGATTTGGACTTTTATAAGCATTTTGATGGAACAAGAATGGCTGGTTAAACCTGACCTCACAGGCAATCATGCAATGGGGTTATTTCTTCTACCTGACAGAAATTATTGGATCAAAATAGGTCAGTTACCTCATATTTTACAAAGTCTCTATTCAGTAATAAACAGTATTCAAAAAAATACTTCAATTCAAACCAAGTACATTCCTCTAGAATAAATGATGCCAGGGTGTGTCATGTCTAAGAGCATGCTGCATACCTTTGTACCCAATTCTCAGGCTTTAAATAATTTTTCTTATTATGTGAAGTGGTGGTAACAGTTTCAAAGAAGCATGCCCTGAGATAGCTCTGAGGACAACTTTCAGGTGATGGCGGTGAGCCTGGGTCTCCTCCTTCCCAGTGTTATGCCTGTGTACACACATACAAGTGCACATGTGGGTGCATGAAATGTGGCAGGCCTGGCATTGCATATGCAATAGGAAAATCATTTTAAAATCCTTTAAAAAAATGAGTTTTCTTCTCAGAAAACTAAACCTACCCTGGTCCTTAGAACCAATCTTAATTTTCTTTTTCTAGCATCCTCTTCTCAGCCTTCTGTGTATAGTTCCTGAAGATGGGGTACCTTCATATCAGATCAGAAACGCTCTTTGGGACCATTCAGGGGATGCATTACAGTGTTCTTCACAAGGGACCTTTACACAGGTGCTTAGAAATCCAGAGAATAAGAACTGGCCTTTCCCAGAGGTCTATCAAGGGGTGGGGCTTTCTTTATGACCTTTGCAGTTTGTTTTTAAAAATATAAATTTAGGCTTAAGCTCCTTTTATGGATGCCGGTTATGTTCCCTAAAAGGGTTTCTGGAACAAATGAGTAGACCTAGCTTTCACATTTTCCGTCACCCGGAGAAAGGGAATATTAAAACAAACCCTTCTGTTAGCATTTTGTTTCCTTGCTTTTACTGAGAAAGTTTTCTGATGATCAGAGAGGTCCTTAAAGGTTCTCTTAGGCCGAGAGGACCACAGTGATAAGAGGGCCACCTCAACTAAATGCAGATGTCACTAAGTTTTGGAAACATTTTGACAAGAACTCACAGGCTTGGCATTTTGTTTTCTACTAGAGAGCATTCAGATCAAAGAGTCAAACCTTTTGGAACTGAGTTAGACCTGACCCTTAATGCTGCCAGTCTGTGGGCATGTTATAACATCTTACAGTGGCATTCTAATTCTCTACAATTTGCTAACGAAGACTAATTATTTAAATAATTCAGTCTGACTATCTGCTCTTGACCACTGTGAATCTTCCTGCTGTTCCTCAAAGCTCTGTTTGTTCCCCATTTCTTCTCTTGTTTTAAACCTCTCACTGTTCTGAGTGCCTTTTATTTAAAGAGAAATTGGATACCTACTGGGTAAATTTCTGCAGGGAGTCTTTTAATGTTAGACTGTTGCAATTTCCCCCAGGAATATGCTAATAATTACAATGACTTGGGACCTGGACTTTGTTATCTAAGGAGGAGGAATTGTGTGGGAAAAAGAGAAAAAAAATTCTCAACTCTTTACACCACTGAAAAGAAAATGAGAAAGAACAAAACAATAAAGGAGAAAGGACAAAGTTATTTCACAGGCTGGAAATAGACAGATGCTTAGAAATAGCGACTGTGGCCACTGGCCTTTGTGTAGGCTCTTAGGAAAAAACAGGCACAAAGGAAAAATGGTGAACTTTGGACCCAGGGGGCAGCCAGCTGAGTTCTGGCTTCTGGAGTTATGGCAATAGAGCATCATCTCCTGGTGCTCCTGTGGAGTAGAAGTGGGACCTCCTGGAGTCCTCTGTCACCTCTGCTAGAAGTATGGGTGGCTAGAAGAAGAATGGCAACTTCACAATTCTGCAATTGCTGGTTAAAATTGGCTTAAGGGACCTCTGGCTTTTTGTGTCTTGTTTTTGTTTAAGAGACAGCTTTTCGAAATGAATGGCATAGCGACATTTCTGAGAAATAAATACGGTTATCTTAGAGCCCAGTTGGCACTGCGGTGAAGCCGCATTCACGCAAGGCTTGATCAACAGCACAGTCCTAGCCTAAGGCTGTTTGCCAGGTGGATTATTTAACCTGACCCAGGGTCTTCTGCTTTTATTACCAAGCAACTTCAGCAGTCACAGACTGACTCGGTCTGACCCTTCATCACGAAATTCTGGATACACAGTTTTGCAAGCTTGTGTCAACCAAGATGAAGGAAGAAGAGATTCCTTTTTAGAATTCCTATAGGAGCAATGGGGCAAAAGCATTATTCCCACATACTGATGTGAAAATTGAAGCCTTGGAAACAAGAAGGAGTTTGCCCACGATGGAACCAAAATCAAGTCCCGGCAGGACCCAAGGTCCTCAAATTCTGTGCTTGTTTTTACAAGTCAGGTTTCTGAAGCCCTAGTTTTGATGATTTCTTTAAGGGATTCTTCTTGGGCAAAGGTGTTTAGAAAGCCTACAAACTAAAATCATGAATTCACTTTAATTAAAGTAGTAGTAATAAAAAACCCAATGCCCAGAAATACTTCTTAGAGTTTCACAGAAGGGTCAGTTCTCAAAAGCAACCAAATCATGATAATAATGGTAACATCAGAGCAACACCGGGGGGGGGGGGGAGGAACATGCTTCCAGCCTG
This sequence comes from Phataginus tricuspis, assembly GCA_029783875.1. NCBI lineage: Eukaryota > Metazoa > Chordata > Mammalia > Pholidota > Manidae > Phataginus > Phataginus tricuspis. The sequence goes on from JAQQAC010008525.1 coordinate 6,878,565, forward strand.
GGGCAAATAGACCTTTGAAGCCAGAATCAGTCAAAGGGAGAAATAAAGTGGTAGAAACCCATTTACTGCCACAAGCAGTCATCTACTCCTACTCACCTATGTCTCTTGCGACCGACCACCAAGGCCTGACCAAACCTCCCTGGTCCCACTGCATGCTCGCTCTCCACCCCCTTGTGATCACCTACTGATATGGACATGGGCTGCTTCTCTCCACCCCTTGGAAACACCTACTAATATGCAGATGCACTAAGGCCAGGTGAGAGATTCTGAAAATATTGCAATTTTACCCATGATCATTAATAACAATATAACATTTATTGAATTGTGTATATAAGTGCAAAGCACTTTATATGAGTTATCTCAATTATTTATTTCTTCTTGAATGTTGAGGAAGCACTGAGAGTTTAAGAATCTTCCCCAAAGTAACAGAGCTAGTAATTGATTTTTCAGAATTTAAACCCAGGCCATCTGACACCAGTGTGAGTTCCTAATGACTCCACTCCATTCTACTATGCTTCCACACTGTAATTTAAAATATATATATAAGATTCTTTTTATACTATAGAAATAATGAAATGCCAGTAAGTTATTTAAAAATCTACTAACTGGACATTGGAAGGGAAAAAGATGGGCGTGAACATGTGGCAGAAATCTCCCAAAACCACATATATTTTGAAAATACAGCAAATACAACTATTCCTAAAAGAGTGACCAGAAGTAACAGTACACCAGCCAGTCTACATCGGCGAGAAGTCAACATCTCATGGAAAAAGGTAAAATAAAAAGCTGTGACCTGGCAGGACCCGAGAACTCCCCTGACTCCATATCACTGGCGGGAAGAAAAGTATCAGAGCAGGGAGGGAGTGGAAGCACAGGACTGCTAAATACCCAGTCCTAGAAATCTACCCCAGGAGCACAGACCCACATTGCATGATGCTCTGGAGATTAGAGGGGCTGACAAGTAAAGTCTGAGACTAAGGCTGTAAACAGGTTCCCACAACCAGGTGCCTAGAGACAAAATAAAAGGAGGCGTTTTAAAATCCTAAAGGGGCAAGGGTTTAGGAGAAGGCACAGGTGGACAAAATCATCCTAGCACACTTGGCCTAGCAGGCTGGGAACTTTCAGGAGCTTCAGGCACCCAATACCCCTGGATGGCAACACAGCCCTGAGGACCCTCACCATGATAAGCAGACTGCCACTCATTCCTCTGTGCGGACACCTGCATGCAAACCAGTTGTTCCCGCCATTGCTGCAGAGCAGCTAGAGGGCAGCCCCGCCTATAGCAACTACACAGCTTAATGCAGAGGCAGCTCCCTGCACACAGCTAACTGGCCCAGACCCAGATGTTGCTCCCTGCGCACGGTTGACTGGCACAGACAGCGGAGACACACTGAGACTGGGAGGCACAAAAGGGCTTTGTTCTCACAGCAGAAACTGCGCTGCTCGCCTGCAAACCCGCCAGTGCCCTAGGCCATTCCAAGGGCCACCCCACAATGGCAGTTTAGGGGATTAACCCAGAGGCCACTCCGTGTATGTGGTTAACTGGCACAGACAGCAGAGACAGGCAAGCAGGAAGGAACTTTGCCTCCCAGCTGACACCCACGCCACTTGCCGGCAAACACTCCCATCGCTCCAGGACTATGAAAAGGCAGAAGAACCTTGCTCAATACAAAATCCCTCAAACCCCAGAAAGAGTGCTCAGTGAGACTGAAATCACCAATCTTCCCAAAAAATAATTCTAAATAAAATTCATAACCATGCTAATGGAGCTACAGAAAAATATTCAAGAGCTAAGGGATGAATTCAAAAGGAAGATAACTGAAATGAAAAAAGCAGTGGAGGGATTTAAAAGCAGATTAGGTGAGGTAGAGGAGACAGTTAATGGATTAGAAATCATTGAACAGGAATACAGAGAAGCTGAGGCTGAGAGGCAAAAATGGATCTCTAGGAATGCAAGAATATTAAGAGAACTGTGTGACCAATCCAAACGGAAAAATATTCATATTATAAGGGTACCAGAAGAAGAAGTGAGACAAAAAGGGATAGAAAGTGTCTTTGAAGAAATAATTACTGAAAACTTCCCCAATCTGGAGAAGGAAATAGTCCCTCAGGCCATGGAAGTCCACAGATCTCCCAACACAAAGGACCCTAGGAGGAAACACCAAGACATATAATAATTAAAATGGCAAAGATCAAAGACAATGACAGAGTATTAAAAGCAGTCAGAGAGAGAAAATAGATCACCTACAAAGGAAACCCATCAGGCTATCATCAGACTTCTCAGCAAAAACCTTACAGTCCAGAAGGGAGTGGCATGATATATTCAAAGCAAGGAAACAGAAGGGCCTCAAACCAAGTATACACTACCCAGAAAGATTATCATTTAAATTTGAAGCAGGGATTAAACAATTCCCAGATAAGCAAAAATTGAGGGAATTTACCTCCCACAAACGATTTCTACAGTGTATTTTAAAGGGACTGCTCTGGACGGAAGTGTGCCAAAAACTAAATAGCTGTCATCCGAGAAAATGAAACCACGGCAAAGGAAGCAGAACAACTAAATACTAATCAAATGCAAAATTAAATCAGCTACCCACAAAGTCGGTCAAGAGATACACAAAGAATCCAGAATATGACACCTAACATATAAAGAGTGGAGGAAGAAGAAAAAGAACAGACAGAAAAAAGAATCATCAGACTGTGTTTATAATAGCAAAATAAGTGAGTTAAGGTAGCCTGCTAGATAGTAAAGAAGCTGCCCTTGAAACCTGGTAACCACAAATCCAAAGCCTGCAATGGCACTAAGTACATATCTGTGGATAATCACCCTAAATGTAAATGGACTGAATGTACCAATCAAAAGACACAGAGTTACAGAATGGATAAAAGAGCAAGACCCATCTATGTGCAGCCTATGAGACACTCACTTCAAACCCAAAGACATACACAGAATAAAAGTGAAGAGATGGAAAAAGATATTTCATGTAAACAATAGGGAGAAAAAAGCAGGTATTGCAGTACTTGTATCAGACAAAATAGACTTCAAAACTAAGAAAATCACAAGAGACAAAGAAAGACATTACATAATGATAAAGGGGACAGTCCAAGAAGAGGCTATAACCATTATAAATATCTATGCACCCAACACAGGAGCTACTACACATGTGAAACAAATATTAAAAGAATTAAAGGAGGAAATAGAATGCAATGCATTCATTTTAGGAGACTTCAACACACCACTAAATCCACAGGACAGCTCAACCATACAGAAAATAAGTAAGGACACAGAGGCACTCAACAACACATTAGAACACATGGACCTAACAGATATCTACAGAACTCTACACCCAAAAGCAGCAGGATACAAATTCATCTCAAATGCACATGGAACATTTTCCAGAATAGACCACATACTAGGCCACAAAAAGAGCCTCAGCAAATTCTAAAAGACTGAAACTGTACCACCCAAATTCTCATATCACAAAGGTATAAAACTAGAAATAAATGTACAAAGAAAACAAAAAGGCTCACAAACAGATGGAGGATTAACAACATGTTCCTAAATAATCAATGGATCAATGACCAAATTAAAACAGAAATCAAGCAATATATGGAGACAAACGAAAACAACAGCACAATGCCCAACTTCTGTGGGATGCAGTGAAGGCAGTTCTAAGAGGAAACTACACAGCAATCTAGGCCTATTTAAAGAAGGAAGAACAATCCCAAATGAATACGCTAAATTCACAATTATTGAAACTAGAAAAAGAAGAAAAAATGAGGCCCAAAGTCAGTAGAAGGAGGGACATAATAAAGATCAGAAAATAAATAAATAAAATTGAGAAGAATAAAACAATAGAAAATATCAATGAAACCAAGAGTTGGTTCTTTGAAAAAATAAACAAAACAGATAAACCCTAGCCAGACTTATTAAGAGAAAAAGAGAATCTACACACATAAACAGAATCAGAAATGAGAAAGGAAAAGTCACAATGGACCCCACAGAAATACAAAGAATTATAAGAGAATACTATGAGAATCTATATGCTAACAAGCTGGAAAACATAGAAGAAATGGACAACTTCTTAGAAAAATACAACCTTCCAAGACTGACCAAGCAAGAAACAGAAAAACTAAACAGACCAATCATCAGCAACGAAATTGAATCAGTAACGCAAAAACTACCCAAGAACAAAACCCCTGGGCCAGATGGATTCACCTCTGATTCTACCAGACATATAGAGAAGAAATAACACCATTCTCCTTAAAGTTTTCCAAAAATAGAAGAGGAGGGAATACTTCCAGACTCATACTATGAAGCCAGCATCACTCTAATACCAAAACCGGGCAAAGACCTCAGCAAAAAAGAAAATTACAGACCAATATCCCTGATGAACGTACATGCAAAAATAGTCAACAAAATATTAGCAAACCGAATTCAAAAATACATCAAGAGGATCATACACCATGATCAAGTGGGATTCATCTCAGGGATGCAAGGATGGCACAACATTCGAAAATCCACAAATATCATCCACTGTATCAACAAAAAGAAGGACAAAAATCACATGATCATTTCCATAGATGCTAAAAAAGCATTTGAAAAAATTCAACACCCATCATAATAAAAACTCTCAATAAAATGGGTTTAGAGGGGCAATTGCCTCAACATAATAAAGGCCATATATGAAACAGAAAATCTGAACAGACCGATTACCAGTAATGAAATTGAATTGGTTATCAAAAACACTACCCAAGATAGGAACAACAAATGCTGGCGGGATGCAGAGAAAGGAGAACCCTCCTACACTGCTGGTGGGAATGTAAAATAGTTCAACCATTGTGGAAAGCAGTATGGAGGTTCCTCAAAAAACTAAAAATAGAAATACCATTTGACCCACTACTAGGAATTCACCCTAAAAATGCAGGATCCCAGTTTCAAAAAGACATATGCACCCCTATGTTTATTGCAGCACTATTTACAATAGCCAAAAAATGGAAGCAACCTAAGTGTCCATCAGTGGATGAATGGATAAAGAAGATGTGGTACATACACACAATGGAATATTATTCAGCCATAAGAAGAAAACAAATCCTACCATTTGCAACAATATGGATGCAGCTAGAGGGGATTATGCTCAGTGAAATAAGCCAGGTGGAGGAAGACAAGTACCAAATGATTTCACTCATCTGTGGAGCATAAAAACAAGGCAAAAACTGAAGGAATAAAACAGCAGCAGACTCACAGAACCCAAGAATTGACTAACAGTTACCAAAGGGAAAGGGACTGGGGAGGGTGTGTGGGAAGAGAGGGATAACGGGAATAAGGGGCATTACGATTTGTACACATAACATGGGTGGGGCACGGGGAAGGCAGTATAGCACAGAGAAGACAAGTACTGACTCCATAGCCTCTTACTACGCTGATGGACAGTGACTGTAATGGGGTGTGTGGTGGGGACTTTATAATGGGGGGAATCTAATAAACACAGTGTTGCTCATGAGATTGTATATTAATGATACCAAAAAAAAAAAAAACCTCCCCAAGAACAAAACCCTGGATCAGATGGTTTCACTGCTGAATTTTATCAGACATTTAGAGAACATATAACACCCATTCTCCTTAAAGATTTCCAAAAAATAGAAGAGGGAATACTTCCAATCTCATTCTATGAAGCCAGCATCTCTCTAATACCAAAAAAAGGCAAAGACACCACAAAAAAAGAAAACTACAGACCAAATATCCCTGATGAACATAGATGCAAAAATACTCAACAAAATATTAGCAAAGCAAATTCAAAAATACATGACGAGGATCATACATCATGATCAAGTGGGATTCATCCCAGGGATGCAAGGATGGTACAACATTCGAAAATCCACAAATATCATCCACTATATCAATAAAAAGAGGGACAAAAATCACATGATCATTTCCATAGATGCTAAAAAAGCATTTGACAAAATTCAACACCCATCATAATAAAAACTCTCAATAAAATGGGTATAGAGGGGCAATTGCCTCAACATAATAAAGGCCATATATGACAAACACACAGCCAACATCGTACTTAGCAGTGAGAAACTGAAAGATTTCCTCTAAGATCGCGAACAAGACAAGGATGCCCACTCTCTCCGCTTTTATTCAACACAGTACTGGAGGTCCTAGTTACGGCAATCAGACAATACAAAGAAATAAAAGGCATCCAGATTGGTAAGGAAGAAGTCAAACTGTCCCTGTTTGCAGATAACATGATATTGTACATAAAAAAAACCCTAAAGAATCCACTCCAAAACTACTAGAACTAATATCTGAATTCAGCAAAGTTGCAGATACAAAATCAATACACAGATATCTGTTGCATTCCTATACACTGAAAATGAACTAGCAGAAAGATAAATCAGGAAAACAATTTCATTCATAATTGCATCAAAAAGAATAAAATACCTAGGAATAAACCTAATCAAGGAAGTGAAAGACCTATACCCTGAAAACTACAAGACACTCTTGAGAGAAATTAAAGAGGATACTAATAAATGGAAATTCATCCCATGCTCTTGGCTAGGAAGAATTAAAATAGTCAAAATGGTCAACTTGCCTAGAGCAATCTACAGATTCAATGCAATCCCTATCAAAATACCAACAGCTTTCTTCAACAAACTCAAACAAATAGTTCTCAAATTCATATGGAACCACAAAAGACTCCAAATAGCCAAAGCAATCCTGAGAAGGAAGAAAAAAGCAGGGGGGATTATGCTCCCTAACTTCAAGCTCTACTACAAAGCCATAGTACTCAAGACAATTTGGTACTGGCACAAGAACAGACCCATAGACCAATGGAACAAACTAGGGAGTCCAGATATTCACTCAAGTATATATGGTCAATTAATATATGATAAAGGAGCCATGGATACACAATGGGGAAATTAGCCTCTTCAACAGCTGGTGTTGGCAAAACTGGACAGCTACATGTAAAAAAGTGAAAGTGAATTATTGTTTAACCCCATAGACAAAAGTAAACTCGAAATGGATCAAAGACCTGAATATAAGTCATGTAACCATTAAACTTTTATAAGAAAACATAGGGAAAACTCTCTAGAATGTAAACAATAACAACTTTTTCATGAACATATCTCCCTGAGCAAGGGAAACAAAAGCAAAAATGAACAAGTGGGACTGTATCAAGCTGAAAAGCTTCTGTACAGCAAAGAACACCATCACTAGAATAAAAAGGCATCCTACATTATGGGAGAATATATTCATAAATGACATATCCGATAAGGGGTTGACATCCAAAATATATAAAGAGCTCATGCACCTCAACAACCAAAATGCAAATAATCGATTAAAAAATGGGTGGAGAATCTGAACAGACACTTCTCTAAAGAAGAAATTCGGATGACCAACAGGCACATGAAAAGATGCTCCACATCGTTCATCATCAGAGAAATGCAAATTAAAACCACAATGAGATATCACCTCACACCAGTGAGGATGGCCAACATCCAAAAGACAAATAACAAACGCTGGCGAGGATGTGGAGGAAGGGGAACCCTCCTACACTGCTGGTGGGAATATAAAATAGTTCAACCATTGTGGAAAGCAGTATGGAGGTTCCTCAACAAACTCAAAATAGAAATACCATTTGACCCAGGAATTCCACTCCTAGGAATTTACCCTAAGAATGCAGCAGCCCAGTTTGAAAAAGACATATGCACCCCTATGTTTATCGCAGCACTATTTACAGTAGCCAAGAAATGGAAGGAACCTAAGTGTTCATCAGTGGATGAATGGATAAAGAAGACGTGGTACATATACAGAATGGAATATTATTTAGCCATAAGAAGAAAACAAATCCTACCATTTGCAACAACATGGATGGAGCTAGAGGATATTATGCTCAGTGAAATAAGCTGGGTGGATAAAGACAGTAGCAAATGATTTCACTCATCTGTGGAGTATAAGAACAAAGAAAAAACTAAAGGAACAAAACAGCAGCAGACTCACAGAACCCAAAAATGGACTAATAGTTTCCAAAGGGAAAGGGACTGGGGAGGGTGTGTGGGAAGAGAGGGAGAAGGAGAATAAGGAGCATTATGATGAGCACATGCAATGTAGGGGGTGGGCACGGGGAAGGCAGTACAACACAGAAAAGACAAGTAGTGACTCCAAAGAGAAGACAAGTAGTGACTCTATAGCATCTTAGTTTGCTTATGGACAGTGACTGTAATGGGGTATGTGGTGGGGACTTGATAATAGGGAGAATCTAGTAACCACAATGTTGCTCATGTGATTGTATATTAATGATACCATAATAATAAAAAAAAATCTACTAAGTGTATCACTGTGTAGACAGAAGAACTACTATCCACCGCCCTCCACTGAGCTCCTACAATGTCAGGTACCCCAGCAGGTTACTGTGACTGTATTATCTCCATTCTTTACCACAAACCTGAAAGAAATAATATCCCCATTTTATATATGAATAAAAAGATTTTCAATCGCTTGCCCAAGATTACATTTGAGCCACAGGTTGAACTGGGGAATGAGCCCAAATGTGCATGATTGCAAAGCAACAGCTTTTTTCCATGTGACCATGCTATTCTTTCAAGTTGTTTTTGAAGTGCAGCTTTAGTTTCACCAGAAAAGAGTAGGTCCCAAATCTCTATTCCTCTTCCCTGACCTTACTTTCCTACTAAAGTTGTTAAGGAACTCAGAGTATTAGAGGCATTGTCTTCATAAAACCTGAAGTAAAGCAACAGGTTACCTGAGGGGAAGATGGCAGTCTGTCTTTCTAACTTAGGTTACCGTCATTAGTTGAGTAACTTGATTTTAATTAGTTAATACTTGAATGAATGCAAAATGAACGAATGGATAGGTTAGTGTAACTCTGGGGGTAAAATCCTGGGGCAAAATACCTTTGAAACTGGAATCAGTCAGAGGGAGAAATAAAGTTTATGAAACCCATTATTTCTTACAAGCAGTCGTCCTGTCTCGCTCTCAATCTGGCTGCAATAGAAGAGAGCTCCACTCAACCTCTCCAGTCCAGATAAACCCTCTCTCACCCTTGTAATTACCTAATTATATGGAGATGAACTACTTCTCTCCACCTCTTGGAAACACCTATTGATATGCAGATGAACTAAAGCCAGATGAGAGATTCTGGAAATACTGGTTTTACGCACAGTGAGCAAAAGAGACAACCTACCATCTCCTGAATGTCCAGTATGTAGTAGGCACTGTGCGAGGTGATTTCATATTCTGATTTTATGTCCTTTCCAAAAAAGCTCTGCAGTTAAGTGGCTATTTTCATTATTGCTGTATTTAAGGATGAAGGATCTCAGGCTTAGATAGGTTAAGTGAATTGCTCAGAGTTTCAGATTGTGAATGCGACAGTTTAGAATTAGACCCCAAGGGGCTTTGACTCCAAAGTTCAAGCTGTTCCATCCATGTTTAAATTTCTTTTTAAAAAGAATTTGTAAGTGTTTAGATACAAAAGAACATTTTAGAAATATCGTTAGGAATAAAAAACAACCATATAAGTAGCACCCAAATATTCATGCCCCCAGTTCATAAATAAAATATTCTCTTAAAATTTAAATTTCCATTAGGGCCATTTATATCCCACCCCCTCCCTTTCTTTCTCAGCAGATTCCTTTATAGTTTCATATTTTATATTCTTAAGTAATGTATTATCTAGCTATGTGTGCTTTTGAACTTAAAATAATTGCATCAAACTATGCATTTTTATCTTATTTGCTCTCTTGACATTGTTCCTGATAGTCTCCATAGCATTGATTAAAGTGGTATTTAATTTTTTTCACAGTTGTATAATACTCCATTATAAAACTGGTGATTTGTTTTTTCACTCTACTTTTGATGGGTATTGTGTGTATTTTTCCATTTTTATTTTTATTTTTTGCTACTGCAAAGGAGCGCTGACAAAGTCATGTGATATACACCTCCTAGACGATATCTGAGCATGTCATAGAGCCATGAAGTTTACACAGTTTGGGTTTGTGAGATAACACTATATTGTTTTCCCAAGCTGATGGAGTAATTTTTACTCCAACTTATTCTGAATAACACTGAATAATGTTCCTAGCATTGTATAATCCCTTATATCCTCAAAAATATATTTGATATTGTTATATTGTAGTTTTTACTACTATGATTGGGAATTATATTTTATCATAGTTTTAATTTCAATTTTTTCTCATTACTGGTAAGGTTGAGCATCTTTTTATGTATTTTTACTGGCATTTCTTCTTCTGTGAAGTGCCTATTCACTTTTTTTTTTTTTGCCCGCTTTTTTACTGGGTAAGTTGCCTTTTTCTTATCAAGTTGTAGTCCTTTTATACCTATTTTGGATATTAAATGTCATTTAATCTATTGCAAATAACTTCCTCCACCTTACAGAGTGAACTCACTTATTATTTTGTGGACTTTTGATGAACTGAAGTTCTTAATTCTAATATATTCATATTTGTGAATCTTTTCCTTTATGCTTTGTACACAAAGACAATCTTCCTAATCCAAAGTAATGAGGCAATTTTGCTTAAAGTTTTATAGTTTTGCCTTCTGCGTTTATATATTTAATACAGCTAGAGTTGATTTTTGCTTATAGTATTATACAGGATCCAATGAATTCATATTTCTTTGTATAGAAAACCAGTTGTTCCAGCTGTATTTATTCTCAATCCATTTTTTTTCCCTCATGGCTCTGAAGTGCAAGTTTCATATAAATCTAGTTTCCATATATGTGTGGATGTGTTTTGGGTTCTTTATTCTGCTTTACTAGTTCACTTATTTCTGTGATACTCCACTATCTTAATTTTTATAGTTTATAGTAAGACTTGATATCTGGTAAGGCAAGTCCAATTACTGTGCTCTTCTTAAGCAATGTCTTAGTGTTCTTGTACATTTAATCTTTCCTATAAATTTTAAAATTAGCTTCTCCAACTCCCGCAAACTCTGTTGGTATTTTTGAGTAGAATTCAATCACATTACTAGAGCAATTTGGTGAGAGTATCCCTTGGATATTGCATTTTTCTTACTAATTTGCAGACCATGTCTTTGGCATGGTTTTCTATTTACTTAAGTCTTTGAAAACAATTTCTTCAACATAATTTTCTCCATCAAGTTTTGCACCTGTATTGCTTTATTAATTCCTTTGTACTTCCTTTTTATTAAAACGCTATCTTTTAATAATTACCTTTTAAAAATTTTTTTGAGGATGTATCAAATTGCAAGTGATGTTTTTTATCCTTTTAAAATCAGCTTTATATTTTAGAACAATTTAGATTTACAGAAAAATTGGGAGAATAGTACAAATTCCTATAAATCCTCTATCCAGTTTCCCACATTATTGACTTATTATACTATAATGTATTTGTCATAATCAAGTGAATTAATAAATCAATATTGATATATTATTATTAACTAAGTACATCCTTTATTCGAATTTCCTTAGTCTCCCTAATGTCCTTTGTCTCTTCCAGGATCTTCCCAGATTACCACATTACATTTTGTCACCATGTTTCTTTAGATTCCAATTGGCTCTGACAGTTTTTAAGACCTTCCTTAATTTGATGACCTTAGCAATTTTGAAGAGTACTGGTTAGGTGTTCTGTAGAACCCTCTGTTGGGATTTATCTGATATTTTCCTCATGATTATGGGTAAAGGGGAAGAAAAGCATAGAAGTGAAATGCTATTTTTATTACATTTTATCAAGAGGATCTATTGTGGACATTGACCTTGACTGCCTGGCTGAGATAGTGTTTGTCAGATTTCACCACTGTAGCACTCCTCTCTCATGTCCCTTTAGTAACCTCTACTCCTTAGAAGGGAGCCACTATGCCTAGCCCAATCCGAAGGAGTAGGGGGTCATGTTCCACCTTTTCTGGTGGCCAAATACATGCATAAATTATTTGGACTTCTCCTGCAAAGAAGACAGTCTCTTCTTCCTCATTTATTTATTAATTAAAGAATTAATATGGCATGGAGTCATGGATATTTAATTTATACTCTGTGTTATAATAATACAGTACTACTTTATATAGTTGCAGAAATTGTTCCATCTTTGGCCATTGAGAGCTCTTTCAATTGGCTACTGTGTCCCCTGACACACACCATCATTGTGGACTGTTTTCCCCTGCACACTGCCTTTGTTACTGAGACTAGTCCTTGGTCTCATTGCAAGAAAGAATTCAAGAATGGAAGCAGAAAAGCTGTTGAGCGTTAAGAGTTTATTTGGAGATTTTGAGTTCAGTAAAAGCAAAAGTACATGCCTGAGAGTTGGGGCACAGGCAGACCCAGAGGGGGTCTGATGAGGGAACAACAGGAGCCTTTTTTATACTAGGGGAGATGACTATCTATTAAGTGAGATTGGGTATCAAAGGAAACAAGGGGAGACTTCCTGAAGTTTGGGCTTGCTCCATGCCCACGTCAGGCAAGGGAGATTTTTTTGACTATATTTGGTCCCCTTAAGAACTGTCATTGAGCAGGGAGATAGGATTTTTTTACTATGCTAATGACAGAGGGGTGTGATTTTTATTATGTTAATGGATTTGGGGGTGAAGCTTGGGTCAACTTCTCCTCTGTGTTGGAACCAGCTGGTGTTGGCTGGTCTGTTGTCTATATTCTCACTCCACAGCTTACACAGAATGTGTAGAATGTAAGCAAGCACCTAGCTGAACGTAAACACTGGCCAAAACCCCGTCCCCCTCCCTGTTCATGTCCGGCTACCTAACCACTACAACACCTTTACAGTGGAATTTTTTATATACTGATTTTACATGTAGCAAATCTTTGGGCAATTCAACTAATTTGCTTTTTTGTACAACCATGTTATCTTTGAATAATGTCAGGTTTCTCCCTTTCAAATTATTATAGTTCTTGTACCTTTCACTTCTTTTGCCTTGTTGCACCTTCAGTATGATGGTGGCTGAAGTTGTTGATAGTGGGCACACTTAACTTGTTTTGGATGGTACAAGCAATAATTTCAAATTTCACCACTGAGTAGGATGTTTGTGGTGATTTAAAAAAAAAAAGTTATCCTTTATTAAGTGGAAGGAGTTTCCTTCTAGCCCTGGCTTGCTATCTTAGTTTATCCTAGAAACAGACTCTGAAATTCTTAATTAAATACAATAGTTTATTTGTGAGGTGTTCTCAGGAAACATCGTAAGTGCAGTGCTTTGTGAATTAGGAAGAGAAGGAAGCCAGTAAAAGGTGTTCTATAAAGCCACTTACTGCTGGCAGTCCGTGTAAAGCAATTCCTTAGTCATTCACACTGAGTTGAGGGAGATGGTTGAGGGCTGCAGGGAGGGAGGAGAGGACTAATCCTCTAGAATTTCTGGTCTACTTTGACGGCCACAAAACAAGAGAAAGGTCTTGGGTAGATGATGGCAGGTGGAAGTCTGCCCTGAGTGTGCTGATGTGTGCGCAAGGGCATGTGCGCACCAATACCATTTGCAACTTACTGAGAATGCTTGTATTTCATTGTCTTGTTACAAAAAGCATGACCCCTTGGGCACTGTCAGGGACCGTTGTCATCTGTGACACCATTTTGCGAGAGCTCCTCAGTCTTCTATGCTAACCACAGATCTCTACCTTCTTTCCCTTCCTCTCTGCTAGAGCGTGAGAGCCAAGAAGCTAGGCAGTGGAAAAGTACCTGACCCTTGTCAATGAGGAAACGCCCCATAACCACAAGAACAAGGAAGTTGCGTAATTTAGCAATAGGCCTCCATTTTGTTGTTTACTTCTTCTTGGTCATAGCATCCCGCCAGTGACAACTGCGCATGCGCGCCACTCAGTATAAGATTGGACCTTTTAGAAAGCCACATTATAGGCAGCCAATCAGAGATTGCCACCTTCCCCTACGTCCACGCTTCTAGTATATAAGCATTGTTCACTTTCTGAATAAACGAGACTTGATCAGAAAACTGTCTTGTCTCCTTGTCTTTTTTGTGTCTCTCATCCCATTCCATAGGTGGTCGCGGCTCCCCCGGGGTTCCCCACGCCCTCTGAAGTCCTTGCTGGCGAGGACAGGGCACGCTTCCCTAAGAATGTCCTCATAACAGCTCTGTCCTTGGCTGCAGAGATGAGAGGGAGCATGAGGAATAAGTCAGCCTGATCTCACTGTATCCTTACTCTGTTTCAACCCCAACCAGAGAATACGACAATCCACTTCTGACGCCAACCGCTCGGAGTCAAGGCAGACCCCACAGGTTAAGGGCTCAGTCCTCCACAAGACAGCCCTCACTTCAGATGCCGGCCACAAGTGCAGCCCCTAGGCCCACCTGCACTTCTGATCAACTGGATATAAATTCTGGATATGAGTTTCTTCAGTCATCTCTGGTTCAATAATTCCCTAGAATGACTTACAGCTCGCTGAAAGTGCTCTACTTACTATTTAAGTTTTATTATAAAGGATGCACATAGGGTGAGGTATGGGAGGGTCTACAGAGTCTTGGTGATATTGTGATTTATAATAAAAAATATATATTTGATCTTTGTTACCGTTTCTGTCACAGAGCTCCTAAAACCACCGGAATTTCTTGTGGGGAGAATGATAAAGCTATCTTTTGTTATGTTAATTAGGCAACTTTTGGAAAATATCTGGGTAAACAAGAGGGGGACTGGTTGCCCAGAGAACTAACCCTGTGATAAGAAAATTGGAACTTCAGCCCCACCCACCAGCTCCCCGGAGTGGAGAGAGACTGCAGATAGAATTCAATCACATGGCTAGTGATCTAATCAGTCATGCCTATGTACTGAAGCCTCCTTAAAAACCCAGAAGGATTGGGTTTGGAGAGCTTCTGGTTGGTGAACACATGGAGATTCGAGGGGAATAACACCTGCAGAGGGAATATGGGGGGGACTCTTTGCCCCTCCCCTTGCCCTGGGTGTCTCTTCCTTCTTCATGTCGCTGAATTTCATTCTTTTACAATAAACCAGTAATCTAGTAAGTAAACTCTTTTCCTGTGTTCTGTGAACCACCTCTAGCAAATTAATTCAATCTAAATTGGGGGTCATGAGAACCTCTGGTTTAGAGCCAATCAGAAGCACATATAACAATCTGGACTTGCTTGTGATTGGCTTATGAAATGGGGTTGTCTTGCAGGACTGAGCCCTTAAGCTGTGGAGTCTGAGGCAATGTAGCTCTGGGGGGAACATGTTCCCAGCCCAGGACAAATAAACCAGTGAAACTGGTGAAGCCAAAATCAGTCAAAGGGAAAAATAAAGTGGGAGAACCCCGTTTATTTGCTCACAAGAAGCCTGGCTTCTTTTGCCTCTCTCTCTGGCCATCCCTCTTGCTCCCTGTTTCTCCCCAGGCATGCTCCCCTCTTCCCCCTTGATAAACACCTATTGATATGGAAATGGATGGAGAAGAGAACACCTCTTCCCCCCTGCATAAATACCTATTGATATGGAAATGGACTGAGAAGAGAACAGCTTCCCTCCACCTGCTGTAAACACCTATTGATGTGGAGATGGACTAAGGCCAGGTGAGAGATTCTGGAAAAATTGCGATTTTGCCCACAGCCCACCCCTCCAGAATTCTTGCTGTACAATCTACTCGGTTCCCATCTTCGACAAGGGATGGACTAAGGAGAGAACAACTTCCCTCCACCCCTTATAAATACCTATTGATATGGAGATGGACTAAGGCCAGGCCAGAGATTCCGGAAATATTACAATTTTACTTACAGGCTATCTCTGGGTAAACAGTGTCAGAATCAAGTTGAATTGTAGGGCATCCAGCTGGTGTGGGAGAATTGCTTGCTGTGGGAAAGCCCTACACATTGGAATTGGATGGTTATCTTCTATGCCCTTTCTCTGTGGAGTCAGGGCATGTCACCCTCCCAACACAACAGTGTGTTCACTGGTCAGAAAGCTCCACTGAACTGAGCTTTGGTGTCCAGAGATTTTACCGGGGTTTCATTAAGTGAAAAGGCATGATTGATTAAGTCGTTGACTATGTGACGAAACTCAGTTTTTTTCCCTTCTCCCCTCCCTGGAGGTAGGGCTGGCCAAAGTCCAAACCCTCCAATCACATGGTTAGTCTTTCTAGTGATGAGCTCCCAACCACCTGAATCTATCTAGGAACCACCAGGAGTCATACATAAGCATAACTAAGACACTCCTATCATTCTGGAAATTCCAAGGGTTTTTTAAACTCTGTGCTAGGAACTGGGGACAGAGGCCAGCTATATTCTTTATTATATCACAGTTGTGAAAGCCAAAGATGTGTGCACGTGGGTGTGCACTTCAGTGTACACTATACATCCTGCTGGAGTCCAGAAACAGAGAAACAGGATTGATGACCAGGAAGCTGGAGGGCGCTCTTGGGTGCAGTGCACTTAAGGTGTGAGGTTTGAGAGTTCCCTGGAAAGCATTCTAACAAACAGACTCTTTCACCTTGAGAAAGGTTTGCAGAATTCCTGCAAGCACCTTCCTCTGCCTTCCCATTTTCCTCTCCTTTTCCTTTTTTTTTTTTTTTCCCTTTTTGGCTTTTTCTTCAGTACCATAATTGGTTAGAACAGACTGAAAAACGGTATGAGCCCATTAGGACCTTAATCACTTATTAAAGGTGAGAGCATCCAGTGAGGGACAATAGCATTTAGTCCTTTGAGAGGGGAACTAATGAAAATTTCTCTTCTGAATCCATGCCTGAGTAGGTTTGGTGAGGACGTCAAACACAGAAACCAGGACTCAGACATCAGCAGTGCTAATGCCTTAGAGATAAGTTAGGGGAAAAAAGGCTGCCCAGTGAAGGGAATGAAAAGTTCAAGTCCAGTTCACTGCTTTTCTTTCGTCTTGAGCTGAGTCCTGTGTACTATGAATTTTTAGAATAAAAAGAACTATATAAATGCAGAGAAACATTATCATAATTACTTTTGGCATAGAAATATTTTTAGCTAATGTTATTTTAATAAGAGCTGCTGTCAAGGGGGAAAAGGCAAATCATTTAAAGCAAAAGTTTGTTCTGATGTTCTCTGAATTAATGTTCCTCTGCCTGTTCTGATGGATATTTCAAAGCCTCTGAAGCAGCCTGTCAGGGTAGCAAGCTTATTATTTAGTCCCAGGGATAATATTGGGCAACTCTGTGCCAGATATCATGCTTAATACTGCAGGAAATGGGAGAAGTTAATGGGATATTGTCTGTCTTCAAGCTGCTTGCAGTTTGGTGGCAGGGGGCGGGGTGTGCAAATCCAGGCATCTGGACAACTAAAAGAAATACAAGGCAGAATGAGATTTGGTTGCAAGGATATTACGTGAGTGCAAAAAGCTGGGTTCAGATAATACCAAAGAGAGATGAAGAAACACCTCCTGGGAAGGTGGCACCTAAGCTGGTCCTAAGAAGGATGTGTGGGATGATCATCAGGTTACAGCAGAAAGGGCATTCCAGGCAAAACAAGAGCCTGAACAAAGGCAGGTGATCCCGAAAATTCATGAAATAAAACATGTAAATATCATGAACTTTGGCCACATAAGTCAATCTGGTAAAATTACATACTCAAGGAGATTCAAGATGGTGGCATGAGAGGTGAGACAGAGAACTCCTCCCAAAACCACAAATAGCACGAAAATATAGTTTATTAATACAACTAACCCTAAAACAGCAACAGGAAAGAAGGCGGCACTGGACTGCATACAGACCTCATGAACAGAGCAGACCTCACGAAACAGGGTCATGTACCAGAGCCAGGATCCAGCAGGAACCAGGCCCTTTCCCCATCAAGCTCACCGGCAGGAGGAAGAGAACAGAGCAGGGGAGGGGGTGGAAGCCTGGGACGAATTAACACCTAGCCCTGGAGATCTGCTTTGCGAGCAGAAACCTACACTGGGTGGTGCTCTGGAGGTTAGAGAGCTGGGACAGGCGGAGTGCCTGAGAGACTGACATTCCGGCCATTTATGGAGGACAGGATCCACATCCGGCCACTCTATGACAGGGGAAAGGCAAGCGGTCTGAGAGGCTTCCTAGCAGTGAGAGGGCTGCTAAAGGGCAGGGTTTGCATGGACCTTGCTGCATGGGAGAAGGGAGAGCAGGACAAGGTTGTCTGGGTGTGCTCGGAAACTTTGAGGAGCTTCAGGCGCTCTATACCCCTGGCTGGCTGCTAAGCTCGAAAGGGTCCCCACTGTGATACACAGCCTGCTGCGCCTTCCTCCTGGCCCGATGGCACAGATTCGCAAATTGGCAAGCACTGCGCTGGCGTCAGGCCAGCCAGAGGGAGGCCGCACCTACAACAGCTAGAGACGCCTGAGTACAGAGGCTTACACCTGTGTGCTCGGCCCACTGGCTGTGATACTGGAGAGAGGCACTGCAGAAGGGAATCAGGAAACAGATCCTTCCTCCCCCCAGGCACCAGCTCTGCTCCACTATGACCCCCAACCTCACTCTAGGTGCTGAGCAGCCCCAGAGACTAGAGCTTCTGGGCACTAGAGGGCACAAGACAGAAATATGAAACGTCAAAAGAACATGGTACAGACAAAAATCTCACAAACCCCAGAAAAAGGCACAAATGAACCTGAACTCACCAATCTTCCGGAAAGAGAATTCAAAATAAAAATCATAAACATGCTTATGGAGGTACAGAAAAATATTCAAGAACTCAGTAACGAATTTAAGATGAAGATTCAATCATTCAGAAATTCCATACCTGAAATGAAACATACCATGGAGGGATTTTAAAGCAGATTAGATGTAGGAGAAGAGACGGTAAATGGAATAGAAATTAGAGAAGAGGAATACAAAGAAGCTGAGTCACAGAGAGAAAAAAAGATCTCTAAGGATGAAAAAATACTGAGAGAACTGTGTGACCAATCCAAACGGAACAATATCCACATTGTAGGGGTACTAGTAAAAGAAGCGAGAGAAAAAGGGATATAAAGTGTCATTGAGGAAGTAATTGCTGAAAAATTCCCCAATCTGGGGAAGGAGATAGTCTCTCAAGCCATGGAGGTACCCAGATCTCCCAACACAAGGGACCCAAGGAAGACAACATCAAGACATATAATAATCAAAATGGCAAAGATCAAGGAAAAAGACAGACTTTTAAAAGCAGCTAGAGAGAGAAAAGAGATCACATACAAAGGAAAATCCATCAGGCTATCATCAGATTTCTCAACAGAAACCTTACAGGCCAGAAGGGAGTGGCATGATGTATTTAATGCAATGAAGCAGGAGGGCCTTGAACCAAGAACACTCTACCCGGCAAGGTTATGATTTAAACTTGAAAGAGGGATTAAACAATTTTCAGATAAGCAAAAGCTGAGAGAATTTAACTCCCACAAACCACCTCTACAGTGCATTTTGGAGAAATTGAATTGGTAATAAAAAAATTCCCTAAGAAAAAAACTGCTGGACTAGATGGTTTCACTGCTGAATTTTATCAAACATTTAGTGAAGACCTGTTACCTATCCTCCTTAAAGTTTTCCAAAAGGTAGAAGAGGAGGGAATACTCCCAAACTCATTCAACAAGGCCAACATCACTCTAATACCAAAACCAGGCAAAGACACCAAAAAAAAGAAAATTACTGACCAATATCCCTGATGTACACAGATGCAAAAATACTCAACAAAATATTAGCAAACTGAATTCAAAAATACATCAAAAAGATCATCCATCATGATCAAGTGGGATTCATTCCAGGGATGCCAGGATGATACAACATTCGAAAATCCATCAATATCATCCACTACATCAACACAAAGAAGAACAAAAACCACATGATCATCTCCATAGATGCTGGAAAATCATTCAACAAAATTCAACATCCATTCATGATAAAAACTCCCAACAAAATGGGTATAAAGGGCAAGTACCTCAACATAATAAAGGCCATATACGACAAACCCACAGCCAACATTATACTTAACAGCGAGAAGGTGAAAGCTTTTCCTTTAAGATCGGGAACAAGACAAGGATGCCCACTCTCCCCACTTTGGTTCAACATGGGTCTGGAGGTCCTAGCCATGGCAATAAGACAATACATAGAGATAAAAGGCATCCAGACTGGCAAGGAAGAAGTGAAACTGTCCCTGTTTGCAGACTACATGATACTGTACATCAAAAACCCTAAAGAATCCACTCCAAAACTACTAGATCTAATATCTGAATTCAGCAAAGTCACGGGATACAAAACTAATACACAGAAATCCGTTGCATTCCCACACACTAACAATGAACTAGCAGAAAGAGAAATCAGGAAAACAATTCCATTCACAATTGCATCAAAAAGAATAAAATACCTAGGAATAAACCTAACCAAGGAAGGGAAAGACATACTCTGAAAACTACAAGGCACTAATGAGAGAAATAAAAGAAGAAACCAATAAATGGAAACATATCCCATGCTCAAAGAGAGGAAGAATTAATATTGTCAAAATGGCCATCCTGCTTAAAGCAATCTATGGATTCAATGCAATCCCTATCAAAATACCAACAGCATTCTTCAATGAACTAGACCAAATAGTTCTAAAATTCATATGGAACAACAAAAGACCCAAAATAGCCAAGGCAATCCTGAGAAGGAAGAATAAAGCGGGGGAATTGCACTCCCTAACTTCAAGTTCTACTACAAGGCCACAGTATTGGGACAATTTGGTACTGGCACAAGAACAGACCCATAGACCAATAGAACAGACTAGGGAGCCCAGATATAAAGTCAAACATATATGGTCAATTAATATATGATAAAGAACCACTGATATACAATGGGGAAATGACAGCCTCTTTGACAGCTGGTGTTGGCAAAAATGGACAACTACATGTAAGAGAATGAAACTGGATTATTTTGTAACCCCATACACGAAAGTAATCTCACAATAGATCAAAAGACCTGAATGTAAGTAATGAAATGATGAAACTCGTAGAAAAAAACATAGGCAAAAATCTCCTGGACATAAACACGAGCAACTTCTTCATGAACATATCTCCCCGGGCAAGCGAAACCAAATCAAAAGTGAACAAGTGGGACTATATCAAACTAAAAAGCTTCTGTACAGCAAAGGACACCATCAGTAGAACAATAAGACATCCTACAGTATGGGAGAATATATTCATAAATGACAAATCTGATAAGGGGTTGACAGCCAAATTATATAAAGAGCTTATGCACCTTAACAAACAAAGAACAAAAAAGCGAATTAAAAAATGGACAGAGGAGCCAAACAGGCACTTCTCCAAAACAGAAAATCAGATGGCCAACAGGCACATGAAAAGATGCTCCACATCGCTAATCATCAGAGAAATGCAAATTAAAACCACAATGAGATATCACCTCACACTAGTTAGGATGGCCAACATCCAAAAGACAAACAACAACAAATGTTGGTGAGGATGTGGAGAAAGGGGAACCCTCCTACACTGCTGGTGGGAATGCAAATTAGTTCAACTATTGTGGAAAGCAGTATGCAGGTTCCTCAAAACACTAAAAATAGAAATACCATTTGACCCAGGAATTCCACTCCTAGGAATTTACCCTAAGAATGCAGCAGCTCAGTTTGAAAAAGACATATGCACCCCTATGTTTATCGCAGCACTATTTACAATAGCCAAGAAATGGAAGCAACCTAAGTGTCCATCAGTAGATGAATGGATAAAGAAGATGTGGTATATATACACAATGGAATATTATTCAGCCATAAGAAGAAAACAAATCCTACCATTTGCAAGAACATGGATGGAGCTAGGGGGTATTTGCTCAGTGAAATAAGCTAGTCAGAGAAAGCTATCAAATGATTTCACTCATCTGTGGAATATAAGAACAAAGAAAAAACTGAAGGAACAAAATAGCAGCAGACTCACAGAACCCAAGAATGGACTAACAGTTACCAAAGGGAAAGGGACTGGGGAGGATGGGTGGGAAGGGAGGGATAAGGGGGAAAAAGCGTCATTACCATTGGCCTGTATAATGAAGGTGGGAGCCCCAGGAAGGCAGTTTAGCACAGAGAAGACAAATAGTGATTCTGTAGCATCTTACTATGCTGATGGAGTGACTGTAAAGGCGTATGTGGTGGGGACTTGATAATAGGGGGAATCTAGTAACCATAATGTTGTTAATGTAATAGTACATTAATGATAGCAAAATTAAAAATCAAAAAAATTACATACTCAAAAGAACTGTGCATAGACATTTTCTGGTTTGGGAACTTTTTTTTTTTTAAGTAACAGTAGTTCTTAAAATGTGGTCCTAGATCATTAGCATCAGTATCAACTGGGAACATTCTGAAATGTAAATTCTCAGACCCCATTCCAGCCCTTCTATGGTAGCATCTCTGTGGATAGGTCCAGGAAACTCTTTTGACAGGTTGTCCACGTGTTTCTGATTGAAGCTAAGGTGTGAGAAATACAGGACACAAGTTGGTAATTGTTTTCCTTCTTTCTGGTCAGTTCCCCTTGTCCTGATCACATGACTATTAAGATTTTTCTTAAGTTTTGTATCTATTTCCACCATTTCCTCTTTCAGCAGATAATTTTCTGTGCAGAGGAGAACAAATCTTATCAGGAAGCTTGCAGCTTTTTTCATAATTCATAATTAAATCATCCTTCATGGCCCTTCTCCTCCTTCCCCTTATAGAAAGCACTGCCCTTGCCTCTACAAGTCTGATGGCTCCTTTCACTGTGTCTTCCACAAAGCCTTCCAGACTTGGCTGCTCCAGGCATCCTCTCTCCCAGGCATCTTCCATCTCTCCTTCCCTAGTGGCCCAGTTCTCTCTGCTTATGAATGTGGTCAGTCTCCAAAGAAACACATAACAGTAATTTAAAAATAATTGACACACTACAAAAATCTTCCGTTGACTCTATCTTCTTAAACATTGTCACTCTCTCTTTATTCAGCTTGTGATTGTCAAATTCCTTGAACTCAGGAAAATAAAACTGATGCCAAAATTGAATGAAATTTATTTGGTTCAAATTCTACTTGAGATCTCTGTAGTTTTTTATTGTTTTGAATGCTTACTGCATCTATGCTCGGCTCTCTGTTGACTGCTGGACATTAATTGACTCCTACATCTACTGATTCTGATTCTTCTGGTTCTTATTATCCTAATTTTCTGGTTCTTGCTCTCTATCTTTTAAATGCTCCCTCACCGATACTGGTAACTTAGATGGGCTCAACTATTGACTATATCTTGTTTACCATAAAATCTATGGCTAAATTTTGAATCTCTACCCTGAAGTGAAATCCTAATTATAGTTGTCAGGTGGACATTTGCATATCAAAACTGGATTTTTCATTTCCTTAAACTCACTTTTAAAATCTTAATTAATGGCAACTAGATTTATTAACCTGATACTTAATATATCCAGCCAAAAACTTGGGAGTCATTTCAATGCTTTTATTTCTTCCAAAGCCTACATTTATTCTGTTTCAAAGCTCATAAATTTAATCTCAGAAATGGCTATAAATTGTATCTTATTCAGTTGTGTATCTGGTAACATTCCATACTGACCCATACTCCTGCTCTAAAAAGCTATAACACACACATACACATACACACACACACACAAATACACACATAGACTACGATGATCAAAAGTCAGAAATAAACAGGGACTTCAAAGACTGGACTTACTAAATACAGAATATAAGTGTATTTAACATATTTAATGACATAAAAGATAAGATGACAAAAGTATGAATAAAAAGCAAGAGACTGTTAAGTTACCAAGTAGATTTAAAAGACAAAAAAGAATTTCTATAAATTAAGTATATAATTGAAATTAAAACCTCAGTAGAAGGACTAAAGAGGAGACTAGGCACTGCTAAAGAGAGAATAAGGAAATTGGAATCTAGTTCTGAAGAAATTCCCAAGACTGAAGTGCAGAAAAACATTAAAAAATATAAAAAGGAGAGTAAGGGATGCGGAAGATATAGAGAGACCTATTATATATCTAATTGAACTCCAGAGGAGAGAAATATAATGTGGACTATGCAACATTCCAAAGAGAAGAGGCTGGGATAATTAAGAATTGACTAAAATCTTTAATCATTATATTCAGAGAACTTAAAAATAATGAATAGAAATAAGAAACCTTTACCTAAATATCATGATACACTAAGCAGAGAGACATATGATCTTAACAGTTGTCAAAAAGGAAAGATAAATTATCTCCTGAGAAGGAATCAGAGTGACATGTGATTCTCAAGTTCAAAATCTAGAATCAAGTACATATTTACCTCTCTCCCTTACTCCTCCAGCTTTATTAATTCATTATTTCTCACCTGATTTGTCATACACACCTCCATCTTTTCTCCTCTTTACATTGTGTTCTTCCTTGCTGCCTGTTTTGTCATTCCCACACCCTCCAAAAAACCCATTAAAATGTAACCACATAACTCTTCTACTCAACATTTCTGCTGGTTCCCTATTGCAAACACAGTAAGTTGCCAATTTTTTACTTTAGCATTCAAAGCCTTTTCCAAACCATTTCAGTAGCCTGTTCTCCTTCTACAGCTTTCTACAGTTCCTCTGAGCTCCTGCCTCACAGAACTTCTCATCAGACCCTGAATTCACAGGGTCTTTCATGCTTCTGAAAATGCTGTCCCATCTATAACGTTTCTCCTCCACATCCTCTGAGGCTACTCTTCCTTCTTTGCCTATTAACATCTGTATTAGTCTGCTTGGGCTGCCTTACCAAAACAGCACAGAATATGTGGCTTAAACAAGAAGTTTATTTTCTTATCTGGAAGCTGGAAGTCTAAGGTCAACCAGTGCCAGCAGCACGGGTTTCTCAGGTGTCTCTCCTTGGTTTGTAGGTGACTGCCTTCTTGCTGTGTCCTTACACGGTTTTTTCTCTGTGCATGTGCTCTTATTCAAATCAGAAGGGAATGTGGTCCCTGTCCTCAAAGGGCTCACAGCTCCTGGGGTCCATGCATGCATACGATCACTCACTGTTAAGGGTGCAGTCACCCTGTTATGGAAAGAGTTCTCTGAGCTACAAAGACTACGCTAATCTTATTGCATTGAAGTCCCACTCATGACCTCATTGAACTTTAATTGCCTCCAGAAGGGCCCTGTCTCCAGCAGGAGGTGGAGGGAAATTCGATCCATAAAGATGGGAAGCAAAATACATCACCTTAAAATCTGCCTCTGGGGTATGTGGGTTATTTTGAGCTGATGTCATCAAGATCCAGAAGACTTAAGAAAAACTTTTACCTCTTCCTTACCTCCCTAAGATAATTTATATAGGGAGCCTAGCTCAGAAATGGAGCTATTACCAGAGTAACTTTTCATCTGAAAGACCTATCTATACGGCAGGGCAAACATCCAATGGCCAAACGTGCCCTTCTTACTGTCCTGCGTATTACCCCCCTCCCTTTGAAGCTCTAGGCCTCTATCCCATTCCTTAGCTCAGGATGGCACATAAGCCTCAATTGCCCTATTCCTCCATGGGTCTCATATTTTTTATGGGGCTCCTGTATGTATGTAGTTAAATTTGTTTTCTTCTGTTAATCTGCGTTAGGTAAATTTGATTAATAGACCAGCTGAAGAACCTAGAAGGGTAGAGACAAATAATTTTCCTGCCCAACAATCTCCCCTTTCCTGTTAGGATCCAATTTCTCTGCAATATCCTCTGAATCCTTTCCCACAGACCCTTAGTCCTGCTCTATCCAGCCCTGTAGTTCAGAGAACCTTTTCCATGACAGGGTGCCTGCGCCCCTGACAGTAAGTGATCGTGTGCATATCTGGGCCTCAGGAGCTATGAGGCCTTTGGGGACAGGGACCATATAGGACGGGACCTTCCAACGTGAAGCCACAGGATCTAGAATGCCTGTCTCATAAAATTACTCAACAAAAGTGGGAGTAATAGATTAAAAAACACATTCAATATCCTAAAGTATTGATTTGATCTATTGTGGTGTTGTTTATAGTTCAAAGTAGCACTCTCCCTTAGGCAAAACAATTCTATCCATGTATGCTACCTTCTGTGAAAGTGATTAAAATTTACCATCCATGTATGCACACCTACCAAATCTCTGGTTCCCATGGTAATAGGACCACCTTCCCATTAGGTAAGAAGACACTGCTCCGAAGTGGGGACGGGGGTGAACAGAAGTAACTCCTGAAGGCAGCATGTTCTTTATCCCTCATGCATAATGTATGAGATTTGGAAGGATTTCCCCCTGTGGATGGGGTAGCTCTAGTTACAGTTAGAATGGTTACCTGTCAGGATGTGCTCACCTCTAATATACCTTGAGCATCCCTCCAAAGTAGCTTTTCTTCTTACATGTGACCTTCCTCCATCCTGTGATCTTTTTTTTTCCTGTTGCTGGGATTGCAGATCAAGATGAAGGGAATCTGGGGTGGAGGGGGGGTCACTGGTATCTTATTTCTTCAGGACATTCTATACAGATACAGTTTAGTTTTTGGGACAGGGAGAGTCTGGAAGGTGAATGCCATTAGAAGAGACTATTTTCTATGCAGAGAGGTGGTGAAGACAACCTGTAACTAACATTCTCATTTCCATTGTCACTTATGACAAATATGAAATTAAAGGAAGCCTGCAGTAGCCTGTTTTCAAACACAGGTTTTGTTATTATTCTGGTAGGATGAGGCCAACAGATGAGCATACGATTGCCACTGACAAGATAATTTGTTATTCACAGTTCCCAAGAGGAGGGAGCATGCTACACCATTTGGGGGCCACACGGGGACACACCAGGTTCCATCAAGAAGCAGAAGGGAAAATGTGGCAAGACCCTTTATTGTCATTTCCGTGTGAAGAAGCAGGTGTGGAGGGTATGCAGGCTTAGGCATGCTAGTCTTCATCATTCTGGCAGGCTCTGGGGGGTAGGGACTGTCCCCTGTTGTCTGCTGGTACCTGGCTTTTGGGTGATGAAGGCCGGTGGATAGCGGCCCTGAGTGTGAAGGCCAAGCTGTTGGGGGTGTGGGCTCTGGAGTGGTTTGTCTGTGTATGAGAAGTGGGCCCACAGGCAAGTCATTTACTATCCCCCAAAACTGCCTGGCCCCGGGAGTCAGCAAGGCCCTGGATGTCAAAGCATAAGAATAAACACATGCTTAATACACAACCCATACAAGTCAAACACAAACCCACTAAAGAAGCTTTCAATCTTCATCAGAGAGAAAATGAAAGATAAAGGAAATTGGCAGAATGAGGTATAGCGGGGTGGACAATAAACTAAACATCCCTTCCAAAATATTTGTGTTTCTATCTTCAAAGCAGGGTTAGTAAAACAGGCCCATGAGGAGAAAACCTCTGGCTTTATCTGCTATAGAGAGCTACAGCACCTCAGCCCCGAGCCCAGTGGAGGCTGTTAGCTGAGGCCACATCTTCTGTGAACGATCTCTTTTAATTTTATAAGAAAACAGTTGCTACAATACCTTGCAGCTTCTGCTTTCTCTGATTATGAAGCTTAGGAAACCCTGATGCTTTTTGTTTGTTACAGAATAAACTGAAAGATCACAAGTTAATGTCCTGGTGGGAGGTTAGTACAATAATGAATGAGTAGATGAAGCTCACCTTGGGCCATCACTTGACTTGATGAGGGCGATTTTCATTTCCACTCCATTCAGTCCTTTCTGGGCTGGCACATTTCTTCTTTGTTGTGTGTGCCCTTGGCACCCTGTGAAGCAGCTGTGTATCTGATTCTTTCTGCACACTCTTTGCTGAGAAAATCCATTGCACATCCTGCCTTGCATGTCTTGCCTTGAATTATCTTTCCGTTGTACCACTTGCTGGAAAAGTTGCATTTCAGCAGTGCTCCAGCTTCCCTGGGAAAGACATCCATCAACACAGACCTGTTTTACCCCTTAGGTGCCTGTCTATTTTGATGCCTTTTACTAAGCCTCATAGGTTCCTCTTCATCAAAATCATGCCCAGGAAGCCTTGAATTCTCTCAGAGATGCATATTCAGCAGAATGCCAAGGGAAAGCAGAGACACACCAAGAGAAAGCACTGAAAGAATGTGCAAATTAGGATACCTATTTTTATACAAAGGACTTCAAAATTCAAAGGCATGAATTAGAGTTTTAAATAAAGCCCATTCTTGACTCCTTAGAAGCTCCATGCCTACTGTTCTCTGTCATTAACTGTCCAAGGAAACAGGGAAGCTAGCGGTGGAGAAATTAGATTAAGAATATTCTAAGGGTTGCAATTCAGTAGGGAAGGATGTCTGGACATTTGTCTGTCTATCATCTATCTATCTATCTATCTATCTATCTATCTATCTATCATCTATCTATCTATCTTTCTATCTATCTATCTATCTATCTATCTATCTATCTATCTATCTATCT